>JAWDJD010000012.1:13482500-14082500 GCA_035047305.1 Bradypodion pumilum | reverse complement strand
TCACCTGCATTCCCAGGGCCTCGCACCTCGCACCATAGCATCTAAGCTGTCAGCGTTGGCTTTTATGGCCAAGGTGGGGGGTCATGTGGACAGCACCTCTGACTTCCGTGTGAGACATGTTTTGGAGGGGTGGGTGCGTGAGCACGGGCGTTGCCCGGACGACCGGCACCCTATTTCCCCAGGGGTTCTTACCCAGTTGGCCCGGGGCTGGCCAGGCCTCTGTTTTGATCATTATGAGGCAGCCCTTTTTCATGCAGCCACAACGGTGGCATTTTTTGGAGCGCTCCGCATCAGCGAACTTGTGATGCTGTCTATGGCAGATGCAAGTTGTAGGGCACTGGAACTCGAAGATGTCTATGTTGCCAAAGACTGGGCCCAGTTAAGGATACGCTCCTCTAAGACTGATCAGCAGGGCGTAGGCAGTGGTGTAAGACTGCTATGGTGTTCTTTGGCAGACATCTGTCCGGTTGGTGCCCTACAGGAGTTTCTTGCACTGCGTGGCACGCACCATGGCCCGTTTTTCTGTCACCAGGATGGGTTTCCCCTCACTAAATTTCAGTTTTGGAAGGTGACAGGCAGAGCCCTCACCAGGGTGGGCCTACCAGGTGCCCGTTATGGCACACATTCATTCCGTATTGGGGCAGCCTCTACAGCAGCTGCTTTTGGGTACTCCGGGGCTGACATACGCAGCATGGGAAGGTGGGGTTCACAATGTTTCAGTTTTATGTGCGCCCGCTCCCGCCGTGAGTACCAACCCAGTCACCTTACATCATTTCCCTCATTTTTCCTTACAGACCCTGGGTGTCGTATTACACCGGTGACAGTATGGCTGGTGGGCCACAGCTACGTGCAAAGGGCAGCGTGTTACGCTGCGGCGACAGAGTGGGGACCCCGACTGGGACTGGGTGAACACGCCAGTCTCACATGGCATGGTAAGCCTGGGATGTTGTGGCGGGAGCTGCTGCCTTTTCTGTTTTCAGGCAGAAGTGCTGCCCCGCCTGACATTCTCATCATGCACCTGGGGGGCAACGATTTGGGTCAGGTCACCGGCTTGTCGCTCAAGCATGCGATTTGCGAGGACCTCGCCTACTTGCACTACGTCTGGCCTCCCGCAACCCTGGTTTGGTCGGACATTGTCCCGCGCCATTCTTACAGAGGAGGAGTTGACCTCATGGCCATTGACCGTGCTAGGCGCGTGGTCAATAAGGCGGTGGCGCGGTTCCTTGCCGACAAGGCTTGGGGACGGGTCAGTCGTCACCCCGCTATTGGACTAGAAAATTATGATTTGTATGCAGGGGATGGGGTCCATCTGTCGCGAGGAGGTATGGATCTCCTGTTGGGTGATTGGCGAGCAGGCCTGTTGACCGAGCTGACGGTCTGGGGGGGGGCGTCAGGCCTTCTTTGAAGCCCCTCCGTGTGGCGGGTAGCACTGGTAAGGTAAACAGTTATGACCCACAGGTATCCGGCAGGTTCGCAATTGACTGGACAACACTAGATAGGAATAAATTAGTTAAACGTTGTCCGGTCAACGACGAACCAGGCAATGGGGTGATGGCGATAGCTAGCCAGCATGCATCACCCCGTGATTTCATGGATACGAGTCAGAGGGTGGGGTCATGAGTTAGATATTGACTACGGTCAACAATTTGTTTGTTGCAACAAACAAATTGATACAAATTGATACATTGTAACCAATTGCCATTGGCAATTTTGGGTGGTACCTTACCAGTGTTACTTCGGCCTGCTTGCCTTAAGAATTATGATTGGTCGTTTTACCAATACAAATTTATAATTCGGACTAGGGCATGAATCAATAAATGTGGCCCAATGCCGTTATCCACTTTCAATGGTGTCTGAGTCCGTTATTGGGGGGTGCGCCTGCAATGCAAGCGCGGCGCCAAAATGGCCGCCGCGCTCTTTGCGGGCCCCCCCCACAGGACGAATGATCCGGGTAGTTTAGGGCGTGGCCAGCTCCCTCATAAAAGGGTTGGCCACGAGGCAGCCGAGCTGCCATTTTAGCTAAGCGACGGAGCGGAGAAGTTTTTTCCCCTCCACCCCCTCCCTAGTTAACAGTGTGATATTCTGGTCGCTTCGGGGCCGGGTGGGAATTTTTGGCTGGGACCCACATTGGCTTCCGGGTCCTGGCTTTTTTGCCCATCCCACACTGTTGCTATGGTTTGATATAGGGGTTCTGCTACGACTACTGTTGACTTTGGTCACATGGGCGGGTAGCACTGGTAAGGTAAACAGTTATGACCCACAGGTATCCGGCAGGTTCGCAATTGACTGGACAACACTAGATAGGAATAAATTAGTTAAACGTTGTCCGGTCAACGACGAACCAGGCGATGGGGTGATGGCGATAGCTAGCCAGCATGCATCACCCCGTGATTTCACGGATACGAGTCAGAGGGTGGGGTCATGAGTTAGATATTGACTACGGTCAACAATTTGTTTGTTGCAACAAACAAATTGATACAAATTGATACATTGTAACCAATTGCCATTGGCAATTTTGGGTGGTACCTTACCAGTGTTACTTCGGCCTGCTTGCCTTAAGAATTATGATTGGTCGTTTTACCAATACAAATTTATAATTCGGACTAGGGCATGAATCAATAAATGTGGCCCAATGCCGTTATCCACTTTCAATGGTGTCTGAGTCCGTTATTGGGGGGTGCGCCTGCAAATACCATTGCTTTGACTATGCAGACTTTTCTTTGCAAGGTGATGTATCTACTTTTAAGTATGCTCCCGAGGTTTCTCATAGTTTTTCTCCCAAGAATTAGTCACCTTTTTATTTCATGGCTGCAATCTCCACCTGCAGTGATCTTGGATCCTAAGAATGTAAAGTCTGTCACTGCTTCTGCTTCTTCCCCATCTATTTTCCAGGGAGTGATAGGGCCTGTTGCCATTATCTTGGTTTTCTTGATATTGAGTCTCAAACAAGCTTTTGCACACTCTTCTTTCAACCTAAGCAGGAGCTCTTTTAGGTCTTCCTCACTTTCTGCCATTGATGTTTCTCCCAGCAATGTTAATTCCAACTTGTGATTCATCCAGCACTGCATTGTGCATTATGTGCTCTGCATATATGTTAAATATGCAGGGTGACCAAATACAGCCTTGTCTTCTTCCTTTTCCTATTTCAAACCACTCTGTCATTCCGTATCCTGTCCTAACTGTTGCTTCTTGACATGTACAGATTTCTCATGAGACATATAAGGTGTTCTGGTATTCCTATCTAATTCCATTACTCATCAAATACTGTATTGATAAATTAACGTTTTTGGGGACTGGCATCTACTTTTATCTCAATTATTTTATTTATTCCTTAAAAAGCAATCTCCCATTTTTTTAAAAAAAATGCCTTTCCACCACGTATGAAAATGGATACCTGTTTTGTAACAACCTCTCCAACATAACCTATATTCTGAGGCCGAGTTTGTTTTGATTGAAATAAATACAGAACTTTGAAGGAAACAGAAACAACAGTGATAAGACAAGGATAATTTCTTCAGTGGGCATCAGTTTTGTGCATTCCTACATGGTCAATATATTTAATATAATGAGAATGTTAAAGTAAATTTGGCAGTTGTGCTTTATACAAATTAATAGAGACATTCTGAGAGCTGTCAAACCAATTAAAGACTCTTGATGCCTTCTGAGGAAGATCCTAGATATATCTCATTTCTGAAAGATTATTAAGAAGATACATATACACAGTTTCTATGACAGCCATTTTTGTCTACCATCTTGGCTTCAAGGTTCATTGAATGAGAAGAACCTCTTTTTAACACTCAGTCTCTTTGGCCTTGAAAGCAATCCCAAAGGGGAAGGGAGGAGGAGGAGGAGGAAAATAACAAGGTGAGGGACAGAACAAGAAAAGAAACCTTCTACATGAATACAATCATATTATTCTGGTCTGACAGGCCTGCCCTACCTACTAACCTTGATAACCACTTAAGGAAGGAAAAGAAAGAGGGAGAGAAGGAGGGAGAGAAGGAGAATCAATTTGCATTTTCTTTTCTGCAGGCAAACATAAAGCTCCATTTTACAGTTCCCATTAAGGTTTATTGCTATCTTTACACAACACATTAGACAGTTTGTGGCTATTGTTTGTTGGCTGGCCCATCAGAATGTTTCAGGGTGATGATGTTTCTACACTGATGTCGCTTTTGTCCTGTCTCAATGCTATTATCTCCCATGTGCTTATTCCAACAGGTCTCTTCAAGACCTGAAATCTGTCCTCAGTAAAAAACATGTCACTCATCACCTCTTTGTATAGTCTGACTAAACAATGCTGAAGGTCTCATCTAATGTGTTTGTATATTTAAAAAAATCTTACCTGTGTGGGCAGGGAGATAAAGCTCTTTAATAAAGTGAAACCTATATGCGGTGGAATGGCCCTGAATACAATGGAGAGGCTTCCATAATGCCAACAATCAACACCTGAATCTACATTTTCCTGTCCTTTATGATCTTTAACTTAGAACATCTCCCCTTCCAATTTTTCTGCATCTCATTCTCACATAATCAAGGTTGTTTAATCTCCGTTAAATGCATGCAAATTCCACACTAACGCAGTAATAAAGTATAAGAAAGTGCTTGCATTTGTAAATGTTTGACCTTTTCTATATATGTATATGCACATTTTTCTTTTTGTGAACTTCCAGCTCCTGGTTTTATTCCACTCAATCATAATTACTCTTTTCTTTTACATATCCATCTATAAATCAGAAACTAACTTACAGTTGATTTTTTCCTGCAGCTCCTCAATGACATACGAAGGCTAATTCCATCCATGCACTGAAATCCATCTATAAATTGCTCTTCCTCTTAATAAACACTTTCCATTCAGCAACCTGCCCCATCAACACTCTTCTTTGATAAACACCCTTATCATCAAGTCATGAGCTGATGTAATTGGTAAATTTCTATACTGAATGCAACAGCACTCAGGGGTTTCCGGACTCCAGTTTGAGATGCCCGCAATACAATGTGGCATCTTTTGCTATACCCAAGCATCTGGGCATCCCTATGCCATGAGGGTACCTAACAGAGATTGTTTGGAGGGGGCAGGATTGCATACTTCATCTTTGCTATGATGTAGGCATGGTAGGACTAGGTAACATAAAAGGCAAGTCCAAATATAGCAAGGAGCGATTCTGCAGAGATTATACATGCATCTCAAAGTTGTTTCGTGATAATGTTGAGCTGTGGGGGTTGATGAGATTTTGCCACGCTGGGTGTATATTCTTCTTTCTCATTCAGGCTTTTTTCTGATGGTGAGGGGCAGGTATGTGACAAGATTAAAAGAATTGTTAGTCACGTTCCCCGGACATCTCTTGGTTTGCCTGTTGAAGAAAGGCTTCCATTCCAATCTGTTTTTTTCTCTTTTTCCTCTTCTTTCTTGGAGCATCTTCCTCTTCTTTTAGTGGGGTGACATGGGGAGGGGGGGCTTTTCTGCTGTCTTTTCTTGCCCCTGGGTGGCAATCTGCCTTTGGTTGGCATGTTTAGGAGTTTGGGGTTTGGGGTGGCAGGAACTGGTGGATTGAGCTGTTAGCTTTTGGCCATGTTGCAGGTGTCCCCATGACCATGACCAAGTCATTTTGTTGCCTCGAGTAAAGAATGAGATGACCCCCCCCCCCCAATGCAATGATCAGAAGCTAACTTGTCGTTGATTTTTCTTGCAGCTCTAACAATTGGACAGCTTACTCCATGACATACAAAAACAGCGGTCTAATTCCATGCATGCACTGAAATTGTACAACATAGAGTTCTATCTTCCAACAGCTTGCTACAACTTCTCAACATGTGCCATGAGAGACACCCATTCTGTCTAATGATAGGGCCGGCCAAGCATAGCCATCTTCTCCTAGAATGCAGCTTGGTCCTTGTTCTGAGCTGCTCCACACATAGGGCCAAAACTGTTGACTGGACTCCTGTCACTCTTGGGCAACTTTCTTGATCAGTTCCCCAAACATCTGTTCTCTTCCAGGCCATCCACCAAATATCTGCATCACTCATGAGCTGGACCTTGCTCCTTATGAGAAAGCAAATTCAAATTCACAGAAAAGATCTTTGACAAATATGCCCTCATCCTGCAGGTGAGGGCAGAACTCTTCACCATCCTTCACAGTTCATGGCACAGGGACATTTTAACCTGCCTACATTTGTGTCAGAAATATATAACAATGCAGTCATAAGAACATAAGAACATAAGAACAGCCTTGCTGGAACAGGCCACAGCCCATCCAGTCCAGCATTCTGTCTCACACAGTGGCTCACCATTTCCTTCAGGGTATTCCCAAGCAGATGCCTTCACCTGCTTAGGATTCCCTGGAAATGATATTGAGAGATATCCTGCCTATCTCTCCAACCCGGAGGTTGTCCTTAAGTATCCATAATTATAGACATTGATACTCTTGTCCTCCATGAACTTGTCTAATCCTTTCTTAAAGCTGTCAAGACTGACAGCTGTCACCACTTCTTCTGGCAGGGAGTTCCATAGTCCAGTAATCCTCTGGGTGAAAAAGTACTTTCTCTTATTTGTTTGAGAACTAGTACCCAAAAGTTTCATGGAGTGTCCCCTAGTTCTAGTGTTATGCGATAGGGAAAACAGTTTTTCCTTATCTACTTTGTCCACACCATGCATGATTTTATAAACTTCAATCAGGTCACCTCTTAGATGCCGTCGTTCAAGAGTGAAGAGGCCCAACCGTTGCAGCCTCAGATGGTAAGGAAGGTGTTCCAGTCCCCTAATCATTCTGGTTGCCCTCCTCTGCACTTTTTCCAGCTCCATAATATCCTTCTGGAGGTATGGCGACCAGAACTGTACACAGTATTCCAGATAGGGTCTCACCATAGATTTATAAAGAGGCAAAATGACACTTGCTGACTTATTTTCTATACCCTTCCTAATGATCCCTAGCATTGAGTTTGCTTTTTTCACTGCTGAGGCACACTGGGTTGACACCTTCATTGAGTTGTCCACCAGGACACCAAGGTCCCTTTCCTGGTTTGTCGCAGAGAGTTCAGACCCCATCAGTTTATAAATGTAATTGGGGTTCTTTCAGTCAACACACCAAAGTTGAGAACCCATGCGCAGTTCAGTTGGGTGTGATACTACTCACCATATCATAGCCCAAATCCTTTTTTATTTTTTCACATGAAAAAGGAAGGAATAGAGCCCTGGTGGCACAGTAGTTAAATTGCCGTGCAGCAGCCAAATGATGTGAGTTCGATACTGATCGGAGCTCAAAGTTGACATAACCATCCATCCTTCCAAGGTTGGTAAAATGAATACCCAGCATGTTGGGGGGGGGATGCTAATTAACTTGTGAATCACCCAGCATTAAGCGCTATGGGGTGGTAAGGTAAAGGTTTCCCTTGCTCAAAAGCCAGTCGTATCTGACTCTAGGGTTCAGTGCTCATCTCTGTTTCAAAGCCGAAGAGCCAGCGCTGTCTGCTTTTGCAGACATTTCCATAGTCATATGGCAGGCATGACTAGACACTGTAGCACATGGAAAGCTGTTACCTTCCCACTGAAGTGGTCCCTATTTATCTACTTGCAATTTCTTGCAATTTCAAACTGCTATTGTGAAGGAAGAAAGGAAGGTAGGAAGGAACGTTATTGAAAGTTTATTAAGGAATCCTAGTGCTTATAAAACCACCATCTGTCTGCATAAGGTATGGTTTGAAAGCTCTTCAGGCATTTTGGCAAAGCTACTTCCATCCATCCCAGCAACACTTCTTTTGTCTCACCCCTTGGATCGATTACTCCCAGAGAGAGAGAGAGAGAGGAGAGAGGGAGGAAGGGAGAGAGGGAAGTCTGCTCATTGTTTTGTGTTGCATATTGCATACAAATGGACGTTTGAGATTAGCTGAGATCACCAAACACTTTACTTACTCACTTTCTGTAGAAGAGACAATTGTCTTCCTTTTTGTTTGTTTTTTAAGGAAGAGAATTCCATGTTGTCATCTCAAACACAACCTATTATTTACAGCCATAAAATGCTTATCATTACACACAAGGTCATATTTAAAATTATAATGCTATGGTAAAACATATGTTCTGAGGTTATGAGGCTAACTCGGTTGCTGCAGATCCTTTTTATAGGAAAAGCTCTAAAAATAACAAGTGTTGTGTTAAAGTCCAGGGGCCTTTTTTAATTTTAATTTTTTGCAAATGGGTTTCAGCCAAACCAACTGCCTGCTGTATTGAATGAACACCCCGTTATAGTTGACAATCATTTGGCAGCATAGGTTATTTTAATGGACACATCACTTTAAACTAAGCCTCTACCATCTGTTCTGCCCTCTAATTACAGATGCAAAAAGAACATAATTCACAATTGCATCATAAAAAAGTAAGATATAAGTGATTTAAATGCATGTGTATGTTCTTTATTCAATGCAGCATGCAGCTGTTACGTTGTTTTCATGTTTCAGACACAAATCAGGGAGAAAATGACTCTCCTTTGATAGAGTGGGTTCCTGTGCAGAAGCCATTTAGAGTATGGTGACAAAGAGTTGAGCAAGAATGAAATGCCTAAATCAACTGCTACATTCTGTTGATTGGGGTGGGGGGAATAACCACCAGAACAAAATATGATGGTGCCAGCTCAGCACCATCCTAGTCGGTGAAGTTACATGGGCAAAATCACAGGTGTACCCTTGTCATACCATGGAGCAGTGCCAGAAATGTTTCTGGTTTGGCTGGTTATGGAAACAGTTACCATGAATATCCATAAAGTAAAGGTAAAGGTTTCTCTTGCTCAAAGGCCAAGTCAATCAATGAGGTGATCTACACAAACATCTGCTGTTTGAGGTGGGTTGAGGGCTGGGTTGGTTTGATCATGTACACAGGTCGATTGGCCAATCTGCCCAACAGATCTTCAACCTGCGCCATGTTTAGACTCCAACAGGGAGCAAGACTAAACATTCTTCTGCAGCCTTAACACATGCAATAGGATTTTGTCCCTGTGGGGTTGTGATTAAAGGATTGGAGAAGACCTCAGTTAACATCACCATTGACCACAGAATTCACAGGGCCTTGGGCCATTTTTATTGGCTGTACACCACCCAGAGTGAAAAATATCCCAAATGGTAAATAAATAAATAAATAAATTATTTAGCCCATTTCAAATGGTGTCCTTCTTTTCTGTCCAAGACATACTTTCAACTACTAAAATGAAGCCACACCCTTGGTTTTGTCATTGGCCAAAATTAACTTTTCATGTTTCTGGTTGTAATTGGCAGACCAGTAAATGAGCTGGATTCTGTATATCTCCATATTCATACAGCGTTTTGTTGTCCACTTGCAGTCTCCACTTAAGCATGTTGGCCTTGCATTTAGGGACTCCGATCCTCAGCCTATTCAAGGTCCTCCAAGTGACCTAGGGAGGTTGAGTTCCTAAGCCATCTCCTCCTTTCATGTCATTCCTTGTCCACTGGAACTTCCTCCATCTTCTAATTGAGTTTTGTTCTTGCATACCCTCAAGGTTATTTGTTCTTGCCATAAAGTTCTTCCTGGATCTGAGCCAGCAGACTTGAAGCACATATCCATTCAGAGCATGCTGAGGGTCATTTTCTTACTTAGAGACAGAGGGTGTTTAGAAGGATACAATGGCAAAAAGAAGAGCCATACAGACCATACCTAGCTTGGTGTTGTGGTCTGACCCCTTGTGGAGAGACACAGAGCCCAGATCACCTGATAGGTGGTCGACTACTACCAGAAACATGTACCAGTGATGATTTAATTTTGGCCAATGAAAGTTTGGCTTCGTTTTGACAGTTAAAAGTTTAATCTGGAGGTGAAAGAAGCAGAAGAAGCCCATGCAAACAAGAAGCACATCTACTCTGCCATTGCCCCAATGCTCTGGGTTTTACCAAGAAGAAGAAAATGAGTGCTAATATTTCCACTGAAAATAACTAGGGCAGTGATGGTGAACTTTTTAGAGACCAAGTGCCCAAGCTCTACAAGCTGCCATCCACGCCGCAGTTCTCCCTTTGGCCTGGTGGGCAGAGGGGCAGGGTGAACTCAGTGCTGGGAGAGGGAGAAAGTGCTCCCATTGGGCTGCTGAGTGGAGGGGCAGGGTGAACTCTGTGGTGGGGCAAGGTCATGTGTGCCCACAGAGAGGGCTCTCAGTGCAACCTCTGGAATGCATGTCATAGGTTCACCACAACTGAACTAGGGCTTCTTCAAAAGACACAACTATTTCTACATGGAAGTAGGGCTGGTTGTTTTCACTTGAGCTGATAGACCAGCAAAAGTAGCTGCAACATTCTCTGAGATGCCCTGGAAAGGAGGGGCTGTAGTACTCAAGAGAAACCATGAGTGAAGTGTTTTGTTTAAAGGTGGGGTCTTTAGAGCAAGGGTTATGAAATGTTGGGCACTAAGAACCACCCCTGCGATTAAAAATATGGATAGTTCAGAAGCACACTCTGCCATAATGCACAATAACCTCCGAAAAAGTCTTTCAGCTTCTCTTAATCAGGGTCAGAACCCATAGGCCAAGGCCTGCCCTATGAGTTCAGTGGGGAGAGGGAGAGGGAGAGGGGGGAAAATCTGTCTTCCTAACTTTAAATTTCTCCCCCTTTACCCTTTAAACCAGCTCATATGCAGACACTTTGTCCTCTTTCTATATATTTCGCCTTGCTTCCCTTTTATTTAGAAGCGACCCCCTCATAAACATGCAAAGCAATTTTCCAGTGCATTAACCCAGGATGGGAGAATCCTTGCTCTACGGGCGAGGGGGAGGTTTAAGAAAATGGAGGATCCAGGCGAGCTGAAGATGGATGGGCCTGGGATATAAGACAGGAGTGTTTTTCCACTCTCCTGTCTGATACACCTAGGACAAAAGCTTCATTGAGTACGAGGCCTCATCATCATCAGGCTCATAAAGTAGTAGAGGGTACAAAAGCCCTGGCATTTGAAATTAGCAGTTCCTGCCCTTGCCCTACAACAGTGGCAACCGTTGTTGTGGTTTTTTGGCCTTTTGTCATCCTTGGGGAAAGGAGGCGTAAATAAATAGGGTCTACGTTGATGCAGTCATCCAACTTGGTTTTCCCCTTGTGCCTCTCTGCCCCCATTCACACTAAGGATAATATTTCCAACATTTTTTTTCCAGTTCTATTTCTGGAAGAACACATTGCTGTTGCTGTTTGGTCCAGCCTGAAGGGAGATAAATCATTCCCCCTTCTCTATTCTCTATGTGTATTAAACTAGGGATAGATGCAATTTCTAGTTTGTTTAGTTATGTTGTTCATTTATTCATCTGTGTTTATGCAGACATTTGCAAATGTGGACACACTTGTAGCAAAAAATAAATAAAAAATGAACCAAATAAAATTCTCACTCATCAGAAGTGGCCAAATTCAACAGATTCAGCTGTCTACAGCTTGGTGAAGACCATGTTGGACCAAGTCCACCATGGACTGCTGAAGAGACGGAGACCTAAATTTTGTGCCCTACGCTTGGCTGAATATTGACGACTTCAGATTGTTAGCCCCTGTCTGTGTAGTCATCAGGCATGCTTATTGGCAAGATAAATTTAAAGGAATAAATTGAGATTTATTTATTTATTGCTTGTCTGAGTAAATATTTATCAGAAGGAGTTGTGTAGAACCCAGGCACCCTATGGAACAGAAGGGTTGGTTGTATGTTTACTTTTGCAGGGGAAACCTTCTATTTCACAGGCTGCTACGCAACAGTCCTCTTTTGAGAAGTGTCTTATCCAGTCCAGATTTAAAGACAAAAAACCATAATGAAGTTGATTAGGGATCTCAAATTATCCATTCATAACTACCATGCACATAGCACATACACAAACAGAAAGATGACATGGTTATAGCCTTCTCTCCTTGGGTGATATACACTGTACATTGGAATCTTGTTTAACAAACAGCTCGGTTAACACAAAAATTTCATAATACTGTAAAAGGAAATCCATAGAAAATAGTGGCTCGGTTTACAATCCCCCCCCCCCGAATTAATTGGTTTTCAATGCATTCCTAAGGGAAATGGCATTTCAGTTAACAAATCTTGGTTTTCAATGCATTCCTATGTGAAATTGCACTCAATGCATTCCTATGGGAAATTCACTTTACACATTTTTGAAGCACAAATGTATTAAATTTGTTAAGCAAGGTTTGACTATAATTTTGTTTAAATAATTTTTTAAAAACCAATATACTTCTATACATATACATTGGTGTAGAAGACTGTACTCATGACCCAAAGTCTCTTTTATCCATTTTGTGTGTGTGATGTGTATGTAAAGGTAAAGGAAAAAGTCTCCCTTGCTCAAAAGCAATTTGTGTCCAACTCTACGGGGTGGTGCCCATCTCTGTTTACAGCAAAAGACCCTGTGCTGTCTGCATCTGCAGACATTTGTGTAGTCATGTGACAGGGATGACTTTGCTTTTATTTGAGGGCTTACTTTTGGGAATTCAGGGTAACAGCAACAATGAGAACAGGCTATATAGCATATTTCACATATCACTTCTAGTTTGTTGTGAAATCTGGGGCTTTTTAGAACAGGTTTGCTAGAATGCAGATATTCCCCCCTCCCCTGGTAGACATTTTCACCAATGATGCATGCCTTTTAATAATCACTGATGTGCTTGTTGACAAAACATAAACAATGATACAGTAAAACCCCTACTTACGAAAAAAAAGTCAGTTCCATAGGCTTTTGCTTAAATTGATTTTTTATGTAACTCAAAGCAAACCCATAGGAAAAATGAAGTTTTTATGTAAATTGACGCAAACCCATAGCGAAATGAATTTTTACGTAACTCGAAGCAAACCCATAGGAAAAAGTATCTTTATGTAACTCGAAGCAAACCCATAGGAAATTGTGTAAATTGGGACATGGTTTTAGCACAAAATCATTATGTAACTCGAATTTTATGTAACTCGAGGAATTTGTATGTCAGGGTTTTACTGTATCTTTTAAGGAATTGACTGACCCTACCAGAACAGCTTCAGAAGAACCCTAACCTTAAACTCTCACCAACAACCAAAAAAAAAAGTTAATATGAAAATTTGAGCTCAACCTTTGACCTTTTCTTCTTTTCTTTTTTTCTTTCTTCCTTTTATTTTGAAGGAAGGGGTCATGGAACATTGGGTCTCAGGAAACCCTTAGCAAGCAGATGTTACTGTAACATACTCAAGAAATCAACCATAAATATGACCTCTGACCTCCCTTGTCAGCTGATCCACCGAGACTCTTAGAAATATACTCTTAACTTGTAGAAATTCCCACTTTTTCCCACCGTCCCACCCCATTCTTTCGGCCGCCTCTCCCTTCTGTTTCCAAGGCCTGTAGCTACAGCCCTGGTGCTACCGCAGTTGCTCCTTGTCTGACCCTTCTCTTCACGGAGGTCAAAGGCCTTCAACCCAAAGGCAGGCCTCTTTCTCTTGCGAAAGGCCAGCTGATGAATCATTCCCAACTTGAAGGGAACAGAGAGGAAGGGCGGAGCATTGCCTCTCAAAAGGCCTCCGAACAACAGCAGCCTATATATCAGAATGTTACACTGCCTTGACACATTGAAACTCACTTTCCTTTCTGGGAAGGACCAGAACAAAAGAGAAAGCAAAGACCGTGCGGAGAACTGAAAGCCGGAGATACTGGAAGGTCCTTGCTGACCAGACAGTCACCAAAGTTTTAATGTCAGAGCAATTTCACACAAAATATCTGTATCTCTCTTTAGAGAGAACTGCAAAATATCCGTATCTATCTATGGAGAGATACATTGTTGGCGATGGATGGATTTAGCCTCTATAGCGGTGTTTCCCAACCTTTGGTTTTTGGACTTCTATTCCCAGAATTGAAGGGACTGTGGTGGCTCAGTGGTTAAGAAACTCACCTTGTTAGCTGGAAGGTCAGCAAGTGAGCAGTTCAAGACTCAAGTGGTACATGATGGAATGAGTGACTATTTCTGTCCTAGCTCCTGCCAACCTAGCAGTTCGAAAGCAAGAAATTGTAAGTAGATAAATCGGGACCACTTTGGTGGGAAAAGATCTTGAAAGGAGCCTCATTCAGACACCCCCTGAGTGGAGTTCCTCCAGCAAAAATCCTTTCAAACCAGGCATAACTAGACATGGAATGCTGTTTACCTTCCCACCGAAGTGATCCCTATTTATCTACTTGCAATTTCTTCCTTTCGAATTGCTAGGGACAAAGACAGGGCTCATTCCATCCTGCAGTACTCGGGAATTAAACTGCTGAACTTCCGCCTTCCAGTCAGCTTCTTAGACATGGTTTTAAAAAAATCCCAGAAGCCTAAGTCAATTCCCCAAAGCATTGATCAGCCAATGTACTGACTTAGACTTCTGGGAATTGAAGTCCATGTTGGGAACCACTGCTCTATAGGTAGCTAGACACCCATAGCAATTAAACTTATATACAACCCCATAATGCTTACTGCACTTTCTGGGTAGTTCACAAGGCAATTAGAATTTTGCCCCCAACATGTTGGGTACTCATTTGGTCCTGTGAAGTTGTAAATAGTTAGTAGATGGATGCAAAATAAACAGATTAAAATACAGTAGTCAATCTTCAAGATGCCACAATGTTTTTTTGACATTTTTGTTTTGTTTTGGTTACTCTCTGATATGCTTTCACACACTAACATGGCTTTACCACTTCAAACATTTCAACAAAAAAGGGAAGTCTTTCTTCACACATAAAAATGCTTAAAATTGCATATGCTAATTTAAACTTGTATATGCAAATATCTGCACAGTTCAGACATTACTATTATAATTTAAGTGGTAATAAAATACTGTACTCCATACTGTCCAAGGCTGTGACTAGGTTACCACTTTGGGTTTCAACACTAGGTGAAGTATGGGCTACATAGAGAATGAGTAAATAAGGCATAGTGCTTATTAATTCCCTGAAATGTCCCGTGAAATGGGTTTTCTGCACAGTACTGAAAATGAATGGATATGGAAATAAAATTAATAACAGTCACTGTTGCTTTGTTGAAATATCTAGCTAGGCAATGATCAGTTATTTCAGAAAAATGGACTGAACAAGACTTTCATAATGTCATAATGTCATAATTACGTTAACCGAGGTTCCACTGTACTCTTTAAGCCGTCCATGGTTACATGATTTAAGTTAACATTGCCAAAAGTTTGAAAGACATTGTCCTAACATTTCTTACTGGAATCAGGGCATGACTCCTGCTTTTGTTACATCTCTAGTAACAGTAAAGGTC
This sequence comes from Bradypodion pumilum, assembly GCA_035047305.1. NCBI lineage: Eukaryota > Metazoa > Chordata > Lepidosauria > Squamata > Chamaeleonidae > Bradypodion > Bradypodion pumilum. The sequence goes on along the minus strand of JAWDJD010000012.1, from coordinate 14,067,266 downwards.
ACCCTTGCTTGAAAGTCAGTTGTATCTGACTGTAAGGTACTGTGCTCATCTCAGTTTACAGCCAAAGATCCAGTGCTGATCTGTGTCTGGTCATATGGCAGGCATTATTAACATTACTGGTCATGTGGCATGCATTACATGGAACGCTGTTACCTTCCCACCTGGCGAGCTTCCAGTCATCAAGTTCAGCATTTTAACCACTAAGCCACCCCAGTCCCTATATAAGTAGTATCACCGCAGGAGTGGATTCCATCAGCTTAATTAAAGAGGAGCTGTTGACATGTAACACATTACATATTGTAAAAATCAACATGCAACATTATGATAAACAATGTTAAAAATCAACACCAACACCACCACAAAACCCAGTGGTAATTTGTGAATGCAATGAGATAGAAATGAAATGATACAAATCGGCATCAGGAGAAAATAATAGAATTAATCACAGTCTACCAGCTTATCCCTGAATCAATGAGCCTAATTCATTCAGGTTTCCCTGTGCTAACTAAGGATGTGTTACCACCTTTGGAGAAAAGAGTACAGACAGGGGGGAGCAGAGATACTGGTATGTTTCCAGATCAGCTCCAGGTCAGTTCATGAATCCCCAAGGTGCCCTGAGGTTGATTTATGCAACCCTGTAAATCACTAAAGTTTGTGCTGCCATTTGTAGGGTTAAAAGGGTTGATTTTTTTATTTTAAAAAAAGTGCAGAGTTGTAACTACTTTTGCTTTGTTGTATGGAATTTAAAAAAAACACAAAAAAATCAAACTGGATCTGTTGGTTGGTTTGTCAGAATGAATCTGCTCTCATTTGAACAACAAATAGCGATGATGTCCAAAACTGTGTTTTTTCCAGCTCTGGCAGATTGTGCAGCTTTGCTCCTATTTGGACAACCCTGACCCATTCATTAGTAATCTCCCGGATTGACTACTGCAATGCACTCTACATGGGGCTGCCCTTGTGTTTGATACAGAGATTACAGCAGGTCCAGAATGCAGGACCAGGCTGGTGACATGCTTAAAGAATCAGCATTTTTTCTCATTTTTGAAGTGAAATGTTTTGGTGGGGCTGCCATTTCTTCAGAAAAGATATAACCATAGCTGTCAAGTCTCCCGTATTGGCTGGGAAACTTTTGTTATTTACCCCTCTTTCCCGTCATCATCCCATATTTGTATTTTCCCGTAAATATCCTGTATTCTATAATTTTTTAAAAAAATGAGCTGGGAACTACAGCCCCCATGGTGCTTTGTGGGGAAGGAAAAAGCAAAACCAGTACTGTGCATGCGCACCGGCGCAAAATGGGCCAGGAACTGCAGCCCCCATGGTGCCTTGCATGGAAAGAAAAGGCAAAACCCATACTGCACATGCACACTGGCTCAGAGACTGCCCAACACTGCTGGATTTCCCTTATTTTCAAATCCAAAACTTGACAGGTATGGATACAACCACAAGAACAATACGGCATTGCATGTAGGTTTGTGTATGCATTTAGAGAGAGTTTAGTCCTGGAGAGGACTGCACTGGACCACACGGAATGCAGTTATTTTTCCTACCATAGTGGTACCTATTTCTCTACTTGCAATTTCTTGCTTTCGAACTGCTAGGTTGGCAGAAGCTGGGACAGATGAAAGGAGCTCATCCCATCATGCTGTGCATGGGTCTTGAACTGCTGACCTGCCAACATTTTAGTCACCAAGTTCAGCATCTTAACCAGTTAGCCACCACAGTCCCTCCCTACTAAGGTTGTGGGATTCAGCCAAATTTTTGAAGTTTTGAGGGGTAGAAGGTGAAATCCCTCCTGAAGATTAGTTGGAGCACCAAAAGGATGTGAGACTACTCCATAATTCATATTGATCTAACTGCAGGTCAAGGAATGCCCAGTTAACTTGAGTTTAGTGTAAGGGTCTCCAACCTGTGGCCATGGGCTATATGCAGCCCCCGAACTCTTTCTTTGTGTCCCTCAAACCTGCTTGCTTGCTATTATCATTTTCAAGGAATTTTTTTCTCACATTCACACTGTTTTTTCTGCTGCTATTCCAACACGATCAATGGTTGTTTTTCCTGTCACTTTCTTACAAAAGACACAATAGGAACCCTGTCTCTTGTGGTCTCCATGGTTCCTTCTGTTAGGCCTCTCTTGGTCTTGCCCTGCATGATAGTATTTTGCCCATTCTGGCCGATAAAATGGTGCATTAACCGTTGGAATGTGACAAAGGATGTTGCAACAGGCCCCACTAGCCCGTAATGGGCCTCCGTTCACTCGCCCAAACCCGGTCCGCAGGTAACTGTCGGTTTGAAATTTTTGGCCGGGGGGCAAGAGCCCCCCAGACACAAACAAAAAAAGGGAACTTCAATTCTCAACGTTCCTTGTGCCGCACCGCACCAGAGCCAATCAGGCTGAGCAGCGTGGCAAAAGGAACGTTCGGAAACACACTGCGGCCAATCAAAAAAAAGCTGCAGGAAAAAACCGCTGCAGTAAGTAAACACACGCAGGCAAAACTACAAGCCCCAGCATCCTGCGCACCATTAACGTGCAGAACGCTGAGCCAGCCGGCGCGCGAAACATAAAAGTAAAAAAAAGCCTACCACCACTGCCCTTCTTCCCCATGGGCCAGCCAGCATGGCCCGAGGGGAAAAAAAGAACCACCACCCCCCGCCACTGCTGCCCTTCCTTTTGATGGACCAGCCGGGGCGTGAAAAATAAAAGTAAAAAAAAAATGCCCGCCACTGCTGCCCTTCTTCCCCACGGGCCAGCCAGCATGGCCCACAGGGGGGGGGGAAACCCCGCCACCGCTGCCCTTCCTTCCCACGGGCCAGCCAGCATGGCCTGTGGAAAAGAAAGGGCCCCCCGGCATTGCCCTTCCTTCCCACGGGCCAGCCATCATGGCCTGTGGGAAAGGCCCCCCTGCTGCCACTGCCCTTCCTTCCCATGGACCAGCCAGCATGGCCCATGGGAAAGAAAGCCACCTCCCCTAAAAAAGTAAACACAAAAACACAAATCAAAAACACTCAAAAACAAAAATCCAAAATCCAAAAAGGAAACACAACAACAGCCAAAAACAAACAAGAAAAAACACACAGACACCCCCCCACAAAAATAACCCAACCCCCCCCCCCCAAAAACACACACAACAACAACCAGAGAGCTTACTATAAGATGTCTTCTATCCATGAGGACCGGAACTCAAATGAGAAAATAAAGAAAATACTTACCGGAAGCAACACCCAGAGGACAGAAGAGAAAAATTGTAGAGAGGAAGAAAAGCTCACCACCCCCACCCAGAGGCCACAAGAGAAAAAACATTTAAAAATATTGAAACTAATAAGATTAATTCCAAAATTAATCAAATAAGTTACAAAAACATTCAAAAATAATCACACTAATCTAACAAAAAAAAACAAAAAAAAACCAGAAATCACTTTTCACTCAAAAAACCAAAACAAAAAATAAAAATGCGTAAAAAAAGATTTAAAAAACCAAAATTAAATTTTAAACTAATTTTTTTTAATTTACATTAAATAAATTAAATTAAAATTAAATTTGCATAAACATAAAACAAAAACCTTCAAAAACCAATTTAAAGAGCCCGGCACTAAGGAAACCTGCGCGCAAAAAAACACAAAACACTGGGAGCGCAAGTCCGCTGTAGGAGGACGCAGCACCTCGAAGCCAGAAAATCACAAAACCTTACAACACCATTTAAAATAGCCCAGCACCATTGGTTCAAGAAAAAAAATGAAACCCTTTACTATATATATATATTTAAGACACAGCTCTGTATCGTCATTGGGCACTGTAACGAGGCCCTCCAGGTCCAGAAGGTTGTTGACCACCGATTAGAGGATGAATGGCTTCCACACTGGTCAGATTTTGATGTTTGGGATTTCTTTCAGGGATTTCTTTCTGTCCTACTAAAAAGAAATTCAAATGTGGACATTAGTATGGTGCCATTCTGCGTCCCCCAGAAGGCTTGCTCTGATATTCTGAAGAGCCCCTCAAAGCCGGGTATTTCACCATAGCCAGATCTGTAGAGAGCAGTATAAGTTATTCTTTGTGAACAGGCAGCTATTCACAGAGCCAGGCCACTCTCTGTTCATTTCTCTTGGTGATGGGACTGAGGATGATGGCATACATTTTTCATAATTCATGAGCTACAGCCCATGTATCTTTCTCAACACATGAAGGGGTAGTAGTAGTAGTAGTTGGAGGAGGAGGAGGGCTACTACTCTCAGAAGTCTGCTTCTGGTGTTCTAAATAAAGGTAAAGGTCGCCTTTGCTCGAAAGCCAGTCATATCCGACCCTAGGGTTAGTACTCATCTCTGTTTCATAGCCAAAGACCCAGTGCTGTCTGCTTCTACAGATGTTTCCGTGGTCATGTGGCATCCATGACTAGACACACATGGAATGCTATTTATGTTCCCACTGAAGTGGTCCCTATTTATCTAGGAACCCCGCATAACAAATGCTTCATATAACGAAAAATTTGTACAATGAAGCGTTCGCGTACTCTGCGCAATACCCTGCATAATATTATTTTTTTTGTTATATGGGGTTTTAATAAAGTGGGATGTACCTTGCTAATGAAGCCCCGTATAACGAACATTTATTTTTCATTATGTGGGGTATCTCCCACATAATGTGGATCTCCCTCCACATAGTGGGTGGGGGTGCAGAACCGCATAGTGAAGAGCTTTGTGGAATGGAGCTTTTTCGTTATGTGGGGTCCTACTGTACTTGCTCGAACTGCAGGTTGGCAGGAGCTCGGACAAAGACAGGAGCACATTCCATCCTGCAGTACTCAGGAATTGAACTGCTGACCTCCTGCCTTCCAGTCAGTGTCTCAACCACATGAGCCACTGTTCTATAGTCCACTAATGCCTAGTAACAGCAGTGGGAAGGATTCTGTGGTGCCTTTATTCCTGTCTCAAGCATTGAGAGAATTTGAGCCACCAGATCTTTTAAGTAATTCATTCTCACTCACATCTTGTCTCTTGTTTCTGTGTTTAGCTGAAGGTAGAACACCATGCTTTTGAGTGTCATCAGGTTCCTTCCAGCAGTTTGGCGAATGCCACATGACAGGTCATGCCAATTGTATTTTGTTAGGAGGTAGGTTACAAACCCTCTTGAAGCAATACTATCTTTCCGTCCAATGAATGATCTTTCGAGATTCATGGTAATTGTGCATACTTGAAAAGGAAAGAGAGCAAGAGAGCTGCTTTCTGAATGCTTCTCCTTCCTGTGTACCAAATAATAATGGCTTTCACATTTCTGAACTGGATTGGCACAATGCTAAGCAAACACAGCAGTGGGTCAAAGGTGAAGGGCCAGGAACCTGATGGGTGAAAGGTTGGAAAACTTGAAAGGGGAGAATTACAGTTTATTTTCAGAAAGAGCTTTAGCAGGTTAGGGGGGTTCTAAGTGTTGGCAAACAGCCAGGCCATTCATATTCGAGAAGGTCACACATCCAGTCTTAACATTTTAGCCGCTGGGGTTTTAATGATCTTGCAGCCTAGAGGAAAGTTTTCTTCACCTCTGTGTCTATGAAAATTAACCTTCCTTGCGAAGAAACACTGCAGCATATTTACACAGTGACCATGCATAAAGGATAGGATTTATCCAGGAGTTCTGAAGTTCCCACTTCCTTGTCTAAGCCTGTGAAATAGAGGCTGGTGGAGAAAGGAATCTATCAACAGAAAAGTGTCAACAGACTATGGATCCATTCTCAGTGAATTGGTTATTTACTTGGCTATAAGTGGAGCCTCATGTGGTTTAATGCTCCATTTCATTTGCCATCAAGTCAGTTCTGAGTTATGGTGACCCTTTTAGGTAGAAAATATCCAAAAGGGGTTCTTCTGGGGACACCCTGGGGCTGTGCAACTTGCCTAAGGCCAAACAGACTGGCTCTACTCTTACAAGACACAGTGGGGAGTTGAACTCCCAACCTCTGGCTCCGCAGTCAGATACCTAAACCAGGGACTCTCAACCTGAGGCACATGGGCCAGATGTGGCCCATGGCACCATTCCATGTGGTCCCCCACTGCCTCCACCAAACCAGGAAGTGCCAGGTGTAGGAAGGGCAAAATGGTCATCCAGCCCTTGAAGCTGTCTGAGGGAGCGTGACCCGGCCCTCAGCTTAAAAAGGCTGAGAACTTCTGACCTAAACCATGAACTTTCCAGCCAGCTACAATGTTCCATCAATGGCAGGGAAACTTTTACATTTGTAGACCAACATATTTGAAGAACTCTAGTTTGGTCAAGGTTATGCCTGGGAGAAATTAAGGCCCAAACCCTTCTCCCCACAAACTGGAATAAATGAGACACCTAGTCTTCCATGAGCAAAATGTCATGGGTCAGCCATGGCACTGGACAAAGTGCAGTATGGTTGAAACTATTGTTGAAATCCAATAGTAAATCAGCCTAGCATTGGCCCATTGACTCAGTGGAATTCGTAGAGGATTTCACTCATCCAAACCCCACTGATTCAGTGGCTTTACTCTGGCTCGAACATCTTACTGGATTTGATGAAGAAAAACCCTTCCAATTTTAGCCAAAATGAGTTGATGATGCCACTTTAGAAACTGGTTCTAGATCTGGTATTAGTAAGGGCCATGGCACAAATCAGAACCAGAACCAGCTACATAAGGTGGCACCATAAAGTAGAGTGGAAAAGAATGGGAGCTATAATGTGTAGCTGCTAGGGGAAAGGCATCCTATGTGACTGGAGGGAGATGAGAAAAACAACTTTGGTTGTCTTTCCTCAAAAGAAAGTTACATACATGAGTCCTCTCCTTGCCAGTTTATTCGCTAATTAGGTCTCCCTCATCTGGAATAGCCTTGGCACACCTGTCAAGCGTGGCTCTGGAAAATACGGGACCTGCGCAGAGCCCTTCTGCACAGAACCCTTCTGTGCATGCACCAAACCAGGGTTCTGTGCAGAACACTTCTGTACATGTGCAGAAGGGTTCTATGCATACACGAATGTGCAGTACCTACTTTCCCTGCTGGTCAAATTATGGGATGGTGGAAAGTAGAGGAAGTGGCACAGAAATACAGGAAATCCCAGCCAATCTGGGATACTTGACAGGTATGAGCCTTGGCAACTCGTAAGGAAGGAGTGAGTTGACATAGTCCAGAATAGATTGCACCATTTCAAGATGTTTAAGTAGAAATCTAACCAGCATTTCCTCCTTGTAGCTTTTGATCTGTTTACTTTGCAAGGAGGTATTTTGTTTTGTTTGTTTAAATCAGGGGTTCCCAATGTTTTCAAGCCAGGGGCTGGGGGTTCCCAATGTTTTCAAGCCAAGGGCTGGGTCACACTCTCTGTCAGATTCGAGGGCCGAACAGCCATTTTGCCCTGCCTGCACAATGGGGTGGCCATTTTGTCCCAACAACTTCAAAGGGGTGGCCATTTTGTTTCTCAAATGCCCTTGGAGGAGTGAGGGGCCACATGAAATGGTGCTGGGGCTGGATTCAGCCGATGGGCCTTATGTTGGAAACCCCTGGTTTAAATGAAGAAACAGTTCAGCCTTCTGCTGTATGATCAACTATGGCTTGTTCTACTATGACAGAATCAGATTACCTTTCATGTAAAGCAGTTTTTCTGCAAAATCTGTGACAGCCATATAGAAACTGGAGAACAACAGAGAGCTATGGAGCCATATCTCTGAAGGGAAAAGGGAGTGTTCACATCTTTAGTGAACTTCTCTGGATAACTAGGCTGAAATTTGGCCTCCGAAAGGATGCTCAAAGGTCTAGCCCCAGTTGTCATTTCTGAAATCTGGATGACCATTCCACATAGCTTCTTCAGTTGGCCTCTATGACAATTTCAATTAAATCTAGAAAATCTCTTACAGCACTTATGGTATCTTCTTGATTCTTTGATTGACCAGACTATCAAGGAATAGGTTCTTGCTGGTCGCAACTTGTTTACAATTCATTTCCCTTCTTCTCCAGGTTCGATCAAAGGTGTTTGTTTGTTTGTTTGTTTTGGGGGGTGCTGTCAAAGGGTCTTTTTATTCATCTGGGATCCCACTCAGTGACTGCTGCTGTCCAATGCCTGTCTGTCATTCGAGAGATATGTCCAGCCCATCGCAATGTCCGTTTGTGATACTCATCAACAGCTTCATTGTTAGTCTTCTAACTTTCATGGATTCCTTGTCTTAGCATTAGATAGCATAAGATGGATTCCTCAGGTCAATGATATCCACCAAGGTGTTAGATGATGGGACAAATCTACCATGACCACTGTATTGATATCTTCAACTCTCAGGTGCAGTGGAAATTTTGTCACTCACCAAAGCTGAAATAAGGTTCAATTGCTAGTCTAACTGATTGCTGTGCATGGAAGAAGGGTACTATATTGTCTTCAGTCAACAAAATATCATGGGACAACCATGACATCTGTAGTGTGCTATATTATTGAGTTTTTGTTGTTACCTGCCATCAAGTTGTCTCTGACTTATGGCGACCCTATGAATCAAAATGTCCTCAACAGCCCTATTCAGTTCTTGTAAACTCCAGCATGTGACTTCCCTTATGGAATAAATCCATTTTGCTTTTGTTCTTCCCTGCTGCTTTCCACCTTTCCCAGCATTATTGTATTTTCCAAAGAATATTGCCTTCTCATGATGCACCCAAAGTAGGACAGTTTCAATGTCATCATTTTTGCCAACTCAACGTTGACTTGTTCCACAGGTAAGACCCACTTATTTGTCTTTTTGGCAGACCAGGTTATCCACAAAACTCTCCTCAGCACCACATTTCAATTGAATCAATGTTTTCCCTAACAGCTTCCTTTACTGTTAAGCTTTCACATTTGTACATAGTATTTTGGAATACAATCTTGTGGATGATCTTGGTCTTGGTCTCCAGTGATACATCTGTATACTTGATGATCTTGTGGAGACAATGGCTGAAATCTAATAGAAAGTCACTATAAAAATAGGACTTGCAGCCCAGATAGCTCAGCAGTTTAAGTACCTTGCTGTCTAGCCAGAGGTTATGAGCATGATTCCCCACTGGGCCTCATCCTGTGCATCCTTAGGCAAGCCATATAGTCCCAGCATGCCTCTAGAAGAAGGGAATGGCAAACCACTTCTGAATATTGTCATAGAATCAAGGAATCGTTTAGTTAGTGGTTAAGATACTGAGCTTGATGACTGGAAGGTCAGCAGGTCAAGACCCAAGTGCTGTATGATGGAGTGAGATCCCGTCGTGTGGCCCAGATCCTGCCAACCTGGCCATTTGAAAGCAATAAATTGCAATTAAATAAATATGTACTGCTTCGGTGGGAATGGGAAAAGCATTCTGTGTACTTCAGACTCTAATCATGGCAGGGCCGTCATCAGAAATTTCTGGGCCCCATACTGAGCAATCCTATTGCACACGTGCACCCACACACACATAGTTATGGCCGCTGGCAGCAGGGCCTCTGTCAGCTCTGGGTCCTATCTGGCAGTACTGGTAGTACTGCCCTGGCCACAGGACCACAGAAACATATCATAGAATCTACTTCAATACTTTCCTCCCACTTTATGTTCAAACAAGTGTGGAAATTCAATGTGCCAAGCAGTCACTTTGCCAGGAAAATTGCCTTACCTCCCCAAATGCCCTCACTTCCCTATTACTCTAATTATAAGTAATTACCTGCTCTTTTTTCTTTTAAGAATCAAGCATCAACTGCCAGCCCACCTCAGGGAATAAATATGCATTGCACTTTGATGAAATTTTCACATAATACAGGTCAGGTAGTTAATGAAGCCATAAACTGTGATATGTCCGCAGCACTAAACATCGGCTCATTCATCTGGCCTCCGCGTTTAAGAGAGCAAGTGATGTTTATTAGCGTGAGACACCCTCTTTGCCTTAAGGATCACCATTTGGAGGCAGCTTTTTGTAAATAAACATATAACCTTTGCGAGGGTAATTTAAGGCTGTGCAGTAAAGCAGCCAAGGCGAGTACATTGAGAGTGGAAGAGAAGATAAACATCCTCATGAATAAAAGCTTAGAGCTTCAGGCTACGGAGTTTATTAAGTCCCAAGCTGTTTCCTCATCTTCCTCTAGTCCTGCCGTAAAGTCCCTCTACCTCTCAATTTCTATTGGCAATTGTGCTCCAGTGTCTTAAAAGTGGAGGATATTTTGTGGCACAGATTGAGTGATGGAGAGAGAGAGAGAGAGAGAGAGAGGCCATTTTAAAAACAACTACAAAAGATAAGAATTCATGTGCCAACTTAAACCATACCTGTCAACCGCGGCTCCGGACAATACGGGACCTGTGCAGAACAGTTCTGCGCAAGTCATCTTCTACGCATGTGTAGAAGGCTTTTACGCTTGCGAAGAACCCTTTTATGCATGCATAGAACCCTTCTACGCATGCGTAGAAGGGTTCTACGCAAGTGTAGAAGGGTTCTATGCTAGCGTAAAAGCCATCTACGCATGCATAGAAGGTGACTTGCACAGAAGGAATGTGCAGTACATCTTTCCCCCACTGCCAAATTCTGGGGTTTTGGCAGCTCCGGGCGAGAAATGGCGCAAATCGGCGCCAAAAAATGGGAAATCCTGGCCAATCTGGGAAGGTTGACAGGTATGCTTAAACACATACAAATTTATTAGAGTGTACTTTTATGGAAGGGCTGTAGTGGTTTAGTGGCTAAGACCGTGAGTTTGATGACCAGAATATCAGCAGGTCAGTAAATTGAGACTTGAGTGCTGTGAGATGGAGTGAGTGCCTGTTATCTGTCCCAGCTCCTGCCAACCAAATAGTTTGAAAGCAAGTAGATAAATAGGCACTGTTTTAGCAGGAAAGGTAGCAAGTAGATAAATAGGTACTGTTTTGGCAGGAAAGGTAACAGTGTTCTGTCTGCTCCAGTATCTAGCTATGCCTACCACATAACCATGGAAATGTCTGCAGATGCAGACAGCACTAGATTTTTGGCTTTTGAGCAAGGGAGACCTCTACCTTTACCTTTGCCTACTTTTTGTGGATTATAGTCAATTTCAGCAAGTATCATAGGTAAAGGAAAAGGTTTCCCTAGCTTGAAAGACAGTCATATCCGACTCTAGATTCAGTGCTCATCTCTGTTTCAAAGCCGAAGAGCCAGAGCTGTCTGCTTCTGCAGACATTTTGTGGTCATGTAGCAGGCATGACTAGACACCAGAGCGCACGGAATGCACCAGAGCACACCTTCCAACCAATTTGCAATTTCTTGCTTTTGAACAGCTAGGTTGGCAGGAGCTGGGACAAAGGCAGGAGCTCATTCCATCCTTCAGTAAGCAAGTATTGTACTCTACAATAATTTATGCCGTAACCTGTTTGTTAGTCTTTAAGAATCTTCATTGACTTTGGCGAATCAAAAAAAGCCATCGTTCCAGGTTTTATGGGCCCACTTTCCATTGAACCTCACCTTGCCACAGAAAATATTGTTGTTGTTCAGTCGCACAGTCGGTTCCGACCCTTTGCGACCCTATGGACCATTGTTCTCCAGGCACCTCTGTCCTCCACCATCCCCCTCAGCCCTCCCAGCTCCGTGCCCATTGTGTCTACAATGCCATCTAGCCATCACATCCTTGGCCTTCCACTTCTTCTTTTGCCCTCCACCTTTCCCAACATCAATGCCTTCTCAAGTGAATCCTCCCTTCTCATTTGATGTCCAAAGTACTTTAGCTTCATCTTTACTATTTGACCTTCCAATGAGCAGTCAGGGTTAATTTCTTCTAAGATAGACCTATTTGTTCTCCTCGCTGTCCAGGGGACTCTCAAAACCCTCCTCCAACACCACATTTCAAAGGCATCTATTCTTCTGCGTTCAGCCTTCCTAATTGTCCAGCTCTCACGTTCATACATTACTACTGGGAAAACCATTGCTTTGACTATTCTAATTTTTGTTTGCAATGTGATGTCTCTGCTTTTCACTATGTTCCCCAGGTTTCTCATTGTAGGAAAACAGATCTTGACCTGTCCGGCAGCAGCTAGAACCAGAGAGGCTGGCCGGCATATTTATGATTTTTTCCACCTGACAGTAGGCAAGTTATTATATGTTTGAAAAGTGAGGAAATAGAACACAAATGACACATATGACTGGCTGACGTTTGGATACAGCTCTCTCCCTCTCTGTGTGTGTGTGTGTGTGCATGCGCGCACACATGTGTGTGTGTCTCTTTGTTTAACTGCTTATCCTCACAGTCATGTTATGTTTGTTCAAGCTGAGGCAGAGATCAGAAAAGATGGCAGCCAGTGAAAAGGGAATTCTGCATTTCTACACTGCTTCCTCCATTGTCTCAAACCCTGATTCAGGTTGCACGGTGAAGGTGGGGGAAAGGTGAAAGTGTGAGTAATGACATTTAAGGCACATCATAAAGCAAGGGCTGCATTCTTCTTCTTATGCCGAATCCAATTCTGAATATTGGCAATGATCATGGTGATCAGCCATGAAGACTGATCTCCAAATATAATGTCATGGCCTTCCACATTGCTGCATGACACCCATTCCACTGGTCCAGCTCCACAAGTCACTTTCTTGTCCTGAGCCCTTTTGACATGCTTCATTGATGAAGCTGCTGCCTTCCATCAAGATGGATTCAAGTAGGATTGAATCCATTTAGGGACCATCACCCTTCCCTGTGGACTTTGCCAAGGCCGCTAGTCCTCAGGGTTGTCAGGTTAGTTTACCACCACCTGATGCTCAGTGTTTTGTATGGTCTACTCTATTACCATAGCAGGATAATCTGGCCAGAGCTGCACGGCAGCTGAAAATCAATGACGGTTACAATACAATTTATATTTCCACCACCACCACCCAATGTGTTATAATAGCATGTCTTAACCATTGGGGACGTCCCCCACCAGACCAACATGTATGCTTTGATTTGATTTGGATTCCTGCAGTGCAGGATTTGTTCTCAGTCATCCCAGAGTGCAGGATATTTAATAACAGGCTGAAACTAAAGAAAGACAGATAAAGGCTGAAAATCAGGGGAAACCTCTTAATGGTTAGAGCAGTATGACAGTAGAACCAATTCCCTAGGGATGTGGTTAGCGCTCCAACACTGGAAGCATACCAGAGAGAATTTGACCATCATCTGTCATATCTACTTTGATTCTGATTCTTGCATTGAGCAGGGGGTTGCACTCGATGAGTTTACTCCAAGGCAATGCTGTAAAATCCTGTTCATTTTATGCCTTCCTTATCAGCACAACCTTCCCTGTGTCAGTAGAAGATGCTATATAGGTGCTGGCAACATCTGGTTTATAACAGACAATAGCCTTTCTCCCTTCTTGTACTTGTGAGATCATAAGGTAAATTTAATGGCTTCCCTTGCTCAAATGCCAGCCATGTCCAACTCTGTTTGCAGCCAATGAGCCAGTGCTATCTGCATCTGTGGATGTTTCTGTGATCATGTGGCAGGCATGGCTAGATGCCAAAGTGCACAGAATGATGTTACCTTTCCCGCTGAGCCAGTTCCCATTCATCTATTTGCAGTTTCTTACTTCTGAACTGTTAGGTTGGCAGGAGCTGTGACAGACAACGGGAACTCAGCACTTGCATTTCAAACTGTTTACGTGCCAAAATTCCAGTCACCAAGCTCAGCATCTTAACCAGTAAGCCATTGTGGCATCTCATGAGACTGTAAACTGGTCTGCAAATTAGCTTTAATTTAAGATTGAGCACCAGAAGGTACACAACACCTTCATCTGCAAGAGTTTACTGAATCATGATTGTTGAACACTAATGGGGATCAACTTCTAATAATGTGTTATCTGTAACCTGTAAATTGACCTTTCATTTCTCGTTGCACCTGTGCTGACAGGACAGATTCCATGACTTCATATAATTCAGGCAATGGTAAGAATATCTGAGTTTTAAGAAGAGCACAGTTTTAGATTTCTTATTGCTCCAAACGTCTGTGCCTTTTATACAACTATATGGTCTTACATTTACATCTGTCTTTAGAAACTGATGCTACAGATACAGCACTGCTGGGATCAAGATTCTGCAGGATATATGAAATTTTATTCCACAAGGAAGTTGAAGAAGATTCTTTCTTTAAAAACATTCAAAATAAGAAGCAAACTCAGAAGTAGCAGTAATACTCCCTGCCTTTCTTTTATACTTATAGCTGAGTAAAATGGATTTCTGTTAGTAATTATTTTAAGCAAAAGAGGGAATGGGATAGTTCTCTCTCTCTCTTTCTCCTTGTGAAGTTAAAAAAACATCCTTCTTCTTTTGATTAGTTTTTTGATAAAGATGTTATATCAGCTTAACTTTACCTCAGGAGTTCTCAACCTTTTAAAGCCAGGGGCCGGGTCATGCTCCCTCAGACACCTTCAGGGACTGGATGGCCATTTTGCCCTTCCGCCACCACATGGCACTTCCTGGTGTGGTGGAGGTGGTGGTGGGCCACAGCCCATGGGCCACAGATTGAGAATCCCTGCTTTACCTCCTTATCCACCCCTTACATATCCCAGACTTCTAATCCTGACTTGTTCTTGTTATAAATTCACAGATTCACTGGCCCTTTAGGGTCACTTTCTTGGTTTTGTTCTTAGCTTCAGATGCACATGTGTGGGTAATGGTAAAGGTCTTTCTTCCCTCAAAGGCAGTCATATCTGCTTCTAGAGATTGGTGTGCATCTCTGTTTACAGCCAAAGAGCCAGTGCTGTCTGCATCTGCAGATGTTTCCATGGTCACGTGGTAGGCATGACTAGATGCTGGAGTGCACGGTATGCTGTTACTTCCCTTCCAAAGGGAAGACATAAAGTATAGAATACTCCAACTCATTAAGCAAGGGAAGATCCTTAGGAAGAGAGGCCCTAGACACAGGTCAGACCTCATGGCTGAAGAACCTGAGAGTCTGGTGTGGAAAGTCCTCAGAAGAACTGTCCTGAGGAGATAAGAACAGGAAGGCTATCACCACGATGATAATCAATATTTGGAAGGATACACCCCTTGAAGAAGAAGCAGATGCTGACGATGCTGATGACAATGACGATGACGAAGACAACGACAACTATGGTATCCTTCTGGAATGGCCCCAAGAATTTGGGATCCAGGGCACTGTGTGGTCCTGGTTTTCCTCATTTCTGAAGGGCCAGACCCTGTTGGTGTGGTTGGAGAGTGATAGGACCAGCCCTAGGCCTCTCCAATGTGGGGTGCCACAGGGCTCTGTGCTCTTGCCTTTCCTATTTAATATCTACATGAAGTCTCTGGGTGAGATCATCCATTCCCACCGGGTGAGGTATCACCAATATGCAGATGATAGCTTTACATCTTGGCCCATGGTGATCCAAGCGATGCAGTTGAAGTCCTATCCAGGTGTCTGGAGGCTATAAGGGTCTGGATGTGGGACAACAGGCTACAACTGAATCCTGGAAAGACTGAGTGGCTCTGGGTCAGGGCCCCCACACTATCCCGGGAACTACTATCTTTGGAGCTGAATGGGGCATTCTTTGCTGCAGACAGACCTGGTGTGTAATTTGGGGTTCCTCCTGGACTCATGACTCCTGCTTGATGAGCAGGTGGCAGTTGTGGCCAGGAGGGCTTTTGCACAACTTAGTGTCATTTGCCAACTATGCTCACTTCTGGACCGGAACTACTTACTCATGGTCACATATGCTCTGGTCACCTCCAGACTAGATTACTGTAATGTGGTCTACATTGGGCTTCCCTTGACTACCATTCCGAGGCTGCAGCTGGTGCAGAACATGGCTGCCGAGATGGTGATGGAGTGCACCTTGTCACTGCTCTGGGAGCTGCACTGGTTACCAATTTGCCTCCAGGTGCAATTGAAGGTGCTGGTAATGACATCTAAAGACCTACATGGTAGTGGGCCAGGATACTTAAGAGACTGCATCAACCCAAGGTTATCTGCCCATCCCACTAGAGTGGACTGGAGGGGCACATTAAAAATACCATCTGGTAGAGAGGTTTGCCTCTCTAGCACTAGAAGAACCACCTTTTCAGCATCCGCTCTGGCCCTATGGAACCTTCTGCCAGTTGAGCTGCATCTCCAGACAGAGCTACTGCCTTTCAGAAAAGAGCTGAAAACCTGGCTGGCAGGGCAGGTGTGGAGAGAGAGCAACCACCACCATCCACTGGTTCATTTAGAGGAGGATAACTCATGATTTAATAGTTTTTAAACTAGATTTTTAATTGGTGTGGGTGGGATGAATTTTAGGATTTTTAAGGGTTTCTATATGTTTAAGCATTGGGGATTTTATGTATTTGAACTAAATGCTGTACACTGCCCAGAGTTGCATGTCGATTGGGGCAGCTCTACAAATTGCATTTATATATATATAAAATAAGAAAACCTCTTATTTTTTAAAAAAGTCTTCTGTAAAATGGTATCTCAGCTCTAAAAATCTTATCACATACATGTCTACTCGCTCTTGCGTTTGCTCTTTATATATATAAAGAGCAAACACAAGAGCGAGAAGACATGTATGTGATAAGATTTTTAGAGCTGAGATACCATTTTACAGAAGACTTTTTTTAAAAAAATAAGAGGTTTTCTTCTGTGGTTTTTTTTACTTTCTTGAATCTGCCCCAAAGATTCTCCAGTACAGAAATGTGTGTATGTGTGTGTGTGGATGCACTTCTTTCTCTTCTCAATGCTTCATAGTGAGCAGCCTGAGAACTCAGTGGTGTCCATCAGTTTCAGAGGTGGACCTTCCAAAGGAAGGAAGGAAGGAAGAAGTTATGGTACTGCCACTGCTAAAGGGATTAAGGTAACTAGTAGCAGTAGGGTTTCTTACCAGTTGTGGAGTCCACAAGGATGCTATAATACAAAACAAAAAGAGGGTAGGGGCTGCTTTACTGTTTCAAAGAAGCAGAAGGAGCCAGAAATTGTTGCACCTTCCAATCAACAACCCCATTACTTGACTTTTTAGAAGCCTGGGGTTCACATTACCAACTTGAATTTTTCAGTCCCTGATCTCATTTGTGGTCAGCTATGACTTCTCTTATGCCTGAAGATGTTTGAAATGAGGAGGAAGAGCAAGCTGCAAAGTGGAAATATTTTTCCACTTAGACAATACACTTTATAAGCAAGGTTGAGAAGGGAAAAACAGTGAAGCAGAATGTTTGACCTTACCTGACAAGAACACTGCAAATAGACAAATTAATGCTATTCTGTTGCTTTCTATCAACTAATATATTGTGCTAACTGGGGGGGGGGGATGAAATAATGCTCCGTGGTTTTATTAATATTTTTGGCAGTGTCAAAAATTGCCTTCCCTTTTCCAGTTACTTTTGGCACATCCTGTAAATTCACTTGCTTATTCATTTTATTGATTGATTGCGTTATTTATTCATTCATTTAGCTCACTAGCCAGCAGGAATGGTAACACAGCCCAAATCTGATGGGTTATGCCTGATATAACATCATTCCCTGTGTTTCATGATTTTAGGATATGTGATCACCTGACATACACTGAGTCAAATATTATTTCATTTCTTCCAGTATTATTGATCTAAGTGGTTCCCAAACAAGATAGATAGATAGATAGATAGAATATTTATATAATATTTCTATGACCTATTTATGTTCATTTATGCTAAGTATCAACTTTCATCTGTGAACCAAAATGTACATATTTTTTTTGGAAGCAAATCCTATCAATGATCCTAAGACATACTCTTCAGTAAGTGTTAAGAAGACTATGGCTTTGTTTATGCCATCTATTTTGCATTTTATTGTGGAACTTTTAAAAAAAAAAGAAAATAGACTTGGAAAGGGTGGGAAAAAAACCTTAAACAGTTCTGACAAGTACAGGCTTATGAAGTGCCCAAACAGGAGGAGGGGAAAATCCCATCTTATTTAAGCATGTCTGAATCAATGCAATCCCTGGATAACTATGAGTTTTGGTTCAGAAAATGAGAGGGATGTCAGCGCATTTCCCAACATAGTGCCTTTAAAAAAATAAAAATAAAATAAAATAAAAATAATTGCTTCAGGAACCCCCTGAGTTAAAACATGCAGGTGTTTCGAAGGGAACATAAACATTTTTTCTTAAATGAGGCGTTGAGGGCTGGGAGAAGGGCAGTAAAATTAGTGGAATTACTGCCTGATTTTAACCAGATGATTGCTGTGCTCGGACACCAGCGTGTTTTCATTAGGGACTCTTAATTTACAAGGCATTTGCTGAATTCCATTGGAGCTCAGAAGTTCCCCAGAGTCCTAAAGAATGCCCATGCCATGGCTTTAATGGCAAGTAGAAATGCCTAGCGGCAGGTTATTTGTGGGGGAGTTAGTGAGTGAATGAACGGGTGATTGGGATTGAATCTTTATTTCATTAAAAGGCTGGCTGAAATGTAATTTCCCCCAACAAACTGCTTGGGTAAGAGATGGAATGAAAAGAAGAGGCCAAAGAGTCACTGCATTACCAAGAATTTCTTCTCCCTTCCTCTAATCCACCCTCTCCCCAAATAACCTATGTAAATTTATTTATTTATTTAATTGGATTTCTATTGCCGCCCCATCACCAAAGCGACTCCGGGCAGATCACAATCACCATAAAAATCATTCAACAATTTCTTGCAACTTGCAATTTCTTGCTTTCTGAAAATGATATGTTTCATAGGCTATGTTACCTGAAAACTGGCAACCTTTTATGGGACCATACACAGGCAGGGTTGAATCAGGAACAAACTCACAGACAAAGTGTTTTGATACAAATTTAAAGATGTTTACTTATGAATCAAATAAGGAAATAAAATACCAAATAAGAGAATTAAGAAATCCAGTTAGATGGAGTTCACTTTAGAAATACAGAAGATTGCTTAAAAATACTTAAACATATGGAGTTACTCAGGAATAAAAATAAATGAAGAAGTTACTATAAATGAAAAGCTTATGTAAAGATAGAAAGGGGAAAGGAAGAGAAGATTGCTTAGAAATCACATGCTTAAGATTTGCCTAAGGAAAAGAAAGAGATAGGGAGGAAAAGCTTGCTGGAGGTAGAGAAAGAGTGAGAGAGAAGGAAAGGGGGGAGAGAGAGAGAAAGCCATCCTGACCACGCTGGATCAGGGAGTAAGAAGGTGAAGGTCCAGAAGAAGAGGGAGCAGGGGGGCCGACAGCTACATAGTCCTTTCTTAGCTCCAGAGGAATCCTGATTTATGCAATTCAGGATGACACAATAGCCTGACAAAATTGGCTGGCATGTCCCAGAGTGAAAAGTGGCCTCATGTTCAAACCCACATGACGTCACCCGGGCCATGCGCTCATGAAAGCCTGCTGTGTGTTAGCCCTTCGACTTGAATGACTACACTTCACATAAATTTGTCGACATTTTTATAGAGGCAAATCACCTCCACAGCCATGTGATGGGAAGGGTTTCAATGCTCCATTGACCTTTGGGATTTGGTATGACTTTCAAAGATATGAAGCTTCCCCTCAACTCGCCTGGCAATAATCAGCAACTTGCTCTCCTATTTTCTCTTATCCCTCCCTCTCCCTCTCCTTTTCTCTCTCTCTGTCTGACATTTCTCTGATTCACTCCACTTATCTTATCCCTGCCATACTCTGAATACCATCTACTTTTCTGTTGTTGCTGCTTTTTCAAATCACTTGGAAAAGAAGCAAAACTAAGAGAAGACAGGTACTGTATTCCCTTTCTCTTCTGCTGAAGCTGATGATCTTTAGAACAGCATGGTCTTTATTAATTCCATCTACTAAATCTGTTAAAGCATACAGAATGATTTCCAATGCCTGTCTGGCTCCATTTGAGGAGCAGGTGATGTGATGGAATATTCACAAATATTCTAGCTGCTGTGGGGAACGCTCAGGGAGAATAAGTTCTTCCCTGAAAAAAGTAAATGGTGTGCAATAAAAACTTTCCCTCCTTAAAGTCAACTATATTTTTAATTGTGAGAACTGCAAACTCTTCATCTTCCCTAATTCATTTATTCTGATATATATTTTTCAGATTATGTAGGCCACTTAGCCATGGTGGCTTTTTGATCGAAAACGAGCAGTGCTGCTTGACAGAGTGTCTCTCTCAGCTCCTGCCAACCTAGCAGTTTGAAAGTAGGATAGTGCAAGTACAGTAAAACCCCAAACTTACATAAAATCTGACTTAAAAGGTAAAGGTTTCCCTTGCTCGAAAGCCAGTCGTATCCGACTCTAGGGTGCAGTGCTCATCTCTGTTTCTAAGCCGAAGAGCCAGCGCTGTCTGCTTCTGCAGACGTTTCCGTGGTCATGTGGCAGGCATGACTAGACACCAGAGCACACGGAACGCTCCGTGACTTACATAATGATTTTGTGCTAAAACCAAGTCCCAATTTACAAAAATGTCCTGATTTACATAAATTTACATAACACGATTTCCTATGGGTTTGCTTCAAGTTACATACAAAATTTATTTTCCTATGGGTTTGCTTCAATTTACATTAAAATTTCATTTTTCCTATGGGTTTGCTTCAATTTACATTAAAATTTCATTTTTCCTATGGGTTTGCTTCGAGTTACATAAAAAATAATTTTTACTATGGGTTTGCAGCGAGTTACATAAAAAAACTAATTTAAGCAAAAGCCTACAGAACAGACTTTCTCTCTCTCATAAGTAGGGGTTTTACTGTAGATAAATAAGTACTGCTTAGCCAGGAAAGATAACAGCATTCCGTGTGCTCCAGCATTTAGTTCTGCCTGCCACGCGGCCATGGAATTATCTGCAGATTCAGACAGCACTGGCTCTTTGGCTGGGAATAGAGATGATCGATACCTCCTAGAGTCAGACACAACTGGCTTTTGAGTAAGGGAGACCTAGCTCACTTCACCCAAGAATACTGTCTCTTATCCATGTCCATCAAAAGCCAAGGTGGACAAAAGACATCTACACCACTTCGAGACCTTCACATTGGTGAATAGATTTCAATTTGTTTACACCATTTTCCACTTTAAGCCCAACACCATGTTTAGAGCTAATCACTTGTTGATGACATAATTTAATAGCTGCTGAATTATAAGATCCTTTTGCTGCCAAAAAGGAGGTCATGCATCACCAATAAGTAGGTCAAAAGGAGGAATTGTTTGCATAAAATAATTTATATGTCCTGGCTGGACAACTTATCTGAACCAGGGGTTGGGAGTTTGAATCCCCACCGTGCCTTCCTGTAAGAAGAGCCAGCTTGTGCAGCCATGGGCAAATCCCCAGGGCATTCCAAGAAGAAGGGAATGGTAAAACAGTTCTGTGTATTCTCTACCTAGAAAACCCTGGAAAGGTTTACTAAAACAAGGTTTACTAAAAATGAGAAATGATTTGATGGCATATAAATGTCCCCAACCCTCCGAGTAAGGAGACTAGACAGTAATTGGAGAAAAAAGAATACAACTTTGTTAACAATCATATTGATGATAACAAATTCACTGGGGCCAAAGTAGTGCGGGTGCAAAATTTTATATATATAAAATTTTGCACATTTTAATGCCCCTAACTAAATTACCATAAGTGGCCCAGGGCCAGGCCACCTCTCAATTCCCAGTTTTGGAAAATATAACTGTTAACAGAAGGTTGTCAGCCTTCAGGTACTTAATAGACACTTAGACAAATGTTTAACTAGATCCCCCACTGTGAATTACCAGATTGAGCTGTCTGAAGGCCAAATAAGATGTAAATTATGAGAATTCTTAACAAAAACCCACTCTACCCACCCTTACAACATTGTAAAAAAACCTCCTGAACACTCAACCAAACCTAAAAGTATGGGATGGGAGAAAAAGGTGGAACCCCCAGAGCCAGTCAGGGGTTACGCCAAAAAATTCCCACCCGACCTGAAGCGACCTAAAATCATACTGATAGAGAGGGTGGGGAAGCTTTTCCCCTGGAGCAAAGTTACAGAAGGGTGCATTGCAGTCCCTTATAAAGAGGGCTGGCTCCTCTCCTCCTGACCATTAAAGATATGAAAAAGGTGCCAAGGAAAGAATCCAGTCTCCTCCAATGGGAGGAGGGCAAATGCGAGTGCCCGGTGTAGCCACCCCTGGCACTCAAGCATTCTTATTAATTTATAAACACAGCTCTCAAATTAGAAATATTTTCACTAATTTACATGGAATTAAAATGAACTTCTCTTGAGAGGTAGGAGGAGGTAAGCAGGTGACCTTACCAGCTGCTGAAACTGCTGTCCAGGTAGTATTGCCTGGGCATAAATGACTTCATGGATCCTCATCCTCATCTCCCTCCTTAAGGTTACTGGTCTTTAAATCCAATTTAGATTGGATGGCACTTCAAGTGAACAGCACCTTCAAAAAGAGAATTGTCTGGCAAAGGAGACTGGTCAAACAGACTATCTATCCTAAAAGAAAACATGTGGCTCTCTTAACCCAGAGCAGGATGTTGAACAGATGGGATTAGATCTGAGGTGAAGCATCTGCCAAGCAAACAGAACTGGAGAACATTTTGTTGTTTTAGGCTGGACTAACTTGTTTAGTTGCTGAAAGAAAATATACCATAAAAGACTTCTGAATGAACTATGTCTCATTTTGGTGGACAAAAATTTCCTGCTAGTGCCTAGAAACACTTCTGAACAGCTCACTCCTATGCAATGGCCAGTAATGACCTTATATGCAAAAATATGTTCCGACAGATGAAGAATGAGATTACAGAGTTTCGATTTTCAGAAAGAAAGGGGGGGGCAAAAAAAACCCTGGATGATCTAATGTTGTTCCAGATGCATTATCTTGTAATCTTCAGGAAGACAATATTCAGAGGATGGGGATACGGCATATTCCCTTTGGCACAATAGATGAGATATAGAAGTTACATTTAATCTCTCCCAATGCTGAGAGTCTTTCCCCTCCAAACCCTCAAAAATAACTTTGCCCAAGTCAAAGTAACATAATCAAATAGTGCTCCCACTATGTTTAAAACACTTGAAATTGGAGTTCAAAAGTAAGATTAAATTCATGACTTCCCCAAAAGGAAACAGCTACAGATAGAAAGCATGATGTAAGGTATTTATATCCTCTTAATTAGAGTATATCAAGAAAGTTCAGTCAAAAAGGAACTAGAACCTCATTGATTTTTTTTACTCTATGTTAAAATATGTCTTCCAGAAGCATCTACACACAGGCAAGTGGTACAATTACTTATATACTGATGTAATTACACCAGAGTGTTTAGTAGTGAGGGCTGCAGTGGCTTAGTAATTAAGACACTGAGCTTGATGAATAGAAGGTCAGCAGGTCAGCAGTTCAAGACCCAAATGCTGCATGAGTGAGTGAACTCCTGTACTCTGTACCAGCTCCTGCCAACCTAGCAGTTTGAAAGCAAGAAATTGCAGGTAGATAAATAAGTACTGCTTTGGTGGGTACCGCTCAGGTCTTAACCAAACCACTGAGGCCCCAATAGGAGGGTAGGCAACCAAAAAAGAACTAGAAGATGATGTAGTCTTACATCCAATTCACTATAGTATCCTGTTGCATTCTGTGATTAAAGAAGAGCAATTATAAAAGCCTTTTCATGCTTTGGCAGGTCGTCACAACATGCCCATGCGGGCACAATTGCAAAACTGATTGTGCAACTGGTTGTATGATCAGTTGTGTGAGAGTGGATCCACCAGAAAAAAATAATCCTTATGTAGTTTCTTTATTCATCAAGGAGAGTACTCGGCCAACCAAAGTCAGTTGGCAAAATGATAAAGAGAGATGATGCAAGGATGTCTCTCTTTGTCTCTCAACACACACACACACACACACACACACACAATTTCCACTCCCCCACCCACACACAAAAATGACATTTTAAGAGCTTTAAAAATATCTAATGCTCCAGGTTCTAAATTGGCAGCAAGCCAGTCTCAGACTTAAAGAGACCAACACTTTATTATATTTTCTAATTCTTCTCAAGTCTGTCCTTAGGATATATGAGCTCGCTCTAATACAACGACTCTATTCTCATCCTCTAGTGGTATACACAGGTCTCCGCTCATAAATTGAAAATGGAAGATCAGTAAATCAGCACAGACCGTTTCAGAGGGACACTGTGAATTTCCAGTCAAATCTTTCAGTTTATCTTAAATATTTCATCTTAATGTCACCTTTAGAAAAATCTTTCATTCAAGTAAGTTACAACAGTCAGTGCTAAACTGATTACACTTCCCCACTGACCTTCCAAAGGGAGACTCCCTCGACAGCACAAATGTCGACTCTGCAGCTCTTGGTTATAACATTAAAATGGCTAGACTTTTCCAAGACAACCAAACATCTTTAAGTACATTCTGATGCATTTTTAGACCTCTGAGACTCAGAATCCAGAAAAAAAGTGACTTGGATGCTTCCATTCCTTTAAAGCAAATATGTCACAGGGCTACTGGGTCTCAGGATGGTGAATGACATCCAAGGAAATTACTATACTTCCCCTAGTTTTCCAGGTGGTAAGACAGATCTCAGAGCAAGAGGTTAAAGAATTGAAGAATGTTGGGTTTGTTTGTATAAGTTGGTTTCAAAGCTGCCTTCAGAGTTCACTATCTTGTCTTTAACCAGATTCTGGGCCCATTTCCATGAATTCTCCTTTGCCCATTGACACCAACAATGTGGCAGAAAGAGTTCAAAATTCCTTCCCATAATCTTCCATTTTACATCTCTTTTTAGCAATGGGTTATCTGTTACTGGCTTGCCTGGCCTGTCACAACTTCACCAGAGCCCCTTTGGCCAGGTCTTTTTGGGGTAAGCCAGTATGGCCTTCATTGCTACCGGACGGCCGCACCATACTTCACCCAGTCCTAGCAATCCCTTAATCAGACATGTTACCACCTCTCACGACATCGACTTTGGGTTGGACTTTGGAAAGAGGAGAAAGAGAAATCTTTGAAGCTGGTAGTCTGAAATACTCCAGGTGTATTTTGATCTTTGGGTTATATCACATACACAGATTTCTTACACACTAGTGCAAAATGAAGAAGATAAAGTCCCAGCCAATTCAGTTACCCAATTCTAGTCAATTGAAGGCTTAGAGAGAGAGATTGAAATATGGTGCATAAACTCCCTGGACCTAGTAGGGAACTATTGAGAAGACCTGACTTGATTTCTGAATAAGGGAAGTTATCCATAGCCTTCGTTTGTACCTGAAGAACTAGTTGTAGATCATCCAACCAGCCTTTTTTATGCTACCAGATGTCTCTTGAGATGCTAACTACAAAACTGCCACCTGTACCCCCCCCCCCATAAGATGGCATTGATTTGCAGTTTATGGTCACCAGGATCAATCAGATGAATTGTTCCCTGGTGTGCTTTCTTTCAACTGATGGATTCTCTAATTGGCATAACATAACATTACAAAATGATTGGAGTTTTGGAGTATAAAAATTATTCACCAGGATCCCTGCAATAAAAGCTCTGGATTCTGAGCACAATATGGAAAAGTTTCCTTTCCTTTTCTGGACTATGAGTTTCACACTCCTCTGACCAGTATGTGCAGGGATCTGTTTCTAAACACTATATTAAATAGACTTTTTAAAAGAAATGGAAACTTTTTATTGTTCACATAGTTTGGATTTCAGCTCACAAGAGACTTGGTCAAAATGGACATTGTTTACTAAATCAACAAATAAAGAGGTGAAACCCAGTAAAGGTAAAGGTTGCCCTTACTCGAAAGCCAGTCATGTCCGACCTAAAGGAATGGTGCTAAACTCTGCTTACAGCCAAAAAGCCAGCACTATCTACATCTGCCGGCATTTCCGAGGTCATGTGGCAGGCATAATTTGACATTGGAGTGCATGGAATGCTGTTACCTTCCCCCGAAGTAATGCCTATTTATCTACTTGCAGTTTCTTGCTTTTGAACTGCTAGGTTGTCAGGAACTGGGACAGATGACAGAAGTTCACTCCATCATGCAATACTTGAGACTCGATCTGCTGACCTGCTGACCACCACACCAATAGCACTTAGTGCACTCTCTGGGTGGTTCACAAGGTAAGCAGCATTTTGCCCCCAATGGGTACTCATTTTACTGACCTCAGAAGGATGGAATCCTTCTGAATCGACTTTGAACTGTATCAGGATCTTCCCCCTTGAGTCCTGTAAGATTCAAAGGTATCTAGGCAAAAACCACCTGGACCCTTTTTTCAATCAGTGAACATAAGAACAAAGTGAACATAAGAACAAAGCCCATGCCATCGGCCCCGGGAGTGGAGACAGGTGGGAGCCGCCAGAGCCGCCGCCGGAGCCGCCGCAGCTGCCTTCGCTCTCCGGGCCCGCCCGCCCGGAGAGCAGAAAAGGACAACGATGACGACGGCCCCTCGAGGAGCTCCCTGTCTCGCCCGGGAGCCCATGCCATCGGCCCCGGGAGTGGAGACAGTGGGAGCCGCCGGAGCCGCCGCTGGAGCCGCCGCAGCTGCCTTCGCTCTCCGGGCCCGCCCACCCGGAGAGCAGAAAAGGACGACGCCGCGCCGGCCCCTCGAGGAGCTCCCTGTCTCGCCCGGGAGCCCACGCCATCAGCCCCGGAGTGGGGACAGAAGCAGCAGGACTTGGTCGCCGCCTCCGGTCTCCCCTGCGGATGGGGCGGAGAGACCTCTGCAGCATCGGACACCGGGAACCACCACCACCACTGGTGTCCCAGGCTCTGCCCTCGGCCAGGGCTTGAAAAGCCATGGAGGCGGCAGGACCTTCGTCACTGCCACTTTTTACTTTTGGACTTGTTGGGGCCGGAGAGAGATGTGTGAGATGTTATTGCATTACTGAGATGTTACTGTGTTACTGTATTCTATTATATTGTGTACTGTATTTTTCCTGTATTGTATCATTGTTTGATATGTTGTGAGCCGCCCTGAGTCGGCGTATGCTGAGTGGGCGGCATACAAATCAAATAAATGAAAATGAATGAATGAAAGGAACAGCCTTGCTGGAACAGGCCACAGCCCATCCAGTCCAGCATTCTGTCTCACACAGTGGCTCACCATTTCCTTCAGGGGATTATTCCCAAGCAGATGCCTTCCCCTGCTTAGGATTCCCTGGAAATGGCATTGAGAGATATCCTGCCTATCTCTCCAACCCCGAGGTTGCCCTTAGGTATCCATAATTATAGCCATTGATACCCTTGTCCTCCATGAACTTGTCTAATTCTTTCTTAAAGCTGTCAAGACTGACAGCTGTCACCACTTCTTCTGGCAGGGAGTTCCATAGACCAGTGATCCTCTGGGTGAAAAAGGACTTTCTCTTATTTGTTTGAGAACTGTTTGTCCCCTAGTTCTAGTGTTGTGCGATAGGGAGAACAGTTTTTCCCTATCTACTTTGTCCACACCATGCATGATTTTATAAACTTCAATCAGGTCACCTCTTAGACGCCGTCGTTCAAGAGTGAAAAGGCCCAACCGTTGCAGCCTCAGATGGTAAGGAAGGTGTTCCAGTCCCCTAATCATTCTGGTTGCCCTCCTCTGCACTTTCTCCAACTCCATAATATCCTTCTGGAGGTATGGCGACCAGAACTGTACACAGTATTCCAGATCAAAATTCAAAACCAAACATCAAAATTCCTGTCCAATCCCTATGATGATCAAATATCACTCTGACCTTCAGGGTGGGCAGGTGGGCTGTCTAAGATCTCAGAAAGGCAAAATTTGGCCCAACATTAGGGCAGGGTCAGCTTAAAATGCCCATTACCCTGGACCGCAAAGCTGGCATACAATGATGTGTTGGTATCAATTGCCACTCCCATCTCTTTCTCCCTGCCAAGGGGAAATACTCCCCATCCTTTCCAAGCACATAGTGGCAGGATCACAAAAGTGGCAAATAGTATGAGAATATGGGCTTGCACTGAGTGCCGACAGAGTCCAAAGATTCCCCATCACATTTTCATGAATTCAGATTTTTTTTCATAATGGCCCTAATTTGGGGGTCCCAGATTTTTATTTGGTTCATCCCATTCCAACTACCTTCCCTCTTGGCTACTATAAAGTCTGTTGTGATCTCTATGCCTTCTAAACCATGATAGAGAGAACCTTCTGAAATGGTTTGAAATGTGTGTTAAATTGCCACTTTCTACCTCTTAAATCTGCTTGTGGAGAGAGGCCACCACAGATACCACAGTTCAGTGCTTCAGTGAGGCTGAAGAGAGTTTTTCCCTATGCCTATTTGTTCACACTGGGCTCAATTCCACACTTAAACTCCTCCTTTGACAAGAACGGTGCTGAATCTTCTTGTCATATGATCTTGTATTTAAGAATCTGTCAGTTCAGAAGGACTCTAAATAAACCTCTTTTAAAATATTTAATACTCTTCCAATGGTGCATGTCCTCAAGCAAAGAAGTCTTATCCATCTATACGTCTCAGGGGCTTCAAGGGTGCCCACTGTTGAAGTGCTGTTAGGTAAATTAAATTCCAAATTCTAAGCAACTTATTGAGGGGCTATAAGATATTTCACTCTGGGCTTCTCTTAAAAAAGAAGCTCTGTAAAGGAGAGTTACTATCTTACAGTGACTATATTTCTCAGCTCCTACTCTGAAAAGCAGTTTAAAGTAATTGTAACAATCTATGGCTGGAATGTGAATAGAAATTATCAAATCTTATCCTTCTGACTTAAAGCATTCGCCAGCCACACAGTTTACTTTAGAGTATACCTGTCAAGCTGCGGCTCCGGAAAAAACGGCGCCTGCGCAGATCGCTTGTGTGCAGGTCGCTTTCCACGCATGCTTGGAAGCGCTATGATGCTTGCGCAGCCCCTACGCAAGTGGCGTAGCGCTTCCACGCATGCACAGAAGGGTTTTACACTTGTGTAGAACCCTTCCACGCAAGCATGGAAGTGCTCCACCACTTGCGTAGGGGCTGCGCAAGCGGTGTAGCGCTTCCACACATGCGTGGAAAGCATTTTCCCTGCTGCCAAATTACGGGGTTTTGGCAGCGCTGGGCGGGTTATGACGTCAATCGGCGTCAAATTACGGGGTAATCCCGGCCAAATCGGGATGGTTGACAGGTATGCCTTAGAGGTACAATGAAATCTCAGTTAACAAACAGCTCAGTTAACATAAAAATCACATAACAAAGGAAAATCCATAGAAAATAATGGCTCAGTTTACGGAATGTTTTGGGGGAACAGATTAATTGGTTTTCAATGCATTCATTCCTATGGGAAACCATGTTTCGGTTAATGCCTTTTGGTTTTAAATGCATTCCTATGGGAAATTCAGTTTAAGTAATTTTCGCTGTAAGAAATGTCCCAGAGAATGCATTAATTACGTTAACCAAGGTTCCACTGCAGTGGCTTTCTTTCCCTAAATTCAGCCTCTTACGATTTGGATGTGGTTCTCTACCACATATTTACAAAATATCTGCATTCAAATTCTATCACTGATTTCCAACCGTCTGTGAAATTTGTCTTGTATCCTTTGTCCCCATTCTTCGAACAAAGCTCCAATGAATTCAGGAGACCCTAATGTCTGAATGGATATGAATGGAATTGCATCGCAAGTGTTTCATTTTCCCCTTTGGACAAAGGGGCTTTAGAACAGGGAAATAAGCTATTCATAACTAATATCCATTCATGGGTGATATGGGCTATCTACGGTATGGAAATAAATTGGGAGCTGGTCTGGGTTTTAGTTGATTTTTGCCATTCCATCCCCCTACAATGAGACAGGTGACCGTTCTTTGGCAAAACAATTCGGCCACTTTATTCAAAACATTAAACTGTATAATGTGGATTCCGCATGCACGATTGGCACAAACGGCCTCTGGCAGAGGTTAAACCAGTCGAGCAGACTCCTGGCCTCTGGCCCTTGCCAGCATGAAAATTGGGGGGGGGGCGAATTAATCATAAGGGTTGATTCACCCACATATGACCTGACCAGCGATTCCGCTGAGAGAAGCAAATCGCTAACCTCCGTTACGTATTAGGCAATTACTGACTCACAGATCAGCCCAAGCTGAAGTGCAAATAGAGGCCATATTTACCTTGGTGTAAACCCCGAACAATGGATTTCCCCTGTCAGTGTTTGCCCCAGTTAATTAACTTCCCCAACAGAGATTTCCCATTAACCAGGGTAAATGGGTGATATGATTTTCTGTCAGATGACGATCGCATCACACGCTGCCTTGAATTCCTATAAATGATGATGTCTTTTCCTCAATAAACCACTGGTCTTCGCTCCATCTTGTCTCGTGTCGTTCCTTTGACCAGTCTCCTCCAGGATCCTAAGGGCCTCCTCACGGCCCCAATCCAACATCTGGTGACCCCGACGTGATCTTACCCGAGAGTAAGCGATCAACGCGGTCCGGTTCTACGCTAGAACCGTGTCAGATCATCCCGGAGGACAGCGCGGCAGCCCGGTCGGTAAGCCAGCCGACCGGGAAGATAGCTCAGCGACGAGGCATTACAGAGAGGCGTCCTACAGCTTGCTCCGACTTTCGCGGTGCCTTGCAGCATGGAAAAACGAGTTCCGCTCAGGGTCGGCTGTGAACCCCTGACAGCGCAGAGGCCACCGAGGGCCCGTGGCGGCAGGCCACGCTCCGAGCTCTACCCAGAGATTCGTCACGCAAAACCTATTGCCTGAACTACAGATGCGTCGACTCGTCCCGAGAAGGAGACTTCAAAGGACCCTCGCAGATAATATGGGGACTTGTCCTCAGTGGCAACGTCCGTCCGCTTTCATGAGGAGGAATTCAAAATCCTGGCCAGGGTGTATCAGATAAGGTTTCACAGTGGAGAGCTAGCGAGACTTTTGGTGTACTTGAGGGAACACTGCCTGCTTTACCCAGAAGCAGGTACGCTAACCCTCCAGCTCTGGGATCAGATAGGAGACTGCATTCAGCAACCCCCGAAAGCTCCAAAGGGCATAATTCGCACATGGGGCAAATGTAGGAGACTTTTGGCAGAGGTAGACCCAGGTAGAGGCTAAAGAACCCCCAGTGCCCGCAGAACCATCGGCGCCCACGGCGCTCTATCCGTCACTTCAGTGTAAGCAGAGTAGTGTAGGGAGCTTTCCCTCGGTGACAGCTGCAGACGTCACCGGTGGAATGCATGGAATGGGAAGCGCAGGCGCTTCTCTGACAGCTACAGGTTCCCAAACTAAGAGTGCCCTTCAGCGCACAGTCGAGGAAGAGATCAGGAAGGGGGAATTGCCAGCAGAAGAGTTAGCTGAGCTTAGTCAGATTTGTCCAATTCGCTTGGAAATGGACGCCCTCACAGGGCAGCAGCAGGTAGTTCATTCACCAGTCCCGTATAAGCTCCTCATGGCTATACGGAAGGCCATTGCAGAGACTGGACTCCAAAGTCGGTTCACTAGGGGCACGCTTTAGCAAGTGTGCGAGAACACCATGTTCATCCCGCACGACTGGAAAGCCGTCATGCGGATGATGCTCAACCCCAGCCAGTATTTGCTATGGGACAGCGAGTTTCGCCTCGAGGCTCAGACAAGGGCTGCCAGGATGGGAGGGGCAGTACTTCCTGACCAGTTATATGGTTCAGGTGCCTTCGAAACCATCGATGCGCAGACCAACTTGCCACTTGCCACTCTTCAGATGTCAGCTGAGGCAGCCTTCAGGGCCTTCCTCAAAGTCCCAGCATCAGGCAAAGCGGCCAAAAATTACACCGCAGTCAAACAGGGCACCCAGGAGTCCTACATGGACTTTGTCAATTGCTTAGAGGAAGCGATTAGTAGACAGATCGATAACGAGCAAGCCCAACAAGAGCTCATGATGAAATTGGCTAAAGACAACGCCAATCTCGACTGCCGTAAGATCTTGCAGTCACTGGGTAACCGTCCCGACTTGACTCTCACGGACATGATTAGAGCTTGCGCCGACGTTGGCACAGATTCCTACAAAATGGGTCTGCTGGCAGCGGTGGTGCAAGGGGGTAGAAGACCGAAGAACAAGGGAGCATGTCACAATTGTGGCAAGGTCGGTCACTTCGCTAGGGAGTGCCGATCCAAGAGCGGCGGACAACATTCCGGCTGCTCCAAGGCTCCGACCACCCAGTGTCCGAAGTGTAAGAAAGGCTACCATTGGTCCAGATTCTGTCCGAATTCAGGAAACCGGAACGCGGGCATGTCTCTGGCCCCGGTCCAAACAGAGGCTTCCCTTGCTCTGGGCGAGCCAGAGCTAGACTAGATTCCATTCACATTCCAGGCATTGCGAAGGCGCAGGCCAGCCCCAAGGGTAGTGCAGGGCTGGAATTGACTTGCCAGGTGGACGTCACATGCGACTTGCCAGGCACAGTCTATCTGGTGGATTCCCAGTACATGGGACCCCTGCCCAAAGGCTTCATAGGTTTAGTTTTGCCTCGCAGTGTAGCAGGAGCACGCGGAATTCTTGTAATTCCGGGAGTCATTGACTCCAATTTTTCAGGCGTTCTCCAAGTTCAACTCTGGACGCACCTACCCCAAACCATTCACAAGGGAGACACATTAGCGCAACTGATTATGGTTCCTTGTAACTCGCCAGCAGTCAGTCAGGGAAGGCTCAGGGACAGCGCAGGGTCCGGGTCAGAAGACCGCTCGAGCGCAAGTGAGGCAGTGCAAGGATACCAGGTCTTAGCGACAGTGGAGACCAACATTGAGTGGAAACAGCGACCAGTTATTGAGGTATTTTTGAATAAAAAATCATTCTCAGGGTTGCTAGATACGGGAGCTGACGTCAGCGTGGTCAGCCGAAGCCAGTGGCCACGAGAGTGGGCCATTGAGCCGGTCTCCGATGTGTGGGGGGTAGGCGGCATCCAAGAAGCGTTTAGAAGCCGGGAGTGGGTGGAAGTCACAATCCCTAAGGCTGATGGCACAGCGGTCATTCGGCCGCACATTCTGGACGTGCACATCAACCTTTGGGGGCGAGACATTTTACAGCAATACGGTGCCACTCTCACCTTCGGGTAATGGCATTGCCACTTAAATGGCTTACCAACACGCCAGTCTGGGTGGAACAATGGCCGGTAATGGGGAGAAATTAGTCGCCCTAAAGCAACTGGTTAAAGAACAGCTAGACGCAGGACATATAGAGCAGTCCACTAGTCCTTGGAATTCGCCCATTTTTGTCATTAAGAAGAAGTCGGGGAAGTGGCGACTCCTCCACGATCTCAGAGAGATCAATAAATGTATACAGCTAATGGGTCCGCTCCAATGCGGCATCCCAAATCCAAATATGATTCCTGAGGGTTGGGAGATCCTGGTCGTAGACCTCAAGGATTGCTTTTACACCATTCCCTTAGACCCCAGGGACCGGGAAAGGTTCACCTTTACGGTGCCGGTTGTGAACCACAGCGAGCCCACGCAGCGTTACGCGTGGAATTTTTTGCCACAGGGGATGCTCAATTCGCCCACCCTGTGCCAAATTTATGTTCACAACGCACTGGCAAAGTTTCGAAACCTTCATCCCACAGCTTTAGTGTGCCATTTCATGGACGATATCTTGGTTGCAGCGCCGCAACTCGGCAGTGAAATGTTTACAGACCTCCAGGCCAGCCTGGGGGAGAAAGGTTTACTCATTGCTCCAGAGAAAGGGCAGAGAACCGAGCCCTTCTCATACTTGGGTCATCGGCTTCTCCGTTCCTTCGCAGCACCAGTTTTGCCTCAGATCAACTTAAAAGACTCAGTCACCTTGGTAGAATTGCAGCAAGTTTTGGGTAACATTAATTGGGCCAGACCGTATTTCAGATTGGATACGGATCTTTTGAAACCGCTCTTCTCGCTGCTAACGTTAGGTAAGCAGCCGGCAGACCGGATACATATTCCTCGAGAAGCACGCTTGGCTCTCGAGAAAGTCAACCAAATTCTCAGTCAGAGGTGGGTGGACAGGATTGCTCAGGGGCCATATGCCCCGGTCCTGAACTTGTACATCGTTCGGGCCGGATCCGAGAAAGGAGCGAGTATCGTGGAATGGGTGTATTTACCGAACACCTCTCCCCGAAATATCGTTCCTCCCCAAGAATTGGTCTCCGCGGTGGTCTACCGCGGAAGGCTGAGAGCTAGAGACATTTCAGGGCACGACTTAGCAAAAATCGTGGTCCCGTTCACCAAAGAGCAAATTCAGCAGCTGATGCAGCTCGGTTACTCGCTTCCAATTGCCTTGGAAGGATTCACCGGATGCTTGGCATACCATTTGCCAAAGGACCCCAGACTCGTCTCACTTCAAACGCAGACAGTCAGCTTGTATGAATTAATCTCGCTGGTTCCACTTCAGGGGGCCAGAACAGTTTTTACAGATGGGGGTCGCACATACGGCGTCTTAACTTGGCAGGAGGGCCAGGCTTGGCGCATGCTTCTAACTCTTCCACAGAAGTCCGCACAGCGGGCAGAGTTGGCAGCAGTGAACCTTGCCTTGCGCACCTTCGCCAAAGAGCGCCTCAACATTATTACTGACAGTCAGTATGTTAGGAATCTGCTTCACAGTCTACCAGGAGCATACATCACTCCCGCAATAGACAAAAAATTGCTGAGTCTGTTCCTCACACCTCAATTTCACTTGCGGAACCGCACGGAAGCGCTCTATATTGCCCACATTCGGAGTCACCAGGACCTCCCGGGTCCAATCTCCGCAGGCAATATCAGAGCGAATGCGGCCGCAAAGGAAATTCAGCAACGGTCAGTGTTAGGTGTTTTCACTACTCCAATTCAGAGTCATGCATTCTTTCATCAGAATGCCAAAGCGCTCGCCAGACAGTTTAACCTGCCACTTTCTCAAGCCCAAGGCATAGTTCGCTCTTGTCAGCATTGTGCAGGGGCACCGGGGGGGGGCCCTCATGGGGGGTCAACCCACGAGGGACAGAGGCTAACCAGGTGTGGCAAATGGACGTCACACATGTCCCGCAGTTTGGCAGATGGCAGTACATGCACGTTTGCATTGATACTTTCTCGCAATTCGTTTGGGCCACAGCGCAAAAAGGGGAGACCGCTTCCCACGTGGAGCAGCACCTACTAGCCTGCTTTGCGGCAATGGGCAAACCTCAGCATGTGAAAACCAATAACGCCCCGTCCTACAGTTCTAGGCAGTTGGCTAACTTCATGGCCACTTGGGATATTAAGCATACTTTTGGCATTCCTTACAATCCGCAGGGGCCAGCGATTGTGGAACGAGTCAATCGGATGTTCAAGTCCTATATTGACAAACAAACAGAAAGGGGGGAGCCACCAGCCCTCCCCAAGTCACAGGGTCAGGCACAGCATTGTCTGAATAAGGTATTGTTCACGTACAATCACCTCAATGTTTTTTCGGATTGCATGCCGCAGGAGAAACACTTCCGCCATTCAGAAGCTCTCCCGCGACCACTGGTTCGTTACCGGGTGCCACCGGACCCTTCCTGGAGGGGCCCGGTGCCACTCGTAACCTGGGGAAGAGGGTATGCTGCAGTTATGTCTCCTACAGGTGTCATCTGGATTCCAGCTCGGTGTGTTAAGCCTCACTTGGAACCACATGGCGTGGACCCAGACCGACCCGAGTCCGATCCCGGAGATGGAGGACCTCACCCTGACCGAGGGGACCCAGTGCGAGAAGCGGCGACTACGGACGACAGCGCCGAAGATCACCTGGGGGATGGTCAAGACCCTTTGCAGTGAGGCCCGGGACGCCCTCCAACGCGAGGAGAGGGAACCGACACCGGAGAACCTCGTAGCTGCAGTCTTTGCCCAGATCAATACCAACTCCGTGGCAGTCACCATCATCCTGACCCTCTCCCTACTTGCGGGGGGAGGCGTTCAGGCAGCCTCACTGAAGGCCAACGATTTGATGCCAGGCGGAGATCTCTCTGCCCGGATGCACTACAACATATGGGAAAGGTTGGCGGGTCTCGTCAACCAGTCCGATTTTTGCCTGAAGCAGGACATTGGTTCTGCCTCAATTCTGAGCACCTGTCTCATCCCAGTGTGCCACACTCCAGGCACGCACCCCAGGGATGGTGACTGGCTAGTGAAATGGATTTTCAGCCCATACCTCCCAGCAAGCTCCTCAGAATATGCCCGCTGGGAAATGCTTCTAACCATGACTTTGCCGGCTGATGCAGCCACTCTCCACACCCTTCGAGTGGCGGTCAGCCCGAACTCTACGTGTGCTCGAATGACCGGCTGCTCCGCGGCCGGCCGGACTCGACGCCGCTACCTTGACATTGGCCGCGGCAACTGGACTTGTAATAACCCAGAGACACTTGGCGCAATGTATGCTCATGTTACCCTACCTTCAGGTTGGTTCTTTACATGTAATCAGTACACTTGGAACTACATTCCC
Source organism: Bradypodion pumilum (assembly GCA_035047305.1). Taxonomy (NCBI): domain Eukaryota; kingdom Metazoa; phylum Chordata; class Lepidosauria; order Squamata; family Chamaeleonidae; genus Bradypodion; species Bradypodion pumilum. Next base: position 14,031,132 of record JAWDJD010000012.1, on the reverse strand, counting down.
GCAAATGTATCAGATTCCATATGTTGTATCATTCGCTTGACATTGTTACTCCCCACTAGGGATATGGTTATCCCAAGCACAAATGTTTCCGCACACATACGGCACACTCGTGCCACCCAGTTAGACAGCTCATGTGACAGCAACATTAGGGTTCTGAGTCCAGCTGAGTACGTCTCGTTGGCAGTCAGCATATTTGGCGTGCCAGGCTTAGCCGTCGGCAACGCTCGGAGAATTGGTCAATTGACTTGCGGATTAGCAAAGGCCATTAACCATACCTCCTCAGCGATAGCGCTGCTCAACCAGGAGCAGGCAGAGCTTCGCCATGCCATCCTAGACAACCGAGCAGCTATCGACTACCTCCTGTTGTTACATCATTTGGGTTGCGAATCTGTTCATGGCATGTGTTGCTTTAATCTCACAGACAATACCCGTAAGGTACAGAGCCAGCTCACAGATCTCCACACCCTAGTCAAGAACATCAAGGAGGGTTCTTCATGGGATTGGTGGAATTCCTTGTGGTCATGGCTCCCATGGGGGTGGCTCCAGACAACGCTCAAGGTGATTGCGGGGGTGGTAATACTAAGCATAGCAGGATGTTGTTTCATGCAATGTATTCCCTCGCTGCTATCGAGATGCCCCTCGTGGGGGCAACCCCGAAGCATCGTTCCCGTACACCAGCTGATGCCCATCTTACGCAGGGTTGCCTGTCAGGTCCATAAATAACAGAAAAAGGGGGGATGCGGATTCTGCATGCACGATTGGCACAAACGGCCTCTGGCAGAGGTTAAACCAGTCGAGCAGACTCCTGGCCTCTGGCCCTTGCCAGCATGAAAATTGGGGGGGGGGGCGAATTAATCATAAGGGTTGATTCACCCACATATGACCTGACCAGCGATTCCGCTGAGAGAAGCAAATCGCTAACCTCCGTTACGTATTAGGCAATTACTGACTCACAGATCAGCCCAAGCCGAAGTGCAAATAGAGGCCATATTTACCTTGGTGTAAACCCCGAACAATGGATTTCCCCTGTCAGTGTTTGCCCCAGTTAATTAACTTCCCCAAGAGAGATTTCCCATTAACCCGGGTAAATAGGTGATATGATTTTCTGTCAGATGACGATCGCATCACACGCTGCCTTGAATTCCTATAAATGATGATGTCTTTTCCTCAATAAACCACTGGTCTTCGCTCCATCTTGTCTCGTGTCGTTCCTTTGACCAGTCTCCTCCGGGATCCTAAGGGCCTCCTCACGGCCCCAATCCAACAGTATAACAAACTTATTTGACCTGCATTGGGTACATTGCAGATGGTACAATGGCAAGTTATTATGGGTAAGCCTGTCCATATCTCCATAACTGGTTATTCAATGTTGAGGGTCATCCCCCTTCCCCATTAACAATTTCAGCCATTTGACTCATGTGATACCAAGCTGTCAAACTGTGGTTATCACTGTTTTAATGAGCTTGGCCAAAGAGGGAAGCTTGTTCTGTCCTGCCGTGCTCGGGAATCGAACTGCTGACCTCCTGCCTTCCAGTCAGTATCTTAGCCAATTGAGCCACTGCAGTTTATTTATCTACTTGCAATTTCTTGCTTTTGAACTGCTAGGTTGCCATGCAACACTTAGGTCTCAAAATGTTGACCTGCTGTCATTCTAGTCATTAAGCTGAGCACCTTAACCACCAAGCCACTGTGGGCCCTCTGATATGGCTACTCCTCTAAAATAAAAAATAAAAAAAGTTCTTGCATATTATACACAAGACCACAGCTGGGATGCAACACTGTGCTCAGGTCCTTGGGATATGGTCTAAAAGTGTCACTGGTAACATACCTCATGGTGGCCCCCAATATAATAATGACACACATATTGTTGTTAAGCCAACTGTAGGGCGTTTCTAGGACTGCCTTCCCCAACAAGCTATGTTTGAACAGTAGAATAGGTAGAAGGCCTAACTCCATCTCAGCTTGATTTACCATTTGACCTATCTATCAATCCTTCAGGAAAAGTTACACTTGCCAGATCTAAGACTGCAAGCAAGGAAACATGATATATTTCTCTATCTGCCCCCAGGGACTCTGTACTATGCTCCCTAAACTGTCAGGCCTCTGTTTTCTCTCTCCGATATGGTCTTTCCCACAGGGACTTTTAATTATTTGTCATGACAAGTCTTCCAACTTCTTTGCAGCTCGGCCACAAAACACAACAGATCTTTTGACTTCTTAGAGGGAAGGGTCAAATGCATTGTCCTTGTTCCTTTCCCTCAAAGGTAAGCCAAGGGCGCAGGAAAACTCACATACACTCACATCTGTGCCTTGTCATAGAGTTACCTCCCCCCAAGGGTGGGGCAATTTTTATGAACTTTTGCCACTGTCGCAAAAGCTACTGCTATGCCCTTTCAGTGTTCTGCATTGCATGTGTATGCTTCTCAATAGGAGCAAAATGAGCCTGAAACATTTTTCCTTTACATCCCTAATGCTGCCCTGCTGAAGTCCTTTTTTTCTCTCATTCTTGCCCTTAGATTGGGGATCCCAATTTAAGCAGGCCAGTCAAACACTGCATGTCATTGTTATTAGAGTTTATAGCCCCGTGATGCATACCATGGGTTGTGACATTAAAATGAAAAATGGAGACACGCTATAAGACTCTCCATATCTTTCTTCCAAGCAGGCAAAGAAGCTTACAAGGGATAAGACAGAAGCTCCCATTGAATTGCTGCCCTCTATCAGAAGCCAACAGTCAGGAAGAAGAAGAGGCAGTGGATGTTTCGAAGAAGGAGAACTCTTTCCCAATGGAGAGTCTCCATTTTTTCATTTTAATGTCACAACCCATGGTATGCATCACAGGGCTATAACCTCTAATAACAATGAACACAGCTCTATTGGTTATCCTGCTTTGGTAATAGAGTAGACCATACTACCAGTGACTCGGCGCCAATTGTCATGCAGCTATGAACTAATCTGACAACACTGAGGACTAACCTCCTTGGGTGGAAAAGTCCACAGGGAAGGGTGATGGCTTCCAAGTGAATTAAATCCCAATTGAATCCATCTTGATGGAGGGCAGCAGCTTCATCAATCCTGGCCTGGGGCTGATGAGGACTTTGTATGTCAAAAGGACTCAGGACCAGAAAGTGACTCATGGAACTGGATCAGTGCTGCTGATGTCACACTGCAATGCAGAAGGCACATGGAAGGCTACTGCATTATATTGTTCCTGGAAAATTTTCATGACTGATCACCATGATGATAGCGAATATTCGGATATGAAAGAAGAAGAAGAAATAATTGTTAAACACAGCATGTGTTGGGAAAGAGCTATCCTGTAAAACACCCCCTGCCTCTTCCAAATTGTTGGCTTCTGATGGAGGACAGCAATTCACTGTGAGCCCCACTCCTATTGCTTGCAAGCTCGTGAAATCCATTCCATTAAAGCAGAAGGTGCAGTTGTAGCAACCAGCTGACCATGCTGCCCATTTCTCAGGTGGCAAAAATGATGCACCTAGAATTTTCCTCACCGTGGCAAATACAATACCAGCTGGTCAATATGTAGAAGTAGCAAAGATGTCATTTAGCACTGGCCAGGAGGCGGTGTTGTTCCTGACGTAGGGATCCATTGGATCCATTTCTACCACATGTCAAGCAGGTGACTAACCTGCTGCCTTTCTTCCTTTACAGAGCTTTCCAATCCAGTGCGGCTGGCTGGCTACTGCAGTGGTAGTATTTAAACAAAAACACTCATGTTCACGTCACAGAGAAAAATGTTTACATGGTAAATTTTAGGTCCATGGGACCTTTATTATGGATTATTGTTTAGTTAATTGTATACCTCATATTTGTATTAAGAATCTTTTTATCTTGTAGAAATTGTAGAAATTAAGAATTACTCCTGAAGAAGATTGTAGATTGAAAAACCGTCTACCGGATTAGGTTTCTGGATATATACAGGAACATTTATGAATAACTATTAGGACATTAGTGAGAAGTCAATCACCTTAGTTTCAATCAGTTAATTTTCTATGAAGATTACCTTGGAATCATTTTTCTCTGTGACGTGAACATGAGTGTTTTTGTTTAAATATTACAAGGAGACAAAGCAAAATAAATGACTTGAGATTTTTTTGATACATCATTGATTTGGATTTTTTTCATTGCCTCAAACGGTTTTCTATCTTTCACCATTTGGCCTTGGACTTAGCTAGCTACTGTGGCTGAGGAGCCTGTTGGCAGTAGCAACTGTAGTAGAGATTTCTCCAGCTGTTGAAAATGCCACAGCAATCCACAAAAGTTGCCATCCAGATAAGCAAGCCCTGCTGAAGAGGAAGGGGTGCTCTCCCCCCCACCCTGGCTGACTGCAGTGGAAGCTCTAGGTCTGTGATGGTGAACCTTGGCACTCCAGCTATTCTTGGACTTCAATTACCAGAAGCCCAAGTCAGCACTCCTGCTGATCAGGGCTTCTGGGAATTGAAGTTCAAGAACAGCCGGAGTGCCAAGGTTCACCATCACTGCTCTAGGTAAAGGTAAAGGTCTCCCTTGCTTAAAAGCCAGTCATGTCCGACTCTAGGGTGCAGTGCACATCTCTGTTTACAACCAAAGAGATAGGGCTGTCTGCATCTGCAAATGTTTCCATGGTCATGTGGCAGGGACGACTAGCAGTACCTATTTATCTACTTTAAGTTCCTTGCTTTCGAACTGCTAGGTTGACAGGAGGTGGGACAGGCAACGGGAGCTCATTTTATCACACAGCACTCAGATCTCAAACTGCTGACCTGCAGACCTTCTGGCCATCAAGCTCAGTGCCTTAACCATTAAGAAGAAGCTCTACCACAGTTAAAAATAATGCACACTGAGAACTCTTTTAAAGCACAGTGTATCCTGGACCATGCAAAAAGATGAGCACTGCTTTGTACTCCATCTATTTTACTGGGTGCATTAGAGGCCTGTTATTATTAACATCAACTTATTATTGTAGAGAAGGGACCAAGACAGAAAGAGTTGGCCATGTCTTAAGAGTAAATCCATGGCGGAGATTGAAATGAAGACTCTTTTAACCCTTAGCTGAGACACTTTTTGTCCCTATTAACTCTTCTCATAAGGAAGAACATGACATTAAAATGTTAATAATAGTACAAATAATAATAATATAATGTGAGTGTTTAAAAACAAGCAGATGTTTTCTGATCCAAGGAGCTGCAGTGTGACCCTGAGATGGGGACTTACTGGAGAACCTTTTCATGAGATAAGCCAGCATTTCACACTCAAATCAATCTGGATCATTCTAACAAGACCTGAACTCTCTCTCTCTCTCTCTCTCTCTCTCTCTCTCTCTCTCTCTCTCTCTCTCTCTCTCTCTCTCTGTGGCAAAGGACTTGTCACAACCCTCCACCTGGCTAAGTTTAATTTGTTATTTATGTTAGCTTTGCATATTTGTTAAGTTCAAGGGTTTTATGCCCCGGCCTGACCTCGCCAAGCTGAAGCTCACATGTGGCTTCTTAGGAGCAATTTCTTTCTAATAAACTTTACTTGAAAGAACATGTGTGATAGATTTCACTGATGATTAAATGAGAACAGGGCTCTGGGATGGTCATTGTTAGCTTGGCTGGTTTTGAAGTTTTGTTGGGATTTTTTTAAAGAGAGAAGAAGAAGAAGGAAAAAACTACCTCTGATCTCATTTAAACACACACACACACCTAAGATTGGTTGGCCTCCTGATTTTATAGCCCCCTTCTTATTATGGCGCAGGTTGAAACATACACAATTGCTTGGGACCTTTCCACCGTCAACACCACCCCCAGCCCCGCTATAACTCATTAAGTGCAAATTAATAGCACAGGTTGAAATATTTAATGTCAGCACACCTGCAAAAACCTCAGTGAGACACGCAGCCTGGTGAAGAAGGAGGGACATAGAAAGTGACTTCTTGGTACACATTCCATTGTTTGGGCCATATGTTTAGACAAGAAGTAGTCTACAATTAAACAAAAGTCTGAATGGCACAACATTTCCCAGATTTGGATATGTGAGAACTTATCTTCAGTTTTCTTTTCTTAATGTGTTCATATGTGGTATGGAAAGAGCTTGAAGCTTTTAAAAAGCCAATTGTGGAAGAAATAGCAATAGCAACTACAGTTACATATTGCCTGATAGCACTTAGGGCAGTTCACAAGGTAATTAGCATTTTTGCCACCAACTTGCTGGAGGCTCATTTTACCTACTTCAGAAGGATGGAAGGATAAGTCAACCTTGATCCCATTCAGGACTGAACTCACAATGTCAGCAATTCTGGCTACATGCAACAGTTTAACCACTGCATCACCTAGGCTCTTATATTTCAAATTTTGTTGATGACTATGGCTATGTTGACTAGTGCAGTGGTTCCTAACATGGGGCCGAGGCCCCAAGGGGGACTTAAATTTTCAGAAGCCTAAGTCATTATTTTGGTTGATTAGTGCTTTGGGGAATTGACAGGCTTCTGGGAATTGAAGTCCAAAAACCAAAGGTTGTGAAACGCTGCTCTAGTGGTCGAGCTTCAGGCTAGACTTAAGAGACCTGTGTTCAAGTCCCCACTTGTTCATGGAGGCTGAGTAGGACATAATAATGATGAACCACCTCTTGAACAGCTTACATATCTTTAAAACAGTTTTGTTGGTTGTTTGATTTTGTTTGTTAAATTACCTTACTTGTTCATTTATTCATTCATTCATCCTTTCCATTTTTATACCACTCATTTAGTGAAAATTGACTTCTCTGGGAAGTGTACGTACAAAGAAATTTACTATTTCCTAAATCAAGAGCAACATGACATTGAATAACATAAGGTGTAAACTCAGATACATAACTTGCTTTTACTCCTGGATTCAGTCTTGAGCCTGGAGACTCAGTTTTGGCAGTAGCCTGGCATGCATTCACATGGTTAAAATTGGCATACCAGCTGTGCCTACTGCAGAGAAATCTCACTATAGCATAGTGGCACATACCATAGCTTCATATCATTTAGAAGTATTTGGAAAGCACAGTGGGACCCAGGACTGTATGCACCGAGAATAGAAATACCTTTGATATCATAAATGTTTGAGAACAAATGTTATTTGTTCTCAAACAAATAAGAAAAAGTACTTTTTCACCCAGAGGATCACTGGTCTATGGAACTCCCTGCCAGAAGAAGTGGTGACAGCTGTCAGTCTTGACAGCTTTGAGAAAGGATTAGACAAGTTCATGGAGGACAAGGGTATCAATGGCTATAATTATGGATACTAAAGGACAACCTCCGGGTTGGAGAGATAGGCAGGATATCTCTCAATGCCATTTCCAAGGAATCCTAAGCAGGTGAAGGCATCTGCTTGGGAATACCCTGAAGCAAATGGTGAGCCACTGTGTGAGACAGAATGCTGGACTGGGTGGGCTGTGACCTGTTCCAGCAAGGCTGTTCTTATGTTCTTATAAATTCTACCAGCACCATTCTATTCCCAGGGACAGTTAAAAGAGCTCATTGTGACTAAAAAGCCCAAGACATCTTAGGTCTCTCCTTTCTCCCCATATCTCCCCATGTTCAGGGCCTGAGATGTTTAGGGGAAACTTGACCTGCTACCCTCAAGACTTATTTGGTAGAATGTGGATTCCGCTAGCATAATTGGCATAATACGGCCCGCGCAGAGGCCACTTCAGTCGAGAAAGCTCCTGGCCCGTGGGCTCTGTGGGCACAGAAATTGGGGGGGGGGCAGATTAATAATCATAGGGTTGATTCACCCGCATCTGACCTGACCAGCGATTCCACTGAGAGAAGCAAATCGCTAAACCTCCGTTACGCATTAGGCAATTACTGACTCACAGAAGAGCCTAATCTCTGGTGCAAATAGTGGCCATATTTACCCTGGCGTAAGCCCCGAACAATGGACTTCCCCTGTCAGTGTTTGCCCCAGTTAATTAACTTCCCCAAGAGAGATTTCCCATTAACCCGGGTAAATGGGTGATATGATTTTCTGTCAGATGACGATTCTATCACACGCTGCCTTGAATTCCTATAAATGATGATGTCTTTTCCTCAATAAACCACTGGTCTTCGCTCCATCTTGTCTCGTGTCGTTCCTCGACCAGTCTCCTCCGGGACCCTAAGGGCCGCTTCACGGCCCCAATCCAACAGTAGAACATCTGAAAGGCTGCTCCAAACTTGTAAAATTTCCTTCCAAGAATCAAATTCCTTTCAAATTCCTTTTTATTTAGAAATGTCTTGAGCCAATGAACCTATTGAGATCATGCCTCTAATTGTGAATGGTGTACTGTTGGATTTCCTCCCAAAGTGTACATTTCCCCTCTTTTTTATTAAATTTTCAAAATCCTCCTTTATTTTTGATTGTTTTTAAGTTGTTTTAATTCAATAATTGTGTCTATTGTCATGTTTAATTGTATCTCCATATTAAAATGAATTTATTTATTTATTTAACTTCTATCCTGCCCATCTAATGCCATAGTTTCTCCAGGCTGTTTAGAATGTATTTGAGCTGTATCTATTTTAATGCACGCTGCGAGCTGCTTTGGAGCCTCAAAGAGAGAAAGGCAGGATGTAAATAATACAAATGAATGAATAAGGAAGGTATTTGGACTTTGAATATCCACATACAATCCCTCCTGAGCCACACAATGTACTGAGAAATACTAGAACAGTAGCTTTTCCTGACCCATTTTGAAGGGATGTTATGAAGATCCATGCGGTGATACAGTAAGATCTCTATATGCTGCCTTTTTCTCATCAGTGCAGGGAGTAACTATTGATGATAATCAGCCTTTTTTTAAAAAAGGTTTTTAAGATTTTATATTTGTTTTTAGATAATAGATGTCACAGCAGGGGTGGGTGGGTAATATTGTTATGTTTTTATTGGGTTTTTTTTAAAAAAAATGTTTTACCTGTATATTGGTCTTAGTGTACACCGCCCAGAGTCCTTTGGATAGGGCGGTATATAAATCTATTAAATTAAATTAAATTAAATTAAATTAAATTAAATTAAATTAAATTAAATTAAATTAAATTAAATTAAATTAAATTAAAATATCATCACCACAATAATTGTCATCATCATCACCACCAACACCACCAGCACTATATTTTTTCATTATCGCCATGGCTATACCGTTTAAAATTCAAATTTCAAAGGTCCTCTACTGCCCAAATTTAGTAGGAAATAAAATTTATGGGTGTAAATTTCCTCTGCTCATTTGTACTCCTTATGGTTCCAATCTTATGTTCAGTTTTCTTAAAGACACTTTTATTGGAAAAACCAAATGGATAAAGGTCTATGGAATCCATCTTGCTTACTGGGCCATAAACAAAAGCAGACCTTTCTAGATATGATACTTCTCTGTCCTCTACCTCTAATCTTTCTCTCCCCTCCCCTTTCTTTCCCCTCCACCATCCCTTCTTCTTTGTTTAAAGTACACTGACCATACCATGACCTCTCATAACCCATCTGCCAAAAATTACAACCAGCCACACAAACAAGCAACTCAGGGTCAGGAAGAGCAGGGTCTGCTAAAAGTTAGTAATCATACATTAATTCCCTGACATAATTAATCAAAAGGAAGGGTTGTTATCTAGTGTGGAACCTTTAACCTGTTACAAAGGGGTCAATTAGCAACCCACTTGAGTGCTGGAGTTGGGTACAAATAGCATACACCCCTCTCGTAGGGACACCCTAAGTAGAGAGAAATGTCTTTGAAGTCCCCCATCTACCAAATTTAGACATAATTTCATCCATCAATTTAAAAGAAGAAGAGGGGGAAGCACTTTCTGTGCCCAAGTGTATGTGTCTATCTGTCATCCATCCATATTGTGGAGATGACTGAACATCCACTTGTTATTTTCTCTCTCCTCTCTCTCTCTCTCTCAACCTCTCTCTCTCTTCTTTTTTGGTCAGGATACAGAAGACCAAAAGTAGGCAATGAGAGCTAGAGTGGGAGATTTTCAAAGTATCACTAAAGTTTCCCTTGCTCGAAAGCCAGTCATATCCGACCGACTCTAGGGTTCAGTGCTCATTTCTGTTTCAAAGCCGAAGAACCAGTCCTGTCTGCTTCTGCAGACATTTCCATGGTCATGTGGCAGGCATGACTAGACATAGGACTGCACGGAACGCTGTTACCTTCCCACCAAAGTGGTCCCTATTTATCTACTTGCAATTTCTTGCATTCGAACTGCTAGGTTGGCAGGAGCTGGGACAAAGATGGGAGCTCATTCCATCCTGCAGTACTTGGGAATCGAACTGCTGACCTTCCACCTCCCAGTCAGCATCTTAGCCACTTGAGCCACTGCAGTCCCCTAAAAGAGCCAGTAAATCTTGGCTTTGTTATGCCAATAGATGATAATGCTTCAACTGGCACATTCCATCTTCATTTTGCTATGTGGGGAATCATATAGCCAGCCTATATGACAATTCATATTGAATTATAGATCGAGAGGCCTTGCCAAACTCCAGGTTCAAACTCTTTGAATCCAAAGGCACAGAACTGGGTAATTGTGTTTAATGTATATGGAAACAAGCATGTGCAAGTGTGTATGTATTAAGCACATTTATTTATTGCACAAAGCAATGGAGTTTTTGATTGAAACAGTCCAACTGAAGCATGCCAGTGAAAACATAAGTCAACTGAGTGAATCTCAGAAGGGTTGATGATAGTACCAAGTTCACCAAACAGAATTGACTCCCAGTTAATTTCTTCTTTATTCCTTTCTGTTTTGCATCTCATTAACCATGTTATATAGTCAGTTCCTTCTCACAGTCAGGTTGGCAGGCTACAAGAGCTGACACATAAGGAGTTGCACTGAAATGACTGGAACTCAGTTTTCTTGGGTTATGCTATTAAATCCTTTTCCTGGAGCGAAATGGAGCAGGTTGTGAAATGAGAGGAGTCCATGTGTCTACATAATTCTGGGACTTGTAGTCCAGAAACAAAATCCACAATTCTGCCTGTTTGGCTTTGTATCATTGATTGATTGATTGATTGTAGTTTGTGGATATATGGGGCTTCCCAGTTTAGTGTTCCTCAGAAACTAAAAGACAGACGGTCATTTTGGGGACATCCAAAGTATCTTCAACCAGTCCATGGTATTGGATTTATACCAGTCCATGGATTGGTAGAAAGAACTATAGAATATTGCTATAAATGATAAAATGACATGTGAATTAAAATTAAAGAAAAATGATTTTATAGATATTTGGGGTGACTTTATTGGTTATGTGTTTTTTTAAAAACAAAATGAATAAAGCCAGGACAAGAATATTAAACTTTTTGGAAACAGGGGATAAGAATAAGAAAGGGAAGTGTTTTTTAGATTATGCAGGTAGATAATAATGTCCCATGCTTGCAGTGGAAACAGCCTCCCACTTCATCATCACAACATGTTTCAGAGTAGGTTGTGATAAGAATGTGTAATTTTGCATATGTGATTCAGGCATATTATTATTTTTGGATACAAACCAACCATTTGGTTCACAGTCGAGGACTGGAATAAAATTAACAATTCAAGAAATATATACGCAATTCCTAGTAGAGTTATCTTTTGGAGAATTAGGATGATAAGTCCAAAATTTCCAAATATCCAGGGAGTCCTTTAGGTACTGCTCCAAGGGCTCCAATCACTACGGCTACAACAGATTACTTCCTCCATACATGCTCAACTTCCATTTGCAAATCACGATATTTTGTGATTTTCTCCTTTTCCCTCCATTTTCCATTTCCACAGCTGTTTTTATTACTCCACTATCCCCCCCCCCACTTAAAGATTAGGAATAAAATGTTAGGATAGCCTCTGCAAAACAGAGCACCAGTTCAGAAAAATAGTTCACACTGAAGTTAAGATGTTTTCCTCTTTGCCCCTTAAAAAAGTCCTTCTATTATACTTCGTAGCAAAGAGAATGAAAGCACGGCGCCAAAATGGCCGCTGCGCTCTTTGCTGGCGCCCCCCCACCCGGACTCAGACATCCGGGTGAGTTAGGGGGCGTGGCCACCCCTCTATAAAAGGGGTGGCCAGAGGAGAAGTTTTCTCCGTCGCTGTTTGTTTCCTAAGCAGCGCCACAATGGCTCAAGTGGTTAAGACGCTGAGCTTGACGAGTTGCCTCCCAAGCGGAGGGCTGCGGCTACTGAGCTGCGGCCAAGGGGGGAGGAATTTGTCTGCGATGGGCAGGGGACAGCCGTTGGGTCAGAGGACCGTGGCTGTGCCCCTGCAACGGAGCAGGACAACACCTTTACCACCGTTACTGGTGGGATGGGGCAGATTGGGATATTGCCATCGGCTCTCCAGCCTCAGGCCGGCCCTTCAGGGGTTTCGGCCCTCGGCCCGCGGTTGCGGCCATGGGCCGGAACGATTGGGGGAGGGCCTGGTGCTGGCACACAGTACGTTTTACCCCCTCAGGGGCTGGAGTTTTGGGGCATTGCCCTGTTCTGGCCCAGAATCTCAAATTGGGGCCCCTGGCCCAATACCTAGCGGGCCGTACGGCCCACCTGACCACCTTATACTGGGGGTTTCCGTGGCAGGGGATGCCTGGTTAGCACGTTTAGCTGTGCTGGAGGCATCCTTTGCAATTCAGCGGGGGGGGGGGGGTGGTCCTTCCCTATCTACCGGGGCCCTTCGTGTCTGCCGGCTACTTCGACTGCTGCCACACTGCAATAGGCGGCCAGCCAGGTTGAGCTGCTTGAGACACTCCGGCCTGTGCCTGCCGCCGTCTCGCAGCTCCCTGTTTGTCCAGGACTGCAACTGGGGAGTGGTCGGGTGTGGCCCCAGAGCTCGATTTCGGTCGCGGGCTCCGACGCCCGCCGTGGGCCGGAACCCCCAGTGGGGGCGGCTCATGGGGGTGCAACTGGTGAGTATTAGGTTCAAGTTGAATGCACCCACATCACAGTCTACTTCCAGCGGTGGGGTTCAGTGGTCAGGGCCTCGCCAATTTGAGGCTAGTGGGCATCAGTTGCCAGCCTATCCCAGTGCCCCTTGGTTGCATTCTGGCACGACGTTGGGGGTGGGGGTTTCCACCCCCGGGGCAGTACGTGGCATCGCAGGGGCTGTACAGGTCCCGCTGCGTATGCCCCGTGTACATCATGGGCCGGTGACGGCCTTGCCGACGACTGGTTATTCATACCCCCTGGTGATCATGTGTCCCAGGTCACGAGGGAAAAGATTTGGTGGGGGGAGTACATGGATATATTCTCCCTATGAACCGAGAGCCCAATAAGGATTGGAGGTACGGACAGGAGGACAGGGACATTGTGCGGTCCCGCCGTAGTAAGCCACCACGCACTGGGGTGTCTCCCCCCGGGACAGTGCTGAGCATCGCAGGGGCTGTCCGGGTCCTGCTGCGTATGCCCTTTATACAGAATGTGCCGTCGAGGGCTTTGCCGACGGCCGGCTATTTCTTGCCCCTGGGTGATTATTGGCCGTAGGCCATGAGGGGTAAGGGCTGGAGGGGGACATGTGGATATTCTCCCTATTGAACTGTGAGCCCACTAGGAGGAGAGAGGGGGACAGGGCGACTGAGACGAAGAGATGTCCCATCGTCGTGAGCCACCGCGCACCTTGGGCCAACTGGTTGTCAGCATACCTTGTACGTATGGTGGTGTGCCGCAGGGCTTACCTGCTTGGGCCATCCTGATGCTTCCGTCCATCGCTAATATTTGCAGGGCGATGGTTGATTAGATGGGCCCGTGGCAGTTGGCTTAAGGTGAGGAATGTGGATGAGGGTGGCCCTATACCCTGAGGGGAGGTGGGATGAGCCCTGTCAGCAAGTGTGCTCGTGTACATCACTCCCACGTGACTGGTGCCTGGTGATCGGCACCATGGTGGTCATGCTGAGCAGCGGGCTGCTCAGACTCAGGCTCCACGCTAACTGGTCGGGCAGGGGGTTCCTGCCCGCCTGCTGTGTGCGGCCTGCTCAGCTGACGATGCGTGTACTAGAAATAACCAGGGAGGAGGTCCTTGCATGTCTTGTTAAGCTAAACACTAACAAATCCCCAGGACCAGATGGCATCCATCCACGAGTTCTCAGGGAACTTAAAGATGAAATTGCTGATATCCTAGCCAAAATATATAATCTTTCCCTCAAATCAGGCTTTGTGCCTGATGACTGGAAGGTAGCGAATGTAACACCAATTTTCAAAAAAGGATCCAGGGGTGATCCAGGAAATTACCGGCCTATCAGTTTGACATGTGTCCCAGGTAAAGTGATGGAAACCATCCTAAAAGATAGAATTAATAGGTACATAGAAGAGGAGGCGCTGCTAAAGGAGAGCCAACATGGCTTTTGCAAGGGCAAATCATGCCTCACTAATCTGTTGGAATTTTTTGAGAGTGTCAACAAGCATGTGGATAAGGGGGATCCAGTTGACATTGTTTATCTGGACTTTCAGAAGGCTTTTGACAAGGTCCCACACCAAAGGCTCTTGAATAAACTTACCAGTCATGGAATAAAGGGACAGGTCTTGTCCTGGATCAGCAACTGGCTAAGGGACAGGAAACAGAGGGTAGCACTAAATGGACACTTCTCCAAGTGGAGGGAAGTAAAGAGTGGGGTCCCCCAAGGTTCAGTACTGGGACCCCTGCTTTTCAACCTCTTCATAAATGATCTAGAGGTAGGAGTAAAAAGCAAGGTAGCCAAATTTGCTGACGACACTAAATTATACAGGGTAGTGAAAACTGTGAGAGATTGTGAAGAGCTCCAGAGGGATCTCTTGACACTGGGGGAGTGGGCAAAACAGTGGCAAATGAGCTTCAACATCAGTAAGTGCAGAGTGATGCATGTTGGGGCAAAAAACCCCAATTACATTTATAAACTGATGGGGTCTGAACTCTCTGCGACAAACCAGGAAAGGGACCTTGGTGTCCTGGTGGACAGCTCAATGAAGGTGTCAACCCAGTGTGCCTCAGCAGTGAAAAAAGCAAACTCAATGTTAGGGATCATTAGGAAGGGTATAGAAAATAAGTCAGCAAGTGTCATTTTGCCTCTTTATAAATCTATGGTGAGGCCCCATCTGGAATACTGTGTACAGTTCTGGTCGCCATACCTCCAGAAGGATATTATGGAGTTGGAGAAAGTACAGAGGAGGGCAACCAGAATGATTAGGGGACTGGAACACCTTCCTTACCATCTGAGGCTGCAACGGTTGGGCCTTTTCACTCTTGAACGACGGCATCTAAGAGGTGACCTGATTGAAGTTTATAAAATCATGCACGGTGTGGACAAAGTGGATAAGGAAAAACTGTTTTCCCTATCGCACAACACTAGAACTAGGGGACACTCCATGAAACTTTTGGGTACTAGTTCTCAAACAAATAAGAGAAAGTACTTTTTCACCCAGAGGATTACTGGTCTATGGAACTCCCTGCCAGAAGAAGTGGTGACAGCTGTCAGTCTTGACAGCTTTAAGAAAGGATTAGACAAGTTCATGGAGGACAAGGCTATCAATGGCTATAATTGTGGCTACCTAAGGACAACCTCCGGGTTGGAGAGATAGGCAGGATATCTCTCAATGCCATTTCCAGGGAATCCTAAGCAGGTGAAGGCATCTCCTTGGGAATACCCTGAAGGAAATGGTGAGCCACTGTGTGAGACAGAATGCTGGACTGGATGGGCTGTGGCCTGTTCCAGCAAGGCTGTTCTTATGTTCTTATGTTCTTATGTTAAGCGCCACGGTCGTTACTGACTTCGTGTCCCCTTTTGCGCTGGCCCTCACGCCGCCTCCGCGTGCCCGCGGGTTGGTGGGTTTCGGGGCAGAGGTAGGGGTGCACAGGGGCGATCAGAGCTCCATCGGAAGCAACTGACCTTGTCATATCCCCCCCGCCCCAATTAGTATAGTCAGCCTGGAGAGAAGGCACTCAGTTCATCCAAGAAGGGATGGGGCGGGATACCTGCTGGAGGGTTTTCAATGGGGGCTTTTGTATCCATTTGGGGGTGTTGGGGGGTCCCAGGATGCTACTAATCTGGTTCCCTTGCAGGGTAACGAAGAGTGGGCTCCACTGTGCACAGCTAAGGGAGTTGGGGCTATGAGAGTAGTGGGGGGCCTTCTTTGAACCACCTTTCCTAAGTCGAATGTCTCCCCCATGAAGCTCGTCCTGAGCTAGAGCTAGGGTGAATGTCATTTCATACTCCATTCAGCTTACCATGTGGGTTCCCCATTCAGGGATGCCATTCCTGATGACCTTGTTCGGTCAGGTACTCGTAGTTGGTTCGGCTACTATGGGTGGCACGCTCACGCAATCCTGGTGCTGTTCTGGCACAGTGTGATATGCACTCGGCTTTCAGATTATTGCCAGTGCACCCAATGATTTAGACCTAGTGGGTTTCTTTAGGTTCCAAGGGGAATTTTACTTAGGTAAGGCCAACCCCCTTCTGACTGAGTTAATTCATGTTCAGCACTCGATCGATTGGGGACTTTCATTCAGTGGCCATTTGCTCACAGGTCGGGGTCTCGGTCTCTAGCCCATTACCTTGACGACTTTTGGTTCGGGGGTGAATGGGGCTTGGACACGTGCACGCGTCTCCTCATTACAATTCAGACACTCAGGTGGGAACTGGGTGTCCCCTTGGCGCTTGAATAGACCGAGGTCCCATCTACTAAGCTCACATTTCTGAATCGACTCTGTCGCGCGGGCATCCGGGTTAACCATGAATACGGTGGCTTGGATCTCCGCGGCGATTTTGGCATTGATTGCCAAACATAAAGTGTGCCCTCGTGAGCTGCAGTTAATTCATGGCCACCTTAATTTTGTCTCGTCTGGCTCAAATTACTCCTGGGTTTAACAGGGTCTCTTCCTGGAGATCAGACCTGATGGTCTGCCCTAGATTTCAAGTACGGTTGGATACCTCCGGCTCCCGACTTATGGGGGTTTACTCTGAGGGTGGGTGCACGGATCGCCTCCGCGATCTTACCTTCTTTGCGTTTTTTCACATTTTGGAGAGCACTGATGCTATGGTGCAATGAGTGGGCCTACTCAGTGGTCCAATTTCAGTGTGACAATGCGGCAGTGGTGCACATTGTCAACACCCAGACATGCAAATCCCCCAGGGTCATGACATTAGTTTGTCTATTCTTTTGAGAAGCCTACGCCTAAATGTGCTGTTCTAGGCCAGACATGTTCTAGGTATTAATAATGACATTACTGCTCCTTTCCCCCACCTGCAGATCACCCGGTTCCGTGCCTTACTCCGGAAGCAGAGGAATTCCACTCGCCACTTTTGGCCGATAGCTGGGCGTTTGGCGAGGAGAGGTGAACCAGGCATGTCATTGGCATCTCGCACGCGTAAGGCGTATCACCTTGCGTTCATGCGTCGGGTTCGGGAGGGGTGGACACGGGAACGTGTCCGCCGCCCGTACACGCGTCACCCCTGTTCCCAGAGTTTCTGACCCACCTTCCACGAGACTGGCATTACTTATGTACAGATAGGTGTGAGGTGGCTCTTGGCCACGCAGCTACCATGGTAGCCTTTTTGGAGCGCTCCGCATCAGTGAGTGGGTGCCAGAGTGGCTGCCACCTGTGTAAGGCGGATGTGTTTCGTAGGGCACTGGAACTCGAAGATGTCTCTGTCACACATGAGTGGGCTCGAGTGGGGATACGGTCCTCACGGGTTATTCAGCACGGTGTAGGCAGTGGTGTATACTGCTACGAAGTTTTTGAGACATCTGTCCGGTTGGTGCCCTACATAATTTTTGACAGTGCCTGCCGCGAGCCCCAGCCTGTTTTCTGCCACCGGGATGGGTCTACCCTTACCATAGTAAAGTCCCTGAGGGTGACCGGTGCTGTGTTTCGCGGTGTGGGGCCCGTTTTGGCACCCATTTACATAAGATAGGCATCGCGTTGATCGCGGCTACATTTAGGGTACTCGGAGGTGGATATGCGTGTACGCGCAATTTCAGATATGTACGTCCCCTCACTGTACAAGTACCTAGTTATGTCCTTAACCTTTTTCTTCTCTTTTACAGATCCTAGTGGTCTCAACACACCGGTGGCAGGGGGCTAGTGGGCCGCAGCTATGTACACTGGGCAGCAGTATATGCTGCAGCGACAGAGAGTGGACCCCGACTGGGCTGTGTGCATCCGCACGTATGCGATGGTATGGTATGCGCGGCACATGGGGGCGGGAACTGTGGCCATTACTGCTGTCTGTCGGGGATGCTGGACCGCCCAATGTTTTACAGGCACCTCGGCGACATTGATCTTATACGGATCACTGCTGTTACTAAACCGTCGAGGGGCTGTGACCTGGCATTTTATGTCACGTATGGCCAACATACGGTCGCTATGGTCTAACATCTTGCCGAGACACAAATTTAGGGGAGATGCGGATCTCCCTAGTTCGGACTGTTCCGGCAGTCAGCGGATGGGGCTGTGGCTCCGTCCCGTCCTGAGCATGGCTGTGAGACGGCCATTGGATACCGGATGATAGGCTTATACAAAAATTTTGCTGGTAGGCAGGAGAAGGGGTCCACCTGTCGGCTGGAGGTATGTACCTCGTTCTGGGTGTGATGCAAGCAGGCCTGGCGACCGAGCTGACGGTCTTGGGGGGGGGCGGTGAGTCATCATGGATGCCTCCCCATGTGGCGGGTAGCACTGGTAAGGTAAAGATTTATGACCCACAGGTATCCGGCAGGTTCGCAATTGACTGGCCAACACTTAGACTGGTACAGGTGTAATAACGTTGACCGGTCAACGACGAACCAGGCAAGGGGGTGATGGCAGGAGCTCTTCAGCATGCATCACCCCGTGATTTGACAGATACACGTCAGAGGGTGGGGTCAGTAGATAGTTTATTGACTACAGTCAACAATTTGTTTGTCTCAACAAACAAATTGATACAAATGGATACATTGTAGCCAATTGCCATTGGCAATTTTGGGAGGAACCTTACCAGTGTTACTGCGGCCTGCTTGCCTTAAGAATTACAATTGGATGGATACACCAATTGAAAGTTATAATTCGGACTAGGGCATTATTCAATAAATGTGGCCCAATGCCTTTATCCATATACCGGTGTCTGAGTCTTTCTTTGGGGGGTGCGCCTGCAATGAAAGCGCGGTGCCAAAATGGCCACCGTGCTCTTTGCTGGCGCCCCCCCACCCGGACTCAGACATCCGGGTGAGTTAGGGGACGTGGCCACCCCTCTATGAAAGGGGTGGCCATGAGGCAGCCGAGCTGCCATTTTAGAAATAGCGACAGAGAGGAGAAGTTTTCCCCTCCACCCCCTCCCTAGTGAACAGTGTGATATTTTGGTCGCTTCGGGGCTGGGTGAGAATTTTTGGCCTGAACCTACAATTGGGCTCCGGGTTCTGGCTTTTTTGCCCATCCCATACTGTTGCTACGGTTTGATACAGGGGTTTTTGCTCTTGACTTTGGTCACATGGGCGGGTAGCACTGGTAAGGTAAATATTTATGACCCACAGGTATCCGGCAGGTTCGCAATTGACTGGCCAACACTTAGACAGGTACAGGTGTAATAACGTTGACCGGTCAATGACGAACCAGGCAAGGGGGTGATGGCAGGAGCTCTTCAGCATGCATCACCCCGTGATTTGACGGATACACGTCAGAGGGTGGGGTCAGTAGATAGTTTATTGACTACGGTCAACAATTTGTTTGTCTCAACAAACAAATTGATACAAATGGATACATTGTAGCCAATTGCCATTGGCAATTTTGGGAGGAACCTTACCAGTGTTACTGCGGCCTGCTTGCCTTAAGAATTATAATTGGCTGAGTACCAATTGAAAGTTATAATTCGGACTAGGGCATTATTCAATAAATGTGGCCCAATGCCTTTATCCATATACCGGTGTCTGAGTCTTTCTTTGGGGGGTGCGCCTGCAAAGCACTCTTGCTGCAACTTACCAAAGAGTACTATAATCAATGTAAATGAAAAGGGGTGCAATGTATTTTGTAGTTGTCAGCTTTAGTGTAATGCTGTGGGAATGGGTTTATGTTCATGGGTTTTGGCACCGCCCCATACAGGGAGGAACATTTTTAAAAAATACATTGGAGTGAGGGAGTGGAACCAAGCAGTAATTTTGGTCAAAGGGATCCTCCCATGTCCAAATTGCAATACCATTAGGGCATCTGTCCAAAGTGTTATTGTTGAAAAGTCAGATCTGGAATTTGAACCATGCATGCCTCACAGCTGCTAAAATGAGCATTGTGTTTGATCCAAAGCAGCTGTGCGCTCCTAAAAAATATTTTGATAGTTTCAGAAGAAGCTGAGGAGAAACAACAATGCAAAAACTGTATACTTTTAATGAAGATAAAAATGTGTCCTCAAGTCTGAAATGAAATGTCTCCTTAATGAGTAGAGTCTCCCAGAACAAAGGAAACCAGCATGTTTTCTTAATTTGAACATGAAGGGTAGTGAATCATGTCAGAAGAGACTGGAAAAGTTACTTTTCTAGATTTTAGCTTCCTTCAGGGGTACTCATCAAAGATTGTGGTATTTTTGAGCCATAATCTGGCATCCCCTGGTAATGGCAACCTTGTCTTGCTGGCTAATCTTTCTCACAATAGGTCAGGCGAATGGAACTGTGGAATGAATTCGCCAAAGGGTGCCTTCAATTTGACAGTTTCATGTCAGGCCTAGTCATGGAAGAAGAAGAAGATTAAGACGCTTCCCTCAGCCAGCAGGACCATCTTTAATTCTGATAGCACTTTATCTTGGAACTATCAGCAATATATGCTAGGAAGCTATACCTACTAGAAATCCTTCCAAACCATGGATGCTGGACTTCATTTCTTCCTCTCTTTCAAAATAATCACCACAATTACCAGCCCTTTGGGGGCTGGTCTTTACAATTTCCAGTTATTGCCTCCTAGAACTTTTTCACAAAAGTTTTCACAAAAGTTTTTTATTTGCTCTGTAAATGTGGGTCTAAAATAAGAGAAATGGCTGGATCCTGTTGTTGCCATTGGTTCAGATGGACTCATGGTGAAAGAAAGGTGCCCCCTGTCTTTTAAGGACTTTTAAGGACAAGAGCCCTGGTGCAGCAGTGGTTAAATTGCTGTACTGCAGACAGAACATTATGAGTTTAATCCTGACCAGGACACAAGGTAGACTCAGGCTTCTATCCTTCTGAGATCAGTAAAATGAGTACCCAGCATGTTGGGGCAAAATGTTAATTAACTTGTGAACCGCCCAGAGAGTGCACCAAGCGTTATGCGGCCGTATATAACTGTAATTGCTATTGCTATTGTTTTTATTCAACATTACATGGCCATGTTCAATTCAGTGTCTCTGGTGCTAATTTGGCTAAATAACAATGTGTAATAATTTAGTCTTAGAGAATTATTTTTCTATTGGCATACAAGGCGGTGAATTATCAGGTGATGGGATTTTCATTATGTTTTTCTTTATGTATTCATCATTACTAGGATTTGTAACTTTAGTTCATCCTAAGATAGTAGGGCAGTAAACCATCAAAAGTCCATTGACACCTTCAAGACTAGCACGTTTTACCTTGCATACGTTCTTGTAGACTGCAGCCCACTTCCTTCAGATGTGATCCATAGGCTGAAGACCATGAAAACATGGACTGAATAAAACTTGTGAGTCATAAAGGTACCTCAGGACTATTTAGGACTGCAGTGGCTAAGACACTGACTGGGAGGTGGAAGATCAGCAGTTCAATTCCTGAGTACTGCAGGATGAAATGAGCTCCCGTCTTTGTCCCAGCTCCTGCCAACCTAGCAGTTCGAAAGCAAGACATTGCAAGTAGATAAACAAGGACCACTTCGGTGGGAAGATAAACAGCACTCTGTGTGCTCCAGTGTCTAGTCATGCCTGCCACAGTGCTGGCTCTTTGGCTTTGAAACAGAGATGAGCACTGAACCCGAGAGTTGGATACGACTGGCTTTCGAGCAAGGGAAACCTTTACCTTAACTGGACTCTTTTGTTTCGTTTTTCCTACATTTAGTGTATGAAACTAAGACACAGGACACAGCCTCGGGCTGGGTTAACTCAGGTTTATTGCATCGTGGACAGAGGGAACATGAGGTAATGGCGGATCAATGGCTCTTTATATACAGTAGGAATACATTTGAACGTGGTGCCATGGTAGCCCATTGGCTACTGTCTGCGTGACGTCATTGTGGGTCACGCCCTTCTTGTCCAGGTGTAGGTGGTGGCGGGAAAGCTTCCCGCGCTGTTGCCTTTGATGAGTTCGGACCAAGAGAGCTTGGACGCTCGCTGCTGCCAGCTGGTGGTCATTAGCTCGCGTCCTATTACAGGGTTTATATGATACAGGTGAAGGTTACATTGTTGCTATAGGCAAGGTTACATTGGCTCAGATACATTGTAATCCATGTGGAAGGTAAAACCATTAGAACACAACATCCCTCCCCCCTAGGACGAGACAATGTCTCGAGCCCACACTTCAACACACTCCCCCCCCTTAGGAGACAAAGTCCCTCAGCCAAGATGGCTTATTTCGAACACGCTGGGGTCTCGATGCGGGCTGCCTTTCCCCGGGTTTGCTACCTTCTCTTTGTCCCCTGGTTTCCTGCCCTGTAATTGGAGAGGGAGACTTGTTAGTGACTAGCCGCGGCTCCGCGGCGTTGTTGGGAGGTGTGCTCTTTCTCGGGGAAGAACCGGGGGCTAACGAAAAAACCCTCTTCTCGCTTGGAAGGGTGGGGGAACACTCCTGAAAACCCCCCCGGCTCGCAAAACCAAAATCAAAATCAAAATTACATTCGGGGGACGCGGCGGAATCAAAATTACATTCGGGGGACGCGGCGGCGGCCGCACATTCCTTTTCCCCCTTTTCCCTCCCCCCGGGCTCTGATAGAACTGGGGTATCAAAAGGATATGAGTCGGGACCACCGCTTTCCCCCCCGGTTCCGGACTGCTGTCCCTCAATGTCTCCCCCTTGGGCTAAACGGGTGGGGGAGAACCCTATCGCTGAATCCAGTTGCTGCGCCCCACTAACCGGCCCTTCACTCACTCGGCGCCTCAGTTGGTCAGCGTGTCTCCTCCAGAGGAGGCCGGTGCTCGTTTCCACCCGATATGACACTGGCCCCGTCTGCTCAATTACTGTTCCCGGCACCCAGGCTGGCCCTGCGCTTGCATAGTTCCTGCAGTAAACAAGGTCGCCGGCGGCGAACCCTTTCGAGACTGCCAATCCTATGTTTTTCCCTTTGTCCTCGACTCTCGTCGGGTCCAGCCTGGACAGAAGCGTGGTCAGTTTTCGCCGCATCAAGAGTTCTGCCGGCGAGTAACCTGACGCTAAGGGGGTCACCCTATACGCTAATAAGAACTGACACACTTGGTGGTTTAGGTCCCCCGGGCCCATGCGCCGAAGCGCATCCTTTGTTGTCCTCACCAACCGTTCCACTTGGCCATTCGTGGCCGGGTGAAACGGCGCGGATGTAACATGCCGAATGGCGTTTGCTTCCATGAATGCCCCGAACTCCGAGGAGGTGAAGCAACTCGCGTTATCGCTGACTAAAGTGTCGGGTAAACCGAACGTGGAGAAGACTCTCCGTAGCTGGCTAATTGTCGTGGCGGAGGACGTGCTCTTTACTGGGATAACCTCCAGCCACTTGGAAAATGCATCCACCACCAGGAGAAACATGGTCCCTCGAAATGGGCCAGCGAAATCTACATGCACTCTGGACCACGGCCCCCTCGCTGCGTCCCATTCCCTATGCGGAAGGCGGGCCGCCTCTGGTCGGGATCCCTGGCATGCGTCACAAGTGCCGACCATGTGCTCAATGTCCGCGTCCAGCTGAGGCCACCAAAAGTAACTGCGGGCCAGCGCTTTCGAACGCACGATGCCCGGGTGGCTGACGTGCAGCAGTTTGAGCACCCTCGGCCGCATGGATGTAGGGACCACCACCCGTTGGCCCCACAGCAGGCACCCCCTTTCTAGGGACAACTCTAGCTTTTTCCGAAAGAATGGGTCGAATTCCGTGCTCGGGGATGATGCCGGCCACCCCTTTTGTACCCATGCGCTGACTTTCTCGAGCGTTCTGTCCTTGCCTGTCGCCCTAGCAATATCCGCTGGTACTATTGGGGGTGCATCTAAAACCTCGATTAGTAACACCTGGCGGTCTCTTCCTACTCTAGCCTTTTGGTCGTCCGACAAGGGCAAAGGGGATCTCGAAAGTGCATCAGCATGGCTGATCTCTTTTCCGGGCCGGTACTCCAACTCGTGTTGGTATGCGTTGAGAAAAATGGCCCATCGCAACATTCTCGGTGATAGGATCTGCGGGGTGGGCTTGCTTGCCGTGAAAATCCCTAACAGTGGCTTGTGATCCGTCACGATTTTGAACGGGCGGCCATACAAAAAATCGTGAAACTTTTTGGTCCCCGCTACAATTGCCAATGCCTCCCTGTCGGTTTGTGCGTAATTTCGCTCTGCCTGGGACAGGGACCTTGAATAAAATGCAACCGGGGCTTCCCTTCCGTCATCCAACACGTGGCAAAGTACCGCCCCCACCCCCACCGGTGACGCATCACAGACTAGGACCACCGGCCGTTTGGGGTCGAAATGCGTTAGAATTGCGTCAGAGGTCAAGAGTTGCTTTAATTCTTTGAACGCCCTCTCGTGCTCGTCACCCCACACCCAAGTCTCCTCTTTTTTAAGCAACCGATGAAGCGGTTCGGCCACGGACGCCTTCCGCGGAAGGAATGTATGGTAAAAATTGAGGAGCCCCAGGAATGACTGTAGCTCGGTTTTGGATGTGGGGCGAGGGGCCTTTTTGATGGCTACTACTTTGGATTTGGATGGCTTGATACCCTCGGGTGTGATCCTGAACCCTAAGAACTCGACCTCGGTTTCGAAAAAAACACATTTGTCCTTCCTCAGTCTCAGCCCCGCTTTCTCGAACACAGTTAGTACTTTGTCCAATCTCCGGGCCAGTTCGGCCTCACTCCCCCCTGTTATTAATACATCATCAAAATAAGGTAACACCCCCTCCAGCCCCTTCAGGAGGCGTTCCACAAGCGACTGAAAAAGGCCGGGTGCCGAGTTCACGCCGAACTGTAAACGCGACACTTGGAACGCTCCTTTATGTGTGACTATCGTTTGTGCCGCGGCCGTGGCGGGTGTTACGGGAAGCTGCTGATAGGCTTGTGCCAGGTCGAGCTTAGCGAAACACTTTCCCCCATTTAGCCTAGCCAAAAGGTGGCTGACCACCGGCACCGGATAAGCATTAGGGCGGATCGCCTTGTTAATCGTACACTTATAATCAGCGCAAATGCGCACCTCCCCGTTAGCCTTCAGAGCTGTTACAATTGGAGTTTCCCACTCCGCGGAATCAACAGGAATAAGAATTCCCTGGCCCACCAATTTGTCCAGTTCCGCCTCTATTTTGTCCTTTAGTGCGAAAGGCACTCTGCGCGGTTTGAGTCTTATCGGGCGGACCTCCGGATCTAGGTCGAAGGCTACAGGGGGTCCCTTGAATTTTCCAAGTCCTTTTTCAAAAACGGCGGGATGCGCATCGCACACCGCTTGTATTGGGTCCACCCCCACTGCATGTACTCCCCCTATAAACAGGCCTAGAGGCTGGAACCACTGTGTCCCTAGGAGGCTACAACTCCCCCCCTTGAGGACAACTAAGGGCAGCTCCGCAGAGTGTCTCTTAAACTCGACCCGAAATTTCCCGACCCCCAACACCGGAATGCTGTTCCCCTGTACATCTCGTAGCGTGGACCTCAAAGTTTTAAGTTTGGGCCGCACGTGGGGGTCGATTTTTAAAAACTCTTTCTGGGGAATTATGGAATAGGAGGACCCCGAGTCAATTTCCATCCTGATGGGGGCCCCTTGTACTAGTACCTCAACGAAATAATGGGACTGTTCCGCGGACACACTGAGCACTGGGACGTCGTCCTCGCTGCTGTCCGAGACGCGGCCCACGCCGTCCTGCTTCCGCGTGGTCTGGACGCCATCTTTGGGCCTCGCTGAACGGTCCGGCCTGGTCGAACGGTCTGGTGACTGCCTCCGGCCCTCCTTCCGTTTTCTGCATGCCTTGGCGATGTGCCCCCGACGCCCGCAGGTGTAGCATTCGGCCTTTCTAAACGGGCACCTCGCACGCTCGTGGGCCGCTCCGCAACCATCGCAGCGGCGCCCCCCTTTTCGGACCTTCTGGACCTCCTCGCCGTCGCTGCTCTCTGAGGACGACTTTGAGGCCCGTTGAGTTGCGTGCACCGACCTTTCCGCCTTGCCGGCTCTGGGACGCCACTCACGCCACTGGTGCATCTCGTCCACTCCAGCATTCGTGGACTCTGCGGCTTCTGCGGCCTCGACGACCTCTGCCAGCGTGGGTGGCGGCTCCTTATTCATCAAGCTGCGCTGCACCTCCTTGTCTTTCAGGCCACACAGCACGCCGTCCCTGAGGGCCATTTCTAGGATGCTGCCCCATTTACAGGGGGCAGCGGCTACCCTCATGGCGGCCACGAATGCCTCGACCGACTCGTCCGGCGCTTGGACTCGCCTCCAAAACGCGCTCCGAGCGGGAAACATCGCCCTCGCGGGTTGGAAACGCTCCCGTAGCAGCTTCATGATGTCGTCCGCCTTAAATTCGCTCACCTTCTTTGGAGCGATGATGCCCACCAGCGTCCGCTTGGTTTCCATTCCAAGCATGCGGGTGAGGATGGCCCTCTTCCTCTCCTCATCGTCTTCCTTGACTTTGAGCTCCACCAGCGCCGCATGGAAGTCCATCTCAAGCAGCTCCCAGTCTTGCGGTTTGGTGATGTTGAACCCGCTCTGTGCCCTGGCTGCTCCTTGGGAATCCATTGATCCCACCTTCGTCGCCAATTTAGTGTATGAAACTAAGACACAGGACACAGCCTCGGGCTGGGTTAACTCAGGTTTATTGCATCGTGGACAGAGGGAACATGAGGTAATGGCGGATCAATGGCTCTTTATATACAGTAGGAATACATTTGAACGTGGTGCCATGGTAGCCCATTGGCTACTGTCTGCGTGACGTCATTGTGGGTCACGCCCTTCTTGTCCAGGTGTAGGTGGTGGCGGGAAAGCTTCCCGCGCTGTTGCCTTTGATGAGTTCGGACCAAGAGAGCTTGGACGCTCGCTGCTGCCAGCTGGTGGTCATTAGCTCGCGTCCTATTACAGGGTTTATATGATACAGGTGAAGGTTACATTGTTGCTATAGGCAAGGTTACATTGGCTCAGATACATTGTAATCCATGTGGAAGGTAAAACCATTAGAACACAACACTACAGCAAACTAACTTCTTTCTTGAGGGTAAAGATCAGGGCAGTATAACAGAGGCAAAACATCTTGAATTTATACTTTTACAATCTAGTTACTCTTTTCTTAGATGCTGTCTACCCAGACATATGGAGCCTCTGTGGCTTAGTGGTTAAAACGGTGAGCTCAACAACCAGAAGATCGGCAGGTCAGCAGTTCGAGCCCCGCATGCTGAGCAATGGAATAAGCTTCTGTCATCTGTCCCAACTCCTGCCAACCTAGCAGATCGAAAGAAAGAAATTGCAAGTAGATAAATAGGTAACATTTTGGTCATGCCTGCCCCATGACCACAGAAAAATCTGCAGATGCAGACAGCACTGGCTCTTTGGCTGTAAACAGAGATTAACACCAATGCCTAGAGTCCAATATGACTGGAAGCATACTGGGAAAGCAACTAACAAAGAAAGAACAATGGAGGATGCGAACAGGAAGAAGAGGGATGGACATTAAATTTGCCCAAAGAGCCAGAGGTGGAAAAAATAATTCTGTTAATTGGCTAGTAGCAGGAGACAGAGACCTTAACCATCTAAAGCCCCCTAATGTCCCTTGTTAGGAAGCATGCAATATTGTTAAATTTCCCAACAAAACCACTTCCCCCTTCATAAAAATAACAATAACAAATAAAAACGGTAAAGTAAAATGGAACCCATTCTTAAAACCACAGCAAGATGAAAGCTAAGAGACTATTTGGTGATGTTACTCCACCACTAGAGTGTTATTTCCATGGAATTATGACTGAGGATTTAAAGCATTGTTCTATTTGCTCCAACCTTTTAATGCTTTTGATCTCAAAAATGAAATACACAAATGGGCAGGCCTCAACCTCTTAGAACAAATCAGAACAAAATTGAATCAGGCACCAATAAGATTTGATGGTGGTGGGGAAGGTTTTTGATAGAGAGTGCATTTTGCTCACAAGCCATGGGTTACTGTGGCCTGGCCAGGACCCCAAACTCCAAAGAACCAGCCAAGTAGGACCTTAGTTTCTTCTGCAAAGTGGTGAAGAAGATGCACATTCCAGAAACATTAAAGAAATCTTCTCAACTCCCCACTCAGCTGAACATCAAACTCTTCGAGGAGTTTGTAAAGAAAGGTGACATGAACTATGATTCCCAAAGTGTGCATGGGAGAGCCACATGTGATTTTGAAAGAAAGAGAGCAAGGGAAAAATGTGCCATGATTGATAGTCTGATTGTTGGACCAGAAGCTTATGAGCTCCTGGTATCTGAATGATTATGACACGTTTAAAGTATATTCTCCTATTACAGCTCACTCATTGCCACATTCCATATTGTGATGTGATAGATATTTTAAATGCAATTCTACTTATTTATATTTATTCCAAGCTTAGTGACAGGCAAAAAGCATCAACAAATTATCACAATTTCCTTCTCTTCCCCCTTCATGCCTAGGCACACCAATGATTGATTCTGGGATTTGTTAGTAAGGACATTGCTGGGGATTAGAAAGAGTGATTTTCACCTGGAGAACTGTTATTTAGGCACATTTAATTAAAACAAAGCACACAACAAGAAGAAGGTGAATCAGAAGCATTGCCCGTTAAAAAGGGGTCACAAATAAATGTGGTCAGTTCATGTAAATCCTGTTAGGTCATACTGGAGACAAAGTAATTAAAATAGTTCCATTTTAGTTACTGTAAAATTATCTCAAAGTAAGAGCAGGAAGTTCAACATGAGCTAGTACTTGATTCATGTGATGCTCTGCATCACTATTTCATGGGCTGGCGACACATAACTACTGTACTGTATTTTTTAAAACCCATAAAAGTTATATTTGCATCACAAAAGGAGTGAAATCTTTTCTTCCTCAATTGCTGTTGTAATGTAATTTGAACTCTCTTTCAGCATTACTTTATTTAACAAGTGAAGCTAGGACTACCTCACTCTACCCTATTGTGTTTTTTGGCTTCCTTGCCCAGAATAATACATGTATTATTGGAAAGGGAAGTACTGTACATTATCATTTCTTTACCCTGCAAGTACATTATCATTTCTTTACCCTGTTATTTCTGAGCTCTGTAGTCTGTTCCCACACAAACACAACTATCCTTCAATTTTTCTCTAGTGTTTCATATACTGGAAACACAAACTGTGCCCCAATTTGTGCATTTGAGGGGGAAATGTGCTAAAAAATTGAATTATTCAATTTCAATTCAATTTTTTAATTTATATACCGCTCTATCTCAGCCCAACAGGCGACTCAGAGCGGTTCACAACATGTAATATTACAAAAGTACAATACAACAAAATATAAACAATACAATCAATATACATCATCAAAATATAAGCTAGATATACAATAATACAAAAATGTTCATAAGCAATTCACACAAGCATAAAAATACAATACAATGGGAGTCACAGGTTCACTCCAACTGAAGCAGGGCCCAGTACTCAGGTGACAAGACAGTCATTAGGCCCAAAGCCTCACCATTCTGTCCATGGAGCTCTTGGGCAGCATTGGTGCCAGCTCCTTTTCTGCCCTTTGGGCAGGCCAAGCCCAAGGGGCGGAGGCAATGTCGGCGGCTCCCACCTGCTCGCTATCCCAGGAGCCGGTGGTGTGGGCTCCGGGAGAGCAGGGAGCATTGGCAAGTGGCATTGGTGGTGGTTCCTTTTCTGCCTTTTGGGTGGGCCAAGCCTGGGGGGTGGAGGCAGCGTCAGCAGCTCCCACCTGCTCACAATCCCGGGAGCCGGTGGTGTGGGCTCCGGGAGAGCAGGGAGCACTGGTGAGCAGTGTCAGTGGTGGCTCCTTTTCAGCCCTTCAGGCAGAGGTGGCATCGGCAGCTCCCACCTGCTCGCTATCCCAGGAGCTGGTGGCCTGGGCTCCTCCGGGAGAGCAGGGACACTGGCGAGTGGTGTCGGCAGTGGCTCCTTTTCTGCCCCTCGGGCAGGCTGAGCCCGAGGGGCGGAGGTGGCATTGGCAGCTCCCACCTGTTCACAATCCCAGGAGCCAGTGGCATGGACTCCGGAAGAGCAAGGAGCACTGGCAAGCCGTGTCGGCAGTGGCTCTTTTTCAGCCCTTCGGGCAGGCTGAGCCCAAGGGGCAGAAGTGGCATCGGCAACTCCCACCTGCTCACAATCCCAGGAGCCGGTGACGTGGGCTCCGGGAGAGCATGGAGTGCTTATTGGAAGACTTGTGGAATATATGTAACTTGTGAACCACAGTTTCCCACTAGTCTTTTAACCAAGACTTTTCTGTTCTGAACTCATTCATGTACACTGCACTTTTGCTGGGAAACATGATTCTCAGCATGCATATTGCACCATTTTTCCCATGAGAATCTTACTCTCAGGCATGTATTTCCTCTGGGAGGCAAGATACATGCTCCTTACAAACCACTCATGTAGAGGTTACCTGAGACTTTCGCATTGGCAATAAAATATTCAGAATTTCAGTGGTAATGGGAAGATGTAAGCATCATGCATCTTAGAGTGAGGATTATTTGGACACCAGAACCCATATTGACACCCAAAGTTCTCCATCTATGTGTGAAAGGAAAAGTACTTTCTCAGATAAGTTGCACACACAAAGTATGAATGTCTCTCTCCTCCCTCCCTACCTCCCTTCCAAGATCCATCCTTGGAATACCTCTCCCAATCTTCATAGAAATTGTAGGTGTACCCAAGGTTTAACTCAGTATTGTTCAGTAAAGATCCAGCTTGCTCAGAGAAAGGTTAAAAGAAGGAGAACAAGATTTTCAGCAAAGACGATCTAAAAGTGCAGATATTCTCAAGTAGGATACAAATCTAGGCCATATGAAAATTGCTCACTTCACAATACTCTCTGGATCTGCTCTGAGGTACCCATTGGATGTATTTATTCCTAGAACAAGACAGGTGGGTAGAATTGGAAAATTATTTTTTTTAAGTACTCAAATTCTCCTCAGGTTGAAATTTTCTTGACCCATTTTCACTAGATTAATTGAGAAGCTTCACTACATCCTTCAAAAACAGTCGCAAACCAAAAAGACTATCATCTCCAAAGAGTTCCCCTTCAAAGGAACTAAAAGGTCATGGTTTGCTTTCCTTGTTTGCAAGTTCATCTCAGAGATTTAGCTTATTTTTCACTGAAGGTAAATGTATATGGGAATACCTTGGCAGATGTTCAACAGCTATCAAATGAATATGTGTGCCAGCAGGGCTTGGGTTGGGAGTAGATAGTGTCACTATAGGGTCATGACTAATAGATTACGGAGCATATACTACTGAAAAACAACAACAAGGAAGTAGCTGAGCACATGACCTGAAAACACCCAAGCACATGAAGCTGAAATAACTATGTGTACTACTCATGTAATTCAGGTTTTCATCATGCAAGCCCAATAGGATTTTCACCATCAATATTTTGCATTGACAAGCTATGAGAAACCTGGGGAACATAGTTAAAAGTAGAGACGTCACCTTGCAAACAAAAATCCGCACAGTCAAAGCAATGGTATTCCTGGTGGTAATGTATGGTTGTGAGAGCTGGACCATTAGGAAAGCTGAGCACAGAAAAACAGAAACCTTTGAAATCTGGTGTCAGAGGAGAGTTTTGAGAGTCCCCTGGACAGCGAGGAGAAAAAAATAGGTCAATCTTAGAAGAAATCAACCCTGACTGCTCCTTAGAAGGTAAAATACTAAAGATGAAGCTAAAGTACTTTGGACATCAAATGTGAAGAGAGGATTCACTTGAGAAAACCTTGATCCTGGGAAAGGTGGAGGGCAAAAGCAGAAGGGGGTGGCCAAAAATTAGATGGTTAGATGGTATTGTAGATGTAATGTGCACAGAGCTGGGTGGGTTGAGGAGAATGGTGGAAGATGGAGTTGCCTGGAGGACATGGGGTCGCAAAGGGTTGGAATCAACTGTGTGACTGAAAAACAACAACAATTTTGCATTGGCTGGCTGCACAGCTAAGTGATTTAGGTCTCTAACTGTGGAGCCAAATGTTTGGAGTTCAATTCCATATTGTGCCTTTGTGGAGAAGAGCCAGCCTGTTTAGTCATGGCCAAGATGCATAGCGCATCCCTAGAAGAAGAGAATGGGAAGCCACTTCTGAGTGATCTCAGCCTAGAACATTGCAGAAAGGATTGCTATAAGTCAGAATTGACTTGACTGCAAACAATGATCAGGAGCTGACTGGATAGCTCTCTAAGTTCAATTTCTAGCTGAGGATCCATAGATTGGGAGTTTGACTCTCTACTCTGCCACCTACAATAAGAGCCAATCTATGTAGTCATAAGCAATCTTCACAGTCCCAGCATGCTCTGTCATTTATAAGCATTCAGTGATGTTGGAGGAGAGCTCAACACATGTCATGAGCAACAAAATGAAAGCGCGGCACCAAAATGGCCGCCACGCTCTTTGCGGGGGGGCCCCCACCCGGACTCAGACATCCGGTTGAGTTAGGGGGCGTGGCCACCCCTCTATAAAAAGGGTGGCCACGAGGCAGACGAGCTGCCATTTTAGAAATAGCAACGGAGAGGAGAAGTTTTCTCCATCGCTGTTTGTCCTGTAGTCTTCGGCTGTTTAGCCCTTGATCCTTTCCCGGCTGGGAAAGGAGGATTAGCGCACGTAGAGCCTTAGGTCGCTTCGCTACTGCGTGCTTCGGCGCTAGGTTTTCGATCCCTGGAAAAGGATCCTGCTTCTTCTTTCCTCGGAAGACATGCCTCCCAAACGGAAGGCCCCGGCGATGAAGCCGCGGCCAAGGGGGAGGACTTTTACTGGCCCTGCGCAGGATGGGGGACAGCCATCGGGTTGGAGGACCAGGGCTGCACCCCCGCGGCAGGGCACTGTGCCAGCCTTGCCCACCGATACTGGTGGGGCTACTCAGGCTGGCACTTGGCAGCCGGGCTTGGCTGGCCAGCCACAGGCTGGCCCCTCAGGGGCTTCGGCCCTCGGCCCGCCGTTACCGGCCATGGGTCAGGGCAGCGGGGGAGGGCCTGGTGTGGGCATACAACCCGTTCCTCCTCCGGCCCCTCATGGGCCGGAGTTTTGGGCATGGCCCTATGCTGTCCCTGGCTCTCCTTTCGGGGTACCATTCCAACTGCCTAGTGGGCCGTCCGGCCCACCCGGCCCGCCTTATGCTGGGGGCTCTGTGGCAGTGGATGCTCTACTAGCATGTTTAGCAGTGATGGAAGCATCCTTGGGCATTGCACAGCCTCCTATGGAGGGGGGCGCTTCTCTTTCTGCCAGGGCCCCTTCGTTGGCACCGGCTACCTTGACGGCCGCAACGGGCGGCCAGCCGGGTTGAGCTGCTTGAGACGCTCCGGCCGGCGCCTGCCGGTCTCTCGCAGCTCCCTGTTCGTCCAGATCTGCAGACTGGGAGTAATCAGGTGTGGCCCCAGAGCTCGATTCCAGTCGCGAGCTCCGACCCCCGCCGTGGGCCGGAACCCCTGGTGGGGGCGGCTCACGGGGGTGCACCTAGTGAGTATCAGGTTCAATTTAATGCACCTACATCACAGCCCACTTCCAGCGGTGGGGTTCAGTGGCCCTGGCCTCGTCAAGTTGAGGCGAGTGGGCATCAGTTACCAGCATATCCCAGTGCCCCATGGTTTCAAAATGGCACCTCGTTGAGGGCGGGGTTTCCGCCCCTGGGGCAGTGCTGAGCATCGCAGGGGCTATCCAGGTCCCGCTGCGTATGCCCTCTATACATAATGTGCCGGTGACGGCTTTGCCGGCGGCTGGTTATTCCTTGCCCCTTGGTGATCATTTGTCCCAGGTCAAGAGGGAGAAGATTTGGCGGGGGAGTACGTGGATATATTCCCCCTATTGAACCGTGAGCCCACTAAGGAAGAGAGAGAGGGACAGGATGACAGAGACAAGGAACTGTCTCGTCATCGTAAGCCACCGCGCACCTGGGCCAACTGGTTGCCGGCATATCTTATTTATATGGCGGTATACCTTAGGGCCCGGCCTGATCTGGCCATTCCTATGGTCCAATACTTGGAGAATATTTACAGGGCAATGGTTGATTTCCCTGGCCCATCGTGGTTGGCTTACGATGAGGAATTTAGAATGAGGGTGGCCCTACACCCGGAGATGAGAGGGGATGAGCCCTGCCAAAAATTGTGGCAATTGTACATGACCCCCATGTGTCCGGCGCCTGGGGATAGGTACCATTGTGGGCATGCGGTCCAGCGAGCTGTTCAAAGGGGTGCGGGGACCCCAAGATGCCCCCAATCTAATTTCCTTGAAGGGTAAGAAGGAGGTAGCTGCCCTGAGTATTGCCAAAGAAGTAGAGGCCAAGAGGGTAGCGGGCCCCTTTTCCAAACCACCTTTCCCTAACCTGAAGGTCTCCCCTCTGGGGCTAGTCCTTAAAAAGACCCCGGGTAAATTCCGTTTAATCCACCATCTATCGTACCCGGCGGGTTATTCTGTCAATGATGCTATTCCTGATGACCTTTGTTCGGTCAGGTATACGTCGTTTGACCAAGCCCTACGCATGGTGCGCTCTTGTGGTCCCGGTGCCCTCCTGGCGAAATGTGACATTAAATCAGCATTCCGATTACTGCCAGTGCACCCAGGGGACTTTGAGTTATTGGGTTTTAGATTCCAAGGGAAGTTCTATGTAGACAAGGCCATGCCTTTTGGCTGCTCTATTTCGTGTCCGGCATTCGAACGTTTTAGCACTTTTCTTCAGTGGGCCTTTGTTCGCAGGTCCTGGTCTCGGTCTGTAGCCCATTACCTCGATGATTTTTTGTTCGGGGGTGAACGGGGCTCGGACACGTGCACGCGTCTCCTCACTACATTTCAGACGCTAATGCTGGAACTCGGTGTCCCTTTAGCGCCCAAAAAGACCGAGGGCCCATCTACTTCGCTCACATTTCTAGGTATTGAAATTGACACGGTCGCACAGGCATCCCAGTTACCCATGGATAAGGTCACCCGGATCTCCGCAATGATTTTGGCATTGCTGGCCAAGAGTAAAGTGTCACTTCATGAGCTTCAGGTACTTCATGGCCATCTTAACTTTGCCTGCAGGGTGGTGACACCCGGCAGAGCTTTTGCGTGGCGTCTATGTGACGCCATGTCTGGCCTGTTAAAGCGCCACCACAGGGTCCAACTGACCAGGGGCATGCGGGCCGACCTTTTGGTTTGGCTTACATTCCTACGGGAATTTAACGGGGTCTCTTTCTGGAGATCTGACCTTTTGGTTCCCCCTAGATTCCAAGTACAGTCGGATGCCTCCGGCTCCCTGGGATATGGGATTTATTTTGAGGGGAGGTGGGCTTACGGCCAATGGCCTCCAGCATGGCGGGGCACGGATCGCTTTCACGATCTTACATTTCTTGAGTTCCTTCCAATCCTGGGAGCTTTGATGCTATGGGGCGAGGAGTGGGCCGACTCAGTGGTCCATTTTTGGTGTGACAATGCGGTAGTAGTGCACATTGTCAACGCTCAGACATCTAAATCACCCAGGGTGATGGCATTGGTTCGCCAGTTTGTGTTACGAAGCCTACGCCTGAATGTGCTTTTTAAGGCCAGACATGTCCTAGGCATTAATAATGATATTGCTGATGCTTTATCCCGTCTGCAGATCTCCCTGTTCCATGCCTTGGCTCCAGAAGCAGAGGAATTCCCCTTGCCACTCCCAGCCGAGATTTGGACATTTGGCGAGGAGAGGTGAACCGGGCGATCGGCATGTCTTTGGCACCTCGCATGCGTAAGGCGTATCAACATGCTTTCGTTCAATTTAGAACCTTTTGTGTGCAACTTCAGTTGCCCGAAGTGTGGCCCATTCCAGTGGAACAGATTTTACAATTTATGGTTTATCTACACAGTCAGGGTTTGGCTCCTCGTACTATAGCATCCAGGCTGTCGGCACTGGCATTTATGGCCAAAGTGAGGGGTTTTGCTGACTGCGTGAATGATTTCCGCATACGACATGTTTTGGAGGGGTGGACACGGGAACGTGGCCGGCGCCCGGATACTCGCCACCCAATTTCACCAGAGGTACTGACCCACCTTGCACGAGGCTGGCATAACCTGTGTTATGATAAGTATGAGGTGGCTCTTTTTCACGCGGCTACCACGGTGGCCTTCTTTGGAGCGCTCCGCATCAGTGAGTTGGTACTACTGTCTAAGGCGGATGCGACTCGTAGGGCACTGGAACTTGACAATGTCTATGTCACTCATAACTGGGCTCAGTTGAGGATACGGTCCTCAAAGGTTGATCAGCACGGCGTAGGCAGTGGAGTTAGACTGCTACGATGTTCCATTGCAGACATCTGTCCGGTTGGTGCCCTACAGGAGTTCTTGGCAGTGCGTGGCGCGCACCCTGGCCCATTTTTCTGCCACCAGGATGGGTCTCCCCTTACTAAATTTCAATTTTGGAAGGTGACCAGTATGGCACTATCCAGTGTTGGCCTCCCCGGGGCTCGTTACGGCACCCATTCATTTAGGATAGGTGCTGTATCCACTGCGGCTGCATTTGGGTACTCTGAGGCTGATATATGCCGAATGGGGATCCACGCGTTTTGCATTGTATGTTCGCCCACTTCAGGCATGAGTACCAGTTAAGTCATTATTCTCTTTTCTTCTTTTACAGACCCTGTGTGTCCCCGCACACCGGTGGCAGTATGGCTGGTGGGCCACAGTTACGTGCACTGGGCAGCGCAGTATGCTGCGGCGACAGAGTGGGGACCCCAGCTTGGACTGCGTGCAACCGCACGTATACGTTGGTACGGTAAGCGCGGAATGAGATGGCGGGAACTGTTGCCATTCTTGTTTTCCATCAGGGATGCTGAACCGCCTGATGTCCTTGTACTGCACCTCGGGGGCAATGACCTTGCCCAGGTCACTGGCCTCTCCTTAAAATTCACGATTTGCAGTGACCTAGCTTATTTGCATTATGTGTGGCCGTACACAAGGCTGCTATGGTCGGAGATCGTACCGCGTCATTCATACAGGGGAGGTATTGACCTCCGTGCCCTTGACCGCGCTCGCCGCTCGGTGAACAGGGCTGTTGCCCGGTTCTTGGCAGACAAGGGTCTGGGGATGGTCATCCAGCACCCCACGATTTGTTTGCAAAATTATGATCTCTATGCAGGGGATGGGGTCCACCTGTCGGCTAGAGGAATGAACCTCTTTCTGGAAGATTTGCAAGCTGGCCTGGTGACCGAGCTGACGGTCTGGGGGGGGGGGCGGTGAGTCTTCATAGACGCCTCCCCGTGTGGTGGGTAGCACTGGTAAGGTAAAGATTTATGACCCATAGGTATCCGGCAGGTTCGCAATTGACTGGCCAACACTTAGACAGGTGCAGGTGTAATAGCTTTGACCGGTCAACGACAAACCAGGCAAGGGGGTGATGGCAGGAGCTTTTCAGCATGCATCACCTCGTGATTTGACGGATACACGTCATAGGGTGGGGTCAGTAGATAGTTTATTGACTCCGGTCAACAATTTGTTTGTGTCAACAAACAAATTGATACAAATGGATACATTGTAGCCAATTGCCATTGGCAATTTTGGGAGGAACCTTACCAGTGTTACTGCGGCCTGCTTGCCTTAAGAATTACAATTGGATGAATACACCAATTGAAAGTTATAATTCGGACTAGGGCATTATTCAATAAAAGTGGCCCAATGCCTTTATCCATATACCGGTGTCTGAGTCTTTCTTTGGCCTGCAAATGAGTCCTATGTCGAATCAAACCCAACCTTTCATTAGAAGCTGTAATACTGAATTGGAGATTGCCTTACACATGAGAAGATAAAACTCATTGGAAAATGCAATAAAGTTAAGTAAGGGAGTAGAAAAAGACTGAATGGAGGATAGATCAACTCAATAAAGGAAGTATTCTTCTTTACTTCCTCCTTTACCCCTTTGGGTGTCAAGAGATATACAAGGTTCTTGTTCTGGCACTTCTAGCAGACTCCACTGGAATTATTTTGTGTTCTTGTAATATGTCTTTCACGTTAACTCTCCACATTCCTCTGGGTCTGTCTCATGGTCTTTGTCCTTCTCTTCTTTCCACATATGCCTTGTATAGTATGAAATCCCAAGATATT
This sequence comes from Bradypodion pumilum, assembly GCA_035047305.1. NCBI lineage: Eukaryota > Metazoa > Chordata > Lepidosauria > Squamata > Chamaeleonidae > Bradypodion > Bradypodion pumilum. The sequence goes on along the minus strand of JAWDJD010000012.1, from coordinate 13,992,902 downwards.
CTCACCAAATGGGAAAACAACTTTATTTGTTGTCTCTGGATGTAGTTTAAGATTGGTTCTATTCCAAATCTTCCCTTAAAATTTCCTTTCTGATTTCATCCCTTCTAAACACTCCAGAAGCCTTCCTCAGACATCTCATTTTCATGGTGACCAACATTTTTATGTTTTGTTGTGTGTCCATATTTGGCACTGGTACCATAAGATGGGAATGAATATGTTTTGTATGAGGTGTTTCTTTGTGTGGTTGGTATTGCCTTGTGTTGTAAGTAAACTTAAGTATTCCAAATAAATTTCATGTCAGAAATTACTCTGGGATAAAAGGATTTTTGCTGGAGAAACTCCACTCAGAGGATGCCTGAATGAGGCTCCTTTCACGTGCAGAACTTGGGTATCCATCATGCAGAACTCGGGTATCGAACCCCGACCTTCCAGTCTCCAAGCTCAGCATCTTAACCACTAAGCAACTGCAGTGAAATATAAGTATAATAATAAGTAAGTATAATAAGTATAATAATAACAGGAGTGACAGTCTTTGATGTTCAAGAGCTGAGCAGGGCTGTTAAGGATAGAGCCTTTTCGAGACCATGAATTCAACGAGTCAGAGTAAGTTGGAAGCAATTTAACAATAACAATCTTGAAGGGTTGCCACCAGGATTACTGAGATGATTTCTACTTGGAAATGGCTCTTTCTGGACCTCACATTCTTCATATAGATCTACAAAGATTCACTAATAAATTGCTAGGCAGAGGGAAAATTTAAAATGGGAGTTCAGTACTGAAAACTTTGGCACTGAGAGAACACACTGTTCTGGAAGCATCAAACCTTCTGCTGCCTGCCCTCACCAGCCCCAGAAGAAGTTCCTTCTTTGTCTCTCTTCTTCGCAATGGTCTTGGCATTACCCTTCAGGCGGAGTTATTGATTTTTCTCTCTTTTCTCCCTCTAGCTCCTACATGCTAATTGTACCTCTGCAGCAAAACAATCACATTATCATGTTAATTAGTGGGAGGGATGTTGGAGCTTTCCAGTTCATTACCTGCTAATTTGAAGATAAATGAATCCACAGGTTGCTAAGTAAATAAGGTCACCTACCAAGTACATGTAAACATGTTTGTAAACAAAAAAACTGGGGCATTGTAGTGGGGGGAGAGAGAGGAAGGTGGACTTTCACTTGGTTTGGAGCGCATGTAGCTCCATTCATTCTGAAAGGGAAGACCATAGCTTGGAAACATGACTTGTTGAGGACTACATCATCAAGCATCCCATAATCAGCATAGCTACGAGACTCTGGGAGTTGTAGTCCAAACAAGCAACATTTTCAAGATACTCTGAAGCTCACCATCACCCTCAGCAGCAACAACAATATTTCAGTGACAATATTTTTAGTATCTGTAGAAATGACATTGTCTCACCTCGAGCACTGATGCATCTCACCAGGAAAGCACCATTTTGTCCCAGGGATGTCTCTTTAATGAGGAGGTGCTGACTCATGCAAATTACATAACATCTTTGCACGAAGAAGACTCCAAAACAGCAGGCCATATTTTTCCATATGGAGAAAAACAGGATCCTTAAGGTGGCAATAAGTTGGACCCCTCCTAATGACAAAGGACAACAAGGACACCCTTAAAATACATGGAGGAGAACTTTCATGGGAGACTTGAAGAACCTGGAAATGATTGCTGAAGCAGTCACCCAAGACCGAAACTGCTGGAGATCCATGGCTGCCCGATATGCTACATAGAACAGGAGGATCTAAGTCTAAGTAAAGATGTCTCTTTAGGATGCCCCTAAAATTACTGAATCAAGTTGGAAAAATAAGTGGAAGAAAAGAATTATGAGAACCTTATCTGTTAAAGTTAAAGGACACAACTATAAATTATTATGGAGATGGTATCTAACCCCAGTAAGGTTACATCAAATGGACAATACAAAAACAAAAATGTGTTGGAGATGTAAAAACATGTTGGGGACGTATGAGCATCTGTGGTGGGGATGTAGTGTGTTAAAGGATTTCTGGACAAATGTTGAGAAAAAAATTGTGGAAATAATGGATACAGACCTTAACCTGGGGTGGATACTGTCTTATTAACTGATGTAGATAATTTAAATATAGATATGCATAAAAAAGATCTACTATCAATTATGTTGACAACAGCAAGGCAATGTATAGCAAGGAATTGGAAGAGTGATGTTCTGACAATAATGGAAGATTGGTATAAAGGGATGTGGGAAATTGCATTGAATGATAAGCTCACATGGGAATTGAACCAGAAGAACGGTATTGTTAAGGAAAATAAATTCCTGAATATTTGGAAGTTATTTTTGGACCACACATTAATTGGAGGAAAAGGTAAAGGACCAGTACCAGTTCAAATGAGTTTTTGAAAATAAAGAGTTGTTTCGTTTTTGTTTAAGGGGAAAACATAGTCTCCAGGGCAATGTAAATAACACTGGTGAATTTAATTTGTTACTGTGCTTATTTTACATATATCTAGAAACATGGGAGCAAAGTACATAGATATATTGAAGTATATACATAATTATTATATTGCATAAGGTGTATATATGATATGGTTTTGACTGAGTTTAAAATGAGGGCAGATTAAAATGATGAGTAAGATAAGCATTATTTTTATGTAGGTCTTGTATTGTTTTATATTGTATTCGTACTTGTATTTGTAATTTATTTTTAATTTTTGTATTTTTTCCTCGTTTCTGTATTATTATCTTTGTATTTTTTATTATTTTTGAAAATATAATAAAAACTAATTATATATTTAAAAAGAGCACTGAGAAATATTGAGGGCAAATCTACAACGAGAGGACACCACCAGGCAATGGGATAGCCAAGAAGGAGGTGAGTAGATGGAGGCTCACATGAATACGTTGTGTTGGAAATAAGATAAGAAGTTCTAATACAGGGTTGATCAACTGTGTCACAAGGTGCTTTTAGACCACAAATTCCATAATATGTCATACAGTATTCACAATTCAGGCAATGTGAGCCAAAGTCACCAATTCTTGCTCATATGTAGTTAATATTTTTTGTTTGTTTGCACACTCTTTGGATTCCATCTAGGTTAGAAATTCTTGGTTTAAAAAAAACACACACACACAATAGGATCAGTCAACCTCACAGTCATTCATTCCTCTATCTCCCCAAACCTAGGTGCTCAGTTTCCTCTGGGTTGCTCAATCTGCTTTGTGATCAGGCATTTAACAAAGACAAACTGCACTACCTCATCAATTAGCTGCAATTACCCTTTACCTTTTACCCATGACCAGTTATGGACCCTTACAAGAATGTAAATAGAACTTTGCCTATTATATCTAAAAATAATTCTTCTAGACAGCATCAGTTCCCAAGTACAAATAATGTTGAAGACATCCAACCACCAACCTCTGGTAAGAAAGGACCAACAAGACAATAAAAGAAACAACTTGAATATCTATATTTCTATAGATATATAGACAGATTGTCTTCCTGTACATTTTTATCTTGTGATTCTTGAATCATACAAAAGCATTATCTGGAAACTAGCAGATTGGCATCTGAAATACTGGATTCTTTCTGCTCCTTCCCTCCCTCTCTCTTTTTTTAATTAAGATAATAAATTGGTCTTAAATTATCCCTGAAATCAGACCAGTGTTGATTACAATGGGGCTCATGCTGTGACAGCTCCCAATGATGTTATTTTTATTCCTTTTCAATGAGATCTTAATCTCTTCCTGCATGTAAACAAATTGTCACAGTAACCTTGCTCTTTAATCTCCTACTTGAAGACCTTTGGAGGGCTGGAAGATAACAGATCTAGCCAAGATTTCATCTGCTCACTGCCTCTGCAGATATGGCCCATCCTTTTCCACATCCCCACCCAACTACGGGCTTTTAAAAACCTTGAAGGAGAATTAAATTCACAAAAGACAAACATTATTTCCAGTGCACAGTCAGTGCTGGCTTACATATTAACCTTACGCATTGTACTAGTTAAACAGTAATTTCCCAGTTTGATGGGTGGGATAGGTAAATGGTTCACAGACACTGGAATCTTATGACTACCAAGCTCTCTTTCCAAAAAACTTAGCATCAAAGTAACAAAAAGAGGGAAAGAAAAGTCTACCTTCTCCATGAATGTTTGGATATGTTTACAGGCTTTTCTTTTATTACATTTATTGGATTGTAATGGCAACGTTGGAAGTACAGATACTCATTATGAAAGATCCCACAGTCAACTCTTTCCTTCTAAGAAATGTCCAAAAAGGTGGGCTGTTGGCTTGGCAAGTATTTTTTTAAATGAAGAATGGCTCTTTTATAAAGTTAATTACTCTTAATCATTCATTCAAGACCAAACTAGACTAAACTTCACTTTATGATAGTCTGGCCGGACATCCCGCTATGGTATTGGAGTAGACCATACTGCCAGCAACTCAATGCCAAGTGTTGGGTAGCGGTAAATAACCTGGCTCCCTAAAGGGGCCAATGGCTACAGGCAGATGAGCCATTTTAGGTGGGGTGATGGTCCCCTCAGTGGAGGAAATGCCACTGGAAACCACCATATTGGGTCCAATGGCAAAATGAGCCAAGGAGTAACTCTGATTCCCAACGGTCATGGATTCAGAAGAGGCCATGCCAGATGGACTGGCTGTGGAGATGCACCTTGATAATATCCTCAAGGTTGTGACAGTCCATTGCAGTCCTGGTGTTAAAACCTGCATGTCTCATTTCATATGTGTGGCAGGAGATGGCTCATTGATGATAGTGTGTGGGCCACTTAATGGCAAGCTGGGATCCACCTTAAACAAATTCATGCCAATGGCATTTTTCCTGCTTCAGAAAAAAAATGCATTCACAGATACGAGTTGCATCCAATGACGCATAGGGATAAATGGCAATTGAATACCCTTGGTAGAGATATTCATTTGTCTTGTACATACTTTAAAGACTGCAAACAAGCTCAGATGGAAGCCTAGTGGGAGGTAGCAGATACTATGACAGCCCCTCTTACTCAGAACATCCAATGGCTCTGGTCCTGTGAATCCTGCTCCTGCTATATCACAGTAAATGTATCGTTATGAACCTTAGGGTTTCTAATTTTCAGGGTGCCAGCTAATGTCTTTGGGAGAGCAATGTCCATCTAGGTCTCTAGACAGGGAGACAAATCTCTGTCCCCTCCAAATTCCCAACATGTAGTGGTGGATTCTTTGACACCAAAAAGACATGAGCAATAATGGTGGCTGTGCAATACAACCATCTTGAATCAGTATATAAAGACCTGCCTCCCACACTATCATTATGACATCACAAAACATAAAAGAGCAGTCCCCACCAGACTGCTCTTCCACCTGCCGGTTCGCGTCCTAGCCCAGCCGGGGATTGAGGGAGCCAAGGAACACCTGGGGGTTTCTGGTGTGGCTTCAAAATGCCGAACTTTCTCTTTCCCCCACCCCACCTGCCAGGAGGGTTGCCGGAGCAATGCAGAAATGCCAAGGCCAGGCTTTCCCTGACTCCGCCGAAGACATCTGAACTATGGGGCTGTGTCGCGGTCGTAGAGTATGGGTCATGGACATTAAATGGCCATGGTCATTGCGGTACTTATCTTGTTATTTGTTATTTATTTATTTGGTGTTTCATTGCATAATTTGTATTGTACTTTTTTGCAGCTATTATATTTGTTTGATATATTGTACCGCAGAATTTGTATCTATTTGTAATAGCATTTTGAATATTGTATTTATTACTGTATTTTGAATTTTGTATTTTGTATGTAAACCCCTTGGGTTACCTTGGGGTTATTTATATGTTGTTAGCCGCCCTGAGTCGGCCATGTGCTGAAGAGGGCGGGGTATAAATCGAATAAACATTAAAACATTAACATTAAAAAGTTTCATCCCTAAATCTTGGGTTTGGTAATTGGACGTCCAGACTTGGAAACCCTATTAAAGGTAGATTCTGGAACAAGGTACAGAAAGATAATAAATAGTAGCCCAGAGTGACCAAAATAATTATTCATATACTACACAATCACAGATGGAGACACATCAGATAGGGTTGGTAGGAGACCATACTTTCCAGCCAATGTGGACACTGAGAGGCACCTGGGGGAATTTCCGCTACCGGTTCTCCTGAACAGGACAGAACCTGCTTCAGTGCATCACTGAGTGGTGCCTATTTATCTACTTGCAATTTCTTGCTTTTGAACTGCTAGCTTGGCAGGAGCTGGGACAGAGATGGAAGCTCACTCCGTCATGCAGCACTTGTGTCCTGAACTGCTGACCTGCCAATTTTCCAGTTGTCAATCTCAGCATCATAACCATTTAGCCACCATGGCCCTTATTGAAAATGGTTAGATACTTACAAATAGATCTTCTTGCAAAGGACTCACATTGAAAGCCTTGACATCAGGCTTGTTTAGCAAATGCCAACATTGTAAGTCTGACGGCATGTGAGCATCATTATTTATAATGGTAGGACTGGGAGTACTCAACAACATCCATAAAGCCGGCATGCATTTGCTTAGAGGTGAAAATTATTTGTGAGTAGATGTATGAGGTGAGTTTTCAGAGCTGGGAATACATATGCACACATATCCATGTGTTAAATCTGTTCCCATTTTAAATGGCTCTTGTCCAGACATCTATTGATGTTGGGGAAGTGTACATCATTTATTTCCCAATGTGTGAGTTATTTGTCTATGTAACAATGTTCCATCAAACACAATGATTTATCATCCTCATGGTTGGATATTTCTACTCTCAAAAGTAGCATTTTCCACACTGACAGAGCGTGCTACCATTTGGGAGGAATACTGCACAGAGATGTAGAAAAGATCAATGAAGGAGGTAACTGTGATTCTCATTTGATTGTGTCAGAAATACAGTAAAACCCCTACTTACGAAAAAAAAGTCCATTTTGTAGACTTTTGCTTAAATCAGTTTTTTATGTAACTTGAAGCAAACCCATAGGAAAAATGAAATTTTTATGTAAATCGAAGCAAACCCATAGGGAAATGAACCTTTATGTAACTCGAAGCAAACCTATAGGGAATCGTGTAAATCGGGCCATGGTTTTAGCAAAAAATAATTATGTAAGTCTAATTACTTAGCCAGGGAGGGTCTCACCCAAAATGGCAATTTGGCTTATGCTAAGCAACAGAATTTCAGCGTATGTTTTTCAAATCAATTTAAAAACTGTACTGACAGAACAGCTCTTTATACTTTGCTACAAAGCCCATGATGCTGGTTTGCAGGCTAGGTAAGAAAGAGAAAGGAACCAGAGCTGACAGCAGAGAGAAGGAAGAAAAGCTGAAAGTAGCAGTCTGCATGCAGATCTAGAAAAGAAATGGGCAGGATCCTTGGATGTCTCAACATTTGCCCTGGTCTCAGACATGCATTGATAGAGGTGACTACTATGTGCTGTTGCTTTAGCCCAGGGATTCTCAACCAGCGGCCAGTGGTCCAGATATGGCCCATGGCACCATTTCATGGGGGCCCCTACCACTTCCACCACACCAGGAAGTGCCATGTGGGGAAAATGGCCGTTCAGCCCCCGAAGCTGTCTGAGGGAGCATGACCTAACCTCCAGCTTTAAAAGCCCAGGAAAAAAAACATGATTAATCCAATCTGGTACATTGCAGAAGGTTTTTGAGAAGATAAGATGGGGACAGAGGACACACTAACTTAAACTCCTTGAAAGCAGATTAAGATATTTTCATTTTTTAAAATAAATTGTATAGAAGATAAGTTGCTAGAATGGCCAGGTTATCCAGTAGAGAAGACCATACTGTCAGACGGTGGTTAACTAACCTGACAACCCTGGGGACTAATGGCCTTGGGTGGTGAAATCAACAAGGAAGTGTGATGGTCCCACTTGAATTCATCTTGATGGAGGGCAGCAGCTTCATCCATCCTGGCCTGGGGCTGTTGAAGACTTTGTGTGCCAAAAGGGCTCAGGACCAGAAAGTGACTCACGGAACTGGATCAGTGGTACTGGTGTCACTCTGAGATGCAGAAGGCCACATGCCCAAAACAGAACCTATCTTCGTAGGGAGGGAAACCGAAGAATTAAGCAAGATAGAAATAACCAGGGAGGAGGTCCTTGCATGTCTTGTTAGGCTAAACACTAACAAATCCCCAGGACCAGATGGCATCCATCCACGAGTTCTCAGGGAACTTAAAGATGAAATTGCTGATATCCTAGCCAAAATATATAATATTTCCCTCAAATCAGGCTTTGTGCCTGATGACTGGAAGGTAGCGAATGTAACACCAATTTTCAAAAAAGGATCCAGGGGTGATCCAGGAAATTACCGACCTGTCAGTTTGACATGTGTCCCAGGTAAAGTGATGGAAACCATCCTAAAAGATAGAATTAATAGGCACATAGAAGAGAAGGCGCTTCTAAAGGAGAGCCAACATGGCTTTTGCAAGGGCAAATCATGCCTCACTAATCTGTTGGAATTTTTTGAGAGTGTCAACAAGCATGTGGATAAGGGGGATCCAGTTGACATTGTTTATCTGGACTTTCAGAAGGCTTTTGACAAGGTCCCACACCAAAGGCTCTTGAATAAACTTACCAGTCATGGAATAAAGGGACAGGTCTTGTCCTGGATCAGCAACTGGCTAAGGGACAGGAAACAGAGGGTAGCACTAAATGGACACTTCTCCAAGTGGAGGGAAGTAAAGAGTGGGGTCCCCCAAGGTTCAGTACTGGGACCCCTGCTTTTCAACCTCTTCATAAATGATCTAGAGGTAGGAGTAAAAAGCAAGGTAGCCAAATTTGCTGACGACACTAAATTATACAGGGTAGTGAAAACTGTGAGAGATTGTGAGGAGCTCCAGAGGGATCTCTTGACACTGGGGGAGTGGGCAAAACAGTGGCAAATGAGCTTCAACATTAGTAAGTGCAGAGTGATGCATGTTGGGGCAAAGAACCCCAATTACATTTATAAACTGATGGGGTCTGAACTCTCTGCGACAAACCAGGAAAGGGACCTTGGTGTCCTGGTGGACAGCTCAATGAAGGTGTCAACCCAGTGTGCCTCAGCAGTGAAAAAAGCAAACTCAATGTTAGGGATCATTAGGAAGGGTATAGAAAATAAGTCAGCAAGTGTTATTTTGCCTCTTTATAAATCTATGGTGAGGCCCCATCTGGAATACTGTGTACAGTTCTGGTCGCCATACCTCCAGAAGGATATTATGGAGTTGGAGAAAGTACAGAGGGCAACCAGAATGATTAGGGGACTGGAACACCTTCCTTACCATCTGAGGCTGCAACGGTTGGGCCTTTTCACTCTTGAACGATGGCGTCTAAGAGGTGACCTGATTGAAGTTTATAAAATCATGCACGGTGTGGACAAAGTGGATAAGGAAAAACTGTTTTCCCTATCGCACAACACTAGAACTAGGGGACACTCCATGAAACTTTTGGGTACTAGTTCTCAAACAAATAAGAGAAAGTACTTTTTCACCCAGAGGATTACTGGTCTATGGAACTCCCTGCCAGAAGAAGTGGTGACAGCTGTCAGTCTTGACAGCTTTAAGAAAGGATTAGACAAGTTCATGGAGGACAAGGCTATCAATGGCTATAATTATGGCTACCTAAGGACAACCTCCGGGTTGGAGAGATAGGCAGGATCTCTCTCAATGCCATTTCCAGGGAATCCTAAGCAGGCGAAGGCATCTCCTTGGGAATACCCTGAAGGAAATGGTGAGCCACTGTGTGAGACAGAATGCTGGACTGGATGGGCTGTGGCCTGTTCTAGCAAGGCTGTTCTTATGTAAGGCAAATGGAAGACTCCTGCATTATGTCTTCTTAGGACAGTCTTCATGGCTGATCACCAATATTTGGAATTGGATATGGCACATGAAGAAGGAGGAGGAGGAGGAGGAGGAGTGGTGTTTTGCTGCATGAAGAAGTCATGTTTTCAACTGTAAAAAAATTAGGGGGGCTCCAATACTTCCTGACCTGGGTACTCTGTCCCCTGAGACAAGATCTTTCATTCTATAAAAATAATCAGAGTAAGTTCCATCCATTTCTTTTTGAAATCTCAACTGTGCTGAAACTTCAAGTCATTTGTTCTGAAGAAATACAGCTCTGAAGATTTTAGATCCATGACATGTGCTGCTTTTCTGCTTTCTCTCCCAGCCTGATAGAATTGTGAGAAAAAGAGGGGGGAAACAGCTTTGCCATAAATAGATTTTACTACATCAGAGTCAAATTTTACTACATCATTATAAGAGTGTTCCACAGAGCCATCCAATTGGTGCTCCATATCAGAGCTGCAGTGGTGGTACTGAAGTGCGAACATGTCATCACATTTCCCCAATAAAAAGGTTTTATTGTGTCTCTGCACACATTAAAAACAACACAAACTGCATTAATATACTGTAATTTACTTTTTTTTGTTATGGAACAAATGACAAACTTGGTGCTAATGAGGTCATATTTTCCATTACCCGAGTACAAACTCTAGTTCAAGCTAGTCCCCTGAGATCTCCCATGGAAAGTCGGCATCACAAGCAGACAGGCAGGCAGAAAGATGGGCAAGCAAGCCGACAGACATGTTTTGACACATGTGTAACTCTTCCTGTTGAGTTGGCACAATTATGTGTCCTTCCATACCTGGCATCATACTATTGGCTGGAATCTTTTTGTGGCTTGTGTAGGGTTTTAGTAGCTTGCTCAGTGGTGGGCATCAGCAGGTTCGCACCAGTTTGCCAGAACCAGTAGCAGAATTTCTGGCCGGCCCTGCCCATTCAGGTTTTGAAATAAAGTATTCCTAATTCAGGTGCAATGCAGGGCTTTCCCCCTGGCCACACTCACCATATCACTCTCACAGTGTGGTAAAAATTTTTGGAACCCACCACTGATCTTGCTTAGAAAACTGAAGGTAAATATACAAAGAACTGGGCTTGATCTTGCTTTGCCATCAGATGTTGAATATGGTGCACACCCAAAACATACCCTGCCATTTTGTTAATTAACCACAACAGTTAGAAAACATATGTAGACACCAGTAAGATCCTGGCCTTTGGAATGCAACTCCTATCATTCTGCTGAAGAGCTTTGAATTTCTGTTAAAATTCCCTTTAGCTTGCAAGTGAATTGCAGAGAACCACAGAGAAGAAAAGCTACATGTTTCCCAGAGCCTACCCCTTTCTCTTTAACCAGCACTCAAAGTCTCAATAACTCACTCTGAGACATTTGTTGGAGAAGAAATAAAAATGTTTCTTTACTTACAGTTACTTGTAAATTCAGATGTGTACATGCTGCTTTCTTTACTGTGCATGTTTCAGCAACCAACCAAGCAAATTCACAGCAACAAAACAGCTGAGACCAACCAACAAAAGAGAGGGAAAGAACAAAGAGTGAATTGGGTCTCTCTTTGGATTCAGAGGGAGGAAGTATTGATTAGTTAGTGCTGGATAGAAAGATAGGCAGCATGTGAGGTTGTTATAAAATTATAATACATTTCTGGGCAGATTTCACAACAAGTCATTAAAAAAGACCAAAAGATAAAAATATCCCATTAGCAGCACAATTGTCTGCCATTTTAGTGCATAGAGAAGGCTTTGCAGGCGCACCCCCCCAATAACGGACACAGACAACATTGAAAGTGGATAACAGCAAAGGGCCACATTTATTGATTCAATGCCCTAGTCCGAATTATAAATTTGTATTGGTAAAACGACCAATCATAATTCCTAAGGCAAGCAGGCCAAAGTAACACTGGTAAGGTACCACCCCAAAATTGCCAACGGCAATTGGTTACAATGTATCAAATTGTATCAATTTGTTTGTTAACAACAAACAAATTGTTGACCGTAGTCAATAACTAACTCATGACCCCACCCTCTGACGCGTATCCGTGAAATCACAGGGGTGATGCATGCTGGTTAGCAATCATCATCACCCCATCGCCTGATTCGTCGTTGACCGGACAACGTTTAACTACTTTATTCCTGTCTAGTGTTGTCCAGTCAATTGCGAACCTGCCGGATACTTGTGGGTCATACTGTTTACCTTACCAGTGCTACCCGCCCATGTGACCAAAGTCAACAGTAGGAACGAAGAAAGACCCCTATATCAAACCATAGCAACAGTGTGGGATGGGCAAAAAAGCCAGGACCCGAAGCCAATGTGGGTCCCAACCAAAAATTCCCACCCGGCCCCGAAGCGACCATAATCACACTGTTAACTAGGGAGGGGGTGGAGGGGAAAAACTTCTCCGCTCCGTCGCTGAGGCAAAATGGCAGCGCGGCTGCCTCGTGGCCACCCCTTTTATAAGGGAGCTGGCCACGCCCCTAACTACCCGGATTCTCTGTCCTGTGGGGGGGGGCCCGCAAAGGGCGCGGCGGCCATTTTGGCGCCGCGCTTGCATTGCAGGCGCACCCCCCCAATAACGGACACAGACAACATTGAAAGTGGATAACAGCAAAGGGCCACATTTATTGATTCAATGCCCTAGTCCGAATTATAAATTTGTATTGGTAAAACGACCAATCATAATTCCTAAGGCAAGCAGGCCAAAGTAACACTGGTAAGGTACCACCCCAAAATTGCCAACGGCAATTGGTTACAATGTATCAAATTGTATCAATTTGTTTGTTAACAACAAACAAATTGTTGACCGTAGTCAATAACTAACTCATGACCCCACCCTCTGACGCGTATCCGTGAAATCACAGGGGTGATGCATGCTGGTTAGCAATCATCATCACCCCATCGCCTGATTCGTCGTTGACCGGACAACGTTTAACTACTTTATTCCTGTCTAGTGTTGTCCAGTCAATTGCGAACCTGCCGGATACTTGTGGGTCATACTGTTTACCTTACCAGTGCTACCCGCCACACGGAGGGGCTTCACAGAAGACCTGACGCCCCCCCCCAGACCGTCAGCTCGGTCAACAGGCCTGCTCGCCAGTCACCCAACAGGAGGTCCATACCTCCTCGCGACAGATGGACCCCATCCCCTGCATACAAGTCACAATTTTGTAGACTAATATCGGGGTGATGACTAACCCGTCCCCAAGCCCTGGTGGTGAGAAACCGCGCCACTGCCTTATTGACCGCGCGCCTAGCTCGGTCAAGGGCCAGGAGGTTAACGCCCCCTCTGTAAGAGTGGCGCGGAACAATGTCCGACCAAACCAGGGCTGTGGCAGGCCAGACATAATGCAAGTAGGCGAGGTCCTCGCAAATCGCATGCTTGAGCGATAAGCCGGTGACCTGGCCCAAATCATTGCCCCCCAAGTGGATGATTAGAATGTCAGGCGGGTCAGCCCCCAGGCCAGAAAAAAGGAAAGGCCGCAGCTCCCGCCATAACATCCCAGGCTTACCGTGCCATGAGAGACTGGCGTGGTCACCCAGTCCCAGTCGGGGTCCCCACTCTGTCGCCGCAGCGTAACGCGCTGCCCTGAGCACATAGCTGTGGCCCACCAGCCATACTGTCACCGGTGTAATACGACACCCAGGGTCTGTAAGAAAATTGAGAAAAAGGAAGGTAAGGTGACTGGATTGGTACTCATGGCGGGAGTGGGCGCACATAAAACTGAAAACATTGTGAGCCCCACCTCCCCCTGCTACGTATGTCAGCCCCAGAGTACCCAAAAGCAGCCGCTGTAGAGGCTGCGCCAATACGGAACGAATGTGTGCCAGAACGGGCACCCGGTAGTCCCACCCTGGTGAGGGCTCTGGCAGTCACCTTCCAAAACTGAAATTTAGTAAGGGGAGACCCATCTTGGTGACAGAAAAACAGGCCGTGGTGCATGCCACGCAGTGCCAGGTATTCCTGTAGGGCACCAACCGGACAGATGTCTGCCAAAGAACACCGTAGCAGTCTTACTCCACTGCCTACGCCATGCTGATCTGTTTTAGAGGAGCGAATCCTCAACTGGGCCCAGTCTTTGGCAACATATACATCTCCGCGTTCCAGTGCCCTACCACTTGCATCCGCCTTAGACAGCATCACGAGTTCGCTGATGCGGAGCGCTCCAAAAAATGCCACCGTTGTGGCTGCATGCAATTGGGCTGCCTCATAATGATCAAAACAGAGGCCTGGCCAGCCCCGGGCCAACTGGGTAAGAACCCCTGGGGAAATAGGGTGCCGGTCGTCCGGGCAACGCCCGCGCTCGCGCACCCACCCCTCCAAAACGTGTCTCACACGGAAGTCAGAGGTGGTATCCACATGACCCCCTACTTTGGCCATAAAAGCCAACGCCTAGAGCTTGGATGCTATGGTGCGAGGTGCAAGGCCCTGTGCATGCAGGTGAACCATGAACCGCAGAACATGGTCCACCGGGATGGGCCAGGTCTCTGGCCATTGAAATCGAGTAGCAAAAGCCCTATACAAATTGAATGCTTGTTGATACGCCTTACGCGTGCGTGGCGCTAGTGACAGGCCAATCGCCCGGTTCACCTCTCCTTGCCAATAGTCCACATCTCGTCCGGGAGTGGCGAGGGAAATTCCTCCGCATCCGGGGCCAAGGCGCGGAACCGGGAGATCTGCAGGCGGGACAAAGCGTCAGCAATATCGTTATTAACCCCTGGGACATGCCTGGCCCTGAACAAGACGTTGAGGCGCAGGCAGCGCAGCACAAAATGGCGCACTAGATCCATGACCCTGGGCGATTTAGAAGTCTGTGCATTGACAATGTGCACCACGGCAGCATTGTCGCACCAGAAATGCACCACCGAATTAGCCCACTGTTCGCCCCATAGCATCAAAGCCCCCAGAATGGGAAAAAATTCCAGGTATGTGAGATCCCGCAGGCGACCTGTGCCTGCCCATGCCGGTGGCCACCCACCATAGGCCCACTTCCCATTGAAGTACATCCCATAACCCAGGGATCCTGAGGCATCAGACTGGATCTGGAAATTGGGGGATGCCATGAGGTCAGACCTCCAAAATGAGACCCCATTAAACTCCCTCAGGAATTGCAACCAGACAAACATGTCTGCCCTGATACCCCGGGTAAGCCTGACTCTGTGGTGGGGCCTGGATAACCCTGCCATGGCGTCGCATAAGCGCCGGGCGAAAGCCCTGCCCGGTGCGACCACCCTGCAGGCAAAATTGAGGTGCCCATGTAGCACCTGCAGTTCCCTCAGGGATGCCTTACGCTTAGCCAGCAATTCCGAGATAAGGGTCACTATCCTGGACACCTTATCACCCGGTAACCTAGAAGCCTGTACTACTGTATCAATCTCAACCCCCAGGAATACTAGTTTGGTCGACGGGCCCTCGGTCTTTTCGGGCGCTAAAGGGACACCCAGTTCCTGCATTAGCGTCTGAAATGTATTGAGGAGACGTGCACACGTGTCCCAGCCCCGTTCACCCCCGAATAAAAAGTCATCCAGGTAATGGGCTACAGACCGGGACCCTGACCTGCGGACGAAAGCCCACTCTAGGAAGGTACTAAAACGCTCGAAAGCCGAGCATGATATGGAGCAGCCAAAAGGCATGGCCTTATCAAAATAATACTCCCCTCTAAACTTAAAACCCAGCAATTCAAAGTCGCCCGGGTGCACCGGCAAGAGGCGAAAAGCTGACTTAATGTCGCACTTGGCCAGCAAGGCACCCGGGCCACACGAGCGCACCATGCGCAGCGCATGGTCGAACGATGTATACCTGACCGAACAAAGGTCATCAGGTATCGCATCGTTGACCGATCGGCCGGCTGGGTAGGACAAATGATGAATAAGGCGAAACTCACCTAGGGACTTTTTAGGAACCAAACCCAATGGTGAAACCTTAAGGTTGGGAAAAGGGGGTGCGGGAAAAGGTCCGGCGACCCTGCCCGCGTCTAACTCCTTTTTAATGCTGGCCTCGGCTACCTCCTCCCTTCCTCTGAGGGATAAAAGGTTGGGAGCATCCTGAGGAGATCTATCACCCATAAAAGGGATACGAAATCCCTGCTTAAAACCTTGGATGAGGTACTCCCTGTCCTCTCCCCTTGGGTACGATGCGAGCCAGCGCTCCAGCATGTCCACCTTAATTGGGGAGGGAGCCTTTCGGAGAACTAGCTCCATCCGTGGCAGGCTTGCCAGCCCACTGTCCACCCCTCCCTCTGCCTCGCACCCCCCCAGGCTTGGGACAAGCAGAGGCTGCATGGGGACCAGAACATGTGGGACACTCGTGCTTATACCTGCAGTTCTTCCGACTGCAGGAACCATTGGACGAGAAAGTCCAGCACAGCAGGCGGGCTGGAACCCCCTGCCCCGCCATTTGGCGGGTAACCTGCGCTGGAGCTGCTCGCTGGACCGCATGTCCACAATGGTATCTATCCCCCGGGGCAGGACGTGTGGGTGTCATATACAAGAGCCACAGTCTCTGGCACGGCTCATCCCATCTCATCTCGGGGTGCAGGGGAATCCTCATACGGAATTCCTCATCATATGCTAGCCATGAGGGGCCCGGGAAATCTACCATCGCCCTGTATATGTTGTCCAAATATTGGACCATGGGAATAGCTAGATCCGGCCGCGCCCTCAAATACACCGCCATGTATATCAAATAAGCGGGGAGCCAGTTAGCCCAGGTACGCGGCGGCTTACGGCGGCGTGCCTGCTCCTTGTCCTTCTCATCCTGACCCTCCCTTTCTTCCTTAGTGGGCTCTCTGTTCAGGAGTGAGAAGATATCCACGTACTCCCCTCGCCATATCTTTTCTCTGGTAGCCTGAGCCAAGTGATCACCCAATGGCAGGGAATACCCTGCCGTCGGCAAAGCCGAAAAGGGGATAGCTGGCCTACCCAAAGGGGCCTGAGTTAACCCTGCCACCCCAAGTACGTTCCCAGCAGTGTAAGAACCAATGCCCACCCCAGCGGGCATGGTGGCAGTAGTTGTCGCCGGGTGGGTCGCCAGCGGCGTAGCCCCTGCACCACCCGCGCGAGGCCAAGGCCACTGAAAGGTCCCCCCTATATTGGGAATGTGTGTGGATGTACTCGTTTGCACCATATACTCACATGCTGCACCCCCGCGGGCCGCCCCCAACGGGGGTTCCGGCCCACTGGGGGCGTCGGAGCTCACGACCGATGTAGAGCTCATCACCGGGGCTTGACCCGCGCCAGGTTGCTGGCTGGGGAGCTGCGAGGCAGTGGCCGGAGCCGCGCCACCCGCCTGCAGCAGCTCAACCCTCCCCGCCGGCCGTTGTCCTGCTGCCGATAGCGCCTCCAAAGGTACCCCGAAAGGGGCACCTGCCTGACTGGCCCGGGCCAAAGACTCCTCTAAGGCCGCAATACGGGCCAGTAAGGTGTCTACAGTAACCATGGGTAAAGAGCCGGCCGGCCCACTTGACCCTTGCATGGGGACAGTTCCCTGCACCCCATGGCCCAGATATGGCCATTGGCCAGGGCCGAAGCCCGGTAGGGCTGGTGAGGAAACCTGCCAAGGCGGGGCACCGGGCCACCCCCCAAGGCTAGAGGGCCCCGGGAGAGGCTGCGGCCCAGAAGTGGTCGGCCCAACGGGTTGGGCGGAAGGAGGAGCGGTGTCCACCGCTCGCGGGCCGCGGGCCGGAGCGCCCTCCGCGCCCGCACTCTGAACGGGCCAAGGTGCGATAGACCCCAAGCCACTAGCCCCGGCCGGGGATGGCAAAGGTGGCTGTTGAGGAGGCGGCACCACGGTCCTCCGACCTGGGTTGCGCCTCCTAACAGCCCGAGCTGAATTCGCAGCAGCCTTCTTTTTGGAAGGCATCTCGAGCAAAAAAGGGAAGCTAGCTAAGCAAAATCGACCCAAAAGGCTTCCCGGCAATACCAACGAGCGACGGAGGCGCAGGGGGAAAAACTTCTCCGCTCCGTCGCTGAGGCAAAATGGCAGCGCGGCTGCCTCGTGGCCACCCCTTTTATAAGGGAGCTGGCCACGCCCCTAACTACCCGGATTCTCTGTCCTGTGGGGGGGGGGCCGCAAAGGGCGCGGCGGCCATTTTGGCGCCGCGCTTGCATTCTGTCTCCTAAGTTAAAAATAAAGTAGCCACATAGTCCAAAGCATCCTTGTGGTACATTTTAATTTGTAACCTGAAGGAAGAGAACTCGTTTTTGCTATTTATAAGCCATGCTTAATAAATAAATCCACAAAATGGCTATGAGCAGGTATTACTCAAAGCTAATTATCAGTTGGTCCAACTGGAAAGCCAGTTTTGAGATATAACCAATCCAGGTATTTAAGCTGAGAAATCAGTAGCATCTGTGTAAATGTATACTTCTAGATTTTTTGTTTAGGTGATCTTTCAAGGCAAACACACAAGCTGTTAGGGGAAACAGATATCTATAACTACTTAGCTACAGGGGACTCCTAAACCTGATTAACTGTGGGCTAAACTGGGAGTCTAAGTGAGCTGAATTCAGGAGACCGATGCCCAGTTATTTAAGATGGAACATGACTAGCATCTGTACCAGTTCCATGTGTGTAACTTCATCATTTCAGAAATATTTATATAGTGAGAACCACTAGAATATTACAAAACGGCACATAAGATGTTTGTAGATTAATGGTAAGATATCCAGTGTGATGTAGTAGATAGAGGGATGGACTATTTAGGACTCATGAAAGCAAGGTTCTATTCCCTACTTGGCCATGAAAACTCCCTGAGCAAATGGAACTGGTTAAGCCATTCATTGAATTTCTCACTTACCTTTAATACCCCAGTAGGGTCACTATAAGTCAGTTCCAACTCCAAGCCTTTGGTTCTGATTCCAATTAAAGTTGACACTCAATTCAGATTTTTGTTTCTAGTGAGTTATTTTCTCTAATGACTAATGAGTTTTAAAAGACCATCACCCTTAGTAAAGCTAAAGGGTGAATGAAAAGAAGGTAAATAGTTCAATAAGTCAGTACATTGGCTGATCAGTACATTGGGGAATTGACTTCTGGGAAGTGAAGTCCAAAAACCAAAGGTTGGGGAACAATGAGTTACAGGTAAACTGGGATTATGGTACTAAGTGCCTTCAGGTCAGAACCTAAAAAAGACTTTCAAAACAAGATGTTTAAGCAATGGTTTCACCAGTTCTACCTTCTGAATGAGTTTCCATGGCCTAGCAAGGATTCAAATCCCTATCTCCTACATCTAAGTCCATCACTCCATCCACTAAACCGGGGTGGCCAAACTTTTCATGCTGCAGGCCAGTCACATGGTTGAGCAGGCCAGTCACATGGTTCTTCCTGCTGTAAAATGCATCCACGGCTGTCATATACCGCTGCTGTAAATGCACCTGCAGCTGTCATAAACACGTTTGTAACAGCCTCAGGCGCACTTACGGCAGCGGTATATGCACGCGCGGGCGTGTTATATGCATGCATGGGCACATTTTACTTCTGCTTCTGGTAGCAGAAGGGTTGGGGTGCAGAAGCCTGCATTCTGAACAGCAACCTTGAATTTTGCACAGCACGTTGGATAGTTTGCAAGGCATCTTGCTGATATTTACGTGTGTGAAACACCAATTGTGGAAGCTGCCACATCCATCTGACAATGTGTTCGTCCGTTGCATGTCATCACACCTCTGAGGGTCACGTGGAATTGCATCTTGGCAAAAGGAGGCATTGAAATTCTACAATGGCTTCAGTATCAATGAAGTCTTGAACACAAAATGCACAATCCTTTGTGTAAAGACCTCAGGGTCCGGTGAGGTTGTCTTGTCTAGTCTTCTTTCATTTTATGTCACTTCCTTTCATTTTGTTTCATTACGTTCTGTTTCCTTCCATTTAGTTTCTTTAGTTTCCTTTTGTTTTGCAAATGTTAGTTTTGTCGTTGTCAAGTAGGAATGAAATATCTTGCCCATTTTTTAAACAGGGTAGCTCAATGTACCAAAATGCCTTTTTCCCCTCAGTAAGGATGATATTTGTCAGCATTTGTTACATCCTTACCTCTGCATGTCACCTTCACCAAAGTTCCACCAATACGAATCTGCTATCAATATATTCACCATGTTGAAAGATACCACCAGGGGGAAGGCAAGAGAGTCTGTGGTGAACGTGTTGACTTATTTTTAGCCTCAGGCCTGGCAGACTTTTCTCCCCTGCTTGTACGCCCTTATTAAATGACTAATAGTATGTTTGCAGGATTAATCAGCCAAAGCAGGTGCCTTTCCCCCCACTATTAAAAATATGAGTGAGAGACAGCAAAGGATGGAAGGAGGGAGGGAAAAGTTGCAGTAAGAAAAAGCTGAAGTAGTCAACTCCATCCTACTCTTGAGCAGTGATTTAACACTAAATCTGGTGGTATAGAAATTAAATACTTAAATTTATTTGTTTGTGTTAGATAGATAGATAGATAGATAGATAGATAGATAGATAGATAGATAGATAGATAGATAGATAGATAGATAGATAGATAGACAGACAGATAGATAGACAGATAATGAATGGTTTATTAATTGATAAGTCTTGGACGGATGATAACCAATGGGATACAGTTATCCCAGGCTACAAACTGTACAGGAAGGATAGGAAGGGGCAAACGGGAGGTGGTGTAGCCTTGTATATCAAAGAAGTGATAAAATCGTATGAATTGGAATATCTAGGTGATTTGGAGTCACCATTAGAAGCTCTGTGGGTAAGAGTACCAAGCCACAAGGATGGTCTAACAGTAGGCATATACTATAGGCCTCCGACCCAAACTCTTGAGGGAGACTGGCAGTTGGAGAATGTTGTAAAGAAGGCATCCAAGAAGGGAAGCCTGGTTATAATGGGGGACTTTAATTACCCTCACATAGACTGGGTGAACTGAGGTTCAGCACATGATAAAGAGATAAAGTTCCTAGATATGCTAAATGATTGTTCCCTGGGACAGATGGTTGAGGAAACTAGTAAAAAAGAAGCTGAAAGGGAAAATTGAGAGAGTCCAAACACTCCAAGAGGCATGGAGGCTGTTTACAAAAACAATAACAGAGGCCCAATTGGAATGCATACCCAAAAAGAAAAAGGGCACTGCCAGGTCCAAGAGGACTCCGATGTGGCTTACAGGAGCTGTTCGGGAAGTGATCAAGAGCAAGAAAAGCTCATTTAGAAGATGGAAGTCTTGTCCAAATGAGGACAGCATAAATTCTGGCAGAACAAATGCAAGGCAACAATCAGGAAAGCAAAGCAAGACTTTGAGGAGCATATAGCTAAAAATACTCAGAGAAATAACAAAGACTTCTTTAAGTACATTAGAAGTAAGAACCCAACTAGGAAGGGCATTGGACCATTAGATGACAATGGAAGGGAAGGGGTTATTAAAGAGGAAACAGAGATTGCAGAGAGACTCAATGAATTCTTTGCTTCAGTATTCACTGAAGAAGACAGAGACCACATGCCCAAAACAGAGCCTATCTTTGTAGGGAGGGAAACCGAAGAATTAAGCAAGATAGAAATAACCAGGGAGGAGGTCCTTGCAAGTCTTGTTAAGCTAAAGACTAACAAATCACCAGGACCAGATGGCATCCATCCACAAGTTCTCAGGGAACATACAGATGAAATTGCTGATCTCCTAGCCAAAATATACAATATTTCCCTCAAATCAGGCTTTGTGCCTGATGACTGGAAGGTAGCGAATGTAACACCAATTTTCAAAAAAGGATCCAGGGGTGATCCAGGAAATTACTGACCTGTCAGTTTGAAATGTGTCCCAGGTAAAGTGATGGAAACCATCCTAAAAGATAGAATTAATAGGCACATAGAAGAGAAGGTGCTGCTAAAGGAGAGCCAACATGGCTTTTGCGTGGGCAAATCATGCCTCACTAATCTGTTGGAATTTTTTGAGAGTGTCAACAAGCATGTGGATAAGGGGGATCCAGTTGACATTGTTTTTCTGGACTTTCAGAAGGCTTTTGACAAGGTCCCACACCAAAGGCTCTTGAAGAAACTTGCCAGTCATGGAATAAAGGGACAGGTCTTGTCCTGGATCAGCAACTGGCTAAGGGACAGGAAACAGAGGGTAGCACTAAATAAACACTTCTCCAAGTGGAGGGAAATAAAGAGTGGGGTCCCCCGAGGTTCAGTACTGGGACCCCTGCTTTTCAACCTCTTCAGAAATGATCTAGAGGTAGGAGTAAAAAGCAAGGTAGCCAAATATGCTGATGACACTAAATTATACAGGGTAGTGAAAACTGTGAGAGATTGTGAGGAGCTCCAGAGGGATGTCTTGACACTGGGGGAGTGGGCAAAACAGTGGCAAATGAGCTTCAACACTAGTAAGTGCAGAGTGATGCATGTTGGGGCAAAAAAACCCAATTACATTTATAAACTGATAGGGTCTGAACTCTCTGCAACAAACCAGGAAAGGGACCTTGGTGTCCTGGTGGACAGCTCAATGAAGATGTCAACCCAGTGTGCCTCAGCAGTGAAAAAAGCAAACTCAATGCTAGGGATCATTAGAAAGGGTATAGAAAATAAGTCAGCAAGTGTCATTTTGCCTCTTAATAAATCTATGGTGAGGCCCCATCTGGAATACTGTGTACAGTTCTGGTTGCCATACCTCCAGAAGGATATTATGGAGTTGGAGAAAGTGCAGAGGAGGGCAACCAGAATGATTAGGGGACTGGAACACCTTCCTTACCATCTGAGGCTGCAACGGTTGGGCCTTTTCACTCTTGAACGACGGCGTCTAAGAGGTAACCTGATTGAAGTTTATAAA
Organism: Bradypodion pumilum; assembly: GCA_035047305.1. Classification (NCBI taxonomy): domain Eukaryota; kingdom Metazoa; phylum Chordata; class Lepidosauria; order Squamata; family Chamaeleonidae; genus Bradypodion; species Bradypodion pumilum. Next base: position 13,970,302 of record JAWDJD010000012.1, on the reverse strand, counting down.
ATCATGCACGGTGTGGACAAAGTAGATAAGGAAAAACTGTTTTCCCTATTGCACAACACTAGAACTAGGGGACACTCGATGAAACATTTGGGTACTAGTTCTCAAAGAAATAAGAGAAAGTACTTTTTCACCCAGAGGATCACTGGTCTATGGAACTCCCTGCCAGAAGAAGTGGTGACAGCTGTCAGTCTTGACAGCTTTAAGAAAGGATTAGACAAGTTAATGGAGGACAAGGGTATCAATGGCTATAATTATGGATACTTAAGGACAACCTTGGGGTTGGAGAGATAGGCAGGATATCTCTCAGTGCCATTTCCAGGGAATCCTAAGCAGGTGAAGGCATTTCTTTGGGAATACCCTGAAGCAAATGGTGAGCCACTGTGTGAGACAGAATGCTGGACTGGATGGGCTGTGGCCTGTTCCAGCAAGGCTGTTCTTATGTTCTTATGTTCTTATGACCTTATCAATATCCTAACCGAAGAATCTAAAAATGATCCACTACAATAGAACGCGATAAAATACAATACAATACAATTAACATACAATAAAATACCATAAAATACAATGCATACCTCTACTATTCTTAAAAGATATAGATAGATAGATAGATAGATAGATAGATAGATAGATAGATAGATAGATAGATAGATAGATAGGTAGGTAGGTAGGTAGGTAGGTAGGTAGGTAGGTAGGTTATGAATGTATGCATTGCATTTGTAACTTGGCTCTTACCATGTTACTCAAGGCATTGTGCTCCATTCTTCACAGAGATATGTGCTGGGTTCAGGCAAACCTCAATTGTCCTCATAAAGGCTAAAGTGTGGGCAATCTGGATTGAAGTGGAGTGACCAGATTCAACTCTGGGACACTGTCCATGTACACATTGGTGCCTGGGATGCAAATCCAATTTCTGGTTTGCTTGCTTTTGTTTTGTTTCTGGTTTTGAAAAAGAAAATTACAGTTACTTGATACATACATTTCTGAATTTCTCCAAATTTCATATATAGTCGTGCAAACACACAACTTATCATTGCGTCAGATTAGGAGACCCACGTCTTCCCTAATGTATCTGTCTGGCCATCCTCTGACAGACTCCGCCAGGTTTGAAATTGAGTCTAGTTCAAGGCTGTACCATGAGCTTGGTGTTTAGGTAAGGTTCCATGCAGTTTATGATCCCATGATGCTTTTGTGAGTTCCCATGGCATCTCAACCTGCAGCTTGACCTCACTCCTTCTCAAGGCACATCAAAACTCAGAAAGGTCCAAACCAAATCCACTGTCGCTTCTCTGTGGTTGGCAACCCATGTGGGTGGACTAAAATAATTTGGGCAATATTAGCACCATTGCTTTAGCAGTTGCCACTAGCTGTGTTCCTTTGTAAGGGGAAACAAATGCATACTTGGGAACTGTGGCTCACAAATGTGTGAAAGGAAAGCAATTGCAAATGGCAATTTCTCTTCTACTACCACATAATTGTTGCCAAAGGCATTCAATATAAAAGTTTTATGAGAGTGTCAACTGATAAAGTGCACACATGCCAACACTCTCCAGTTTGTTTAACATTAACTTTTGCAAGGGGAGCTGGGAGTACATTCTGTATTAATATAATATAATATTATATTATAACACGTATATGGGCAAAATTGCTAACTATGTACATAGTTAAATTGGGGTATAAATACCAATATAATAACTTACTGTAGGAAGCAACTTCATTTCCCTTCCTTATTCCCAAGGCTGGTTTCCTACCCATTACGTCTTAGGGAGGTAAATTGCCAAATCATCACCACAGTGTTTTGTGGTTTCACCTCCCCTTGCTTAAGGGTATTGGAGAACAGAGACTAAATACTCAGAGCTGGATTCAAAAGGTCACATGTCTGTAACACCAAGAATGATCAAGAGATCTAAGAGAAAAAAAGTTTTTTTTGGGGGGGGGGGACAAATGAGGATAAAGTTTAGGTAAAATTTTGTGTGTGGCTGTGCACCAGATTCAAGCAAACCTAACTGGCAAGACTCACAAACCAAATTTGACTAATTTGTGTGAAGCCCTTAGTGAAGGAGAGGGTCCAAAAATTTAATTGTTTTTGCCTTGATTCATGTCTTGAGTAGCTATCAAAAGAAATATGGAACAAATAACCTCAAACTTTCTTTGAATAAAACTAGCTGCCAGAAATACTTAAGCTAACCCCTCTCTTTAGGGCAGGGGTTCCCAATCTATGGCTCGTAGGCCATTTCTGGCCTGTGATGCCATTCCATCTGGCCTGTCGTCACCTCCACCGCACCAGGAAATGGAAGCAGGCACATTTATGTCAGCTGTAAAACACACCCATACATGCACAAATGTGCGAGCAGCAGTCATAAACATGGAAGTGGGCGCATTTATGACAGCTGTAAATGCACCCACTTCCGCTTCTGGGGGTGTGGTCTGGCCCACTCAGCTGTACTGGAGTATGGTCATGCCCATGGCGTAAAAAGGTTGGCCACCCCTGCTTTACAGATGATCAGCTCTCCAAAATTCCTGTATGCCATTGTAACAAACAAAACTGTTCACAGCCATTTTGTTTTCCTCCGACACATAAGTTGTTGTTGTTGTTGTTGTTGTTCAGTCGCACAGTCGATTCCGACCCTTTGCGACCCCATGGACCATTGTTCTCCAGGCGCCTCTGTCCTCCACCATCCCCCTCAGCACTCCCAGTTCTGTGCCCATTGTGTCTACAATCCCATCTAGCCATCTCATCTTTGGCCTCCCCCTTCTTCTTTTGCCCTCCACCTTTCCCAACATCAAGGCCTTCTCAAGTGAATTCTCCCTTCTCATTTGATGTCCAAAGTACTTTAGCTTCGTCTTTACTATTAGACCTTCCAATGAGCAGTCAGGGTTGATTTCTTGTAAGATTGACCTATTTGTTCTCCTCGCTGTCCAGGGTACTCTCAAAACTCTCCTCCAACACCACATTTCAAAGGCATCTATTCTTCTGTGTTCAGCTTTCCTTATTGTCCAGCTCTCGCATCTGTACATTACCACTGGGAATACCATTGCTTTGACTATTCTAATTTTTGTTTGCAATGTGATGTCTCTGCTTTTCACTATGTTCCCCAGGTTTCTCATGGCTTGTCCCCCAAGAATCAGTCGCCTTTTTATTTCATGGCTGCAATTTCCATCTGCAGTGATCTTTGATCCTAAGAATGTAAAATCTGTCACTGCTTCTACTTCTTCCCCATCTATTTTCCAGGAGCTGATCGGACCTGTTGCCATTATCTTGGTTTTCTTGATATTGAGTCTCAAGCCAGCTTTTGCACTCTTCTCCTTCAATCCAATCAAGAGGTTCTTTAGGTCTTCCTCACTTTCTGCCATTAGGGTGGTATCGTTTGCATATCTCAGATTGTCGATGTTTCTCCCAGCAATTTTAATCCCATACTTTGATTCCTCCATCCCTGCATTGTGCATTATGTGCTCTGTGTATAGATTGAATAAGCAGGGTGATAAAATGCAGCCTTGTCTTACTCCTTTTCCTATTCCAAAGCACTCTGTCATTCTGTGTTCTGTCCTAACTGTTGCTTCTTGGTTTATGTACAGATTTCTCAGGAGGCATATGAGGTGCTCTGGTATTCCCATTTCTTTAAGTATTTGCCACATTTTATTGTGGTCCACACAGTCAAAGGCCTTGGTGTAGTCAATAAAGCAGAGGTATACTTGTTTCTGATATTCCTTTGTTTTCTCCATGATCCACCGTATATTAGCAATGCGGTCTCTAGTCCCGCTGCCTCTTCTGAAACCTGCCTGCACCTCTGGCAATTCTCTCTCCACGTGCTGCTGAAGTCTATATTATCTTGAGCATCACTTTGCTAGCATGTGGGATGGGCGCAATTGTTCGATAATTTGAACACTCTTTGGCACTACCCTTCTTTGGGATTGGAACGTATACTGATCTTTTCCAATCCTTTGGCCACTGTTTTGATTTCCAGATCTGCTGGCATATCGAATGCAGTAATTTGATTCCGTCATCTTTTAGAGCTTTGAAAAATTCAACTGGGATACCGTCATCTCCACTAGCTTTGTTGTTTGCAGTGCTCTTTAGGGCCTTTATGACTTCGCTCTCCAGGATGTCTGGCTCAAGTTCAATGTTCTCATCATTGTGATTATCAGAGGTATTGAGGTCCTTTTTGTAAAGTTCCTCTGTGTATTCTTTCCATCTTTTCTTAATCTCTTCTGCATCAGCTAACTCCTTGCCGTCTTTGTCCCTTATCATGGTCATTTTTGCTTTGAATGTTCCCTTGATTTCCCCAAATTTTTTAAAAGATCTCTAGTCCAGCCTCTTGTGTTGTTTTCCTCTATTTCTTTGCACTGTTCATTTAAATAGATTTCCTTGTATCTCCTTGCTTTTCTTTGAAATTCTGTGTTCACGTGACTGTATTTTTTCTTTTCTCCTTTGCCTTTTGCATTCCTTCTTTCCTCTGCTATTTTAAGAGTCTCATCAGACAACCACTTTGCTTTCTTATGCTTCTTTTCTTTTGGTATGGTTTTCCTTGCTGCCTCCTGCATGATGTCCCGCACATCTGTCCATAATTCTTCTGGCACTCTGTCTATCAATTCCAAACCATTAAATCTTTTCCTAACCTCCACCGTGTATTCCTTAGGGATGTTGTCTAGGTCATATCTTTCTGGCCTGATAGTTTTCCCTATTTTCTTTAGCCTAAGTATGAATTTTGCTATTAGTAGGTTGTAATCTGAGCCACAGTCTGCTCCAGGTCTTGTTTTTGCTGACTGTATGGAGGTTCTCCATCTTTGGCTGCACAGTATGTAATCAATCTGGTTTCGATGTTGGCCATCTGGTGATGTCCATGTGTAAAGTCACCTCTTGTGTTGCTGGAAGAGGGTGTTTGCTATGACCAGTGTGTTATCTTGACAGAACTCTATCAATCTTAGTCCAGCTTCATTCTGCATTCCAAGACCAAACTTGCCTGTTATTCCATCTACTTTTTGATTTCCTACTTTGGCATTCCAATCTCCCAAGATAATGTGGACATCATTTCTTGGTGTCTGTTCTATGAGGTCATGTAGGTCCTCATAGAATTGGTCCACTGTGGCTTCATCTGCACCCGTGGTTGGTGCGTATATTTGGATTACAATGATATTAAAAGGTTTGCCTTGTATTCTGACAGACATCATTCTATCATTTTTGAGATTGTATCCCATTACTGCTTTTCTCACTCTTTTGTTGACAATTATGGCTACTCCGTTTTTTCTGAAGTTTTCCTGACCACAGTAGTAGGTGTGATGGTTTCCCGAGTTGAATTCACCCATCCCTGTCCATTTTAGCTCGCTGATTCCCAAGATGTCAATGTTTATTATTTCCATCTCATTTTTCACCACTTCTAGTTTTCCTTGGTTCATCGACCTCATATTCCATGTTCCTATGCAGTATCTATGCAGACACATAAGTTATTCTGGACCAAATCAAGATCTATCCAAAACCCACAATTGCCCTCAAAGTCAAATGGGATGAGTGGACAAGCCTAGAATAGAAATGATTTTTAAAATACAATTTAATATGAATTGCATTATCTCAGGTGAGAGATGGGAAGAACTGACCTATGTGTCTACTGCTACATTTTATATCAAGGCACTACTAATTGTGGCTGAGCAATTTCAAGGTCCCTAAACTTCCATATGTGTACATATGAATATATGTGGCATTCTCCTTTTTGGTTCTTCTGTTTTTCTGAATTTTTATTTTTGCATTTCTGAAATAAATTCCAGAATTAGAGTATGCTCAGTTCTATGCAGATGTTGTGTTTTTCATTGGCTGCATTTGGGGATTTAAAACACTTCACAAAACAAAAATCAGATAAAAGGTACAATGGACATACACAGCCCCTTGACTCAGTCCATGCATGAATAAAGGACATATTAAACAGGACTGACACACCGTCTGCTCTTTTCTGGAAACACCAGCCCAATGCTTGTATGGATCTATGCTATTGGCATTGAGTTCTGGAAGTGTGCTAACTTGTTTGACCTGAGCACATATACACTTCAAGCCATTCCTTCTCAGACAGAAGAAAGGACAAAACAGGCAGGTTCAGTAAAGAAGAAGTATGGCTACCACGTGGTAAGAATGGGTCATTCTTCCAATTCTCTTGTCCTCACCCCTCATGTTGGTCAGCCCCAGGCCTTTGAGACTGGTGCTCAAATCACAAGGAAAGGGGTGGAGCTAACATGTCAATCCTTCACAGTCATAGCTTAGTGGTTAATGCCTTCACAAGGTAGCAGGTTCTGAGTGAGACTTTTGTCCATCTCATCAATGGAAACATGTTGCTGATGCAGGAAGAGAAAACTGGACTAAATGCTTGAATAGTCAGACTTTTTAAAAAGGTAGCATCCAAACTGGCCATGTTAGATAGAGGTTTGGTAGAATCATAGAATAACTGAGTTGGAAGAGGCCTTTTAGGTCATCAAATCCAACCCCCTGCTCAGAAAGGTAAAGGTCGCCCTTGCTTGAAAGCCAGTCATATCCGACTCTAGGGTTCAGTGATTGTCTCTGTTTATAGCCAAAGAGCCAGAGCTGTCTGCATTTGCAGATGTTTCCATGGACATGTGGCAGGCATGCCTCGACACTTGAGTGCACGGAACACTGTTTACCTTCCCATTGAATTGGTCCTTATTTATCTACAGTACTTGCAATTTCTTGCTTTCAAACTGCTAGGTTGGCAGGAACTGGGACAGAGACCGGTGCTCATTCTGTCGTGCAGTACTCGGGAATCGAACTCCGACCTTCTAGTCGTCAGGTTCAGTGTCTTAACCACTTGGGCCATTACAGTCCCTCCCCTGCTCAGTACAGGAATCCAAATCAAAGCAGATCTGTCAGAGGCTTGTCCAATTCTCTTTTGAATGCTTCGAGTGTTGGAGTGTTCACCACCTCTCCAGCAGTTGGTTCCACTGTCATACTACTGGAACCATTAAGAAGATTTCCCTCATATTCAGCCTTCCTGTAGTTTCAGCCCATTATTTCTTATCCTGCACTCTGGGATGAGTGAGTCATAGATCCTCCATTTCCCTTTTATTTTTCCACTATTTGAAAAGTGCTATCATATTCCCCCCCCCCCTTAAAAAACTTTTTTAAAAAGTGTAGTCCCAAAAAGGTCCAAGTGAGAAATGAAGAGCCATCCAAATGTTTTTGGACTGCAAGTTAATAATAATAATAATAATAATAATAATAATAATAATAATAATAATAATAATAATAATAATAATAATAATAATAATAATAATAATAATAATAATAATAATAATAATAACAACAACAACAACAACAACAACAACAACAACAACAACAACAACAACAACAACAACAACAACAACAACAACAACAACAACAACAACAACAACAACAACAACAACAACAACAACAACAACAACAACAACAACAACAACAACAACTTGCACACATACACATAAAAATAATTTATGGTATGGTATTTACAAATAAGACCCTGGCAGTGGGAGAAGGTACAATATACTTTGGACTTTATGGACACTTGGGAAGTAGAAAAAAAACACCTTCTCTTATTTCTAATTAATTCAGCTACCCTACATCAAAAGCACTCTGAACTCCTTTTCTAAGCTATTTTGGGTCTACAATCTTCTAATCTGAAAGTGTCCGAGCAAAGAATGACACTGGGTCATCCCAAAACAATTTTATAAGGCAGTTCTCACAGCCCAGCTTCTCAGATATTGTCTACTTCTGCTTTGGGGCTTGATTCATGAGCTCTCAAAATGTTTTCCATTCCAATCCTGGAATCCTAAAGTTGGAGGCAGAGGGCAGAATCAGGATGGTTGGGGTGCAGCATTGTTTTCCATCATCCTCCAGGTCTATGGCTTGTCACCCCATACCTCCCTGATGTTCCCTCTCACTCACCCGTGTTGCGTAACATCAGCTTGAGCAGGGTGGCGCTCAACGGAGCTGCAAATTTGAACAAACGGAATGCTTCTTCAAACTCGCTTCTCCCCCCCCCCCCATTTGTTTCCTAAGCTTGTGATGAGCTTGGAAATAGCCCATTAACTTTGTGATAAACAGAGAGAGCTGGAGGAAATGGGGTGGGTAGGTGGTTGAGTGGAATCATTGTACTGCTTTTGTTGAACCAGACAAACACTGAAAACCTGCAGAAAACAATCTATTCCCCCTCTTTTTGGAGGAAGATTGTAGCAGTCATATCATAGGTCTTTCATCTCTTGCTCTGTCCTTGGGTCTCAGCTGAACAAGAGACAGCTGGAAGGAAGAGAAACAAACAGGGAAAAAATGTGTGGGGGTTTTTTAAAAAAATTTTTTTTTTGGAACTGTGGAGTAGCTCAAGAAATTCAGGACACAAAAATGTGTATTTCCTTCTTCCCCCCCCCCCTCTTATGAAGCAAGCACACCTTTCCTTGCTACCTACCTGAACCATCTCCTAGCTATCCAATTATCAAACAAAAAAAAGTCAAAGCGACAAATATGTGAATGTCTGGCCAGGTTATCCTGCTACGGTAAAAGAGATAAGTTGAGTTGAGTTGATAAGTGTCCCCCCCCCAATCTCATTGTTCTGTGCAGGACAATGACAATAAAGATCTATCTATCTATCTATCTATCTATCTATCTATCTATCTATCTATCTATCTATCTATCTATCTAGTACTAATTGTCAGAAATACTCAAAGACTAGGGTTGCCATTTGTCCCGGAAAACTGAGATTGTCCCGGATTCAAGGTTGGAAAAATTGTCCTGGCCAGTTCAATAAAAATCATGTTAAAGTCTCTGATTTTTAAAACTTACTGATTGTATATTATAACACACCATTAAAATAAATTCAAACTCTCACTATCAAATGGCTATAATTATGGATACCTAAGGACAACCTCTGGGTTGGAGAGATAGGCAGGATATCTCTCAATGCCATTTCCAGGGAATCCTAAGCAGGTGAAGGCATCTGCTTGGGAATACCCTGAAGTAAATGGTGAGCCACTGTGTGAGACAGAATGCTGGACTGGATGGGCTGTGGCCTGTGGCCTGTTCCAGCAAGGCTGTTCTTATGTAAATGAGCATTTTCCTGCCACATTGGAGTTGGAATATACCTGGAGACAAATCTTAACATCCTCGCCTCACACCACTGCCCAATAAATGTGACCAGTGTGTTTCCTGGAACTGAGGACGTTAAGAGTTGACTGTGACATGACTTCTTAGAAGTACAACAGATCATCTTACAGTAAGAATTAACTTTTGTAATTAAATTCATATATGTATTGATATATTTAATGTGAAAGTGTTTTATAACTGTCATATTATGTTTGTTTTTAAAAAGGCCATTTTGTAGATAACCCGCCCATTTTTGTAAAGTGTACTTCTGTCCCAGTTTTGTAGGAGAGAATAATGGCAACTCTATCAAAGACTTCAAAATTTTTTGTGTGAGCTCGATGCAGAAAGTAGGGAAGCTGGCCTAAAAATGAATGGCATTAAAACAAAATAGATGCTAGCAAGCGACCAATGGAAATTCCAAATAAAAATACAGAATGTCCATATCGAGCAGGTCGACCAAAGCATTTATCTTGGCCGTCAGATTGAGATGAGCAACAATCAGAGGGCAGAACTAGCCAGAAGAAAGAAATTGGGATGGACTGCATTTAACTCCATCAAAGAAATTTTGCTAAATGAGAAAATTGACAAGAAACAACGTGCTAAGCTTTTTAATTTAACAGTAATTTAACAGCACTACCTGTAGTCCTCTATGGGAGTGAAACATGGTCATTAATGAAGGTCAAGGAAGAAGAACTATCAAGAGCCATGGAAAGATCAATGCTAATGGTATCTCTTTGCAACAACATCCACAATGCCTAGATAAGAGAACAAATCAGAATCAACAAAGCTGTTGCTGAATATCACAAAAGGAAATTGCACTGGGCTGGACACGTCTCTCGAATGACAGATGGGAGTTGGGTAACAGACGGGAGTTCGGTAACAGCAATCACTGAGTTGTATCCCAGAGGAGTAAAAAAGACCCCTTGGCAGCCCCCCCCCCAAAAAAAAAAAGATAGGAAGACTCAATCATGAAAATATTTGGTCAAACCTGGAAAAGAAGAGCATGGCAGTGAAATGAATGGAAAACAAGTTCTGACCAGCAGGAAATTATCCCTTGATAGTCTGGTCAATCGAGGTAATAGAGTAGACCATACTGCCTGCAACTCCATACCAATCATCAGGTGGTGGCTAACTAACCTGATAACCCTTAGGACTAATGACCTTGGTTGGCAAAATCCACAGGGGAGGGTGATGGTCCCCAAGTGGATTAAATCACACTTGAACCCATCTTGATGCAGGTCAGCAACTTCATCAATCCTAGCCGGAGGCTGAGGGGGACTCTGTGTATCAAAAGGGCTCAAGACCAGAAAGTGAATCATGGTTGTCATGGTGCAGAAGGCAAATGGAAGACCACTGCATTATATTGTTCCCAGGACAATCTTTATGGCTGATCGCCATGATGATAGCCAATATTCAGAATCAAATATGGCACTTGAACAAGAAGATGATGACATATACATGAGAGATTCTGATAGATTAAGCCTAAATAGCAACAACATAAGTAAATGTATTGTGCCATCCCTAAGCCTAACAGATTCATTTTGGCTTTCAGAGAGGTTTCCATGTTAATCTGCTTCTGCAGAATCAAGACACATCCCCACTGTCCAATCATAAAGCAACAATGACCAGTGCCGCAATCAGGGGTGGACAAGTAGGACTCCCATCCTGGGCCTGGAGATGACGGGGCCCATCGGTGCCGGGAAACAATCTATGTGCGCATGCGCAAACAGACCACGCATGTGTAGAAACCACGGGGGCATGGCCAAAATGTGTATGGGGGCGCGTGTACCAGGCCCAGAAATTTCTGATGTCGGCCCTGACAATGACAATTATGAAATAACAGAAACAGAAACAAAAAGCATTGCAGCTTCTTTCAAATTAACATTTCTCAACCGCTAGTGTGACCTTTTGTGGAATACAATCCATTTTGATTTCTCCCATGTTCATATTGTTATTTATTGTTAATCTCAAATATTTTTAATCTCAAATATCTCAAATGTGTGGCTCCTGCAAATTCTTACTTTAAAAAAGTCATACATATTTTTACCCTAAACCCCCGCCCCAGAAGCCTAAGTCAGTACATTGGCTGATCAGTGTTTTCGGGAATTGACTTAGGCTTCTGGGAATTGAAGTCCAAAAACCAAAGGTTGGGAAACACAGCCCTAAACATTTCAAAAAAGAAAATGGTGCACTATTTCATCTCCCCAAATTTCTCATCAACTGCCCTTAGCATCCCCCCATTAGAACTAAACTTTCCCTTGTGACTCCAAAGTTACTGATACAGCCTGTTAAATAAGTCAAGGTATTCTTTGGGTGAAGAACCAGGCTTAAGGTAAAGATAAAGGTTTCCCTTGCTCGAAAGCCAGTCGTATCTGACTCTAGGGTTCGGTGCTCATCTCTGTTTGGAAGCTACTTATTCATTTATTTGTGTCTCTCAAAAGCAAGCCCCATCGGATATGCTTGAGAAGACTTTCTAGGACACCCTTTGGCTGAAGATTTAACACATCTGCATAAAAGCAAATGACGTGGAGAGACCAAACAGAATTGGCTCTCTATCCCAGACTTTTTTCCATTTCGGCTTTCTCTTCTTTTGTCTGCCGCTCTCTTTTCTGGACACGTGAAAAATCCAATTGGCCAACAAATTAAAGCCAATTAGCACGTGAGCCAAAGAACCCACACACAAGCTAGGCCTTTTGGCTGGGGAGGCAGAAATGAGCCACAAGTATTAGCATAGTTCCGCCTTGGTCGGGAGGGTGCACAGTGGCGACTCGTTGGCTTAAAGTATTAGAGGTCTTGGAGAGTGAGCAGGGGTGTTATTCTCAGCTCCCAGCTGGCCGACATTCTTGACAGGAAGATGGGGCAGATGTCCAAGAACAATCAAAGGAGAGAAGAAAGTTTAAGACAACGTTTGCCTATCTCATATTCTCATCTTGATCCTTGCTCCTCAAAGACAAGGAACAGCTGTTGCACTCGGGGGAATCTGTTTTGTGCTCAACTCGGCCACTTCCTTCCCTCCCTACATCTGCCCCTCCTTCTCTTCATCTCATCAGCTTTGGACTTCAACACCCCGTCAGTCTGCATTAACTCCTTGGAGAACAAGGCCTGGTATTGAACAGGCTTTGGATGATCATAGGCAGAGGGTTTATGTCCACTTTGCTTCAAGATCCTGAGGTTTTAGCTAAATTTTTGCATACGCTGCTCACCCTAGGATGTTAAGCTCTGCATATATATTGACAGTTGGTATGTATACATCTCCAAACATAAGGGAGAGCTCTGGATTTAAAGCAGGAGTGGGCAGCTTGTGTCTGGATCCAGCCAATTAGGCAATTTTATTTGGACTGTTTTGGCAGTTGGCAGAGTTGAAACAAGTATAAAGACTGGGGATGAACTCCATTTTGGGAACACTATCGTAGACTGGTTTCCACTAGTTGGAAGGTCTGGAGGACAGGTCAAGGAAAACAGCTAGAGCTCAAAAAGACAAGAAGGACCAGATCTCAAAAGTATTCCCATCCACCCCCACCCCGGCCTGAAAAGCAGAGCTCAGTTTTCTGCAGTACTTTTCTGGCCTGCAAAGCACAGCTTAGTTCCATTCAGCATCGTCCAGACTAGCAAAGCACAGCTCACTTCTACATATAGTACTTGTAAAAATGGGATTTAAATTTTCACTCCTTTAAAAGAGCCCTTTATCTCCTAAGGCTGGATGGGGAAACCTCATAAGTATTTTATTTTGGCCCACAGCAGAGCCAAGAAAGTGGCTTCATTTTGGCAGTTCAAAGTGTGATCAAGACACAATAAAAAGAAGAATTTGCAACAATTAAAGCCCTACTTTTGGGGGGGGGGGGTTGCCAGCCTCAGAATTGATTCAAATGCTAAGGAACACATGTCACATAGCTGGGGCATGCATTATCTCTCTGAATTATGATTTACAGTATTTTAATCAACCCTATGGGATGCATCGTACAATGAAAATCTCTATGGGAAAAATGTTCATTGTACAATCTATCCCATAGATATTTTCATTGTACGATTTTCCCCATAGAAATGCATTTCATCATATAATGAAAAAAATTGTTATACAGGGTAGGATGGTTTCCGCAAATCCTCTTCATTGTACAATTTTTTTGTTGCATGAGGCATTCATTATATGGGGTTCCACTGTATATAACTTTTTCCCCAAATTGATGTTTTCCATTCAAAGTGGTTTAAGGAGTCCCATCATCCACAGTTGCAACATTTTTGGAAATTCTACATATCTGCTGCTCCTCTGTACTGCACTAGCAGTAGTTTTCCTTTTCGTGTGTGACTTTGTTGAGCTGGCCTTGTGCCCAGCTTTCTTCCCCTCCTCTGCTTTTTTGGACAGGCGCATGAACTGTTCAAGGTGGATATTTTCCCGCTCCCAAAGAGAGATGGCAGCAATAACAATCTCAGAAGTATTCAGTTATCTGCTCAACTGTCTTCACAAGACAAGACCTCCCACTGCTCCACTGAAAGCAATATTACACAGAGCATGTTCAAAAGGGAGCTCCCCTCTCAAACATGCTGAGAATTGCTCCCCCCCCCCGCCCTCAACCCCGCCCCCCCCCAGCTCAGGGAGAGTGCAGAAGGATTAAGAACTTGGTCAGCATCCCGAAGGAAAGCATACATTGGACACAAAACTTCATACGGCATGGTGGAAGACAAGTCTGCAACCCTTTGCAATCTCTTTCCTCATTGATTGTCTTGCAACCTTCCACTCTCTGGGCATTTGTTGGTATTTCACATTTAGACACGTGGATGTATATCTGAAGGAGGAAAAGTGCAAGATGTTTATACATAGAGAAGATAGCATAATTTGCATTCCTAAAATATGAAAGGGACCAGTTCTCAGAGCACTAGCTTCCAGGTAACTATATAGGTAAAGGTAAAGGTTTCCCTTGCTCGAAAGCCAGTCATATTTGACTCTAGGGTTCAGTCCCCATCTCTGTTTCAAAGCCAAAGAGCCAGTGTTGTCTGCTTCTGCAGACGTTTCCGTGGTCATGTGGCAGGCATGACTAGACACTGGAGCTCACCGAGTGCTGATACCTTCCCACTGAAGTGGTCCCTATTCATCTACTTGCAATTTCTTGCTTTCAAACTGCTAGGTTGGCAGGAGCTGGGACAGAGATGGGGGCTCATTCCACCATGCAGCACTCGGGTCTCAAACTGCTGACCTTCCAGTCATCAAGTTCAGTGTTTTAACCACTAAGCCACCACAGTCACACAATAACAGATAACACCAAATAACACCGCAGCCACACCAATAGCAAAAGATGAATACAAATGATGTTCGACTTTGCAATTACAAGAGGGACTCAAAGTGGTTACCATCAGCATTCAGACATTTCTGATTTTGGGAAACTACTGTTTGAGCAATGTTGACCAAATGGTCCACTTGTATCACTGTGCATGCTGTTTCAGTTCCTTCCTGAAGTATTTCCAGTGTACTGGGTTTTCTATGATACAACACATCCTTTAAGGTCCCCCATTGGTAGAAGACAACTGATGTTAAGTCAGGAGATATCCATAAATGTCAAATACCATTTCAAAATGGGTTTGTACTCCTTGAACAGCAGCTGTGAACCATTTTCTTTGACTGTCCTGGATGTCACATGGCGATGCTGCCATTCATTCCTTTGATCAAATGTAATACTACACATGTAATTCAAATCAACTTTGAAAAGTAAGACATAGATAACATCTCTTAAAATGTCTGTATATATTTTGGCACCCTTAGTGCAAAAGATATATCAAGTCAAATATATATATCAAATAGACATTTTTGGCTGATAGTGGGCAACATTAAGAGCTTCTGGGGGAGCTAACATCAAATCTGCTGAAGGCATGTCTAAACTAATGTACCGCAGCCAAAACATTGTAAGTTCGATCCTGGTTGGGCACAAGACTGACTCAGCCTTCCATTCGTCCAAGGATGATAAAATGAGTAACCAGCAAGTTGGGGGCAAAACACTAATTACTTTGTGAACTGTCCAGAGAATGCACTAAGTGGTTTGGGGCAGTATATAAGTGTAATTGTTATTTCTATTTGCCAGGGTATTTAAAATGTATAAGGACTGTGGTGGCTTAGTGGTTAAGATGCTGAACTTGATGACTGGAAGGTTGGCAGGTCAGCAGTTTGAGACCCAAGTGCTGTATGTCAGAGTGAGTGCCTGTTTCTTTCCCAGCTCCTGCCAACCTAGCAGTTTGAAAGCAAGGAATTGCAAGTAGATAAATAAGTGCCTCTTCCGTGGGAAAGGTAACAGTGTTCCGTGCACTCCAGTGTCTAGTCATGCCTGCCAAATGACCATGGAAACACCTGCAGATGCAGACAATGCTGGCTCTTGGCTATAAACAGAGATGGGCGCCAAACCCTGGCTTTCGAGCAAGGATCACCTTTACCTTAAAATGGATACAAAGGCTTAATGCATTAAAGTCATGGGATGGTGTAACTCCATGCAAGAACAGAGGTGTTCTAACTCAACCTTATGAGCAGATGACAATATGAAACTTTCCAATGGGAAGACTAAATGAGGAGGAGGATTAAAAGAGGAGTAAAGTGAGAGCCTGGCTTCTCTTTGTCTGGTCAAGAGAAGTACTTTCTGCCTGCTGCACTCCAGCCACTGACTTCTTACTTTGAGAACCATACTCTGGAGTTGTATTTCTGTACAGCTCCCCCCATGGGCCTTGACTAGCCCTATTATCCATGGAACAGCTCCTGTGGCGAACACAGACAAACTGAATCCCTCCTCTTCAGGGGGTAAAAACGTCCTTTCATGTCTTCCTCAGGAAAAACAGTACAGCGTGCGTTAACTTTTCCCTCTTCTTTCAAGGATGAAGTAAACACTTGTCTCTGAGAGTCTGAGGAATTCCTGTAGTAACTTTAACCCACCGCCATCCTCCTTTCACACCTACAGGGCTCTGTGAGAGAAGTGATTTATCACACTCTGGTTAAAAATGAAATTGTCTTATTTTACTGGCTGTCAGTTTTGACAGTAAAGGTCCAAAGGATGTTGTGGGTGGGGGAGAAGTTGCCTTTCCAGCTTCAATGGCCATTCAAAAAGGGGTTTCCCCACCTTAAAATCCATCAATTTAGGGTCAAGAGTAGGTTCAGCTCCTTTCTTTAATTCACCTTGGCCTGTCTCTTCCTTTTTCCTCACTTCCCTATGATATCTTTTTGAAGATTTTGTTAGCTTCTGGGGGAACAGAATAGCATCTTTGCAGCTGGTGGTCCACCACCCAAGAGAGTAAGATGACATCTTCCATTGGCCAATGAGTTACCTTTAGGCTTGATCAATGTTGGCAAAGGCAGGCAGGGAGGAAGGAAGGAAGGAAGGAAGGAAAAGGAAGGAAGGAAGGAAGGAAGGAAAGGAAGGAAGGATAAGGAAGGAAGGAAGGAATGGATGATAGCACATCAGTTATTACTTTGCTTTTTTCAATACATGTGACTCTGTAGAGTTGGAATAAGGGCAGAAAGTTTCTACCAATAAAGGTAGCCACTGAAATCCACTGCAAAATTTTGCTTCTTTTATTATGCCAAAGAGCTTCATTCCAGACGAAGAGATTATGCAACCCAGGGAGGACAGCACTGGGGAGGAGCCACGACTTTGGCATGATATAGCGCACACAAAAAGTGTGACCAATTGCAATGACAGGGGCTGCCGTGACAGCTTGTGATGGAGGGAAATTAAATCCCAAACCAAACAATGCACCATTATCCTGTGTTCTATAAGCCTCCTTGTTGAAGGGAGATTGAGAGGGGGGGAGCCGGGGCAGTGTGTGTGTATGTGAAGAAAAGTGATGCACATATTTGTCCCTACTCTCCCAACTGCCCTGTTCTTTCAAGGCAACAATAAAATAAGACCTATGCTTGAGACGTTCCCATAGCAGACTATATCTGGTACTGGGAAATCTAGATCCAGAGTTGTCAGAGTGGGAGAGTGAAATCAAAATAGGAAATGCAAACTGTCTATCCATGAGTGTGCTGGGGTACACAGCAAGAGCCTTCTCGAAGATTGTGGTATTTTTTTAACTACAATTGGGCATACCCTGGTAACAGCAACTTTGTGTTGTTCGTTACCCTATCTCACACTAGGTCTGCCAACTCAGATCCAGGAAGAGTTTATGGCAAGAAAAAACATCCTCGAGGGTACACAAGAGCAAAAACAAATTAGAAGATGGAGGAAGAAGCTAACCGGACAATGCAAGCGCGGCGCCAAAATGGCCGCCCGCTCTTTGCGGGAGCCCCCCCACAGGACGAAGGCATCCGGGTAGTTAGGGGCGTGGCCAGCTCCCTTATAAAAGGGGTGGCCACGAGGCAGCCGAGCTGCCATTTTGCGAAGCGACGGAGCGGAGAGGTTTTTCCTCTTACTCCGTCGCTTTTTTACCTTGAGCGGGAAGCCTTTTGGCTGCTTACTTTCCTCTTTTCGGCTTCCCTTAGGTCCAACTGAGATGCCTTCGAAGAAGAAGGCGGCCGCGAGCGCGGCTTGGGCGGTGCGGAGGCGCAATCCGGGTCGGAGGACTGCGGCTGCGCCTTCCCACCAGCCGCCTTTGCCGGCTCCCACCGGGACCGGTGGGATGGGGTCTATTACCCCCTGGCTGGAGGCTGGGGACCCGAGCAGGGGTCCAACATGGGCTGCGGCCCGCGGCCCGCAAGCGGCGGACGCCGCTCCTGGTGCTCATTCCACTGGGCCTTCTTCCATCGGGGCCCAGCTCACTCCGGGGCCTTCCAGCCTTGGGGGGTGGTGTGGTCCCCTCCCTTGGCAGGTGCCCACGCCGGCCCTGCCGGGCCTGGGTGTGGGGTCATGGCCATATTCGGGCCCCGGGGTGCAAGGGCCTGTACCCACGCCCGTAACGGGCGGGCCGGCTGGCCCGTGGCCCCAGGCCAGTGTGGAGGCCTTGCTGGCCCGCGTGGCAGCACTCGAGGCTTCCCTTGCTCGGGCCAGCCACACTGGGGCTCCTTTTGGGGTGCACTTGGACGCGTCGTCTGCTGGGCAGCAGCAGGCGACGGGACGGGTCGAGCAGCTTGAGGCGTGTGGTGCGACTTCGGCCACTGCCTCGCAGCTCCCCGACCAACAGGCCAGCGCGGGTCAAGCCCCGGCGGCGAGCTCTACGGCGGTCGTGAGCTCCGACGCCCCCAGTGGGCCGGAACCCCCGGTGGGGCCGGCCCGCGGGGGTGCAGCATGTGAGTATGCGGTACAAACTAGTGCACCTACACATGTGGCTACGTTGGGGGGGGGGCTTTCCAATGGCCTTGGCCTCGCATGGGTGGTGCGGCGGTACAGCCGCTGACGCACCAACAGGCGACGTCAACCACCACCCAGGGCCCCGGGGTGGGGAGCATTTCCTACCCTGTGGGGAATGTTTTAGGGGTGGCTGGGCTAGTTCAAGCCCCTTTCCAGATGCCCGCAGTTTCTGCTGTGCCTGTCTCGGCCTTGCCGACAGCGGGCTATTCCTTGCCACTGGGTGACCATTTGGCACAGGCCACCAGAGAGAAAATATGGCGAGGGGAGTATGTTGATATCTTCTCACTCCTAAACAGGGAGCCCACCAAGGAAGAGAGGGAGGGGCAGGATGAGAAGGATAGGGAACAGGCACGTCGTCGCAAGCCACCACGGACGTGGGCCAACTGGCTGCCGGCTTACCTCATCTACATGGCGGTGTACCTGAGGGCCCGGCCGGATCTGGCAATTCCGATGGTCCAGTATTTGGACAATATCTATCGGGCGATGGTTGATTTTCCGGGCCCGTCGTGGTTGGCTTATGACGAGGAATTCCGTATGCGAATTCCCCTGCACCCTGAGATGAGGTGGGATGAGCCATGCCAGAGGCTTTGGCTTCTGTACATGACGCCCACGCGCCCTGCACCAGGGGAAAGATACCATTGTGGACATGCGGTCCAGCGAGTGGCTCCAGCACAGGTTCCCCGCCAAGTGGCGGGGCAGGGGGTTCCAGCCCGCCCGCTGTGCTGGACTTTCTCGTCTAATGGTTCATGCAATAAGAAGAATTGCAAGTACAGACATGAGTGTCCCACCTGTGCGGGCCCCCATGCAGCCTCTGCCTGTCCCAGGCCTGGAGGGACGCGGGGCAGAGGGAGGGGCGGACAGTGGGCTGGCAAGACTGCCGCAGATGGAGCTGGTTCACCGAAAGGCTCCCTCCCCAATTAATGTGGACATGCTGGAGCGTTGGCTCGCATTGTACCCGAAGGGGGAGGATGCAGATTATCTCCTTCAGGGCTTTAGACAGGGGTTCCGTATTCCTTTCATGGGTGATAGGTCCCCTCAGGATGCCCCCAACCTTTTGTCCCTTAGGGGGAGGGAGGAGGTGGCTGCCGCCAGCATTAATAAGGAGGTCAATGCGGGCAGGGTCGCTGGCCCTTTCCCTGCACCCCCGTTCACTAACCTCAAGGTATCGCCCCTGGGCTTGGTTCCCAAGAAGTCACCAGGCGAGTTTCGCCTTATCCATCACTTGTCCTACCCAGCCGGCCGATCGGTCAACGATGCTATCCCTGACGACCTTTGCTCAGTCAGGTATACATATTTTGACCACGCGCTGCGCATGGTGCGCTCATGTGGCCCGGGTGCGCTGCTGGCTAAGTGCGACATTAAGTCGGCTTTTCGCCTCTTGCCAGTGCACCCGGGCGACTTTGAATTGCTGGGTTTCAAATTTAGGGGCGAATATTATTTTGATAAGGCCATGCCTTTTGGCTGTTCCATATCATGCTCGGCTTTCGAGCGTTTCAGTACCTTCCTAGAGTGGGCTTTCGTCCGCAGGTCAGGGTCCCGGTCTGTAGCCCATTACCTGGATGACTTTTTATTCGGGGGTGAACGGGGCTGGGACACGTGTACACGTCTCCTCAACACATTTCAGACGCTAATGGAGGAACTCGGTGTCCCTTTAGCGCCCGGAAAGACCAAGGGCCCATCTACACAGCTAGTCTTCCTGGGGGTGGAGATTGACATGATAGCGCAGGCGTCTAGGTTACCACGGGATAAGGTGTCAAGGATAGTGGCACTTATCTTGGACTTGTTGGCCAAGCGCAAGGCATCACTGAGGGAACTGCAGGTGCTGCATGGTCACCTTAATTTCGCCTGCAGAGTGGTCGCACCGGGCAGGGCTTTTGCCCGGCGCTTGTGCGACACTATGGCAGGATTATCCAGGCCTCACCATAGGGTTAGGCTTACCCGGGGTATCAGGGCAGACATGCTTGTCTGGTTACAGTTCCTGAGGGACTTCAATGGGGTCTCATTTTGGAGGCATGACCTCCTGGCTTCCCCTCAATTTCAGATTCAGTCTGATGCCTCGGGATCCCTGGGTTATGGGATGTACTTCAATGGGAAGTGGGCCTATGGTGGGTGGCCACCGGCCTGGGCAGGCACGGGTCGCCTGCGTGATCTCACGTATCTGGAGTTTTTCCCTGTCCTGGGTGCTTTGATGCTATGGGGCCAGGAGTGGTCCAACTCGGTCGTGCATTTCTGGTGTGACAATGCGGCCGTGGTCCACATTGTAAATGCACAGACTTCTAAATCGCCCAGGGTTATGGATCTAGTGCGCCAATTTGTGTTGCGCAGCCTGTGCCTCAACGTGCTATTAAGGGCCAGGCATGTCCCAGGGGTTAATAATGATATTGCTGACGCTTTGTCCCGCCTACAGATCTCCCGGTTCCGTGCCTTGGCCCCGGATGCGGAGGAATTTCCCTCGCCACTCCCGGAGGAGATATGGACCATTGGCAAGGAGAGGTGAACCGGGCGATTGGCCTGTCACTAGCCCCACGCACCCGTAAGGCGTATCACCACGCAATTAATTCTTTCAGGGCATTCTGTACTCAATTTCAATTGCCAGGAACCTGGCCGATCCCGGTAACCCATGTTCTGCGGTTCATGGTTTACCTGCATTCTCAGGGCCTTGCACCTCGCACCATAGCATCTAAGCTTTCAGCGTTGGCTTTTATGGCCAAGGTGGGGGGTCATGTGGACAGCACCTCTGACTTCCGTGTGAGACATGTTTTGGAGGGGTGGGTGCGCGAGCGCGGGCGTTGCCCGGACGACCACCACCCGATTTCCCCAGGGGTCCTTACCCAGTTGGCCCGGGGCTGGCCTTGCCTCTTTTTTGATGCATATGAGGCAGCCCTGTTCCATGCAGCCACAACGGTGGCATTTTTTGGAGCGCTCCGCATCAGCGAGCTTGTGATGCTGTCTAAGGCGGATGCAAGTCGTAGGGCACTGGAACTCGAGGATGTCTGTGTAGCCAAAGACTGGGCTCAGTTGAGGATACGTTCCTCTAAGACCGATCAGCATGGCGTCGGCAGTGGTGTGCGACTGCTACGGTGTTCTTTGGCAGACATCTGTCCGGTTGGTGCCCTACAGGAATTCCTGGCACTGCGTGGCATGCACCATGGCCCGTTTTTCTGTCACCAAGATGGGTCTCCCCTTACTAAATTTCAATTTTGGAAGGTGACGGGCAAAGCGCTGGCCAGTGTTGGCCTCCCAGGCGCCCGCTATGGCACTCATTCATTCCGTATAGGGGCGGCCTCGACCGCTGCGGCTTTTGGGTACTCAGGGGCTGACATACGTAGCATGGGACGGTGGGGATCGCAATGTTTTCAATTTTATGTGCGCCCACTCCCCCCGTGAGTACCAACCCGGTCACCTTACCTACTTTCCCTCATTTTTTCCTTTACAGACCCGGGGTGTCGTATTACACCGGTGACAGTATGGCTGGTGGGCCATAGCTATGTGCACAGGGCAGCACGTTATGCTGCGGCGACAGAGTGGGGACCCCAACTGGGACTGGGTGCATACGCAAGTCTCACATGGCATGGTAAGCCCGGGATGTTATGGCGGGAGCTGCTGCCTTTCCTTTTTTCAGGCCAGAATGCTGACCCGCCTGACATTCTGATCATACACCTGGGGGGCAATGATTTGGGCCAGGTCACCGGCTTGTCGCTGAAGCATGCGATTTGCGAGGACCTCGCCTACCTGCATTACGTCTGGCCCGCCACAACCCTTGTTTGGTCAGACATGGTCCCGCGCCATTCCTACAGAGGGGGCGTTGACCTCCTGGCCCTTGACCGCGCTAGACGCATGGTGAATAGGGCAGTGGCGCGTTTCCTTGTCGACAGGGCTTCGGGGAGGGTCAGTCGTCACCCCGCTATTAGCCTCCAAAGTTATGACTTGTATGCAGGGGATGGGGTCCATCTGTCGTGAGGAAGTATGGACCTCCTGTTGGGTGATTGGCGAGCAGGCCTGTTGACCGAGCTGACGGTCTGGGGGGGGGCGTCGAGCCTTCTTTGAAGCCCCTCCGTGTGGCGGGTAGCACTGGTAAGGTAAACATTATGACCCACAGGTATCCGGCAAGTTCGCAATTGACTGGACAACACTAGACAGGCATAAGTTGGTTAAACGTTCTCCGGTCAACGACGAACTAGGTGACGGGGTGATGGCTATAGCTAGACAGCATGCATCACCCCGTGATTTTACGGATACGCGTCAGAGGGTGGGGTCATTAGTTAGATATTGACTACGGTCAACAATTTGTTTGTTGTCAACAAACAAATTGATACAAATGGATACATTGTAGCAATTGCCGTTGGCAATTTTGGGTGGTACCTTACCAGTGTTACTTCGGCCTGCTTGCCTTAAGAATTATGATTGGTCAATTACCAATAGAAATTTATAATTCGGACTAGGGCATGAATCAATAAATGTGGCCCAATGCCGTTATCCACTTTCATTGGTGTCTGAGTCCTTTATTGGGGGGTGCGCCTGCAATGCAAGCGCGGCGCCAAAATGGCTGCCGCACTCTTTGCGGGAGCCCCCCCACAGGACGAAGGCATCCGGGTAGTTAGGGGGCATGGCCAGCTCCCTTATAAAAGGGGTGGCCACGAGGCAGCCGAGCTGCCATTTTGCGATGCGACGGAGCGGAGAAGTTTTTCCCTCCACCCCCTCCCTAGTTAACAGTGTGATATTTTGGTCGCTTCGGGGCCGGGTGGGAATTTTTGGCTGGGACCCATATTGGCTTCCGGGTCCTGTTTTTTTCGCCCATCCCACACTGTTGCTATGGTTTGACATAGGGGTTTTCTGTTGCTGCTGTTGACTTTGGTCACATGGGCGGGTAGCACTGGTAAGGTAAACATTATGACCCACAGGTATCCGGCAAGTTCGCAATTGACTGGACAACACTAGACAGGCATAAGTTGGTTAAACGTTGTCCGGTCAATGACGAACTAGGCGACGGGGTGATGGCTATAGCTAGACAGCATGCATCACCCCGTGATTTTACGGATACGCGTCAGAGGGTGGGGTCATTAGTTAGATATTGACTACGGTCAACAATTTGTTTGTTGTCAACAAACAAATTGATACAAATGGATACATTGTAGCAATTGCCGTTGGCAATTTTGGGTGGTACCTTACCAGTGTTACTTCGGCCTGCTTGCCTTAAGAATTATGATTGGTCAATTACCAATAGAAATTTATAATTCGGACTAGGACATGAATCAATAAATGTGGCCCAATGCCGTTATCCACTTTCATTGGTGTCTGAGTCCTTTATTGGGGGGTGCGCCTGCAAAGAACAACATTAAAGGAGGATGTGATTAAGGAACTCAACCTCCCCTTCATCACTTGACAAACCCAGAAAAGGCTGGTCTGGAATTCCTAAATGTAAGTCCAACATGGGGGCTGCTATTGGACAACAACATACTGTGTGAATGCAGAGAAACACAGAGTCAAGTTCACCTGTTGTTCTGTCGACTCCTACCAGAATCATATACTGTACAATGATTTGTTTATTTATTTGTTTATTCGATTTATAGGCCACCTTCCTTGCCTCAGTGACCCAAGGTGGCTTACATCAAATAACATCTTATGCAATTAAAAACCATTGTTAAAAACCATTTAAAAATTATGAACTGTAAAAACCAATAACCCCTTAATTAAAACCCCACAGGGCTAAATGAACCAGCAAGGCTGAGATGTGCTGCCAGATGCACCCCATGCCTGCTGGCAGAGCCAGGTTTTCAAAGCCTTACTGAAGGGGTACAGTTCTGCCAGGAGGTGCAGTTCTGGTGGCAGGAGGTTCCAAATGGCTGGCCGACACCATGAAGGCTCTCCTCCTGGTCCCAGTAAGATGTGTATCCCTAGCTGATGGGACCACCAGAGAGCCCCACTGGTCCGCCCTCGTAGGACAGGTCGAACACCTTGGGACAATGCAGTCTCTTAGATATCCTGGCCCACTGCCATGTAGGGCTTTAAAGGTCAAAAACAGCACCTTGAATTGCACCCAGAAGCATACTGGCAGCCAGTGCAGCTCCTGTAGCAGTGACGAGGCATGGGCATAGCGTCCACACCCCATCACCACCCGGGCAGCTGCATTCTGGACCAGCTGCAGCTTCCGGATTGTTATCAAGGGCAGCCCCATGGAGAGTGTGTTACAGTAGTCCAATCTGGAGGTGACCAGAGCATGGGCGATTGTAAGCAGGGAGTCTTGGTCCAGGAATGGGCATAATTAGCGAATGACACGGAGTTGTGCAAAAGCCCTCCTGGCCACAACTGTCACCTGCTCTTTGAGCAGTAGTCGTGAATGCAGTAGAACCTCCAAATTACACGCTGGGTCTGTTTGGGGCAAAGAAGCCCCATCCAGTACCAAAGATGGTAGTTCCCAGGATAGCGCATGACAGCCACTCAGTCTTGCTGGGACTCAGCTGAAGCCTGTTGTCCCCCATTCAGACCCTCACAATGATGATTTAATTTTGGCCAATGGCAAAGCCATGAAGGTGGCTTCATTTTGACAGTTTTAAGTTTGTTCTGGGCATGAAAGAAATAGAAATCTTGGAAAAGAGGTGGCCTAGTTCTGGGACAGACACAGTGTGCAACTCTTCCCAGCACAGCATTGAAGGATGCCAAATGGACAGCAGGTGAACCAGCATTCCTCCTAAGAGGCAAGCTCAGTTCATGGACAAATCCCCCCACCTTCTAAGTGAGACTGAGACAACTGATTAACTTTCTAACTTATTTATACATTTTAAGTGGTTCATTCAATTAACATATTGAATATGCTTGAGTTATTTACACAGATGAAGTCCCTTTGGTTTCTTCTGTTTGCACCACCGTAATCTCTTCCATCCTTTGTATGTCTCCAGAGAAGAAAGCAAACAGATTGTTGTAATCATCAGTTATATCTGAGGTGCTGGCATGAGATAACTGAAGATGTTGTCATTTTCTGCAAGGCACAGACTAATTTACATCATTCAAGCTACCTTTCCCAGGCATGTACACAGAATCCTTCTAAGGTTTTAGTAGCAGAATTCTACATTCCATATCCCACCCCTAGTTTCTCAGATTCTTCACATGTAGTAATTCAGCATTTATTATGATTAAGATGAGGCTTATTTCTTATGTTGAGAAACCATAAAATAGATAATAATTTCATTATAGAGTGCTTTGCAAATTAACAGTTTTATATAGATGATTAACCATTGTGTGGCTCCATTTCAAGTCTGGGATACAGAATTGAAGTGATTTAAGCTTATTCCAGATTGTACATGATTCACGGCAATGTGTCCAGTAGCAACAAAGGCTCACATTATTGTAGGAAGAATGGCTACAATATGGAAAAAGCTTATAACCATGCTCCTGTGGTGGGTGAGGGGATCTCTAATTACTGAAGACGTTTCAATAAATGGATGGTTGCACACTCAGACTCAGATGCACAGGTACATGCACATATCACTTCATACAGATAGGAATAAGTGTTAACAGGTAACTTCTGGGCATGGTAAACCTAGATTCTAGGTGTTGCTAACTTTGGATGGGCAAATGTAGGGCTCCTGGATTCCCTCTTCCCTCAAGTTATTGATCTCTCAATCAGATTTGGACTGGCCAGCCTATCACATATCTACCCCAAGCTCTTGAGAGGGACAGCAGTCCTTCATAAAAGAAAATGGATGGCCACTTTCATGCTGACATAGGGAGAAATTCTAAGATTCACTCCTCTCTTTGTGATTTGAAGGAAGCAAAACATGCTCACCAACAGATGTTTTATTTTCCCCGTTAGTAATCTTGGCCTCTATGACTCTGACAGTCACCCTTTTTATACAGTTCTGTTATTTTGTGAGGAAGAGGTGATGACAATGAGGAGGAAGTTCATAATCATTAACATCAACACAGGAAATAAAATGTCATTAAGGAATGACTCATGAAGCATTCAAGCAGCTATCTTCCCATAACCAAATCTCCAACCAAAATTAAACCCACATATAACAAAGCAAAAGTCGGTTAGAATCCTCACAGAATTGGGTGGGTGGGGAATCATTGTTCTGGATTTGTTCCATTCTGATAATTCCAAATCCTGCTGTACAGAGCAACAAGTCAAATCCATCAAGGAATCCCATATGAGAGGGTGTGAAGATGAGAGCTACTTCAGTTCAATAGGAATTGACATAACACTTCTGAAAGTGGAGTGACCATGTCTAATAAATACTTGGAGAATCCAGGGTCTCTCTTAAACATCAAGCTGCTTAGAGTTGGCCTCTTTCTGCTACCATTACCATCTCCTCCACCAACTCCTTGTTGACTAATGAATTCACCAGGGCATTAATGCTGCCACGGTCTTTATCTCTACCAAAATGATATTTCCTTTATTTAATTCTCACCCTCCCCCTTTAGTCAATTTCCTCTTGCTGATTTAGTTAGTCCTCTCTTCCACCTGTCAGCCCCAATAATAGAAGTGCAATCCCTTCAGAAAAATGCTCCAGCCCTGTATTCTTAGAGGGCTCATTGAATGCAGATTTATCATTGATGATGCTGACTTTTCTGTACTGTCAAATTAATTTTGTGGGGAGGTGGGTGTTCAGAAAATGTGTTCATGTATGTACCTATGTGTGCATGTGTGCCCCTGCCCATATATCTTTCTGGCTACTGTTTCCCTCTGCTAACATTGCTATTTGCATTTTAAAAATTGTACAGCCCTGGACTTGATTATTGTAGTCTCTACAAACTTTGCAGAAGGATTGGAGCAGAGTTGACTCTCTGTGGTCACACATTCCCTGGATTACAAGAGTTGACAGGCATGAGCCCTATTCAGTCATTAAATCCCATGCAAACATCCTACATGAGGTATGGAAGCTCTTGAACCCTTCTTCCTCTGCTATTTTATCCTCTACCAAAGTGTGAACAGTGACCTATCTAAAAAGGGAGAACCTCTGTAGTCCATGGGGGCTTTCCACATGAAAGACAACCCTGATTTTCTGGGATTCCAAATAATTTCGAAAGCTCCCCCCCCCCCAAAAGATGGAGGGTGCTAATGCAATTGCCTTCAGTAAGTAGGAGCTATGAAACCAAAAGAAGGAAGGAGATGGGGCTAGACTGCTTCACATCATCTTGTGTTCAGTATACATGGGATTGAATGCCTCAACAGGTCTTGAGGTGCCAATAGTTGCTCTCCCATAGCTCTGGTGGTACAGGAAAATAGACAACTGGTGACCAACCATTGAAGTCCCTTCTTGTGGTGAGTTTGAATGTCTGAGCATGGATTGAATGTCTGAGCATGGCTCTTGTTCAGATGTTTTTGACATCTGGGACAAAGGGCAACTTCTCCCAGCCATTCAGGCATGAGACTCTGTGAAGAAGGAACATAATGTTTTACTGCTTCAAAAAGGGATGAAATTGAATTTGTTGGTTTCAAAAGGGAGAGAGATATTGCCATTAACTTTCACACATAGATCCACCTCTAGATATCAAAATCCTCCAAAATTTTGTCTTCTTCTCTTCTTTGCTTCCTCTTTTATCCCATCTGTTGTCAAGGGATATACAAGGTTCCTGTTCTGGCACTTCTAGCAGACTCCACCGGCATTATTTGGTGTTCTTGTAAATTTTTTTGATGTTATCTCTCCACCATCCTCTGGGTCTGCCTCTTGGTCTTTGTCCTTGTCCTCTTTCCACGTATGCCTTGCAAGGTGTTGAATTTCAAGACATTCTCTCCAAATAGGCAAATCACTTTATTTATTGTCTCTGTGTGTAGTGCAAGTTTGGTTCTGTTCCAGTTTAATTTGGTGATCACAGTTGCCTTCAGTTGCCTAACTATGGCCTGTTCAGCCTGGTCTTCTGTATCCGACAAAATGGTGTCCATGTTCCTATAAGTCCATCCTATCCCAGGGATTGCCATAAAGTGTCTTTTGTCATTCACAGGCAATTTTCCTTGATCATGTGGACTATCCATAAATGTTATGAGCTAGGAGTTTTCTAGGGTGGTGATGGTGGTAGGGGGAATGAAAGGAAGGGAAAATAAATTATAGCCAGGTCTGACATTCTTGCACCCCCCCCTCCAATTCCTTCCCCTTCTCTCCCACTTTCTGGACAGTTGCCATGAACCCAGACATTCAAAAACATTTCAGACTTAAAAGGTTAAGATTTAAGTGCAGCTGATTTTATCTGGGCTTTTAACTAACACAGCCAGGTGGATTAGAGAAATGTGTACAATCTCCACTCTAGACACTTGGGTAAATATGCACAAGCAGGCAAGCCAGCCAAGGAAAGAATCTGCTGTTATTGTCTATTAATTTGAAAGAGGAGATTAAAGAAAGTGCAGAAATCAGTAATGTAAATATTAAAAAGGATTTCAATTTATATGTAAGAACATTACTCTAGCAGCAGCCCTGACTATTTTCAAATAACAAGGGGGAGAAAGGTCTTTTTCCTTCTCTTTTAAGGGAAAGAGTGGCAGTGGAGAGAACAAGGAGAGTTGAAAGAAAAAGAAATTTACATATTTCCCCCTATTTCCCCCTCTCGCTTTGTTTGCAGGAATGGAGACCAGTTTGCTTAATAAAGGTGGATATTGTGTTCCTTCTCTGCATTTTCAGTGTATACGTTTTCTTTAGAAGAGTGGCCCTGGAAAATAAAGGATAAAAAACCCTAGTGTAGTCAGAAATATTACCTTTCTTCCTCCCAGCCTGTATTCCAATAATGACTTTAAAAAAATATCAATGCCCTTGCCTTCCATTTAGGTATCAGTCAGAAAACATCTTCAGTCTACTTCTTCTTTGTCTTCTTCTTCTATGTCCCAATAAAACCCTGAACTGCCAAAATTAAGCCTCTGGAAGCAATCAGCAGACCAGTAAATGAGCTGGATTCTGTATCTCTCCACATTCACACCATGTGTTGTTGTCCACCAGCAACCCCCATTTGAGCATGTTGGACTTGCATTTGGGGACTCCAGCCCCCAGCCTATTCAGGTTCCTCCATATGATGTAGGGGAGGATGAGTTGCTCAGCCATATCCTCCTTTAATATTACTCATTGTCCAGTGAGCTCTTTCCTCCATCTTCTAATTTGGTTTTGCTCTTGTGTACCCTCAAGAATGTTTGTTCTTGCTATAAAGCTCTACCTGGATCTGAGCCAGCGGACTTGAAGCTCATATCCATTTAGAGGATGTTGAGGGTCATTCTCTTGCTTAGTTCTCTCAGTGTCTGCTGCTACTTATATCCTGATCTTAGGAGGAGTAATACTAACAAGAGGGTTTGAGGCCTCCTGTCACTATATGCATAACTTCATTAACCCTTAATACAGATCAACATTTTCTTCTCTTACATTTCTCCACCACCCTCTGTTTCAATTTTGATTGCTGGGTAAAACAAGGATTAATATTTTATTTTGGTTTCTTGATACTGCCCCCATGGGGAAAATTGTCCCAGTTCGGCCAAGGTAATATACATGACATTATGCTATTTTGTCTTCACATCAACTTTACATGGTAGGATTTCCTAGTGGAGAATGTCAGCTAAGGAAACTGGTTAGCTTCATGGTTGGGAATAGATCTGAAAGTAGGGGAGAAATCCCATGCATACATAAAGTAGAAACATTTTAATATGGGAGCAACCAAAACTGACAATTTCTTCTGTCTGTGCCCAGGACTTAAAAGAGTCTACATAGAACCATGGAGTTGAAAAGGAGCCTATGAGACTATTGAGTCCAACCCCCTGCTCAATGCTGGACTCCAAATTGATAAAGAGCAAACTTCGAGAAAACACTCCCAGAGAAATTAGCAAATAGTACTAATTTTAATAATGAATAACAACTAACTGTGAAACTCTTCTATTAGTTCGCTAAACTACTAACTGAGGGGTCTGACAATATCACTACATGTGCAAAGACACATAAAGTATGTAACATAAACATCCGTAAAGAAGGAAAACACCCTCCCTCTCCCAAAAAGTTCCTGAGTGAGTCAAAAAAGTTCATAAACAAGTTCATAAGCAATGATAGGTATCCGCGTGTGACCAGCTCTTGTAATAAAGTCACCAGACCATGACGGTGATGTATCGCAGCGAATGGGTATAAGGTCCTGGAAGACTCAAGGCTGCTGTGCGGACTGGACCATGAATTAATTGTTTAAAGCTGGTTTCGAGGCGACTCAACCCAGGGGAAGGGAGTGCGATGTTCAGCAAGTTCTCGCTAAACTAATCCGTAAAGAAGGAAAACACCCTCCCTCTCCCAAAAAGTTCCTGAGTGAGTCAAAAAAGTTCATAAACAAGTTCATAAGCAATGATAGGTATCCGCGTGTGACCAGCTCTTGTAATAAAGTCACCAGACCATGACGGTGATGTATCGCAGCGAATGGGTATAAGGTCCCGGAAGACTCAAGGCTGCTGCGTGTCCTGGACCATGAATTAATTGTTTAAAGCTGGTTTCGAGGCGACTCAACCCAGGGGAAGGGAGTGCGATGTTCAGCAAGTTCTGATGTCCCTCCGGTAAGAAGACATTTCGAAAAGACTTCCTCAGAGTCTAAAGCATACAATGACAGAGAGAACACACATACAATATTTTCAAAACCGAACACTCATTACTAGCAACTAAGATGGAACCGTATTCCATCGTCTGTACCCATGACGACAATAACATAGACACATATAGAGACATGTAAATTCAAAGAGAATGAAAATGCAAGCGCGGCGCCAAAATGGCCGCCGCGCCCTTTGCGGGCCCCCCCCCACAGGACAGAGAATCCGGGTAGTTAGGGGCGTGGCCAGCTCCCTTATAAAAGGGGTGGCCACGAGGCAGCTGCGCTGCCATTTTGCCTCAGCGACGGAGCGGAGAAGTTTTTTCCCCTGCGCCTCCGTCGCTCGTTGGTATTGCCGGGAAGCCTTTTGGGTCGATTTTGCTTAGCTAGCTTCCCTTTTTGCTCGAGATGCCTTCCAAAAAGAAGGCTGCTGCGAATTCAGCTCGGGCTGTTAGGAGGCGCAACCCAGGTCGGAGGACCGTGGTGCCGCCTCCTCAACAGCCACCTTTGCCATCCCCGGCCGGGGCTAGTGGCTTGGGGTCTATCGCACCTTGGCCCGTTCAGAGTGCGGGCGCGGAGGGCGCTCCGGCCCGCGGCCCGCGAGCGGTGGACACCGCTCCTCCTTCCGCCCAACCCGTTGGGCCGACTACTTCTGGGCCGCAGCCTCTCCCGGGGCCCTCTAGCCTCGGGGGGTGGCCCGGTGCCCCGCCTTGGCAGGTTTCCTCACCAGCCCTACCGGGCTTTGGCCCTGGCCAATGGCCATATCTGGGCCATGGGGTGCAGGGAACTGTCCCCATGCAAGGGTCAGGTGGGCCGGCCGGCTCTTTGCCCATGGTTACTGTAGACACCTTACTGGCCCGTATTGCGGCCTTAGAGGAGTCTTTGGCTCGTGCCAGTCAGGCAGGTGCCCCTTTCGGGGTACCTTTGGAGGCGCTATCGGCAGCAGGACAACGGCCGGCGGGGAGGGTTGAGCTGCTGCAGGCGGGTGGCGCGGCTCCGGCCACTGCCTCGCAGCTCCCCAGCCAGCAACCTGGCGCGGGTCAAGCCCCGGTGATGAGCTCTACATCGGTCGTGAGCTCCGACGCCCCCAGTGGGCCGGAACCCCCGTTGGGGGCGGCCCGCGGGGGTGCAGCATGTGAGTATATGGTGCAAACGAGTACATCCACACACATTCCCAATATAGGGGGGACCTTTCAGTGGCCTTGGCCTCGCGCGGGTGGTACAGGGGCTACGCCGCTGGCGACCCACCCGGCGACAACTACTGCCACCATGCCCGCTGGGGTGGGCATTGGTTCTTACACTGCTGGGAACGTACTTGGGGTGGCAGGGTTAACTCATGCCCCTTTGGGTAGGCCAGCTATCCCCTTTTCGGCTTTGCCGACGGCAGGGTATTCCCTTCCATTGGGTGATCACTTGGCGCAGGCTACCAGAGAAAAGATATGGCGAGGGGAGTACGTGGATATCTTCTCACTCCTGAACAGGGAGCCCACTAAGGAAGAAAGGGAGGGTCAGGATGAGAAGGACAAGGAGCAGGCACGCCGCCGTAAGCCGCCGCGTACCTGGGCTAACTGGCTCCCCGCTTATTTGATATACATGGCGGTGTATTTGAGGGCGCGGCCGGATCTAGCTATTCCCATGGTCCAATATTTGGACAACATATACAGGGCAATGGTAGATTTCCCGGGCCCCTCATGGCTAGCATATGATGAGGAATTCCGTATGAGGATTCCCCTGCACCCCGAGATGAGATGGGATGAGCCGTGCCAGAGACTGTGGCTCTTGTATATGACACCCACACGTCCTGCCCCGGGGGATAGATACCATTGTGGACATGCGGTCCAGCGAGCAGCTCCAGCGCAGGTTACCCGCCAAATGGCGGGGCAGGGGGTTCCAGCCCGCCTGCTGTGCTGGACTTTCTCGTCCAATGGTTCCTGCAGTCGGAAGAACTGCAGATATAAGCACGAGTGTCCCACATGTTCTGGTCCCCATGCAGCCTCTGCTTGTCCCAAGCCTGGGGGGGTGCGAGGCAGAGGGAGGGGTGGACAGTGGGCTGGCAAGCCTGCCACGGATGGAACTAGTTCTCCGAAAGGCCCCCTCCCCAATTAAGGTGGACATGCTGGAGCGCTGGCTCGCATCGTACCCAAGGGGAGAGGACAGGGAGTACCTTATCCAAGGTTTTAAGCAGGGATTTCGTATCCCTTTTATGGGTGACAGATCTCCTCAGGATGCTCCCAACCTTTTATCCCTCAGAGGAAGGGAGGAGGTAGCCGAGGCCAGCATTAAAAAGGAGTTAGACGCGGGCAGGGTCGCCGGACCTTTTCCCGTACCCCCTTTTCCCAACCTGAAGGTTTCACCATTGGGTTTGGTTCCCAAAAAGTCCCTAGGTGAGTTTCGCCTTATTCATCATTTGTCCTACCCAGCCGGCCGATCGGTTAACGATGCGATACCTGATGACCTTTGTTCGGTCAGGTATACATCGTTCGACCATGCGATGCGCATGGTGCGCTCGTGTGGCCCGGGTGCCTTGCTGGCCAAGTGCGACATTAAGTCAGCTTTTCGCCTCTTGCCGGTGCACCCGGGCGACTTTGAATTGCTGGGTTTTAAATTTAAAGGGGAGTATTATTTTGATAAGGCCATGCCTTTTGGCTGCTCCATATCATGCTCGGCTTTCGAGCGTTTTAGTACCTTCCTAGAGTGGGCTTTCGTCCGCAGGTCAGGGTCCCGGTCTGTAGCCCATTACCTGGATGACTTTTTATTCGGGGGTGAACGGGGCTGGGACACGTGTGCACGTCTCCTCAATACATTTCAGACGCTAATGCAGGAACTGGGTGTCCCTTTAGCGCCCGAAAAGACCGAGGGCCCGTCGACCAAACTAGTATTCCTGGGGGTTGAGATTGATACAGTAGTACAGGCTTCTAGGTTACCGGGTGATAAGGTGTCTAGGATAGTGACCCTTATCTCGGAATTGCTGGCCAAGCGTAAGGCATCCCTGAGGGAACTGCAGGTGCTACATGGGCACCTCAATTTTGCCTGCAGGGTGGTCGCACCGGGCAGGGCTTTTGCCCGGCGCTTATGCGACGCCATGGCAGGGTTATCCAGGCCCCACCACAGAGTCAGGCTTACCCGGGGTATCAGGGCAGACATGTTTGTCTGGTTGCAATTCCTGAGGGAGTTTAATGGGGTCTCATTTTGGAGGTCTGACCTCCTGGCATCCCCCAATTTCCAGATCCAGTCTGATGCCTCAGGATCCCTGGGTTATGGGATGTACTTCAATGGGAAGTGGGCCTATGGTGGGTGGCCACCGGCATGGGCAGGCACAGGTCGCCTGCGGGATCTCACATACCTGGAATTTTTTCCCATTCTGGGGGCTTTGATGCTATGGGGCGAACAGTGGGCTAATTCGGTGGTGCATTTCTGGTGCGACAATGCTGCCGTGGTGCACATTGTCAATGCACAGACTTCTAAATCGCCCAGGGTCATGGACCTAGTGCGCCATTTTGTGCTGCGCTGCCTGCGCCTCAACGTCTTGTTCAGGGCCAGGCATGTCCCAGGGGTTAATAACGATATTGCTGACGCTTTGTCCCACCTGCAGATCTCCCGGTTCCGCGCCTTGGCCCCGGATGCGGAGGAATTTCCCTCGCCACTCCCGGACGAGATGTGGACTATTGGCAAGGAGAGGTGAACCGGGCGATTGGCCTGTCACTAGCGCCACGCACGCGTAAGGCGTATCAACAAGCATTCAATTTGTATAGGGCTTTTGCTACTCGATTTCAATGGCCAGAGACCTGGCCCATCCCGGTGGACCATGTTCTGCGGTTCATGGTTCACCTGCATGCAAAGGGCCTTGCACCTCGCACCATAGCATCCAAGCCCTAGGCGTTGGCTTTTATGGCCAAAGTAGGGGGTCATGTGGATACCACCTCTGACTTCCGTGTGAGACACGTTTTGGAGGGGTGGGTGCGCGAGCGCGGGCGTTCCCCGGACGACCGGCACCCTATTTCCCCAGGGGTTCTTACCCAGTTGGCCCGGGGCTGGCCAGGCCTCTGTTTTGATCATTATGAGGCAGCCCAATTGCATGCAGCCACAACGGTGGCATTTTTTGGAGCGCTCCGCATCAGCGAACTCGTGATGCTGTCTAAGGCGGATGCAAGTGGTAGGGCACTGGAACGCGGAGATGTATATGTTGCCAAAGACTGGGCCCAGTTGAGGATTCGCTCCTCTAAAACAGATCAGCATGGCGTAGGCAGTGGAGTAAGACTGCTACGGTGTTCTTTGGCAGACATCTGTCCGGTTGGTGCCCTACAGGAATACCTGGCACTGCGTGGCATGCACCACGGCCCGTTTTTCTGTCACCAAGATGGGTCTCCCCTTCCTAAATTTCAGTTTTGGAGGGTGACTGCCAGAGCCCTCACCAGGGTGGGACTACCGGGTGCCCGTTCTGGCACACATTCGTTCCGTATTGGCGCAGCCTCTACAGCGGCTGCTTTTGGGTACTCTGGGGCTGACATACGTAGCAGGGGGAGGTGGGGCTCACAATGTTTTCAGTTTTATGTGCGCCCACTCCCGCCATGAGTACCAATCCAGTCACCTTACCTTCCTTTTTCTCAATTTTCTTACAGACCCTGGGTGTCGTATTACACCGGTGACAGTATGGCTGGTGGGCCACAGCTATGTGCTCAGGGCAGCGCGTTACGCTGCGGCGACAGAGTGGGGACCCCGACTGGGACTGGGTGACCACGCCAGTCTCTCATGGCGCGGTAAGCCTGGGATGTTATGGCGGGAGCTGCGGCCTTTCCTTTTTTCTGGCCTGGGGGCTGACCCGCCTGACATTCTAATCATCCACTTGGGGGGCAATGATTTGGGCCAGGTCACCGGCTTATCGCTCAAGCATGCGATTTGCGAGGACCTCGCCTACTTGCATTATGTCTGGCCTGCCACAGCCCTGGTTTGGTCGGACATTGTTCCGCGCCACTCTTACAGAGGGGGCGTTAACCTCCTGGCCCTTGACCGAGCTAGGCGCGCGGTCAATAAGGCAGTGGCGCGGTTTCTCACCACCAGGGCTTGGGGACGGGTTAGTCATCACCCCGATATTAGTCTACAAAATTGTGACTTGTATGCAGGGGATGGGGTCCATCTGTCGCGAGGAGGTATGGACCTCCTGTTGGGTGACTGGCGAGCAGGCCTGTTGACCGAGCTGACGGTCTGGGGGGGGCGTCAGGTCTTCTGTGAAGCCCCTCCGTGTGGCGGGTAGCACTGGTAAGGTAAACAGTATGACCCACAAGTATCCGGCAGGTTCGCAATTGACTGGACAACACTAGACAGGAATAAAGTAGTTAAACGTTGTCCGGTCAACGACGAATCAGGCGATGGGGTGATGATGATTGCTAACCAGCATGCATCACCCCTGTGATTTCACGGATACGCGTCAGAGGGTGGGGTCATGAGTTAGTTATTGACTACGGTCAACAATTTGTTTGTTGTTAACAAACAAATTGATACAATTTGATACATTGTAACCAATTGCCGTTGGCAATTTTGGGGTGGTACCTTACCAGTGTTACTTCGGCCTGCTTGCCTTAGGAATTATGATTGGTCGTTTTACCAATACAAATTTATAATTCGGACTAGGGCATTGAATCAATAAATGTGGCCCTTTGCTGTTATCCACTTTCAATGTTGTCTGTGTCCGTTATTGGGGGGGTGCGCCTGCAATGCAAGCGCGGCGCCAAAATGGCCGCCGCGCCCTTTGCGGGCCCCCCCCACAGGACAGAGAATCCGGGTAGTTAGGGGCGTGGCCAGCTCCCTTATAAAAGGGGTGGCCACGAGGCAGCTGCGCTGCCATTTTGCCTCAGCGACGGAGCGGAGAAGTTTTTCCCTCCACCCCCTCCCTAGTTAACAGTGTGATTATGGTCGCTTCGGGGCCGGGTGGGAATTTTTGGTTGGGACCCACATTGGCTTCGGGTCCTGGCTTTTTTGCCCATCCCACACTGTTGCTATGGTTTGATATAGGGGTCTTTCTTCGTTCCTACTGTTGACTTTGGTCACATGGGCGGGTAGCACTGGTAAGGTAAACAGTATGACCCACAAGTATCCGGCAGGTTCGCAATTGACTGGACAACACTAGACAGGAATAAAGTAGTTAAACGTTGTCCGGTCAACGACGAATCAGGCGATGGGGTGATGATGATTGCTAACCAGCATGCATCACCCCTGTGATTTCACGGATACGCGTCAGAGGGTGGGGTCATGAGTTAGTTATTGACTACGGTCAACAATTTGTTTGTTGTTAACAAACAAATTGATACAATTTGATACATTGTAACCAATTGCCGTTGGCAATTTTGGGGTGGTACCTTACCAGTGTTACTTCGGCCTGCTTGCCTTAGGAATTATGATTGGTCGTTTTACCAATACAAATTTATAATTCGGACTAGGGCATTGAATCAATAAATGTGGCCCTTTGCTGTTATCCACTTTCAATGTTGTCTGTGTCCGTTATTGGGGGGGTGCGCCTGCAAAAGACGGACGTGGACGTACCTACTAGTGTTGATTATTTTGCGCATAAACCTCTATAGTTGATTCTTATTGTGTTCTCGCGTTGGACTACACTGCTGAGGTACTGGTTTAAATACCTTGGACGGAAGGCTCATACTACGTAATGTTCATCAGCTGAGTTATTCCACATATAACTATTAAAGGAAAAGAGCATAAATGGCAATAGCAGACCTACTTGTGTGCTGAGCGCTCGCTGAAAACTTACAGAAACGCCTCGCAAAAAACTCACAGAAAGGCGGATAGGTCCCAATCCGTGTTCAGACCAAGGGGAGACAGCGTTTTGAAATGATGGATGTAAAACGCCTCCCTCTGTAGGAGGAAACGTTCGATGTCGACTACCTGGTGTTTAGTAGGAGAGTAAGTTTCAAGTATCACCAGTTTTAAATTTTTGTGAGTATGTTTCTTTTCTGTAAAATGATTGACCATTGGTGCGTTTTGGATGCAATTCTTAATACGAGAAATATGTTCACCCAAACGCACCCTGATTGGTCGTCTGGATTGCCCAATGTAGGCTAACTGACATGCACATATGATAATGTATATGGATTCCCTTGTGCTGCAACTGGAAAATGACTTTAAATCCAAAGAGAAGTTACTGGAAGGTAGCTGTACGTGATTGGTATGCCACATGTAAGTGCAAAACTTACAGTCTCCGCATGCAAAAGGTCCTACGGGGGTACTGGAGCTGACAGACCGGGGATTGATGTCCGCTCGAGAAACATAGTTAGCAATGGAGCTTGTTTTGCTGAAGCCGATGGTGGGAGGCTGTTGACAACCAGGTGTAGTATCCAAAATATGCCAGTGTCTTAATATGATGTTTTTAATTTTGTTGGCAAGAGGAGTATAATCGAGAGACCAGAATAACCTAGAGTCATTCTGCGTTGCTCTAACGTTCTCCCTAAGCAAGGTGTTCCTTGGGCGTACATTCACCTTATTCCGTGCTGATTTGATGGAACACCTTGCTTAGGGAGAACGTTAGAGCAACGCAGAATGACTCTAGGTTATTCTGGTCTCTCGATTATACTCCTCTTTCCAACAAAATTAAAAACATCATATTAAGACACTGGCATATTTTGGATACTACACCTGGTTGTCAACAGCCTCCCACCATCGGCTTCATACGTAGTATGAGCCTTCCGTCCAAGGTATTTAAACCAGTACCTCAGCAGTGTAGTCCAACGCGAGAACACAATAAGAATCAACTATAGAGGTTTATGCGCAAAATAATCAACACTAGTAGGTACGTCCACGTCCGTCTTTTTTCATTCTCTTTGAATTTACATGTCTCTATATGTGTCTATGTTATTGTCGTCATGGGTACAGACGATGTAATACGGTTCCATCTTAGTTGCTAGTAATGAGTGTTCGGTTTTGAACATATTGTATGTGTGTTCTTTCTGTCATTGTATGCTTTAGACTCTGAGGAAGTCTTTTCGAAATGTCTTCTTACCGGAGGGACATCAGAACTTGCTGAACATCGCACTCCCTTCCCCTGGGTTGAGTCGCCTCGAAACCAGCTTTAAACAATTAATTCATGGTCCAGTCCGCGCAGCAGCCTTGAGTCTTCCGGGACCTTATACCCATTCGCTGCGATACATCACCGTCATGGTCTGGTGACTTCATTACAAGAGCTGGTCACACGCGGATACGTATCATTGCTTATGAACTTGTTTATGAACTTTTTTGACTCACTCAGGAACTTTTTGGGAGAGGGAGGGTGTTTTCCTTCTTTACGGATGTTTATGTTACATACTTTATGTGTCTTTGCACATGTAGTGATATTGTCAGACCCCTCAGTTAGTAGTTTAGCGAACTAATAGAAGAGTTTCACAGTTAGTTGTTATTCATTATTAAAATTAGTACTATTTGCTAATTTCTCTGGGAGCGTTTTCTCGAAGTTTGCTCTTTACCTTATTACATCCCGGCTGCCTTTCTACGCTGGACTCCAAATTGAAGCAGATCTGGTAGACAGTTATCAAATGTTCTCTTGAATGCCTCAAGCATTGGCACACACACCAGCTCCTGAGATCATTGGTTAAAACTGTTGGTTCGAAACTGCATATCCAACCACATTTGTGATGGAACAGGCATTGTCATTGGTAGTTTCTGGTAGGCCACTCATCTTTGACTCACATGTATATTGCAGGTAGATACAAAAAGATTCTTTCCAAGCCAAGACTAGTTCTTCCTATTTCAATTGACCAGTGCAGAATGAACCAATTACAATAATCAACTCCAATTCATTTCTGATTTTTTCTCTCAGAATCATACCTATTTCCTCTCTGTACTTCTTTCTCTGTCCAACATGTACACTGCAGAGAATGTATTTTGTTTAGACAATTGGGAAACACCACCGCCATGGTTTATTGATTAATAATTTTTTATAATTTACAAAGAGTAAAAATAAGGTTTTTTAGAAAGCTGCTGTTGCTGTCACATGCAATCAAGTCACATCTGATTTAAGGACAATGTTCATCGCTTATTAAAGGTTTGCTGTCTGGCCTTTGGCTGTAATAATAAAGATTTGATTATTAGAGGTTTGCAAGATGTTCAAGGAGTAGACTACAGTACCTTTGTCACCCCCCAATTTCCACAGCCATGTGGGGATTTGAACCCAAGTCTCCCAGTCCAACACTCTGTAAAAAGAGGAATAAAAGATGCAGAGGGAAACAGTGGTGCACTGGATAAACTGCTGTACTGCAGCCAAAACTGCTGACATTGTAAATTCGATCCTGACCAGGATCAAGGTTGACTCCATGCTTCCAAGGTTGGTACAATGAGGCCCTGGAATGTGTTTGTGACAAAATGCTAATTACCTTGTGAATTTCTCAGAGAATGCACTAAGCACTATGGGGCAGTATATAAGTGTAATTGCTATCAATATTACGGTTGCCATACAGTCCGGTTGTGCTGATAAAAATGAATTCTCATTTCAAAACCAGGATTTATCAGGCCTCCAAGAAATAATAATATTCTGTCTCAGAAAGTATTTATGGGTATGTGTGGAGTTCCTGCACATCAGTGCTATTCAACAGTAGCATCAATCCACTCACATAGAGTTCCAAGGCAGAACCCCAACTGTCATATTAACAGTAACAAACTGCTGCCTCTGTTCTGGGTGTCTGCCAAATCATGCATGCCACCACCATCACCACAAACACCAACATCCCAAAAGGCAACCAGTAACTTGTGAATGAACAGAAATGGTGGACGTGCTGTGCACCTTTGTATTTGGAGCAAAGCAGGGTGCAAAATCCTTTGCACTTATTTCCAACACCAGCTGGCCCAGATAACATTCCTGGACTCGTGTTTTGAGCCAGAGGGTCTCAAGGGAAAGGACCTTGCTAACCCGATCTCTGCAGCTCCAACCTGGGGGGCACCCATGTCCCATCCTGTTGTCCTACTCTGAGATGGAAGGACATGATAGACACATTCTCGATGGTCACCTGATAGTCATTCTCCCACAATGACAAATGCTGCAGCAAATAAAATGCTTGTGCAACACTCTGGGGGAAATGCAGGTGGCCCTCTTTGATAGGCGCTCTCCTTTTCATCACTTGTCCCATGTCTACTCAATAGGTTTCCAATGTACAGTCATGGGTCTTCATTGTTCTCCATTTCCCTGCTGCCAAGTCTTTTTTCTGGCTGGTGAGAGAAGTGCAGGAACAAGAGTTCTATGGGACTGCTCTAACTGATACCATGCTCTAGTAAAAAGGGACTATGCTGTTCTGGTGAGCATTGCCACCTGCCCAAATGCTTATGGATGAATTCTCAGCTTCCTTTTGCAATTCTGTTTACAAAATGGTAATAGCAAAGATGATGTTTGGTGAATCAAAGAAAAAAAAACTTTCAGTGTTGTTAGATATTGAGGAAATAACTTGCAGTGCTATAGTGTTGTTGTTTTTTTAACAACCTCACATGCTGCTTGCAGTTGGAGAGACTGGGACAGACTTTTCTCTATCACTCTATTTCTCTATCTTTTTATCCAGCACTAACCAATCATTCCTTGCCACCTCTGAATTCAAAGAGAGCCACATCTCTCCCTACTCTGCATTCTTTCCCTCTCTTTGCCATTTGGTGTCAGTTTTTTAAATTGCAGTTGATTTGTTTGATTGGTTACTAGCATTCCTGCTGTCAAGAAAGCAGCATGCACATACAGTGGTACCTCATACAACAATTTTAATCTGTTTCACGGGGCTCATTGTTGTACGAAACAATTGCTATACTATACAATTATAGTATGGGATGCATCGTACAACACTATATATATATATATATATATATATATATATATATATATATATATATATATATATATATATATATATATATATATATATATATATATATATATATATATATATATATATATATATATATATATATATATATATATATATATATATATTTGCTAAGTGGTTTTTCCCATTGAAAAATTGTTGTACATAGGGAAAATTGTTGTGTGGGATGCCATTTCCCCTGCGCCCCCCCAAAAAAAATAACAACAAGGTGATTGTTGTATGAGTTTCCACTATAGCTTTAATTCCAAGCAAGTGTAAGTAAAAATAAATATTCCTTTTCCCACAAATGTCTCAGAATAATTTATTGAAAACTTGAGTGCCAGTTAATGAGAAAGGGGTGGACAGTGGGATACTTGTAGGTATTCTACTCTGTGGGTTTCTATACTTCTACCTTACAGCTAAAGGGAACTTTTCCAGAAATCCAGAATTCTGCAACATTTACCATCATTAAGGAGAAAGGAGGGGAAGACAATAATAGATTTACTCTGGCATGGATCTACATACCATCGACCTCTGCCTTTCAGAAGAGCTGCGTCCAAGATGCTCTTTAGCTTAAAATGTTCAATATCATTTTGCTTCATAACAACCTCTGCCCCTCATTGTCATCATTCCTGGCATTTCAGCTTTTGCTCTGCTCCAATTCCCAGTTTTGTTTTGTTTTATTTTATTTTTTAAAAGACACCACTGTCATCACCACAAGGAGTTGCCCACCCAGGGCTCCATTTCATTGAATCAAACTATCTTTGAAGCCTCTGATTCTCCCCTGAATTTACTCCACTGGGGATTACACATTCGTTGAAGCCCCACACCATCAAGATAAATATTTCCAAGGGTAAAGCAATTGGAAATACCCTCTGTATGCACCTGTTGGAGACACTCGGTCTGCATTTCCACTTTAGCCT
This sequence comes from Bradypodion pumilum, assembly GCA_035047305.1. NCBI lineage: Eukaryota > Metazoa > Chordata > Lepidosauria > Squamata > Chamaeleonidae > Bradypodion > Bradypodion pumilum. Next base: position 13,927,653 of record JAWDJD010000012.1, on the reverse strand, counting down.
GTATTTGATATGGTGTTGTTACAGCTGTGAGTTGGGGCGGGGGGTTGTTTAAGTGCCTCCAAATGTCTGTTGGTGTGGCAACCAGCTGAATACATAAACCAGGCTCCCCAAACCCTTTGCTGGCCCCGGGTCAGAGTAAATGGAATAATAAAATCCAAACGCTTTTGTCTCAATTTTCCATCACCACAGCCTTCTGCATAAATCGAGGGCTTCATAGTGACCTTCCCAATTGGTGTCGGAGATGAGGCAGTGCGCATGACATCCATTTGGTCTTCATCTTGAGGTCTTTAAAAGCTTTTTCCAATTAATTTTAACGGGCTTCCATAAGGATCGAGTACAACTGGCTTTCCCAACCACCAAGCCCTGTTCTCCCTCCCCCTGTTATAAAACCCTGTGCCCCTTTTCTTTATCTGCCTCTTTAACCAGCTGAGTGGCAGAACATTAATAGAATGATACCAGTCAGTATTGATTGCTTTATACATAGCACATTATCTACGGATGAGGCATTAACAGAATGGAATGGCTGATGAATGAAACAAAAGTCTGTCTTCAATGGGAGGAGCACTTTTGAACTTTCACATCAAACCTGGGTACATATTATCAAGTTCACTTGGTCAGACAAAAGAGTGAGACTTCATGGCATCAATTCATACACATCAGGTGCAGAGGTACAGAATGGTTAGCATAACAGATAAGTATACAAATCAATGTGGTGTTTTTCTACAACTGGGTATAGCTGTTCTTCAGATAGGTTGTGAAGCTTCATCCTTTTGAATTGCAAATTGTTAGTAGATGGATGCAAGACAAACATTGTGGCATTACACATTTCCTATTGAATTTACCGTTCAGGCCTAGCATCTGTTGTGTGAATGGCCCAGGTAAAGCACCAAGTTCTTCTTTTGTATTGAGAGGCAGCCTGAGGCTGGGATAAGAATTCTACTGAAGTAGTTTCTGTAAAGGTGGCATAATATAACAACATATAATAAAGGTAAAGGTTTTCCTTGCTCGAAAGCCAGTCATATCTGACTCTACAGTTCAGTGCTCATCTCTGTTTCATAGCCAAAGAGCCAGCACTATCTGCTTCTGCAGATGTTTCCATGGTCATGTTGCAGGCATGACTAGACACCGGAGCGCACAATGTATATAGTAGCATATAACCACCTGTTAGTTGTGGTGTATCAAATTTGATAATGTCCCAGAAACCCTTGACCCTTGTCTTGAATCCATCTACTAACTATTTGCAATAATATATATTATTACAGTTTCTGAACTACAATGGCCAGACTCCCCCCGGCAACAATGGGAGCTGTCATCCCAAAAAGTAATTTTTTTCAGCTTTGAAACTATTTCTTTAGTGATATGTTAGAGTACACAGAAAGATCCTCCTTCAAGACTGTGGTATTTTTGAACCACAATCAGGCATACCCAGTGGTGGGCATCCACAGATTTGCACCAGTTCACCAGAACCGGTAGCAGAAATTCTGGTTGGCCTCGCCCATCCAAGTTTTGAAATAAAGTAGTCCTAATTTGGGTGCAATGCAGGGCTTTCTTCCTGGCCACACCCACCATACCACGGCCACAGTGTGGTAGTAAAAAATTGTTGGGGCCCACCACTGGGCATACCGGCTAATATTTCTCACACTAGGTCAGGTGAAAGAAACAACATAATGCATTCACCAAAAGTGGCTTCATTCTGGCAGTTTAACATCTGGCCTAGACACGGATGAAGATGAAGAAGTGACATGTTCTTCCCAATTATATTTCCCTGAAGGAGAACTTTGACTCCAGGCAAAGATGGTCTTCTTCAGACTTCCCCAACTTCACATGCCTTGATTTTCTGAAATTCAATGGAAAGCCTGAAATGAGCCTCTCTGTGTGTGGATTATTCTAGGTCTGTTTAGTTCTGGTTCTGTGTCCACTCCAAGACTTCAGTTTCAGGCTGTGAAGATTGGAACCAGCGAAGAGGACCTCTTTGAACATGACAAAGAAGGCCCAAAGGACCATCAGTTGTACAGACTTTCAGATTTTGTTAGGGCCTTAGATAACGCCAAACCCAACCTTCCGAGCTGCTCTTGAGATTGTTGTGGGAGTTAATTCTGCTCTTCTTGCCCCGAGTGTTGTGATGAAAGAGCAACCTCTTAAATTAAAAATTCTTGTCAGTCTCAGTGGGTGAGAGACCCTTGGTGGCCTCCTCTGGTAAGAGAGTGCCTTATACTGGAACGTTAGCTCTGGAGGCTGCCTTTTCAGCGTTGACCTTTATATTAATGCTAATGGGTTTGGGGAAATAAAATGTAAATTTGTCTCTAAATGGATTAGCCGAAGCTGGGAGAAGGGTGGGTGGGGGAAGGGGACCGATTGCGTTTGCAACACTTGCACTGAAATTAAAACATTTATGTTCCAACACTTAATTTTATTAGTGGGATAGCCAAGTTGCCTCAATGAATAATCCATTCCTCCTCAGGTCTCTCCTTTCAGATTCAAGCTCTGAGCATGCCAGATTCTTACACGAATACATCTTATTTGCCCACTAAACATTGTCTTCTCTGTGGCAAGCTCAGATTTCGTAACATGCATGATTTATGCATGTGCATGTCTTTTTGTCCATGTGTGTGCATGTATATATTGATCCTGGAGATCTGGGGGAAACAAAATATATTTTTGTAAACCCCTATTTCATTGATAACCCCTGCTTAAGCAAGAAAGGTGGACTCCAGCTGGCGACACATTAAAAGGTTACTCCTCTATTTGTTGTGACTAAAAGCCAGTCTGGCCAGGGTATCCTGCTATGGTAATAGAATAGACTATACTGCCAGCAACTCAGTACGAAACATCAAGTGGTTGTTAACTAACCTGACAATGCTGTGGACTAACAGCCTTGGGTGGCAAAATTCACCAGGAAGGGTGATGTTCCCCAAGTGGATTAAATCCCACTTGAACCCATCTTGATGGAAGGCTGCAGTTTCATCAATACTGGCCTGGGGCTGATGAGGACTTTGCATGCCAAAGGGGCTCAGGACCAGAAAGTGACTTGGGGAACTGGATCAGTGGTATGGGTGCAATGCTGAAATGCAGAAAACAGATGGAAGGCCACTGCATTATATTGGTCCCAGGACAATGTTCATGGTTGATCGCCATGGTGATCACCAATATTTGAAATCAGATACAGCCAGTGGTGGGATTCAATTTTTTTTACTACTTATTCTGTGGGTGTGGTATGGTGGGCATGGCCAGTGGGAAATCCCCACATTGCACCCGAATTACGGCTACTTTATTTCAAAACTTGGATGGGTGGGGCCAGCCAGAATTTCTGCTACCAGTTCTGGCAAACTGGGGTGAACCTGCTGAATCCCACTACTGGATACGGCTCAACAACCACAACAACAAATGTAGGTATTGGTGGGGGGATGTCACAGCTAAGCCCCCCATTTGCTGATGGTGATTTATATCAAGAAATATGCTTTTCAGTCTAAATCCCACTTCTATTCCCAGCTAGAGTAGATGCATTGCATCAAAAGGATTTACATAAGTGTTGGATTATATTTCAACAATTAATTTAGTAGGTCGCCTCACAGTGGGATCAGCAGTTGTGTTTAGATTTTAGAAAATATAGTAATAATCCCATTTATATACCATTCCATAGCACTTAGTGCACTCTCTGGACAGTTCACAAAGTAATTAGCACTTTTGGCTCCATACATGATAATTCCCGACCTTAGAAGGAATCAACCTTGAGCCCATTGGATTTGAGCTCAGCTTTTGACTGCAATAAAGCAACGTAACCACACTGCGTGACGCGGGTACAATATTTAATCAGAATGCATCTCATAGCATAGGGAAGAATCCTTCTGACCCGGTGACAATTGTGAATGCTGTTAACTATGGAAGGCAATTTCAAGGCCTCTGTTTTCACTTTGTTTGGCTTTTGGTCTTTCAGCTCACAACAAGGAGAAGAGGGGTGTACTCAGTAATGTGAAAGAGCTAAACACAGTGGTCAGTCCCCAAAATATCAGACAAACTGAATCAATGGGATGCTTGTTAGCGTTGATTTATCCACACTGTTCCTTATCATAGGAAGTCACAACTAGAATCATTCCCTTAAATCAACATACAGTAAAACCCCAGATAATTCTAAAACTTGGTTCCACAAGTCTTAGTGTTATCCGATTTTAACGTTCTCCGATGCATGCATCGGATAGCGTTGAAATCCTATGGGATGAATCGCATAATGTTAAAACTCCATAGAGTTATATTGTGACTGACACAGGCTTTAGCAAACGTTATCTGATGCATCCGATAGGATTTTAACATTATGCGATGCAATTTTTTCCAGATTGCTTAATGTTATGCGATTTTAGCATTATCTGATGCAAATGTTATCCGAAGTATTACTGTAACTTATTCGATGGGGATAGCAACTTCCTATTCTAAGCAATAGGGACCACAGTGGCTTAGTGGTTAAGAGTCTGAGCTTGATGAGCAGTTTGTAAACCAAGTGCTGTGGGAATGGTGCGAGCACCCATCATCTGTCCTACCTCCTGCCAATCTAGCAGTTCAATAGGAGTTCAATAGCAAGAAATTGAAAGTAGAGCAATAGGTACTACTTTGGCAGGAAATGTAATAGCATTCTGTACCTTCTGGAATCTATTCATGACCACAGAAATGTCTGAAGATGCAGACAGCACTGGTTCTTTAGCTATAAACAGAGATGAGCACTGAGCTCTAGAGTTGAACACAACTGGCTTTCGAAAAAGGGTGACCTTTACCTATGCTAAGCAATAGGATCTTAGCCAATGAAACTCTAGATAGAACTAAACAACTGATTAGAAGACCTGAGTTTACGCCCATTGTGGGATGTAAGCAGCAACTTGTTGAAAAGCAGCCTTTGTCTCTTTCAATGCATTTCAGGAGGAGACCGAGTACCGTGTCTCCTTCCTCTGGCCATGCCAATGCCAGAGGAGGTTAAAGGGTTGCCAGGTCTCCAGGCGGCTGAAGACCGGATGACGTGTCTCCACCCCTCCAGCCATGCCATCGAGGACATTGAGCCATGGGCTCCATCAGGGACATTGAGCTCTGTGCTCCATCAGGGACATTGAGCCCCGTGCTCCATCAGGGACGTTGAGCCCTGTGCTCCGTCAGGGATGCTGGGCTCTGTTAAGGACTTTTCGTTATTTATTTTCTATTGATATTTTAGTGCTCAGGTGTGTTTTATTGTATAAATTGTACTGTGTTGTTTTTGTAGATTGTATTTCTGTACATTGTATATTGTATTATTGTAAATTTATTTTGTATTGTTGATTTATGTGTGATTGTTGTGAGCTGCCCTGAGTCGACGTATGCTGAGTGGGCGGCATGCAAATCGAATAAAACAATCAAATCAATCAATCGATCATTGCACTTATGCTGGAGGATACTGGCTATTGCTTTTTGTGAAGAAAAATTAAGTTCTATCTATTACTTTCTTTACATGCAACGATGTATCAGTTCTCTTTCATTTTCTCTCTTTCTTTATCTCTGAGTTTCCTGCATTTTGTGGTGTTCTTAATGGCAATTAAAGCAAATAATGTAATTTTATCTGTAGTCCCTGTCCCCAAATTTATGCATTTTCTTATTTCATATTTCAAATAAATATATTGGGGAGAGTGGATTGGAAGAGTGGGTGTGAGATGTTTGTATTTTTTTCAAAAGGAGACGTGAGTGGGAAAGAGTCAAGAACACTGCCTCTAATGCAATTTGATGCAGAGTAAAAACCAATGAAATGCCAACTTTGCAATTAGAAATGGGACATCATAAAATTTAAAAGAATTTTGCTTCTCTCACCCTAAGGCTTCTCAGCTCCATCAATTGTAAATTAGCTTACTTCTTTTCAGTAATTGGCTATTAGTAAGTAAGCACAAGATTACTTTGCATGTTTATTATGTAACCATGGAAGCTGCGGAAAGCAGGTGTCTTGGGTGGGATAATGTTTTGTCACCTTCTAATTGTGAAGTTAGAATTTCATCTATTCCTATCCGGAATGAAACAGTAGCTTGATTTATTGTGAATTCCAACGGGCTATATAGTGTCATTTCAAAACGTATTTGACCTTTACAGAATAAATGTAACAACATAGGTACGTCTTTGTAAGAAAGGAAATAGAATAATCCACCTTTAAGCAAAGTTCCATTCTGCATTCTCTTCTCAACTTAAGTCCATAATGTCCTATTTCCATAGATGTTCATTATCATTTTTTTCCACAAAGGTAAAAAATGTATATGCCATTTTAATGTATATTTAAATATTGCACATACTGTATTTAGGAGGCAAAATGTGCTTGGTCTTTCAAATGGTCATAGAAGATAAAACATGACCCTTTCCAAGAATTTTTAAATGTACTAAATTATTTTGGCCCTCTCTGTACAATGGCCAGAGTACCTCACCCATTTTTTGGTACATTGCTTCCTGTCTCCCTTAAATAATTCAAGGCTTCTTTGAGGCCAAATTGCCCCAAAGCATTTCAATGCTAGACAAGATAATGTAGCTAAATCTAATTTCAAGCCACCTTCCATCTCTGTACAAATTCACACATTCCAAAATGAAAGAACCAATAACAAGATCCATGTATTGAATCGACATGAGTGGTAGCAATTACACATATAGGTTTCCATTGCTTGGATACCAGTTGTATCCAACTCTAAGGGGCAGCGCTCATCTCTGATAACAGCCAAAAAGCCAGTGCTGTTTCCATGGTCATGGAAACAGCACTGGCTGTTTCCATGACTGGACACCGGAGAACACGGAATACTGTTACCTTTCCTATCTTTCCTATTTATCAATCTGCAATTTTTTGCTTTTGAATGGCTAGGTTGTCAGGAGCTGGAAGATATGATGGGAGCTCATTCCATTGTGCAGCACTCTATTATCAAAACTGCTGATCTGTTGACCTTCCAATTGTGAAGCTCAGTGTCTCAACCGCTAAGCCACTGTGGCCCTTAATTACACATATAAAGCACTTAGTGACCTTTCTGAGTGGAGTACAAGATAATTAGCATTATTTATTTATTGCCCTCAGCCTTGGAAGGGTGGAAGGCCAGGTCAACTTGAAGCCCATCAGACTCAAACTCACAGCATCATCAGCTTTGGCTGCAGTCTTCTTTTTGTGCCATATCTGACTCTGACTATTGGTGATCAAGATGACAATCAGCCATGAAGATTGTGCCATATCTAACTCTGAATATTGGTGATCAACATGACAATCAGCTATGAAGATTGTCCTGGAAACAATAAAATACAGTTGCCTTTCATCTGCCTTCTGCATCGCAGCATGACACCCGTACCACTGATTCAGTTCCTCAAGTCACCTTTTGGTCCTGAGCCCTTTAGGCACACAAAGTCCTCCTCAGCCTCAGGCCAGTATTGATGAAGCTGCTGCCCTCCATCAAGATGGATTCAAGTAGGTTTGAATCCACTTGGGGACTATCACTCATCCCTGTAGACTTCGCCACCCAAGGCCATTAGTCCTCAGAATTGTCAGGTTAGTTAACCACCACCTGACGATCGGTGTTGTAATATACTAATTTTGTGTCAGAAATTATTCTGGGTTGAAAAGATTTTTGCGGAAGACACTCCACTCAGGGAATGCCCAAATGAGGCTCCTTTCATGTCCTTTCACAATCAGCATTGAGTTGCTGGCAGTATGGTATACTCTATTATCATAGCAGGATAACCTGGCCAGACTGTGTCTGCAATACAGAGGTTTAACTATTGAAATAGTATCCAGTGTCCTAGTGCAAACTCTGATTAGTGTCTCAATGCCCTAAGCATGGAATAAGCAGTTTCCCATCATTCTTGCCCCCATCCCCAGTTCCGGATCAGCCATATAGCAGGAGTAGCAAATGTTATGGGCTCCATGTCTCTGGGCCCCCCGGCCCCTGCGCTCAGTTAGAATGAAAATCCAAATTTAAATATTCCATGTATTCGTGTGGATATTTTAAAAAAATCACTCAGAGAGACTCACCAATGCCTCATTGCAGCATTCAATGCATGCCAAAGAGTAAAGATGTGCACGCAGGCAAAGCCATCTTTGTCTGTGCATGCATCTTACGCGCTACTCCGTAGTAGCGCGAATTTGTCTTGACCTCTGAGCTGTAGTGAGGTTTTATTTTATAGGTATTCTAAATCCTAAATCTAAGCATGGGCCTCTTGACACGTTTGCTACAGGCCTCGCACTGGCTTAATCTGGCACTGCCCATCCCCTGTCCTTTCACTAAGGAACATGGGTTAGCATCATGTTCTGCCAATCTGTCACAGAGCCAAGTCTGTAGTGATCTCCGATGTTACAGGGTTCTCAGCTGGTTTGTGTCAGAAACTTCCCCAGTGTAGGGAGATGTTTTCCAGAAGCTGCAGATTGAGTGTCAGTCAGCTGGGGATCAAGAGCATTGCAGGTTTAATGTCCCCAGCAAGGGGTGGATGGGTGCCACATCTGGCTGACAAACTCTTTCCAGAAAAGGGAGGAAAGGCTGCAACCGCCTGGCAGAATTCTGCGCTTGGCTATGTGATGAAGCAGGGCCTTCTCAAAACCGCAAAGGTTCAAGAGAAAGTGAAGACGGCTGCTGAGGAAGATAAGAAGTGATATTCCACTTCCCGAGTGAGGCCTTGGAGAGCAGGCTTGCCTTCCCTGTTACAAATTGAGAGTTTATTAGCTTACAGCCAGATGCTTCTCTTTAAAAGAGATTAATCTCCGGTTCATCATATCACTCGAGACTAAGGCGATAGCAAGGCAGGCCGCTTGATGCCAAACATGTGTGAAATGAACAAGACTCCCTTGATCCAGAGAGCGAGCAAAAGGAAACACACGTTCTTATAAGGATGCCCTGAGTGTGAGGAAAGGATGGTCTGTTTTCTTGGCTTGGCTTTTCTCCGTGCTGGCCCGTGCACGGAGAAAAGCCGCACGCAGCAAAATAAATAAAGTTAAGATGGCAAATTCCTCTCCTAAGGATACGGTTACTGTCTGGCTAACAGCTGCCAAGTCTCAGATGTTTCCGAAGGAGGCGGTAGTGGTTGCTCCCAAACCCAACAAGGGGGAAGGGAGGAGAGGAGTGAAGTTTGTAGCAGATTTAGGGACCTGGGGAAAGGGCTCCTTTGGAGAGGATCTCCAATGGAGGGCTTAATTGTTTCCAAATGAAGAGTATTATGGGATGGGCAGCATCCAAGGTCAGCATTTGAGCGGCTTGCTGCCGAGGGATCCTAAGCACGTTTCTGTGCCAGCAGCAGCTGTTTTACATTTAAAGAGATTTAGAGTGGATTCATGAATGACAGCCCAGAAGACAAATGATGCTGGGCATAGCTGGACGTGGGCTGGCTTCTCCCAAGAGGCCACTTGTCGGACAGAGCCCCTCCGATCCCAACCCCTCTGGCTGCATTTGACTATCAAAGCCCAAAGTGACCCCAATTAATTTTGATCACAGAGGCCTAGGCTGGAGTGTATGGGTAGTTATCTCTTGAAACACCCAAGCTTGCCCGTGCAGTGTTAAGGACACCATGTTGGTTTCAGGCAATCCCTGGTTTAATCAGAAGCCCACACAGAGGTTGTAAAAGAACAAAATGCTGTGGCTTGCTCCTTTGAATTTGATGTGAGCAGCTGTACTAGAAAAAAAGCAGAGGTGTCTGGCAAATTTCATGCCACTTGAGAGATGCTCTGCTAGATATTTCCTCAACAAAACTAAAGCACGCATGAAGCATATTGCTTCATGCGTGCTTTAACTTTGTTAAGGAAATATCTCATATACACTGGTACCTCACTTAAAGAGCACAACCTTTATGGGATTGTGATAATTGTGCTGAATTTTTTGATTATTTGTATATTGAATTTTGTAATGCATATTGATTCTGTGCTGTGCTACTTTGTTAGTTGGAGTTTTTGTGGTATATTTTAGGATGCTGTTGTTTATAGACTAGTCTTTTTGCATTGATTGTATATTTAATTCTGCAGTTGTTGATTTGTAATTGTATACTATTGTGTTTTGTGTGTTTATATTGCTTTCTCTTGTTATATTGTATTTAATTTACTTGTTGTAAGCCACCCTGAGTTGGCCCTGGCTAAATAGGGCGGGATATAAATCGAATAAATGAAATGAAATGAATGAAATAATATATTCCATAGGATTGTTCTTTAAGCGAGTCTGCTCTTTAAGCGAAACACCATGGTAAGTGACCACTTGTGGTGAGGGGGATTGTGAACCCTGATTTAGTTGTTAGGTGAGTTTTTGGTTGGTTTTAGTTGTTAAGCGAGGTGACCATTCAAAGAAAATTCTGCTTTTTAAACGAGTTAGTCTCTAAGCGAGGCACTTTTTATGCAAGGTTTTACTGTATATTATGGACACAGTCCAGCCCAAAAAAATTTTTCAAAGACTTTTTCAAGGTTGCTCTAGTCTTGTTGGTGTCAAATTAAGGCCAAGTCACCCATTTTGTAATTAATAAGATTTGAGAAGGATTTAATTGTGACTATGTTATGTTCTTGGTTGCTTCTTTTTTCATTTTCATTTTTTTAAAAGTGTAAAACCATTCCTTAAATTAATGTCCTCCTCTTTTTTTGGAGGAGCTACATCTTACAAAGTCCCCCCCCCCCAAAAAAATAAATAAATATGTATTTCAAAATATAATTTTAAAAGAATTTTTAATTAATTCTGTAACCCTGAATATGGTAACAAGAATTATGTGCAAAATGGAACAGGTCGGGGTGACCCATGGCCCTAAATGGAGGCATTTAATCCCATAATTTCAAGGTCAGATAATCCCTAAAGGCTCAGACTTGACCAACAGACCTCAAGTACAAAACCTTTTCACCAACCTCTGATTCTCATTGACCTCAGGCAAACATTTTTTGGATATTGTGAACTGAGATGCATCTATCTATCTATCTAAAGAAAGAAAAAAAGAAATAGATAGATAGATAGATAGATAGATAGATAGATAGATAGATAGATAGATAGATAGATAGATAGATAGATAGATAGATAGATAGATAGATAGATAGATAGATAGATAGATAGATAGATAGATAGATTTCTGCCCTCAGAATCTTAGTCAAGGTGTCAGTTGGGAAGAATCAGAGGTCTTATGTATTAATAATATCTCAAGTACTTTTGTCAAGTTATACTGTACAATACCTTAGTTCAGTTTGCTCACATTTTGCAAGCCATTTCTCTTTTTCTATATAGGAAGCTTGAGGGAGTGTCTCATGAAACTAAGAAGCAGGTGGAAAAATGTCCCAAGAGCTATTTACCAGACTGCATTAGTCAAAATGCCACATATTAAACCCTCTTAAGCTCTTATACATCATCGTATAAGTCATCACAAAATAGTGCACATGAATTCCCAAGAATTATGTTGACATGGAAAGTGTCAGTAAATGCACTGAGAAATTTCCTTCTTCTCCTATATATCAGTAGCTGCGGCATCCCATCAAAATTAACATATTACTCCACTCATATTTCAATGTAATGTTTTCTCATGAATAAGCCATATTTTTAGATATTAATAGCAATGTGATCTGTGTATTTTAAAAAAATAAATTCTGGTATTAAAGCCATTAGTCATACTAGCTAGGATTTTTTCCCTCTTAGACCCACAATAGTAACTTTTTTTCCATCTATAGTTAAACATGAAACAGAAAGACATGATGATATCATGGAACAAACTGATGCTATCAATAGTTCAAACAATTCTGTTGCTTTGTAGACAATACGTTGTTCTGAGATGCTAATTCAAAAATGCTGATCCGTACCAGGAGAAATATGTATGATCTCATATCCCATTCTTAGCTCTTCTTCGGTGGGAACTGTACAAAGTGGTCTCTGCCAGGATGTGCTATAAGAAGGTGCTCTGTTATCTCAAGCAAAAGACAAGATGGTGTCTTCCCCACAACCATCTCAAGGTGCTGACTGAAGTCTCTGGAAATTGCTAAGATTCCTCATATTTTCAGGTGAGAAGACAAATATTAAGTCAAATGCTGAAGGAGGAACTAAGCCCCATGGTATGGCAAGCAATATGTGCCTAAGTACCTACTTATCTTTACACCACCAAAACTCACTGTCTTGGCTCAAAAATGTTTATATGTGGGATGTACAAGTAAAATTTGTTTAGGACAGGGGTTCCCAACCTATGGCCTGTGGGCCGAATCCAGCCCATGGTGACATTTCATGTGGGGTCACCAAGGGCATTCGAGAAACAAAATGGCTTCCCCTTTGAAGCTGTTGGGACAAAATGGCCACCCCATCATGCAGGCAGGGCAAAATGGCTATCCGGGCCTCAAAGCTGACTGAGAGAGCATGACCTAGCCCCCAGCTTGAAAAGGTTGGGGACCCGTGGTTTAGGAGATAATGATGGAAATCCAAATGGCCTCCCTTAGTCTCTTGTATGCATACACATATACAACTATTAACACATATGCAACTATTAATTTGCTACTTTTATAGAAGGACTTATATCTTTTGACATCACTAGGGCCCACCACTCTCCCATGGCTAAGATTTCAGCCAATAAATCTCAGAGAATGGGGTGGAGCTGAACTGGCCTACGAACCTCTTGCTCTACTGTTACCTGGCTTTTATAAGGTTGGTTGAGATCAGGGATGGCCAAATTATGGCCTGTGGGCCAAATCTGGCCCACAATGCCAAATCATCCAGCCCTCGCCACTCCTGGAAGCAGAAGTAAAACACGCCCATGCATGCACAAAATGCTGCTGTAAATGACCCATTGCTGTCATAAATGTGTTTGCGGAAGCCGTGGGTGCATTTGTGCATGCACAAGTGCATTTTACTTTGGCTTCTGGGTGGGAGGAACCACATGACCAACCAATGGCCCAGAAAAGTTGGGAACACCAGGTGTACTGACGTGGGCTTCTTTTTTCCATGTCTCGATCAAACCCTGGACTGCCAAAACGAAACCACTCCCTTGGCATTGGCATTGGCCAAACCTAAGTCCTCATCAGTGCATGTTTCTGGCAGTAATTGGCAGACCAGTAAATGAGCCAGATTCTGCATCTCTCCACTTTTACAGTACATGTTGTTGTCTGAATGAGCATGTTGGTCTTGCATTTAGGGTCTCCAACTTGGGTTTCCAGCAATTGAAGTCCAAGAATACCTGGAGGACCAAAGATGAGAAACCCTGATCTAAGCCATCCCTATAAAAGCCATCTAATAGTGGCACAGGAAGTAAGTATGCAACTTGCAATTTAAAAGAAAAATTAGATGCAGGTTAAAAAAAAAGCATTTTCCTGTTTCTATTTAAAAGTCCTAGTAAGGATTCTCGAGCATACACTACTCTGTCCTGCAAAAGATGAAAATCAGAGATGAGCACTGAACCATATAGTCGGATACGACTGGCTTTCGAGCAAGGGAAATCTTTGCTTTGATTTACTAAAAAAATCATTTTCCCTATGGGTTTGCTTCGAGTTACGTAAAAAAAAATCCTATTGGTTTGCTTCGAGTTATGAAAAAATGTGATTTAAGCAAAAGCCTACGGAACAGACTTTCCCCCCCTAAGTTGGGGTTTTAATGTAAATCGAAGAAACCCCCATAGGAAAAATGATTTTTTACATAACTTGAAGCAAACCCATAGGAAATTGTGTTATGTAAATCTGGACCTTTATGTAAATCAGTCCATGGTTTTAGTGCAAAAATCATTATGTTAGTTGGATTTTATGTAACTTGAGGCATATGTAAGTCGGGGTTTTACTGTACTCACTTTTCCCTAGTATATTAAGCTTGAAAGTTTTCAAATACATAAGTCAGTGATCATGAGGAAAACATAGACATTTTTTCTGGATGAATCTGTTTCTGGTTTTATATCACATATATCATCCTCCATACTCATAACAGGATAGACTGAAAGACTAGGACTCTGGAGACAAGGGTTCAAACCCTCACTTAGCTGTGGAAACTCGATGAGGATGTGGGACTTGTAAAGCAAGTTCTTAAATATATCTCTTATCTCAAAAGCTCTGTCATGACCACTGTAAATCAGTTCCAACTTGACAGCACAACATTACAATACTCATGATTACATTCAATCCTATTTCAACAATAATCAATGATGATTGCAATCTCTAAAGAAGAAGCCTCCTGCTGTTATCAAAATATGTTATATAATATGTGATACACACTTGTTTAAATACTTCTCTATGCATACTGTATTTTTCCTAAGTTGCACATTTCTAAATGTGTTTTCTCTCAAAGTATGCACTCAGCATATTTTGATATATTCTTAGCAAAAATGCAAATTCTCACCCTTTGATGTCAGGGTGCAAATAACTCCTTTTGCGTGTTACGAAAAATACGTGTTATGAAAAATCCTAATGACTGCTGCATTTTTGCACAGATTTTTCAAGGATCAGAAGCATTAGAGGAATGGATTGCCTCCTTTTTGCTTCTTGGAGACATGAGTTTTGTAGAGAGATAGTCAAATTATAGACAATTTCACAAGAAAAAGCAGGGCTCCTTCTTTAAATCTTGCCTGCAGGTGAAATATTGCTCCAGAAGATACTTCAACAAGAACCTGGAAAGCTCTATGAGCTTCCTTGTCGTTGGTTGATTGCAGGAAACAGAGCTTCTTTATTTCTTCCAGGTCTCTGTAATTTGTGTAAAATGCCTCAAAAGTTCTTTCCTTTTTGATACAAAATGCAAACGCAAAGAGCAAGCCTAGAAGTCGCTGATTGTTTTTAAAAATGTGAACAACCCATCCAATGTGTCAAAATGCTTAAATCAAGCAGTGTTCACTCTAATTTTGGGGCCCTTTATATCCTTTGTGAAATTCATGATTTGTGCAATTTTGAACAAAAAAGGCACTTGAAAGACAAAGAAATGGATCTTAGTGCAAATCAAGCCTGAACTGTCTCTGGAGACAAAAATGATGAATCTGAAGCTGTTAACTCCATAAAGGTCAATATGAATTAGTTTTAATCTGACAACACATAATAACAACTGATTTTTTTTTAAAAAAACTCAGTTTAATAATAACTGGGTGTCATCACATCATTTCTGACTTAAGGCGACCCTTTCCAGGGTTTCCCAGGTAGAGAATATGCAGATGTGGTTTCCCCTTCCCTTCTTCTGGAGGTGCCTTAGGACTGTGAAGATTGCTCAAGGCTACATAGGATGGCTTTTGTCCCAGAAACTCCCAAACTCTGGCTCAGCTGCGATTTATTTAAGCCATGGAGCTATAGAGCCAGCTACATCTCTGTTTATATTTATGAGGGAAAATACTGTGGAATGAACTTCCTATTAAATTTGTAGAATTTCTTGGTGGTTGAAAATCTTGGATCCCATCAAGCTGCTGCTGAGATTTTGGAATCTGCTGAAACTTCTGCCTAGATTTGAATTAATATTATTTCATTTCATTTATTCAATTTGTATGCCACCCACTGAGCATACGCCGACTCAGGGTGGCTCACAGTAAATCAAACAATAATATCAAAATACCAAATACAATTACAAAATATCATATCATATACAATGCACATAATATCATATACACCATATCAGTACACAAAATATCCTATGCAATACACGTTACAAACTGAACACATTGCAAGCAATACACCAGGGAAAAGCCGAAAAAATTACAAGGAAAAATTCGGACCCAACCCATTCCCTCCAGGCTGACCGGCAGAGGAAAAGTCTGGCAAAAGTCCTCAACTCCCTCAAGGCCAGGGAGTGGCTGAGAGAGGAAAGTCCAGTGACAGCCATCCGTCCGTCCGTGCCGCATAGCTGCCTCTCATCTCCCAAAAGACATGGGGTTGGTAGAGAGAGAAAGTCCGATGCAGGCTACGGAACAAGGAGGCAAAAAACGTCCTCCTGTCTGTGGCCGCTGTGTCTTTTAAACCCTCCATCCGGCGAAACCAGGAGGGTGACAATGTCGGCAGCAGTTCTTGTAGCCGCGCTGCCGCAGAACACAGGAATGCAACTACGCAGCTGCTCCCACTTCCCTGCGGCCAGGCCGGGCCAGGGGAAGGAACTCGGAGTGATGTCAGGGGCAGTCCATGGTACAGGGAGAGACAGGGCACTTTCACACACAAGAGATGGTTTTCTCCTGCACCTTAGGCCTCCCTACCTTTCCAGAAGAAAAGAGGAGCAAATAAGAGTTGATTATTTTTTGTTGCCACAGTTTCAAATTTTAGTGTTAGGCTGCTTTTTATGCACAGATGGCAACAAGGATTGATACAAAAGTATGAAGAGCTAAGCTTGGCCTTATAGGACAGAAGACATGATCAGTCTGTAGATAAATTTATTTATTTTTAAAACGACTAAGCTGCATTGTTAGGGTTGCAAATTTTCTAAGGCAAACCTCTGGAGATAAAAGCATGGAGATAAAAGCATGGCTAGAACATTGTATCTAACAGTGTGCATTCAAACAATAAATAAATGTAGGATTCCAGGAAATGAACATCCTCTTGCCTCTCCCACCAAAACCCACATCTGTAAAGCCATGGATGCTTAATGTTTACCATACTATGTGAGATGGGCCAACTGGATGATTGAATATATTAAAAATACCTATAATAATCTTAACCTATAAATCCAAGGGTTAACCGTTGGAACTGGTTATAGGTTGCTATGCCTCGCCCTACTTGCCTGCACTCACCCTTCGTGCACACGGCCGATCTGGGTACACAGGTCAACGAAGGATTGAGAAAACCAGCAGTGGGCCAACAGCCCCACAAACGCGAAGAAAGAGAAACAACTTCACTTCCCAACATTCCTTGCGCCGCACCAGAGCCAATCAGGCTGAGAGGCTCTCGCATGGTGCAGCATTCGGAAACGCGCCACAGCCAATCAAAATAAAAGCATTTTAAAAAAACGCAGTACAAACACAAAGCACCAACCCATAACTACAAGCCCCAGCGTCCTGCGTGTCATGAGCACGCAGAACGCTGAGGAAGCCAGCACCCAAGAAATAAAGCAAAAACAAAAACACCGGGAGACCAAGTCCGCCAAGCCGCAGGGAACAAAGCTCCCCTCCCCAACGGCGCCTGAAGCTCCTAATCGGAGTTTCCCCTTTAATATCACTGGGTGGGTGGGGGGTGTTGTGCTCCCCCTCTCTACTGGCTCCCCTGGGGTTGAGAGGGTGGGGGGACAAAAGGAGTCTGTCTCCCCCACCCTCCTGACCTCAGGGGACCCGGCAGAGAGGGGATTCCCTCCACCCCACACACGCGCCCCATATTAAAGAGAAGAAACCAAGTGGTTACTTCTCTTTAAAAACGGAGTGGGGGGGGAAATCCCCCTCTCTACTGGCTCCCCTGGGGTTGAGAGGGTGGGGGACAAAAGGAGTCTGTCTCCCCCACCCTCCTGACCTCAGGGGACCTGGCAGAGAGGGGATTCCCTCCCCCGCCCCACACACACACACACGCCCCATGTTAAAGAGAAGAAACCAAGTGGTTACTTCTCTTTAAAAACGGAGTTGGGGGGGGGAATCCCCCTCTCTACTGGCTCCCCTGGGGTTCAGAGGGTGGGGGGACCAAAGGAGTCTGTCTGAGAGGGGATCCCCCCCAGGACACCAAAAAACACAAAAACAAATAATCAAAAACATTCAAAAATACACAAAAACAAACAAAAATAACACCAAAAAAGTAAACAACAACAAACATTTCCAAACACACCCAGCCCCCAGCCAAACACCACAAAATCCAACTATCACCACCACCCCAAATAAAGAAAAACAACTAACTCACCACCACACGACCTCATACCACAACGACTGGAAAAGAAATGAATAAAGAAAGAGACTACTTGCTGGAAGAAGCTCCACCCAGAGGCCACGAGAGAAAAAACAGTCAAAATACAAGATAACCCCTATCAGCAGCACTTGCTGCCCACAATAACAAAAAAAATCAAAAAGACACAATAGCCCCACACAAAAGGCCCCAAGAGTTTTTCGAAAAAGTATATCATCCTTTATTCTTTTTTTCATCCACAAAACCAAAACACCAAACAAAACTCATCACAGTTTAAAACAGGCCATCAAAAAAAATAGTATAAATAAAAAATTTAAAAATTTAAAATATAGATTAACCTCTTCTTTACAAACATTAACAACAACAACAACAACAACAAAAACTTTCTAACACCATTTAAAACAGCCCGGCAACCTTTGCTAGTATTCTTATAAACAGTGTCTTCTACACTCTCTCTAGCTCCATAAGGCTCAGTCTGATGAAGCCTTCTGCAGCTAGCTTCTGACTGCAGTATTTTACTGCTCTAATAAAAATATTACTCATCCTTGTCTTTAGAAGCTTCTCATCTCCTTCTGTCAAAACATCAAATTTGTGGAACAAAAATTGAATTTAATGCAGTATCAGATCCAAACAAGTCCACTATAAAGAAAGGAAAAGATGAAGCTTAAAAATGAATTGGTCTGTTTATAAATGTTTGCAGCCAAAATGATTCCTTTGAATAAAAACATAACAAACGAAATAAAGCCTTAGCAAGCTTTGTAGGACATCTTCTTAAGGATAGATGTTAGATCAAAGAGAAATAGCTAAGCTGAGCCAAAGCAGGTTCCCATGGGATTTGTGGGAAATGCCCAGCTTGTACAATAATACTTCACATGTTTAGATTTCTTCTTTTGTCAATCACCAAGTTTTAGAAATGGAATCAGATTGTGCCATGTGTACCAAAGAGGTGATATATTACCAGTTTGAATCTGACATCCCAAGAATTATGTCTCAGCTATGTATTCAATACATTCATTGGAAACAAGACCCAGTCTGAAGCAATAACCAGCTATCAGAGCTACTTGTGAAGACATGGGAGAAGAAGAAGGTTTTGATGCTGCTAAAAAGACTTAGGAAATTGGAGCTATGCTGAAGAAAAATGAAACAGCACCATGGAAGAAGTCTGTGTCTCGCAGCTCCCCGTTTGTACGGATGTCCAGACTGGGAGCAGTCAGGGTTGGTCCCAGAGCTCGATTTCGGTCACGAGCTCCGACGCCCGCTGTGGGCCGGAACCCCTGGTGGGGGCGGCTCACGGGGGTGCACCTAGTGAGTATCAGGTTCAATTTAGTGCACCAACACCACAGCCCACTTACAGTGGTGGGGTTCAGTGGCCCTGGCCTCGTCAATTTGGGGCGAGTGGGCATCAGTTACCATCCTATCCCAGTATCCCATGGTTCAAAATGGTCCCTCATTAAGGGCGGGGGTGTCCACCCCTGGGGCAGTGCCGAGCATCACAGGGGCTGTCCAGGTCCCGCTGCGTATGCCCTCTATACAGAATGTGCCGACGGCGGCTTTGCCGACGGCTGGTTATTCCTTGCCCCTGGGTGATCATTTGTCACAGGTCACGAGGGATAAGATTTGGCGAGGGGAGTACGTGGATATATTCTCCCTATTGAACCGTGAGCCCACTAAGGAAGAGAGAGAGGGACAGGACGATAGAGACAAAGAGCTGTCCCGTCGTCGTAAGCCACCGCACACTTGGGCCAACTGGTTGCCGGCATATCTTATTTATATGGCGGTATACCTTAGGGCCCGGCCTGATCTGGCCATTCCTATGGTCCAATACTTGGACAATATTTACAGGACGTTGGTTGATTTCCCTGGCCCATCGTGGTTGGCTTACGATGAGGAATTTAGAATGAGGGTGGCCCTACACCCAGAGATGAGGTGGGATGAGCCCTGCCAGAAATTGTGGCTCTTGTACATGACCCCACCCGTCCGGCGCCTGGGGATAGGTACAATTGTGGCCATGCTGTGCAGCGAGCTGCTCCAACACAGGCTCCCCGCCAGCCGGCGGGGCAGGGGTTTCCAGCCCGCTTGCTGTGTTGGAGCTTCTCAGCTAATGGCGTGTGCAATAATAATAATAATAATAATAATAATAATAATAATAATAATAATAATAATAATAATAATAATAATAATAATAATAATAATAATAATAATAATAATAATAATAATAATAATAATAATAATAATAATTTTAATTTGTACCCCGCCCCTCTCAGCACATGGCCGACTCTGGGCGGCATTACAACATAATCAAATACACAATATACAGTCAAAATATAAACAAAACCAACAGTAAGTACAGTACAGGTAATACAAATAAATTACACTAGAATTCTCTACAAAATGGCAATTTCTACAATGTTAACAATACAACATTATCACGTTTAATACAGACCCAAACATAAACACGATCCCTCAACTACTAATGTCCCCAAAACATAACCCCATAGCTCATAGGTCCCTAACAAAGCCAAAGAAGAGGACGATCCAGTCCCAAACAAATAGTAAAGATACAATGTAAACCCAGAAACACAAATAAATTACAGGTACAATAGAAATTTCCACAAAGTGGCAATTCTCAGTTACAAAATACAACAATACAAAAACACAATATAGGCAATATAAAGTGTGACTGCACTACAGCCACACTAACAACATCAACTGTCACACACACTCAATCCAACCCCGCCAGCAGATAAAAATACAAAAATGAAAGTTCTAGTGCCTCACACAGCCTTTTTAAAGTCCTGGCCGGAGGCGAGTGATGAAAGGTGGGCCCGAGGTGCAGCGGTGGCGACATTCGGCATCTTCACTGCGGGTCAAGGGGAGGGGCGCTGGGCGCAGCTGTTTCTCCTCCCGGAGCCGGTGGCAAGGGCTCTGGGAGTGGCTCAGGCAGCAGTCCCAGTTTGGCGGCAGCAGCAGGATCTCTGGTGCCTCCAGCGTCTTTTAAACTCCCCACCCGATGGGCAAGGGGAGGGGCGCTGGGCGCAGCTGTTTCTCCTCCCGGAGCCGGTGGCAAGGGCTCTGGGAGTGGCTCAGGCAGCAGTCCCAGTTTGGCGGCAGCAGCAGGATCTCTGGTGCCTCCAGCGTCTTTTAAACTCCCCACCCGATGGGCAAGGGGAGGGGCGCTGGGCGCAGCTGTTTCTCCTCCCGGAGCCGGTGGCAAGGGCTCTGGGAGTGGCTCAGGCAGCAGTCCCAGTTTGGCGGCAGCAGCAGGATCTCTGGTGCCTCCAGCGCTTTTTAAACTCCCCACCTGATGGTCAAGGGGAGGGGCGCTGGGCGCAGCTGTTTCTCCTCCCGGAGCCGGTGGCAAGGGCTCTGGGAGTGGCTCAGGCAGCAGTCCCAGTTTGGCGGCAGCAGCAGGATAAGTGACAGTGTCGGTACAAACATGAGTGTCCCTCTTGCGCTGGCCCCCACGCCGCCTCTGCGTGCCCACGGGCTGGTGGGTCACGGGGCAGAGGTAGAGGTGGACAGGGGGTGGGCAGGGCTTCCTCTGATGGAGTTAGCCAGTCAAAAGGCCCCCTCCCCAGTTAATGTGTATATGCTGGAGCGATGGCTCTCAACTTATCCAAGAAGGGAGGACGCGAAGTACCTTCTGGAGGGTTTCCAGTGGGGCTTTAGTATTCCGTTTGAAGGGGTTCGGGGACCCCAAGATTCCCCCAATTTAATTTCCCTGAAGGGTGAGGAGGGGGTAGCTGCCCTGAGTATTGCCAAAGAAGTGGAGGCCGGGAGGGTAGCGGGCCCCTTTTCCGAACCGCCTTTCCCTAACCTGAAGGTCTCCCCTCTGGGGCTAGTACCTAAAAAGACCCTGGGTGAATTTCGTTTAATCCACCATCTATTGTACCCGGCGGGTTCTTCTGTCAATGATGCTATTCCTGATGACCTTTGTTCGGTCAGGTATACGTCGTTTGACCAGGCCCTACGGATGGTGTGCTCTTGTGGTTCCGGTGCCCTCCTGGCAAAATGTGACATTAAATCAGCATTCCGATTGCTGCCAGTGCACCCTGGGGACTTTGAGCTATTGGGTTTTAGGTTCCAAGGGAAGTTCTATGTAGATAAAGCCATGCATTTTGGCTGCTCTATTTCCTGTTTGGCATTCGAACGTTTTAGCACTTTTCTTCAGTGGGCCTTTGTCTGCAGGTCCTGGTCTCGGTCTGTAGCCCATTACCTCGATGACTTTTTGTTCAGGGGTGAACAGGGCTCGGACACGTGCACGCGTCTCCTCACTACATTTCAGATGCTAATGCGGGACCTGGGTGTCCCCTTAGCGCCCGAAAAGACCGAGGGCCCATCTACCATGCTCACATTTCTAGGTATTGAAACCGACACGGTCGCACAGGCATCCCGGTTACCAATGGATAAGGTCACCCGGATCTCCGCGATGATTTTGGCGTTGCTGGCCAAACGTAAAGTGTCACTTCGTGAGCTTCAGGTACTTCATGGCCACCGTAACTTTGCATGCAGGGTGGTGACACCCGGCAGAGCATTTGCTCGGCGCCTATGTGACGCCATGTCTGGCCTATTAAAGCGCCACCACAGGGTCCGACTGACCAGGGGCATGCGGGCTGACCTTTTGGTTTGGCTCACATTCCTACGGGAATTTAACGGGGTCCCTTTCTGGAGATCAGACCTTTTGGTTTCCCCTAGACGATCGGCATGTCTTTGGCACCTCGCACGCATAAGGCGTATCAACATGCTTTTGTACAATTCAGAACCTTTTGTGTGCAACTACAGTTGCCCGAAGTGTGGCCCATTCCAGTTGAACAGGTTTTACAATTTATGGTTTATCTACACAGTCAGGGTTTGGCTCCTCGTACTATAGCATACAGGCTGTCGGCACTGGCATTTATGGCCAAAGTGAGGGGTTTTGATGACTGCGTGAATGATTTCCGCATACGTCATGTTTTGGAGGGGTGGACACGGGAACGTGGCCGCCGCCCAGACACTCGCCACCCAATTTCACCAGAGGTACTGACCCACCTTGCACAAGGCTGGCATAACTTGTGTTATGATAAGTATGAGGTGGCTCTTTTTCATGCGGCTACCACGGTGGCCTTCTTTGGAGCGCTCCGCATCAGTGAGTTGGTACTACTGTCTAAGGCGGGTGCGACTCGTAGGGCACTGGAACTCGACGATGTCTATGTCTCTAATGAGTGGGCTCAGTTGAGGATACGGTCCTCAAAAGTTGATCAGCACGGCGTAGGCAGTGGAGTTAGACTGGTACGATGTTCCATTGCAGACATCTGTCCGGTTGGTGCCCTACATGAGTTTTTGGCAGTGCATGGCGCGCACCCTGGCCCATTTTTCTGGCACCAGGATGGGTCTCGCCTTACTAAATTCCAATTTTGGAAGGTGACCGGTATGGCACTAACCAGTGTTGGCCTCCCCGGGGCTCGTTACGGCACCCATTCATTTAGGATAGGTGCTGCATCCACTGTGGCTGCATTTGGGTACTCTGAGGCTGATATACGCCGGATGGGGAGATGGGGATCCATGCGTTTTGCATTGTATGTTCACCCACTTCAGGCATGAGTACCAGTTAAGTCATTATTCTCTTTTCCTCTTTTACAGACCCTGTGTGTCCCCGCACACCGGTGGCAGTATGGCTGGTGGGCCACAGTTACGTGCACTGGGCAGCGCAGTATGCTGCGGTGACAGAGTGGGGACCCCAGCTTGGACTACGTGCAACTGCACGTATACGTTGGTACGGTAAGCGCGGAATGAGATGGCAGGAACTGTTGCCATTCCTGTTTTCCATCAGGGATGCTGAACCGCCTGATATCCTTGTACTGCACCTCGGGGGCAATGACCTTGCCCAGGTCACTAGCCTTTCCTTAAAATTCACAATCTGCAGTGACCTTGCTTATTTGCATTATGTGTGGCCATCCACAAGGCTGCTATGGTCGGACATCGTGCCGCGTCATGCTTACAGGGGAGGTATTGACCTCCGTGCCCTTGACCGCGCTCGCCGCTCGGTGAACAGGGCAGTTGCCCGGTTCTTGTCAGACAAGGGTTTGGTGTAATACAAGTACAGGTGTAATAGCTTTGGCCGGTCAACGACGAACCAGGCAAGGGGTGATGGCAGGAGCTTTACAGCATGCATCACCTCGTGATTTGACGGATACACGTCATAGGGTGGGGTCAGTAGATAGTTTATTGACTCCGGTCAACAATTTGTTTGTGTCAACAAACAAATTGATACAAATAGTTACATTGTAGCCAATTATCATTGGCATTTTGGGAGGAACCTTACCAGTTTTACTGCGGCCTGCTTGCCTTAAGAATTACAATTGGATGAATACACCAATTGAAAGTTATAATTCGGACTAGGGCATTATTCAATAAAAGTGGCCCAATGCCTTATCCATATACCGGTGTCTGAGTCTTTCTTTGGGGGGTGTGCCTGCAATGCTTCTTTTCAGATGGGAAGATACTTTGGAGTAGAGCAAGGATTCTCAACTTGCATCCCGTGGGCTGAATGCAGCCTGTGGCACCATTTTATGTGGCTCCCCACCACCTCCACCACACCAGGAAGTGCCATATGGTGGAGGAAGGGCAAAATGGCCATCCAGCCTCCAAAGCTGTCTGAGAGAGTGAGACCCGGCCCCAGGCTTTAAAAGGTTGAAAACTCCTGGAGTAGAGCCTTTGGACCACCATCTGTCATAATTGCTTTGATTTGGATTCCTGCATTGAGCAAAGGGTTGGACTAGATGGCCTTTCCAACTCAATTATTCTAAGATCCAATGAACTTGATCGTAAGGTAAGTTAGGTTCAAATAACAGGTTCCTCTTGTAATGTAGCTTGCAAAACCAAAACAGAGCTTTATACTTGAGAACAGGGAGAGAGACTTCCTTCTGCATCAAGGTGACATGTCCTGGGTTTAACACCAAACAGAAGGTAGGAAGAACGCAATGAAATTATTGAAACGAATGGGGAAGCAAATGATAAAGAGTTTCTATGTAATTGTCAAAAATGGGTGACAGTCAGAGGGAAAAGGCATTGCCAAGAGAGATAGGAATGATAAATTAGATTTGAATCTAAATGAGTACTCCAGAGATCAGGGGGGAGAAAGGTAAAAATTAGAATAGCAGCTAATGGAGGAGGAGGAAACATCATTTACTCCCCTCCCCTCCCCAAAAAAGACCCATAATGAGATGAAAGGTGCAAAGGAGAAGAGAGAAGATAAAAATAGGGAGGGGAAAAGAGAAGCAGAGTGAACCAAACATGAAATAGCAGGAAAAGGTACTGACCCCAGGTTTGTCTAAGGTGACATGCTCTGCAGTGAGATGAAAGAAATACTTTGCATTTTTCGAAATGGCTGGGAACAAAGGAATGCTCTGCATCGTGAGAATCAATATCACATTTTATGCCTGCTGCACCCTTCACAAAGAATCAAGGCGACATTGATTCAAGTAAGTAGGAACTTCATTGAAAATTGACCTTTGAGTTCTTAGTGGAGAGGGCTTGCTGGGTTGAAGAGTTGAGGGGGGGGGGACTCTTCTTGGTAGCTGGTGCTGCTCAGAGATGTCAGGCGTGGGTTGATGGTAAAAGGTTCACAGCTTTATTCCCTGTCGCCACATCAGAAGATGGGCCACCTCTGGGGTGACATATACAATGGCCTCACATGATCTCTTGCCTTCTGTCAGAGCTGAGAAGGCTTGATCTGAAGTGCAAATTCTGGTAGAATTAGGACCAGAGTTCAGGAGTGGAGCAACGCCTGTTCACACAAGGGCCGAGATGGAAAAAGATTTGGCTGTGAGAGTCTAGAACAAGTTCAGTGGTCCAACCAATACAACATGCAAGGGCATTAGAGTTCAGGTCAGGAGGGACTGCTGTTGTAGCCATTAGACAACCAACAGACAACAATTGGTATCGGGAACAACCAGAGAGGAAGAACTGAGTTTCTGGGAGTAAGTGGTATAGAACTGGGAAGCAGCCTGGGTTCCCTGTTAGATTATGGATTTGTTACTGTACTGAAATTTGGGAAATGTTTACATTTTAAAACTAGAGCACTCAGAATACATTGAGCAGCATAGTCCATATTCAGTGAGTACTAGTCCAAACCTAAGCAACATTTTCAACATCTGGCTCTACATAAGTGTTGGTAGCATCACACTTGTTAAGCAGAGTTGTTTACAGCTATTTGGCAGGGTATCACAACAGAAGTCTGAGGCAGGGTATCTGCAAGTCAGAAGGGAAGAGTCCTAATGCGTCATCCAAGTGAATGGACAACACATGGTATCTGAAGGAGAAGACTATACTAGTTCTAAAATCAAGCTTCCCTTAGATTTGGAGAAACCTTGCTCTAAACTTGTGTTTAAAGGTGCACCAACAAATTATACATAAGCTTGCTTAATAACATGTTATATTACTAGCCCCTGTGTGGAACCTGGTTTGATAAACAAGGTTCAAGAAACAACAGACTCAGAATGGTATTAGGAGATTTGGTTTAGGGCTGGATAGACAGTCAATACCCGGGAGTATTTCCAGGGGCAGGTTAAGAAGAACCAATGGCCAACCTAAAGGTCGTGCTGAGTTCTTTAAGACCATTGTGTTTTTGTAAGGCCAGGTAGTTTTTTGGGCAGGTTTTGCTCATCTTAATTTTGCTGCTGCATTGAACCTCATAGGAGAATGAACATTTGAAGGGTAAAGGTATCTGAGGAATGTTAAAGGAAGGCTGTATTATGATGAAACCAGTTAAATATCTCATGGGAGGGCCGGATTCTACTCCTCTAATTTGAGATAAAAGTTTACCACACCTGGTGGCTACTAATAGAGCAACTTCAGTTTAAATGCTCCCAATGAACCTCTCTCTCTCTTTTCTGGCAGTGGCTATTTGTGGAATGAGGATGAATGTTTTGTCAGCTCACTTGCTTAGGGCAACGTTTGCTGAACTGAATGCATGATTGAGTTTATTGTTTAGCAAACAGTTCTGTAGACCGGAGAGGAACAGTTACAATAGCACTTTGCAAATAACTGCAGTTGGATGAGAATGACTGTCTGCAATGCCGAAAAACTGCAAATAACTCAGCAGACGAATAAAACGGCCTGCAAATATCAGCTCTGCCCATGTGTGAGAGAAAATAGTTAGGGGAGTGTGGTGTGTTCTGAACACACTTTGCAAACAACTAAATGAGATGCTATTGCTGTTTATTCTGAATAAAAATCCTTTGCCAAAATGCATCCATCATACTTCTTGCCTTGTCTGCACACAGACAACACAGATGTGGGGGAAGTTGCATGACCCATTGAATGGACATTAAAAGCTCTAAATTGAATTACATTGTCAGAAATCTTTTAAAATTGTTTTTGAGGGGGGACACACAACTCATGAACCAGGCATAACAGCTGTTGAAAATTAGGAGCATTTAGGCAATATTATCATTGCTGAACATGGGGAAATGGTTTTAATTGCCTTTTCAGGGTGCCTTGGTGCTATGCTGTTTTGATTTAAGGTTTTCTTGATCAAGCTCCCATCAGGGCATTTCCCATCAAATATCTCCACAGTTGTGCTCAAACGTTCTCAGATATGTGTTAGCAAACAAAACTGGGTAGACTCCCTTGGGGCCACTTCATTGTGGGTCTGTTAAAGCTGGATTAATTAAATCAGTGCTCTTGAAGATTGTAACAGAGGTCTGATAATTCTGATTTCCTAATCCATCCTCAGCTATGCAGCTGGGATATGGGGCAGGACCTGGGCACAATAAAAACTGAATTACAAAACTCAAATTAATAGCCTGCAATGAGGTGATAAACCTTAGTCTGACTGTAGTAATAGCAATTACACTTGAATACTACCCTCTGAGGCATAGAGCACTCTATGGGCAGTCCACAAAGTAATTAGAATTTTTCCCTTAACAAGTTGAGTACTTTTTTTTTTACCAACCTCAGATGGATGGAAGGCTGAGTCAGCACTGAGCCCATCAGGATCAAATTCAGATCATGAGCAGAGTTTTGGCTGATCACTGCATGATGTAGTGGACGGGGCCCCCAATAGCTGTACAATCCATAAAATGGATTTCCTTCTGCTCAGGAAAAAGTGCAACCTGGCTCTCCAGATGTTATTGGACTTCAGTTGGCAGAAGCCCCGATCAGCAGGTGTGCTGACCTGTGCTTCTGGTAATTGAAGTCCAAGAATGCTTGGAGTGCCAAGTTTGAGTATCCCAGGTATAGACTATTGATTGCAGCTTGTATATCTAGGTGATTTGGAGTCACCATTAGAAGCTCTGTGGGTAAGAGTACCAGGCCACAAGGATGGTCTAACAGTAGGCATATACTATCGGCCTCCGAACCAAACTCTTGAGGGAGACTGGCAGTTGGAGAATGTTGTAAAGGAGGCATCCAAGAAGGGAAGCCTGGTTATAATGGGGGACTTCAATTACCCTCACATAGACTGGGTGAACTGTTGTTCAGCACATGATAAAGAGATAAAGTTCCTAGATATGCTAAATGATTGTTCCCTGGGACAGATGGTTGAAGACCCAACTAGAGGTACAAGAATCCTTGACTTGATCCTGAGTAATACTCAGGATCTGGTGCAAGATGTTAATGTGACTGATCCAATAGGGAACAGTGACCACAACTCAATTATGTTTAACTTGATCATAGACCGCAAGTCACTGATAAAATCTAACACAGAGACCTTAAATTTTCAAAAAGGAAATTTCCCAAAGTTGAGGAAACTAGTAAAAAAGAAGCTGAAAGGGAAAATTGAGAGAATCCAAACACTCCAAGAGGCATGGAGGCTGTTTACAAAAACAATAACAGAGGCTCAATTGGAATGCATACCCAAAAGGAAAAAGGGCACTGCCAGGTCCAAGAGGACTCCAATGTGGCTTACAGGAGCTGTTCGGGAAGTGATCAAGAGCAAGAAAAGCTCATTTAGAAGATGGAAGGCTTGTCCGAATGAGGACAGCAGGCAGAAACATAAATTCTGGCAGAACAAATGCAAGGCAACAATCAGGAAAGCAAAGCAAGACTTTGAGGAGCATATAGCTAAAAATACTCAGAGAAATAACAAAGGCTTCTTTAAGTACATTAGAAGTAAGAACCCAACTAGGAAGGCCATTGGACCATTAGATGACAATGGAAGGCAAGGGGTTATTAAAGAGGAAACAGAGATTGCAGAGAGACTCAATGAATTCTTTGCTTCAGTATTCACTGAAGAAGACAGAGGCCACATGCCCAAAACAGAGCCTATCTTCGTAGGGAGGGAAACCGAAGAATTAAGCCAGATAGAAATAACCAGGGAGGAGGTCCTTGCATGTCTTGTTAAACTAAACACTAACAAATCGCCAGGACCAGATGGCATCCATCCACGAGTTCTCAGGGAACTTAAAGATGAAATTGCTGATCTCCTAGCCAAAATATATAATCTTTCCCTCAAATCAGGCTTTGTGCCTGATGACTGGAAGGTAGCGAATAAGAACATAAGAACATAAGAACAGCCTTGCTGGAACAGGCCACAGCCCATCCAGTCCAGCATTCTGTCTCACACAGTGGCTCACCATTTCCTTCAGGGTATTCCCAAGGAGATGCCTTCACCTGCTTAGGATTCCCTGGAAATGGCATTGAGAGATATCCTGCCTATCTCTCCAACCCGGAGGTTGTCCTTAGGTAGCCATAATTATAGCCATTGATAGCCTTGTCCTCCATGAATTTGTCTAATCCTTTCTTAAAGCTGTCAAGACTGACAGCTGTCACCACTTCTTCTGGCAGGGAGTTCCATAGACCAGTAATCCTCTGGGTGAAAAAGTACTTTCTCTTATTTGTTTGAGAACTAGTACCCAAAAGTTTCATGGAGTGTCCCCTAGTTCTAGTGTTGTGCGATAGGGAAAACAGTTTTTCCTTATCCACTTTGTCCACACCGTGCATGATTTTATAAACTTCAATCAGGTCACCTCTTAGATGCCGTCGTTCAAGAGTGAAAAGGCCCAACCGTTGCAGCCTCAGATGGTAAGGAAGGTGTTCCAGTCCCCTAATCATTCTGGTTGCCCTCCTCTGTACTTTCTCCAACGCCATAATATCCTTCTGGAGGTATGGCGACCAGAACTGTACACAGTATTCCAGATGGGGCCTCACCATAGATTTATAAAGAGGCAAAATGACACTTGCTGACTTATTTTCTATACCCTTCCTAATGATCCCTAACATTGAGTTTGCTTTTTTCACTGCTGAGGCACACTGGGTTGACACCTTCATTGAGCTGTCCACCAGGACACCAAGGTCCCTTTCCTGGTTTGTCGCAGAGAGTTCAGACCCCATCAGTTTATAAATGTAATTGGGGTTTTTTGCCCCAACATGCATCACTCTGCACTTACTGATGTTGAAGCTCATTTGCCACTGTTTTGCCCACTCCCCCAGTGTCAAGAGATCCCTCTGGAGCTCTTCACAATCTCTCACAGTTTTCACTACCCTGTATAATTTAGTGTCGTCAGCAAATTTGGCTACCTTGCTTTTTACTCCTACCTCTAGATCATTTATGAAGAGGTTGAAAAGCAGGGGTCCCAGTACTGAACCTTGGGGGACCCCACTCTTTACTTCCCTCCACTTGGAGAAGTGTCCATTTAGTGCTACCCTCTGTTTCCTGTCCCTTAGCCAGTTGCTGATCCAGGACAAGGCCTGTCCCTTTATTCCATGACTGGTAAGTTTATTCAAGAGCCTTTGGTGTGGGACCTTGTCAAAAGCCTTCTGAAAGTCCAGATAAACAATGTCAACTGGATCCCCCTTATCCACATGCTTGTTGACACTCTCAAAAAATTCCAACAGATTACTGAGGCATGATTTGCCCTTGCAAAAGCCATGTTGGCTCTCCTTTAGCAGCGCCTCCTCTTCTATGTACATATTAATTCTATCTTTTAGGATGGTTTCCATCACTTTACCTGGGACACATGTCAAACTGACAGGCCGGTAATTACCTGGATCACCCCTGGATCCTTTTTTGAAAATTGGTGTTACATTCGCTACCTTCCAGTCATCAGGCACAAAGCCTGATTTGAGGGAAAGATTATATATTTTGGCTAGGAGATCAGCAATTTCATCTTTAAGTTCCCTGAGAACTCGTGGATGGATGCCATCTGGTCCTGGGGATTTGTTAGTGTTTAGCTTAACAAGACATGCAAGGACCTCCTCCCTGGTTATTTCTATCTTGCTTAATTCTTCGGTTTCCCTCCCTACGAAGATAGGTTCTGTTTTGGGCATGTGGTCTCTATCTTCTTCAGTGAATACTGAAGCAAAGAATTCATTGAGTCTCTCTGCAATCTCTGTTTCCTCTTTAATAACCCCTTGCCTTCCATTGTCATCTAATGGTCCAATGGCCTTCCTAGTTGGGTTCTTACTTCTAATGTACTTAAAGAAGTCTTTGTTATTCCTCTGAGTATTTTTAGCTATACGCTCCTCAAAGTCTTGCTTTGCTTTCCTGATTGTTGCCTTGCATTTGTTCTGCCAGAATTTATGTTTCTGCCTGCTGTCCTCATTTGGACAAGCCTTCCATCTTCTAAATGAGCTTTTCTTGCTCTTGATCACTTCCCGAACAGCTCCTGTAAGCCACATTGGAGTCCTCTTGGACCTGGCAGTGCCCTTTTTCCTTTTGGGTATGCATTCCAATTGGGCCTCTGTTATTGTTTTTGTAAACAGCCTCCATGCCACTTGGAGTGTTTGGACTCTCTCAATTTTCCCTTTCAGTTTCTTTTTTACTAGTTTCCTCATCTTTGGGAAATTTCCTTTTTGAAAATTTAAGGTCTCTGTGTTAGATTTTATCAGAGACTTGCGGTCTATGATCAAGTTAAACATAATTGAGTTGTGGTCACTGTTCCCTATTGGATCAGTCACATTAACATCTTGCACCAGATCCTGAGTATTACTCAGGATCAAGTCAAGGATTCTTGTACCTCTAGTTGGGTCTTCAACCATCTGTCCCAGGGAACAATCATTGAGCATATCTAGGAACTTTATCTCTTTATCATGTGCTGAACAACATTCACCCAGTCTATGTGAGGGTAATTGAAGTCCCCCATTATAACCAGGCTTCCCTTCCTGGATGCCTCCTTTACAACATTCTCCAACTGCCAGTCTCCCTCAAGAGTTTGGTTCGGAGGCCGATAGTATATGCCTACTGTTAGACCATCCTTGTGGCCTGGTACTCTTACCCACAGAGCTTCTAATGGTGACTCTAAATCACCTAGATATTCCAATTCATAAGATTTTATCACTTCTTTGACATACAAGGCTACACCACCTCCTGTTTGCCCCTTCCTATCCTTCCTGTACAGTTTGTAGCCTGGGATAACTGTATCCCATTGGTTATCATCCGTCCACCAGGTTTCAGTGATACCAATAATATCAATATTTTTATCTATTTCTAAGTATTCCAGCTCCCCTATTTTGTTCCGGAGGCTTCTGGCATTTGTATACAAGCATTTATATATGCATTTCTGACACAGTCTTTTGTGTCCAGTTGCATTGTTAGACTGCCTCTTGCATCCTTCTGCTAGAATGCTAGTGACTAGCTCCTTGCTCTGATCAGTAATTTTTGCATCCTCCTCACTACTCAAGTACACACTTTCCCGAACCGGATGCTGCCCAGCTCCTGTCGGCTTTCCCCCAGTTATCAGTTTAAAAGCTGCTCTGCAGCCTTTTTGATGTTGAGTGCCAGCAATCTGGTCCCATCATGGTTTAAATGCAACCCATCCCTCCTGAACAGATTTGGCTTGTCCCAAAATGTTCTCCAGTTCCTGACAAATCTGAAGCCCTCCTCTCGACACCACCGCCTCATCCACGCATTGAGGCTTCTGAGCTCTGCCTGCCTGGTAGGTCCTGCGCGAGGGACAGGCAGCACTTCTGAAAATGCTACCTTGGAAGTCCGGGACTTCAATCTTCTTCCTAACAACCTAAATTTGGCTTCCAGGACAGACCGCTTGGCCTTCCCAACATCATTAGTACCAACGTGTACCATGACAACTGGCTCGTTCCCAGTTCTCTCTAACAATCTATCTAGATTTCTTGTGATGTCTGCAACTTTTGCACCTGGCAGGCAAGTCACCATACGGTTATCATGTGCATCACAAATCCATTTCTCTGTATTTCTAATTATTGAATCGCCTAGTACAAGGAGCCTCTCTCCTGCAATCTGTTCATCTACATGCACCTCATCAACCATATTAAGGGAGAGAACCTCAGTTTGTTCCTGATGTTCATCTTCCTGGATCTCATCAAGTGTGATGAAGGAGAGATCATCAGGTGGAACCAGCTGTTCCTCTATGTGTTCCTCGTCAGGTGTGATAAGGGAAAGAGCCTCAAATTTATTCTGTAATTTCAGACTCTCAGAGTGATCCCCTACGCTTCTCCTCCTTGAGTCACATTCCTCCAACCATCTCCCTCCTGAGTTAGTGAAGGGCCTTCTCCCTCAGAACTGTGCCCTGGTGAATGTAACACCAATTTTCAAAAAAGGATCCAGGGGTGATCCAGGAAATTACCGACCTGTCAGTTTGACATGTGTCCCAGGTAAAGTGATGGAAACCATCCTAAAAGATAGAATTAATAGGCACATAGAAGAGAAGGCGCTGCTAAAGGAGAGCCAACATGGCTTTTGCAAGGGCAAATCATGCCTCACTAATCTGTTGGAATTTTTTGAGAGTGTCAACAAGCATGTGGATAAGGGGGATCCAGTTGACATTGTTTATCTGGACTTTCAGAAGGCTTTTGACAAGGTCCCACACCAAAGGCTCTTGAATAAACTTACCAGTCATGGAATAAAGGGACGGGTCTTGTCCTGGATCAGCAACTGGCTAAGGGACAGGAAACAGAGGGTAGCACTAAATGGACACTCTCCAAGTGGAGGGAAGTAAAGAGTGGGGTCCCCCAAGGTTCAGTACTGGGACCCCTGCTTTTCAACCTCTTCATAAATGATCTAGAGGTAGGAGTAAAAAGCAAGGTAGCCAAATTTGCTGACAACACTAAATTATACAGGGTAGTGAAAACGGTGAGAGATTGTGAGGAGCTCCAGAGGGATCTCTTGACACTGGGGGAGTGGGCAAAACAGTGGCAAATGAGTTTCAACATTAGTAAGTGCAGAGTGATGCATGTTGGGGCAAAGAACCCCAATTACATTTATAAACTGATGGGGTCTGAACTCTCTGCGACAAACCAGGAAAGGGACCTTGGTGTCCTGGTGGACAACTCAATGAAGGTGTCAACCCAGTGTGCCTCAGCAGTGAAAAAAGCAAACTCAATGCTAGGGATCATTAGGAAGGGTATAGAAAATAAGTCAGCAAGTGTCATTTTGCCTCTTTATAAATCTATGGTGAGGCCCCATCTGGAATACTGTGTACAGTTCTGGTCGCCATACCTCCAGAAGGATATTATGGAGCTGGAAAAAGTGCAGAGGAGGGCAACCAGAATGATTAGGGGACTGGAACACCTTCCTTACCATCTGAGGCTGCAATGGTTGGGCCTCTTCACTCTTGAACGACGACGTCTAAGAGGTGACCTGATTGAAGTTTATAAAATCATGCACGGTGTGGACAAAGTAGATAAGGAAAAACTGTTTTCCCTATTGCATAACACTAGAACTAGGGGACACTCGATGAAACTTTTGGGTACTAGTTCTGAAACAAATAAGAGAAAGTACTTTTTCACCCAGAGGATTACTGGTCTATGGAACTCCCTGCCAGAAGAAGTGGTGACAGCTGTCAGTCTTGACAGCTTTAAGAAAGGATTAGACAAGTTCATGGAGGACAAGAGTATCAATGGCTATAATTATGGATACTTAAGGACAACCTCCGGGTTGGAGAGATAGGCAGGATATCTCTCAATATCATTTCCAGGGAATCCTAAGCAGGTGAAGGCATCTGCTTGGGAATACCCTGAAGGAAATGATGAGCCACTGTGTGAGACAGAATGCTGGACTGGATGGGCTGTGGCCTGTTCCAGCAAGGCTGTTCTTATGTTCTTATGTTCTTATAAGCATTTCCTTTCAGGTTAAAATGACACAACCCAGAAATGGACATGTCATGTATCTGTGTCATAGCTTGTACAATCTAGTATAATTCCCTTCCCCCCCCCCAATCATTCTCTCAGCTCTGGGTATTGTCTTCCTGCCAAATTAGGCAAGAAGAAATAGGGAGTAGAGGCCTGACCATAAGCTCACTGAAAGATGGAACCAGAAGTACAACTTACAGAAGACAAAATCATTGTTAAAGCAAACCATGCTTTGAGCATTTCCCAAGGCCTAGCCAATAAGAAGGTATCAGACTGCTAGCACATCACAGGGACCAGTACTATGTATAAGAGCTGTGCATGCATCCCTTGCTTTAGAGGTCAGTTCCACAATTTTAAAATGTATGACAATTCGGTTCTGGAATGATTTGTGCCCTCTCCAATTTGATATGAATCTCTGATCTAAATCAAATTGTACAATCAATGTATTTGCTAAAGTCCTGCAATGTTTTGGTTTTTGCACCAATGCTTGCAACAACTTAAAATAGGGGCTTTTGCTTCTAAAGAGTAAAGTAGTTTCCAAGCTGTTGTTATCTCAGCATTATTGTATGGCTGTGAAACATGGAACCTCTACTGCCAAGACATCAAAAAGCTTGAGCACTTTTGCCAACAGAAGCTAAGGTCCATCTTGAACATAAAGTGGGATGACTATGTCACCAACATCACAGTTCTTGAGAAAGCAAATGTCAATAACATTGAAGCTTCCATTATATGCCATCATCTTAGATGGATAGGGCATGTCCACTCAATGGATGGTTCCAGGCTTCCTCACCAGATACTTTATGGGGAACTTAGCTCTAGTGCAAGATCTCACAGAGCTCCTCTGAAGCGCTGTAAGGACCAGCTGAAAGAAACCATGAAGGTGTCAGGTATAAACCCTGGGAGACAATGGCTGAAGATTGCCCACTTTGGTGCCATCTCTGCTGCTACCAATCACTTTGAAGGGAGACACCACAGACTTGAAGAGGCTAAGTGACAAGCACGGAAGCTTCATCAAATCCAACCACATCCTCCACCATCTTTTCAGTGTAATGTGTGTGGTCGCATGTTCCATGCCAGGATCGGTTTGTGGAGTCACCAGAGTCACATTCACCAGCTGAGAAAATGACTTCTGGGGGAAATGTGTGCTCGGATACAATTAGAGGCCAACAATGATGATGACAAGTTTCTTTGAGTTCTTGACTCCCTGGGAAGAGCTAGAGAAGCCTGGGAAATGACATTCAAGGCAGATGTTCATTAGTTTACTTTGAATGTAGTCATAACAGACTGAAAACTGTATGAACGGAGGTAAGAATGATGGACATTGTATTCTGTGCATTAATTGGTTAAAACCTCAGAAGATGAGGGATGAGTAGGAAAAAAATGATTTTGATATATTGGAATAGGGGAGAGAAATGCCATGATTTTGCCTTAGGTTTGCTTTGCCATGATGCGAGCTGGCGAGTAAACCATAGCAAAATGTAGTCAAATCTGTTATCAATCTAGGCCAAGCCAGAGAAGCATAGCTAGATACACCTTTCTTGTTTTATTCGGGGTAAGTAAAAATGTTCCTTTTTTTCTATTTTGTGCATGATCCTGAATTTTTATATTTGTTCTTCTAAATAAACCTGATTATAACCAGAAGAAGTTGGATTTTTTTTTTTCTTACAGAGTTTAAGCTGGTGGGAAAAAGTCCAGTTCCTTTATTTCATTATTGGTAATGCTAAGGTAAAGGTAAAGGTTTCCCTTGCTCGAAAGCCAGTCGTATCCGACTCTAGGGTGCAGTGCTCATCTCTGTTTCTAAGCCGAAGAGCCAGCGCTGTCTGCTTCTGCAGACGTTTCCGTGGTCATGTGGCAGGCATGACTAGACACCAGAGCACACGGAACGCTGTTACCTTCCCACCGAAGTGGTCCCTATTTATCTACTTGCAATTTCTTGCTTTCGAACTGCTAGGTTGGCAGGAGCTAGGATGAAGACGGGAGCTCATTTCCGTCCTGCAGTACTCGGGAATCGAACTGCTGACCTTCCGCTTCCCAGTCAGCGTCTTAGCGACTTGAGCCACTGCAGTACCCAATCATTAAGTTAATTCACACTGCATGTCTTACCTGACCTGGCTGGTTTGTAAGCATAAACAGTCAGTGATTGAAACCTATCATAGATTTCTCTAGCCTGGAGTAGGAGCACAGGTACTCTGAAGAAGCACAAAGGTTGGTGTGGGCTTCTGGAAGGGGTACAGGTGGTGGTGGGCATCAGCAGGTTCGCCCCAGTTTGCCAGAACTGGTAGCAGAAATTCTGGCTGGCCTCACCAATCCAAGTTTTGAAATAAAGTAGTCCTATTTCGGGTGCAATGCAGGGCTTTCCCCCTGGCCATGCCCACCATACCACACCCTCAGTGTAGTAGTAAAAATGTTTTGGGAGCCCATCAGCGAGGTTCAAGCATCCTGAAAGGGAAGGAACAGACAAGCTATTTGTTTCACCATTATTGTCTTTTGCAGTCATGAGGTGGGATTTGTGGAATTTACCTCTTTACGTGCCAAAGCAACTTGCCTGGAATTTGGTAATTTAATTAGGAAAGCCAATAGAATCCTAGAATGACTAGTTTGAAAGGGCTTTTTAGACCATCGAGTCCAACACCATGCTCAATGCTGGAATCTAAAACAAAGCAGATCTGACAGACGATTCTCCAATTCTCTCATGAATACCTCCAATGTTGGAGCACTCACCACCTCTTGAGGCAGTTGGTTCCACTTTCATACTGTTCTAACAGTTAAGAAGTATCCCAGTACTGTACTTGGCTCCGAGGGAATTTGTTGTTCTTATATTCAAAGGCTGCTGGCACCGGGGTGGTTAAAACTTTAAAACTGCAAAATTACAGAGCTGCAAGGTTCAACTTTAAAACTGTGGTACTTTTGAAGTTTTGGCTATAAAAAGGAAAATAATATGAAATAAAATAAAATAAAAGCGGACCTCTGCAGTATGCAATCTGCCACACCCAGTCTCCTTTTCTCAAGGATAAAGGTAAAGGTTTCCCTTGCTCGAGAGCCAGTCGTATCCGACTCTAGGGTTCAGTGCTCATTTCTGTTTCAAAGCCGAAGAGCCAGCACTGTTTGCTTCTGCAGATGTTTCTGTGGTCATGTGGCAGGCATGACATGGAATGCTGTTTACCTTCCCACCAATGTGGTCCCTATTTATCTACTTGCAATTTCTTGCTTTCAAACTGCTAGGTTGGCAGGAGCTGGGACAAAGACAGGAGCTCATTCCATCCTGCAGTACTCGGGAATTGAACTACTGACCTCCCGCCTTCCAGTCAGCATCTTAGCCACTTGAGCCATGTCCAGTTTCTTCATTCTTTCCTCATATGACTTGGTTTACTTTCTTCTGACCACCTTTGTTGTCCTTCTCTGTACCTGCGCTTATTTGTTTCCATCTTTCTTAAAGTTTGGTGCCCAGAATTGGACACAGATGTGGTCTAACGAGTGCTGAATAGAAGGGACTTTTTGGTCTGCCTGCTAAATACAGTGAGTGGGACAATCCTGGTCCCATATGTATAGTGAGTAGATTTACTCCACCTCTCCCATTTAAATGTTCTTTTAATAGCATGCCTTCCCTTCACTCTACCCCTACCCCATAGCACCTGTCCGCCACTCACAGAATAGTTTATCATTAAGCAATAGTAAATGATTTGCTATGCCTTTGCTTTTCAAATGGAAATCCCGCTCCCAAAAACTACCCCCCCAACCCCCAACCCCCAACGACTTACTTCTTCACTTGATTGCAACTCATTTGGCATCTGGGTAAAACAGAAACCGCAGAGTTTATCTCCAACCCACCTACCCTCAAACATTTCCCCCAGTCATGTGCCTATTTCTGGGTAAACCAAAACTCACCCCAAAAACCCCTGCACACAAATTATACTTCCCATTAAAATCATCATCACCATAATATTTGAGGTTAGTAAAACATATTGTTTGAGCTATAAAACACTCTCAACTAGTATTCCAAATGTCTTGCCTCAAGCTAGCACTTAAATTAAAGTTTGAGACAGCTGGCACTGGAATCAGAATAAACAGTTTTCCACAAAAGGAGGCTGGTGAACCACAATTATTGTTTTATAATTTATTGTCAATATACATCATCATGCCCCAATCTGCCTTGAGAGCTCATCAGCTTTCAACAGGTGAGCCGACTCCATGGGAAAAGAGGCAGTCTTAAATTATCCCACAAATAATTGGATCTCTAATAAGCATTGCATAAAACAGCAAGGCTTCTGGTAATTTCCATAATCTGGATTTAATTTGTTTGCTAGTTCTATTGGAGCTTTGTTTGTTTCAGAGTAAGGCTGGAGTTGCCATCTCCCACTGACATCAATGGGATCAGCATCGCCCCAGGGGACAACTTAGAGGTCACACAACTTGGGTGGCATTTTGTTGGATCAGAACCAGAAAAGGGAGAATAATTGGATCCACAAAATAAGCACAAATGTCATCAAAACTTACTTGAAATATGCCTTTCTGCAGCACCTAACCATCAGCTGGATTTTATATAATGAGTTATTTTTCTCTGTAAACAATTCCTTTAGTTTAGATTTTTAAAAACACACCACATGCATTGCAGTGTTCAACAAAACAGAATCACACCAAAGTAGCTGCTACCTGGATATACAGTGGTATCTTGAGTTACAAATTTAATGAGTTCCAAGGCATTTTTCACGTTATGAAAAATTTGTAACTCATATTTTCCATAGGAATGTATTGAAAACCAAAATTCATAACTTAAAACATGGTTTCCCATAGGAATGCATTGAAAACCAATTAATCTGTTCTGGAAAAATTCGTAACTCGCGCCATTATTTTCAATTGATTTTCATTCATATAGTGAAAATTTTGTAACTTGAACCATCTGTAACTCGAGATACCACTGTAGTGCTCAACAAGCCCTTCTTCAAAAGCTTGACCCTATTTTGGTAGATATGTTGATGGTAAAACTAATTTTACTAAATTATTCTGGAAGCAGAAAAATCGCCCCAACAATTTGTTATGGATGGAGCTCAGTGCCAGCAGTAATATAGGGTCTTAGTAACAGCAATAGCAGTAGTATTGGTATTACTAATTTCCTAAGGAATTGCTTTTTTCTGTAACAGCTGCAGGAGTTTTAGCTGGCTGTCACGGTATACAGAAAGAGCCTTCTCGAAGACTGTGATATGTTTGAATCACAATTGTGTGTACCCTGGTAATGGCAACCTTGTGTTGCTGTTCACTAGGTCAGGTGGAAAGAACTGCAGATTGAACTCATCAAAAGGTGCCTTCATTTTGGCAGTTTCACATCTGGTCTAGACATGGAAGAAGAAGCTGGCTATCCACCATTTTGTCTATTCCATAGTTTCTCATATCAGCCATGAGAGTGGGAAAAAAGCACAAAGCAGTATTACAAATGATTGATTCAAAGACTGAATCTCTTTTACTCAGCATGTCAGCAAACCTAATGGGGCTTTCAAACTAAGTGAGATATATTTAAGGAGTGGACTTACCAATTCCCATACCTCCTTGAGTTTCCATGGCTGAGCAGACATTTGAACCCAGACCTCCTAGGTCCAAGTCTGTCACTTTATCCACTTCACCACGCCAGGTGTCCCTGAAGAAGCATGAATCAGCCTTTGGATTTCAGCCATATATCTCCAGGATAATTTTTAGGATACTGTATATGATCTTTTTCTATGCAGAGCAGAAATTAATGGTTAAAGCAAATGTGAGGAAAGTACAGCATGAGATCATCCAGTTGGGCCTCCCAAGCTCTCACCCACCCACAGCTCTTCAAAAATATCTGTGAGATATACAGTATATCTTCATAGGGATGGCTGGATTAGCCAATGTTGCTTTCTTTGCATGAGATCTAAATAATTCCACCAGGTGCGTCTTCACAGCCAGTCCATCTGACATGGCCTCTTATGGCTTCATGACCGTTGGGAATCAGAATAGTGAAGTGGTTCCTTCTCCATTCATTTTGCTGTTGGGCCCAATACGAGGGTTTCCAGTGGCATTTCCTCCACTGAGGGTGGTCATCAACCAACCTAAAGGAGCTCATCCACCCGTAGCCATTGGCCCCTTTAGGGAGTCAGGTTATTTACCACCACCTAACACTTAGTGTGTGCATTCTCATGGATGTGGCAGTCCATGACAGTCCTGGTGTCAAATCCTGCATGTCTCATTTCATATGTGCTGAAGGAGATGGCTCCATAATCATAGTGTGTGGGTCACTTCACGGCAAGCTGGGATCCACCTTAAACAAATTCACACCAATGGCATTTTTCCTGAAACCTTCAGGGAAAATAAAAGTATGCTCAGACATGAGAAACAGGCAACAAGATAATTCCACCAGGAAAATAAATTGATAGACTTTGTAAGGTTAGGTTAGATACCCAAGGATTCGAAGGAAAATTATTATCATATTCAGCTGTATATTGGAAATCTGTTCACTCTAAACAAAGTTACTTTGAAGTAAACTGTGTTTAATTTGGCATAAATAGCATAGGATCTGCAGGCATGAACTTTTAATAAATGTCACAGGAGTTGGGTTGGTGTATTTCCATAACATGATGCCTACTGACAAATTAATCCAATTACCAAAGGTGAAAGTTTATAATTGAGGTTAACTGGAATATAGGTGGCCATTGTTCATGCCTTTCCCCCATTGCGTTTTCTCCTAAATAACTCTTGGGAGCAACTCACCATGGTCTCTTAGCATCAAACAGAAAAGGCCAACAATTATTAAAAATGAACACAAAGATACAGTCTGATTCTCAAAATTGTGACAACAGTCTGAAACCATGAGATAATATTTCAAAATTTTAGAGGGGAAAGGATGCCAATAGGGGCAGGAGATCCCCTAATTTTGAGCCAAATTTATTTTAAAATAGCTGAAGTCCCTATTGTACTTCACAATTTGCAGCAAGGCCAAGAAAGGAATACGTCTTTTCTGAGATGTGCCCCAGACTCTGCCATTTAATAGGCATGCTAATGAGTTTCGGCAGCTTCATTTCCCAGTGTGCTAAAAACTCCAATAAATCTTGATTGTTCCCTACCCTAGAGAAGCTTGGGACTTGAATCACAATACTCCAAACAAGCATTCTTTTTTGCTTTATTAAATAATATATTCAACTACGTGTGAGTGCATATGTATGTGTGCAGTATGGGTGTGTCTGTGTTTTAGTACTTCCAATGTTCAAGGCACTATGTTCTCTTCTCCTGAAAAAGCTATAAAAAAATTGTGTTGCCATCACCTCAGTTCTGACTTATGGTGATCCTTTCCAGGTAGAGAATACTCAGAAGTGGATTCCCATTCCATCCTGCAGGGATTCGAGTAGCAGCCAACAACGATAAATGGAGATGGCAGGACAGCAGGCTTAGGCCAATAGGGCAGGATATTGTCAGCGGCTGAAGCGGCTGCTGCTCGTATCTGAGTATAATTTTCCCCCTGGAAATCATTTTCACGAAAGAAGAATGACAAACAGGGGAAATACCATTGACATGAATTTGTTAAACGTGAATCCAAGCTTGCCATGAAGTGACCCACACATTATGATCATGGAAATATCTCTCATGGCATGTATGAAATGAGACATGCAGGATTTAACACCTGGACTGCAATGGACTACCGCAGCCTTGAGGATATTAACAAGGTGTGCCTTCACAGCCAGTTCATTGTGTAAGATAGATAGATAGATATGATTAAAGTACTTTTCCCCCAAACTGAGACTCCTTTGCACTAACAAGACTTTCTGCACAAATGAGATCGTGGACTTGATTTTCTACATTTTGTTTTGTGGCAATCCTTTCCAAGGTTTTCCAGGTGGAAAATATACAGAATACATGGAAGTGGTTTATCATTCCCTGGGAATGTGCAGTTTGCCCAAACCACACAGGCTGGCTCTTCTCCTTGGAAAAATCAGTAAAGAATCAAACTCCCACTCTCTGGCTCTACAGCTAGCTAGCTGAACCACTGGCCTATCCATCCAGCGTGGAGTGGACTGATGTAACCAGCACTTTAGTATAAGAAAGTGATTGTATTGTGCAATATTAATATACATCATCCATATAATGTTGACTCTACCTGATGTCTATTGATTCCAAATCTGCAGCAATAAATCAGTGCAATAATTTCGAGACAGTTAAATACCATATATCGGCTTTCCTTGAAAAACAGGACATGATCAGTCTGGTCAAAAATTTTGCCGGGATGTACAACCCTGATCTTTGGTCATGCACACGTAATGACCCTCTTTGGCTCTCATCTGCAAATGTGAATTTCTTTAGTAGTATTCTTTTGTTTTTTGGGGGAAACCTAAAAAATATTGAAATGAATGGGGCTAATTTGTCTCTTTTGCAACTAGTAAAGAAGCAAGCACCAGAGTAACAAATGAGATACAAGTGTCATGTATTCATTTGAGGCTGCAGATTATTCGTACATTTCATTTCCTCCAGCAGCTGTAAATGGATCAAGTGGAGATGATAGGGAATAGGATGAAGACGAAAGTAGTAGGGAAGAAGAGACAACATTTTTTAGTATATTGCTAGGTCAGGTCATGGATGCCAAATGTTGCTGGCATGGAAGAGGTGTGCGAGAGACTGAAAGGGATGGCTGAGCTAATAGGGCAACCCAAAACCACATGCTGCCTTGCTAAGGTTGGTGTTATCTTCCCAGGACCCCATCGGTGCCTCAGTACCTTTGGTTTGATCTGGTGTTAGAAAGATTAGCCGCCAAGTTTGCTGCCCAGGATATGCCCAATTGTATTTCACAAACTTTGAGAAGGCTCTTTCTGTATACCCAACATTCTTGAGCAGGGGGTTCCCAAACTTTTCACGCCATGGGCTGGACCATGCTGAGCGGGCAGCTGAGTGGGCCAGTCACGTGGTTCCTCCTGCCATAAACGCTGTTGCAAAAAACATCCACGGCTGTTGTAAACACGTTTATGACAGCCATGGGTGCATTTGCGGCAGCGTTTACAGCAGGTGTGGGTGTGTTTATGCATGCACAGGTGCATTTTACAGCTGTCATAAATGTTTTTGCTCCCACTTCTGGTAGCGGAGAGGGCAGCGGTGGGCCACATGAAATGGTGCCACAGACCAGGGCTGGCCCACAGACTATAGGTTGGTCACCCTGTTCTTGAGGGTTCACAAGTGCAAAAATAAATTAGATGGATGAAGGAGCTCACTGGACAAGGAACCACCTTAAAGGAGGATATGGCTAAGGAACTCAACCTTCCCTATGTCACTTGGAGGACCCTGAATAGGCTGAGGGTTAGAGTCCCTAAATGGAAAACCAACATGCTCAAGTGGGGGTGCTGGTGGACAACAATACAAGGT
Organism: Bradypodion pumilum; assembly: GCA_035047305.1. NCBI lineage: Eukaryota > Metazoa > Chordata > Lepidosauria > Squamata > Chamaeleonidae > Bradypodion > Bradypodion pumilum. Next base: position 13,883,564 of record JAWDJD010000012.1, on the reverse strand, counting down.
ATGAATGAGGAGAGATACAGAATTCGACTCATTTGCTGGTCTACTGATTATTGCCAAAAACATTCACTGATGAGGACTTAAGTTTGGGCAATGACAAAGCCAAGAAAGTGGCTTCATTTTGGCAGTCCAGGGTTTGATCAGGACATGAGAGAAGAAGAATCAGTGCCTTCCTTCAATGCCCTATCAGCCTTTAAAGAAAAAAGGCAAAAAGACAATCACCTTTCCAGAAGCTTCCATGTGGTTTAAACAAAGCCTTGTTTTAGATCCCCAACCATTGTTTATTTTGAAGCCAGAAAGTGGCACATGGGCCTCTAAGGAAATGGGGAACAAGATTCAGTATGGAACTTAACAGGTGAGGAACTGCCCAAAAGTAGGGTCCATATCCCACTGGCCACCTCCTCTGCAGGCTAGACACATTGAGGGTATATCCTCATTGCTTGGCACTGCCTTGGTTGAACTACTATCTAGTATTACAGATTATCTAATAACTGAATGCTGCCAGGTCAGTTCTGATTTATGGTAATTCCGTCCAGGGACTTCTAGGTAGAGAATATGCACAGAAGTGGTTTACTATAACTTTCTTCTGGGGCTGTACAGCTTGTCCAAGGCTACACAGATTGGCGCTTCCAAGATGGACAGTAGGGACTCGAGCTCCCAACCTCTGGTTCTGCAGCCAAATACCTAATTTACTGGGCTATGTAGCCAGATTAGGTATATGAAGTTTGTTTAAAAACATACATTCTCTGTGATTGTTGTCATGCCAAAATCTCAGACATCAGCATGCTTTTCACCCCTTGTTAATTGAGCAAAGGATGCACAAGTCCTGTGAAACTCAATGCTCTTTCCAGGAAATCTTATATAGGAAATATGTCATTTTGTAACAGTTCTTCACTGATTGGTTTTAACTCTGAGGGGTGGGGAAAACAATCAAGAAACTTTGATGAAATCCCTAGGGAGAAACCTGGCTTGGCTTTTTCGTATAATAGCAGGCATCAAGAAAGTATGTGTTGCAACCAGCAAGGCATTGTTTTTTTTGCTGAGAATTGTGTTTGTTTTGAACCCTCAGCTGCAATCCTGCAGCTTTGTACATTCTGTGCATGAGAAAGTCCAATTCAATTACATGAGTCTTCTTCTCAGTTTAGGTCACCATAGGACTGTAGCCTTCAGTAAAGGTAAAGGTAAAGGTTTCCCTTGCTCGAAAGCCAGTCGTATCCGACTCTAGGGTGGAGTGCTCATCTCTGTTTCTAAGCCGAAGAGCCAGCGCTGTCTGCTCCTGCAGACGTTTCCGTGGTCATGTGGCAGGCATGACTAGACACCGGAGCGCACGGAACGCTGTTACCTTCCCACCGAAGTGGTCCCTATTTATCTACTTGCAATTTCTTGCTTTCGAACTGCTAGGTTGGCAGGAGCTGGGCTGAAGACGGGAGCTCATTTCCGTCCTGCAAATAACGTGGAAATACACCAGTCCATTCAGGTCACAAGATGTTATAATCTTACTGCACTGAAAGCAGGTGTACAAATACCAGTATCAACCTGGGATATCCTACTTTGGTTGAAGTGCCCAAAGGACATCAGGAGTAGATTTATAACCTGAATTCATTAATTATCCCCCTCTTTTTTTATTTCTCTCCCCTTCCCATATCATCTTTTTTTCTTAGCCTCTTTTTTATCTTTTGACTTGTGTCTTGAAGGATAACTTTCAAGAAGATCTAAGAAACCCTTTAAGAATTCATTCTTTCTCTGTAGACATGGGTTTTTAAGATTGATTTTTGTCAGGTGGGATTGCATGTTTGATGGAGGTGGAGAGTAGAGTGACCAGGTAAAATGCTAAAGAGTCCTGGCAGGACATGGACCGAGCATGGTAGACTCAGCCCAAAATGATAGGAGACACCTTCTTTTAGTAAGCACAAACAATGAACGCATGTGAAAACATAAAGGTAAAGGTCTCCCTTGCTCAAAAGCCAGTCACATCTGACTCTAGGGGAAAGTGCTCATCCTTGCTTACAGCCAAAGAGCCTCCTGCCAACCTAGCAGTTCAAAAAAAATGCAAATAGATCAATAGGTATCACTTCGGCCGGAAAGATAACAGCATTCCATGCACTCTGGCATCTAGTCAGGCCTTCCAAATGACCAGAGAAACATCTGAGGACACAGACAGCACTAGCTCTTTGGTTGTAAACAGAGATGAGAACCATACCCATCAAGTGCAGCTCCGCAAAATACGGGAAATTATTATGCATGCGCATCCACGCATGCACAGTAACCCATTTGTGCATGTGGACCATGTGCATGCATGCGCAGTAACCCATTTGTGCATTGCACAGTGTCTGCACATGCACAGTAACCCATTTGTGCATGGGCACAGTGGTCACGCATGCACAGTAAGCCCTTTCCCGCCATTCAAATACAGGATGGCAGCGGAAAAGGGGTGAAGCAAGTGCAGAAAAATGGGAAATCCCAGCCAATACGGGATACTTGATAGGTATAATGAGAACCGCATTCTAGAGTCGGACACAACTAGCTTTCGAGCAATGGAAGACCTTTACCTTTACTAAAGAAAAGTGTAAGTTAATATTATTTTTCTTCCTCCCACTCTCCCAGTTAGTTTGCCATTCAGCCCAGTCCTCTGCTCCCTCAACCTCCCAAAAACTGCAGCGCTGCTTGCCCCACACAGCAGAGGAGCGGCAGAGTGTAATTTTAATTAACAGTCTCTTGCTACCTTGGTCTGTCTTCTGCGGATGTGGAGCTGCTACCTAAGAAACTAAAACTGGAGCAAGTAGTGGAGAAAGAGAGAGAGAGAGGAAGGTGAGTTCAGGAGGACAATGAGTTAGGGAGTTAACAACACTGCTTAAGATCAAGAGCTCAAGGGCTGTGATACTAGCAGACTTGAAAACTTTAATTTACTGTCCCTGTTAGCCCCGTTTGAGGTTTATGGTGGTATTTATACACACAACATCAATCAGACACAACAAGGAGGGGAGGGGATTTATAGTTTGTTTTAAAGACTGCAAATGCAATGTAATGCAAATGGCATGCCTCATGGGCATTTACGTTTAATGGGGAAATTACAGATGCAAGAGATTGGTAGAACAAATTTTAAATTGACTTTATTACATCAAGTGCTGTTTTGTGTGTGTGTGTGTGTGTGTGTCCAGTTGCTTTGGCTTTTTTCCAATCTTCTCTCTCTCTCTCTCTCTCACACACACACACACACACACACACACACACACACACACACACACACACACACACACACACACACACACGGTAAACAAGGCAATTCAGGGGCAAAGACTTCCAGAGGCGCTTGTTGAAATATTGTACTGAAAACATTGAACACAATCCTGCAGAAAGTTGTCCCTTGCATGTGCCTTTGAAAAGAATGGGGAGGTGTGCAAGAGTTAGTTGCTGGAAGAAACCTTAAAGGTAAAGGTAAAGGTAATCCTTGCTCGAAAGCCAGTTGTATCCAATGCTGGGGGGTACTTATTTATTCATTCATTCATTCATTCATTCATTCATTCATTTAATTAGATTTCTAGTGCTGCCCCATTCGCTGAAGGCGACTCTGGGCAGCTCACAGCAAAACAACAAAAACATCAACATCTAAAAAACAATTGTAATCTAAAATGTCATTAAAAGTTCTTAAAAATTCTTTAAAACCCCAAATCCACCTTCCAACCAACACAGACAGCAACTCAGACAGCAACTCAGCTATTCAGACCAGCCAACCCACAGTGGATCATTTCCATTTACAGCCAAAGAGCCACCACTGTCTGCTTCTGCAGATGTTTCCGTGGTCATGTGGAAGGCATGACTAGACACCAGCACTCATGGAACATTGTTACCTTCCCACCAAAGTGGAACCTATTTATCTACTTGCAATTTCTTGCTTTCAGAATGCTAAGTTGGCAGGAGCTGGGGCAGAGATGGGAGCTCAGTCTGTCATGCAGCACTCAGGTCTTGAACTGCTACCTGCCGACATTCCAGTCATTAAGTTCAACATCTTAGCCACTAGGCCCCTTCAGTCCCTTTTGAAATATGCCAATAGTACTCTAATAATAGTGGTAGGATGCCTGTAGTTTTGGGATTTCCCAACCTTTCACCGCTTACATTCATTTTCACATAACTTGCACAGAAATTCTCAATGTACTGTGACCTCACCTTGTTCTTTTCTCTACCTTAAATTCTTCTTCAAATGTAATTCTCCGACTGGAGATCGTACCAACCATTAAAATTTCCCTCAACACTTGCTTGTGTTGAGTCTCACCTCCATAATATTACAATTTTTTTTTCGCTATCTGAATCAGTATGCAAGATGGAAATTCATTGAGAAGGTTTTGGAAGTTCTCAACACTCTAGTTAGTGTGATGTGAAAAGATATTTTTCTGGTGTATTCCCCAGTTCCTTTCCTTTTCCTTTCCAAAAACAATTTCTGACTGGGAACACTGGAGCTTTCTTTGAGAGTCTGTTTTGACCCGTTCTTGTGGGCCAGGGCTGAAGGATCCAGTACAAAATACAGTGGAACCTCAGCTAACAAACTGCTCAATTAACATAAAAATCACATAACAAGAGGAAATTCATAGAAAATAGTGGTTTGGTTTACACATTTTTTCCAGAATGGATTAATTGCTTTTCAGTGCATTCCTATGAGAAACTGCATTTTGGCTAATGTATTTTGCTTTTCAATTCAATGCATTCCTATGGGAGATTCGCTTAAAGTAATGTGCACTGTAAGAAACGTCCTGAAGAACGCATTAATTGTGTTGACCAAGGTTCCACTGTACTCCCTGACAGATAAGGACTATTGTACTGCTACTGTGTCATTGCCAGTAATTCTTAGCTGCCACCCAAAATAACACTGTACACACTCATGCACGCATGCACACACACACACACACACAGTGCTTCCAGTTGGAATTACTCAGAGCTCAAATTGCTGATTTCCTCTGAAACCCCAGCCAAGTCTTACCACATGCCAAAACATAAACCAGATTGCATAATGATGATGAGTGTGGGTTTCTTTCTTTTTTCATAATTTCCACAGATTAGGTTTTCATTAATGCCTGTCAACAGCAAGCAACAGGCATTAACAGCTACAGCCTGCCACACCAACACTAACCTTGTTGCTAATCTAAAGCTAACGGTAAACGCATGGCGCAAGGACTGCTGATTGTGTTCAACTTTCAAGAGACAGGCTTTTCACTCAAACATTGAACATAATTACTATATGAAGAAAGTATTTGAAGAACGTTTTAAGTTTTGGGGGGAAATGTATTTTTTATTTACAATATTTTACACTACCAGATTTAGCATCAAGGCACTACTCATGGTCATTTATAATAAATTATGGGATCTTCTCCCCCTCCTCCTCCTCCTCTTCCTCCATTGTTAGGCCAGAAGTGAAACTGCCAAAATGAAGCCACTTTTGGGGAGTTCATTCTGTAGTTCCTTTTGCCTGACCTAGTATGAGAAAGATTAGCTGGCACAAGGTGGCTGTTGCCTGGGGTATGCCTGATTGTGGTTAAAAAGCACCACGATTTTCAAGGAAGCTCTTTCTGTGTTCCCGAAATGACGGGATGAGAGTAACCTTCCTATTGTGTGCAGGGAGTTACAGTGTCTAAATGTCTGAAAGGCGTCAATTCTTCCAAACTAGTAAGGCATTTGGAGCTTCAAAGAGAACTTGGAAAGGTCAGGTGATAAAAGAATAAAGGGGAAAATAAAGCCTTCCTCTGTTTCAGTTATGAGTCCTACCTCCCAACATGTCTGGTCAATGATTTCAAGATTTGGGATCGAAGAAACACTTCTCCACCCCCCACCCCACCCCCCTCCCTTTGCCATCTGCAAATGGAACAGCAAAATAATGAGTGTGGAGACTGACCAGGGAGGGGAGCTGATTGACACAGACATCCGTGAATTTTAACCATGATGCAGAAGTCCGCAACAGCAACATGGCTTTTGCCATGCTGAGATTATGGAATGACCGAAACCACAAGCATGGCATGAATAAAGTGAAAATTTGCAGAGGACAGACAGAGATGGATGTACCGAAAGGGAGGAGGATTCCCCTTCTTTCCAGACAAATCTGTAGAAGTGAGAAGTCCTTGTAATTGATGAACTGTTTTCTAAACTTCCTAAAGAAAGCCAATTTTGTCAGTTGCTTTTTATGTGCCAAGTCAGCTGCTTTGGTGTCATTGAAAAATTAACCAGCATCTCTGTGTGGTTAATTGTCTGCATGACTAACATTTTCTCCTCTGCGTAATCAGAGGAACATTGGCTTCTTTCTTTTCTTAAACTGTATTTGCAACTCAACTCAAAATGAACTCTGGAGGAGAAAAATGATGAAGTACCCCAGGGACAGCAGAGAAGGGGCTGGGAAGTTCCAGGAACTTGGTAGAATGGGTTAGCAAATTCTCTCTCTCTCTCTCTCTCTCTCTCTCTCTCTCTCTCTCTCTCTCTCTCACACACACACACACACACACACACACACACACACACACACACACACACACACACACACACACACACACACACACACACACACACACACACTCTTTCTCCATTGGAAAGCACGATGGAAACAAGTGAACACATACACAAGTATGCAAGTAAGAAAGTACAAAAAACATTCAATGTGGAGGTCTGACACAAGAGTACAAGAGAACTTTTAACAAGTGTGTAGAAGAAGGAATGTCATTCTGCTATGGTAATGGAGCAGACCGGTAATGGAATAGACTGTACAGCAAGTGACAGCCATGGTTTTCCAGGCAGAGAACACACTGAAGTGATTTGCCATTCCCATCCTGTAGGGGGAGCACTTGGGAATGTGCAGTTTGCCCACAACCACATAGACTGGATCTTCTCTCAGGAGGCACAATGGGAAATCATACTCCCAACTCCTGGCTCAGCTGTCAAATACCTAAACTACTGAGATATTACACTGCCTGAAAATCTGAAACTTTCAATATGCTAGAATAATTCTCTCTATGTATTAATGAGGTGTTTGAGATCTGGCCCACCTGTCTTGGTAAATACAACCAAAAGACAAATGGGCTTTAAATGAGTGTGCACAGATGCTCTAAGTGTGGTCAACATTAGCTCCTTGCAGAGGAAAACAGAAGGAAAGATCAGATTCTGGCTGATGTGTCCGCAGAGCAAAGGAGAACATCCTGATCTTGCCAGCCTTTAACAATTTGGACTCAGTTTTGCCCTCCTGTGAGCCTCAGGATTGATCGCAATTGGTTTCCATACCTGTCAAGTTTTGGGAAATTTCTGTCAAACCCCCGTATTTTACACTCTTCCGTATTAGTTAGACTGCAATTAGACTGGAGTTAGACTGGAGGCCAGCACAAGATAAACATAGCTGTCCAGTTTCCCATTTTGGCCTGGAAATTTCCCCTACTTGACAGAAATTTCCCGAAACTTGACAGGTATGCTGGTTTCTCAAACCATCACAATCACCACCACCATTCATCTTAAGTTCAAACAAGTGTAGTGGTCAGGAAGTTGGAATAGCATTTAAATGACAAGCTACACATTTTGTAAGCATCCTTTAATTTAATTTAATAGTCATATTTATATATGCCGCCCACTCAGGCAGAACCCGACTCCTATCTTTTCCAAGCTGCAACCAGCCGAATTGGCACTCAGGGCCACCTGCTCTCTCCTGAGGCATGGGTGCTAGCCAACTCATGAAAAAGGACAAGCAGGATGCTGTAACATGAAAGGAAAATGTTGTGTATTTTAAAAAAGATGTGGGTAGGGAAGTCAATAAGGTTAATTAGTATCATTAGTTTCTCTAACATTCATCAGTACATTGTTGTGTTCTTTAAACGTTGGTGTGGTCCTCCAGTTGTTCCACCCTAGTTATGTTGTTGTTGTTCCTCCTCCTCCTCCTCCTCCTCCTTCTTCAAAATATTTGGGGAGATCGCAAGAGTTGCTTTCCCTTGACCTAGTGTGATGTCAATTATTCATTTTATTTTCTACATTCTACTTTCTAGTAATTGTTTAGTTGTAATAACTAAGCATACATTCTTAGAATACATCTCTCTCTCTCTCTCTGTCTGGCTGTTATCACAGTTGCTGAGGTTGGCTACTATCACGGCACATCTCCACCCCCTCTCACTTTGTGGATAAGTTGTTCTCTATTAAGACCAATCCAGTCTCTGTTGTTACTCATCCAAGAAATCTGCTTTCTACCCATTCCATGTTTACCCGTAATCGTCCCTTCAATGATGTATTGCAGTATATTATATTTGCCATGACAAATTATGTGTCTACGTTTCGAGAGGTTGCATTTCTTAATAATCAACTCTATTATTATTACTTTTGCTTTCCTATCCAGTAAGGTACCTCTTCATTTTTTATTCTATCTGTCTATGGGATTTTTCAGTACAACCCCATATAAAAAAATATTTATTATATAGAACAGCTCCTTCTTAATAGTCTGAACCTCTCATCCCTATAGGAAGGTTGACCATATGTAACATTTCTAAGAACCTCAGTCTAAAAGATATATTAAACTGCTGGTATGTAATGCTTACAGACACATTTCTTCATCCTCAGTGAAAAGATGTATCTTGCCACCTTGCGGCATCACCCTGGGGGGAGGAAACCTTTCAACTGATGGGAAATAGTTCAGTCCTGCAAGAGAGTGGAAATACTAGCAATAATCTCCAGTGGCATTAGCCCCCACCCCCCAGGTGAGCACAAAGATTTGTGCAAAAAAAGAAAGAGGGTTTAGTGCAAAATTCAAATCTTCCTGCCAAAAAACAACCTGAATATTATTTTTATACAACAAAGACCTGATATGTAAAACCTGTACAGAAACTCTTACAACTTTGGCTGGTAGGAAGAAAACATTTTGAAATGAGAATGAAATGTGTTGAAGATTTATATCCGTTATAATGACAAGCACATTTAGTCGTATGAGCAATAAGAAATCTTTCACATAACTTTAATTTATGACTTTGGGGGACAATTTTGAAGGTGCAGGAGTCAACATTTTGCCAGGCTTAGTAAAGGTAAAGGTTTCCCTTGCATGAAAGCCAGTCGTATCCATCTCTAGGGTTCAGTGCTCATATCTGTTTCAAAGCCGAAGAGCCAGCACAGTCTGCTTCTGCAGATGTTCCCGTGGTCATGTGGCAGGCATGACTAGACACCGGAGTGCACGGAACACTGTTACCTTCCCACAGAAGTGGTCCCTATTTATCTACTTGCAATTTCTTGCTTTTGAACTGCTAGGTTGACAGGAGCTGAGACAAAGACGGGAGCTCATTCCATCCGGCAATACTCGGGAATCGAACTGCTGACCTTTTGCCTCCCAGTCAGCGTCTTAGCCACTTGAGCCACTGCAGTCCCAGGTTTAGTAGTGGTGGCTAATCTTTAAAAAACTGAACATGACAGGTTCATAACAATGAGTACAGCAAATTAGAATCTTGCACTAAAATATTAACACTAATTAATTCTTCAACCAATCTTAACAATACAGTATCATAGTTTTCTGTGGCAGAACTGGATGTTTCCAACATCTCATTCTGCCACTAGAAGCCCTCTGTTTCATCTTTGCACAGGCCCAGCCTTTACCTAGGTAAAGAATAAAGGTCTCCCTTGCTCGAAAGCCAGTTCTATTCAAGTCTAGGGTGCAGTACTTGCCATCGTTTACTGCGAAAGAGCCAGAGCACTCTGCATCTGCAAGATGTTTCCATGGTCATGTGGCAGGCAGGACTAGACAGAAGGTAAATGAAACCGTTTGTAGGATGCTTGTTAAAGAAATATCATAATCCAGTATTTAGTTATTAATCAAGTCTTTATAAATCAATTGAATGATAGTCACTTGAAGAGTGTCACCAAATCAAATTTTACTGTATGATTCAAGCCAGTAATAACAATGTGATATAAATAATCAAGTCAAATCGTGGTGATTTCAAATAAAATAATTCAATAATTAGGTCTATTCAAAGTGATTTCAAAAAAGTAATTCAAAGCCCACGCTGGCTATTATTCGACTTTTTCAGAACTTGTGTTCCTTCCTCAGGAATCATTAAAGATGTTTAAAGCTTTTTTCTTAGTTATTTTAGTTTTTATTGCGTCCTTCACCTCTAAGTGAAATTTCTTCCTTGTGCGGGTGGATGTCATCATAGCGCATGGAAAACTGTTACCTTTCCTACCGATTTATCAATGTGGAATTTCTTGCTGCTAGGTTGGCAGCAGCCAGGGCAGACGACAGATGCCCACTCTATCATGAGGCACTTGGGTCTCAAAGTGCTGACCTGCTGACCTTCCGGTCATCAAGCTCAGCATCTTAACCACTAAGCCACTGCGGCCACTGATAAATTCTAAGGAAGAATAAATTAAGGACACTGGGAAGAGATTTCTTTTCTTTAAGAATCTGGTTATTCAGGCTAGTTCCCCAAGTACCTTTTCATATTATGCCACAGAGCTGGCCAGTAAATTTCTTCTCACTTCCGCTACAGTCTACTGCCTCTTTTTCATCACCGCTGAAGCATTTCATGGCCATTCCACTGACTGGGAGGTGTTCTGTTACACTGGAATCAATAGCTTTCGGGCTCTCTGGCACTCTGATTAGCTTGTCAGTCAGAGCCTGAGGGGGAAAGGGGAGTATAAATCCCAGAATACCAGGGCCACCATGTTTGAAAAGTGAGGAATGCAGGCAGCTTGGGGGGCAGGGGCTTGAGGGACCACCTGTTGCTCTCTAACATGTGCAAAGTGTATTAACTTCTTTGCTGTTACATGCCTGGAAGGTCACCTGTCTGTGTGTGTGTGTTCAACTCTTTGAGTTTTTTAACTTGTGAGTGTGTTGAAAGAGGAAGGAAGAACAGAGGGGACCCAAAATGACTTTTAAAACCATCCCTCCCAAACAAAATGTGTATTTGATAAAATATATGCTTGGACACGAGTAGCTGCTGCCAATGACAGTATTACTATTTAATTTATGGTTGATTCTTCTTCCAAGGGTGTCATATATAGTTTCTTCCCAGACACTCCATAATATACCCACAATAATCCTACAGGGTTTGAAAGAATAAGAGAAGGGGAGGGGAGAGAAAGAGAGAAAAACAGAGCAAAATTTTCATACCAAGGTTTGTGGTGTCATGACTGAATGGTGACCCAAAACTCTCTCTCTATCTCTCTCTCGTGGACTCAAGTCACAACTACACAACTAGCTGTCATAGTATCAACAGGTAGATAAAGGGAGTATTTGTCAGGAGTTTGTCCTAGTATTGAAGAGAATAAAAGGCAACATTTAAATTATTTATTTATTTATTTATTTATTTATTTATTTATTTATTTATTTATTTATTTATTTATTTATTTATTTGCAGTATTTATACCCCGCTTTCCTCATCACAAGACGACCCAAGGCGATGATATATATATATTACTCCTGAGACAGGTGGGTGGGATTTTCATTGGCTTGGGGTGCTATTCACCTTGACTAGTGGATTAGCTCTGCTATCTCAGATTAAAATCCCATTTGGTCTTTCTGGGATGAGTTTCCTATGAAAGTGTCAAGAGGTGCTAAACTGGTAGCAGAAACCCACAACAAGCACAATTACACGTCTACATCCTATTTTCCATGACTTTTCATTTTTTTAAAGTACTGTATCTGAAATGATAGACAAAGTGCCAAAATAGGAAGGGACAAGAACAATATGCAAATTTATAATGTAGACTGTCTCCTATCCTTTGCAAAGGGATGGGAAATAAAGGTAGAATTGAACTCTGTTCATAACTCATTGCATTATCAATTAGCTGCAATTTTGAGCATCACTTCAGCATAATTCCCATTGAATTCAATCAGAACATTCTATTGTTCTGAACAGAGCTGTATAAGATTGTCCTTTAATGAAAACAGATAGGTTTTCATTGCCTTGTCCAACCATTGAATGTAATCAATGGTTGGGAGACCAGTGAGCCTTGAGTGGGATGTAACTCCCAGAAGGAGATTCCAGGCTGCCCACTTCTTCTGCCAAATCTCCAATCAGTGATTGGGGATATTATTATTTTAAAAAGCCATCTGATGCCCTGGAAAGCTCTGCATTTCAATTTTTGTCACTTTGCAGGGAGAGAAAGTTTTTGCATGGAACAGAGTTGACTCCTGCAGCCCATGAGGCTGTGACAGTGAGACTCACTTCCAAGAATCTATGTGTTTCCTTCTCTATCCAATCTTTAATTTTGCTTATTGTTTTCTTATTGTCTTATTTGCTTTCTAAGTAAACTTCTCTAATTTGCACCAAGGAATTGTCTATGGTTCATTTAAAAGTTTGGGGCTCATTTTGTGGGTGGATTCCATTGAATTGGAATGGTACTTTCAGTTCAATGATCTCCTTTCTATTTGAACCCAGAATTTCATGTGGTCTTTTGGTTCCTGATTCAACCCTGCTTGTGGTATGTTCCCTTAAATTTAAAAGGTAACAATTTTTCAGGTAACAGAAAGAAGGAAGGAATCCTTCAAGGGAAGTAGGTATGGGAGATTTTACCCATAGTCCTCTGAATTAGAGCCTTGTTTCAGGAACACAAATGTTCAGGGCTAGATTCAGCCCAGCAAGTCTGCAAGGCGTTAGAATGTCTTTTAAAAGCAGCACTAAATCTGATGTATAAACTCATTGCAAATCAAGCTTATGGAGCCATACATGTTTCCAAGGAAAAGTGTCACATTGCCCTACAAACTTCCCCAAGAATATCTTATGACAGGCATTTATTTTCCAGTTTCCCTATCTCAGAAGACCGCAAAAGGAAATTGTGTGCTTAGAATTTTAAAGCCAGAGCTTTGGCAAAGTTTTTTTAAGCATGTTAAGCACATTTGGGGTTTCCTAGCTACTCGCTACAAATACACCACAAACCACAAAAGTAAATCAGCATAGCAAAAATGGGGATTATCATTCATATTTATATTAATTCCCCCCTTTTTTGTTTTAACAACTGTGATTAGCATTTTACTAGTTTTCTTAGGGTTTTTTTTTTTTTTTTTACAAAAGGAAAATCTTACAAGCCACAAACTGAATTCAAGCCTAGTAAATAACCCAGAGGCTTGTTGGAAAAGTATTGCTATTAACAACAGTATATGACATCAGAAGCAACTCACTCAAAAATGGCTAGGGGGTCTTTCTTATATATATATTTTTAAAAAGCTTCGCAGAAGTTTACATTACATGTGAGGCATTGAGCTGCTTCTTTATAGGCCATAAAGTTGAACTCCACATGGTAAGACTGATGTAAAGAGCTGAAGCAGAGAAGCAGCTAAGAGACCAATGAAACAGGAATTCCCCAGTCCAAACATCTGCTGCAAACTCAGTGTCTAGCTTTAAGCAAGCCATTCTTATCGTCAGTTGCCCACCTCCAATGTAGGAGATAATAAAGCTGACACAGAATCCAGTCCTAATTAGGCAAAATGGTAGAAGACCAGCTTAGCTGACACTAGGCCAGTTGAAGCTGGGCTGAATTCAAACATCTCCCAATCCTAGGAATGACTAAGTTTATTATCTAGAAATTTGTTCATTCAAAATATGGTGCTAGTGGTGAGCATTGTGCATACCCTGCAGTGATAGAGAGATAAATAAGCAGGTCCTAGAGCAAAAATCATAAAACTGAGGAGGTCATACTTAGAGCACATTATGAGGTGGCAAAAACTGCTAGAATAGACAATAATGCTAGGAAAAATTGAAGGTAATTGAAGAAAAAGAAGATAAAATATGAGGTGGATTGACTTCATAAGAGAAGCAACAGGCTTGAGTTTGCAAGAGCTGCTAAATGATAGAACATTTTGAAAGTTACTCATTCCTGGATTGCCATATATCAGATGTGACTTGATGGTACATAACAGAAACAACAACCAAGCATTTCTGCTGACAGAAACCTCTGCCAGCACATCGCTGTGACTAGACGATCCATGAAATTACCCACACACGTGCCAGGATTACACAAGCATCAATTCTATAATATCACAGGAAGTCAACCCCTGGTCTCATATTCTGGTGTCAGAGTTCAGGACATAGGCAACCGATTAGCAGCCCATGCACTAAGATCCAGGACAACAAAGCTAAATGGCAAATTTTATCCATGTCCAAATCCAAGGTCCAAACCTGGAGCAGAAAGAGGAACAAGGCAAGTACAGTAGATAAGATGCAAGCTAAGCAGGCCAGGATTCAGACAACCAAAGAAACAACTGAAACAGGTTACTTTTAGGGATGAAGCAAGAGTAGGAGGTCCAAGAAGGCCAATAATCAAAGAACCAAGGAAGAAATCAAAGCAGGGTACCTTTAGGGCTGGAGCAAGGGCAGGTAGTTTAAGCAGGCCAAGAGTCAGACAAGCAAGGAAGCAAGTGAAACAGGGTACCTTTAGGGCTGGAGCAAGAGAAGGATGCACAATAATAATGCATACACAGCCCCACTGTGCTGCTCCCTCAGCACAAGGGTGAGCCAGGCCTGTGCTGGCCATTTGGGGCATAGGGACAAGTCCCAGTGCATCCCAGTGACTGGGCCCCCCAGAGGTGGGCAGAAGTATGTCACCTGGTGGCTACAATCCATGATGTCATGCAGTACCCCCATAGGCACCACCCCTTCCTCTCTGTCCGGCACCCTTTTAGCATAGCCAGCATGCCTCCACTGAAGGGAAAAGAGACCTGTGTGAGATGGGGGATGTCTCCTTTGCAGGCGCACCCCCCAATAAAGGACTCAGACACTGGTAAAAGTGGATAACGGCATTGGGCCACATTTATTGATTCATGCCCTAGTCCGAATTATAAATTTCTATTGGTATTCCACCAATTATAATTCTTAAGGCAAGCAGGCCGAAGTAACACTGGTAAGGTTCCACCCAAAATTGCCAACGCAATTGGTTACAATGTATCCATTTGTATCAATTTGTTTGTTGACAACAAACAAATTGTTGACCGTAGTCAATAATCTAACTAGTGGCCCCACCCTCTGACGCGTATCCGTAAAATAACGGGGTGATGCCTGCTGCCCAGCTCATGCCATCACCCCATTGCCTGGTTCATCGTTGACCGGACAACGTTAACCAACTTGTGCCTGTCTAGTGTTGTCCAGTCAATTGCGAACCTGCCGGATACCTGTGGGTCATAAATGTTTACCTTACCAGTGCTACCCGCCACACGGGGAGGCTTCAATAAAGGCTCACCACCCCCCCCCCCAGAACGTCAGCTCGGTCAACAGGACTGCTCGCCAATCTCCTAACAAGAGGCTCATACCTCCCGGCGACAGATGGACCCCATCCCCTGTGTACAACTCATAATTTTGGAGACTGATGGTGGGGTGTCTTATGACGCGCCCCCAACCCTTGTCCCTAAGGAACCGGGCAATAGCCCTGTTCACCAGACGCCGAGCCCAGTCAAGGGCTTGGAGGTTAAACCCACCCCTGTAAGCGTGCCGCGGTACCATGTCAGACCAAATCAGGGTTGTGGCGGGCCACACATAATGCAGGTAGGCCAGGTCACCGCAAATCGCATGCTTCAGCGATAGGCCTGTGACCTGTCCCAAATCATTACCCCCGAGGTGTATAATCAGGACATCAGGCGGGTCAGCATCCCTGATGGAGAAAAGGAATGGCAACAGTTCCCGCCATAACATTCCGCGCTTACCGTACCACCTGAGACTTGCGGATGCACCTAGTCCCAGTCGGGGTCCCCACTCTGTCGCCGCAGCAAACTGCGCTGCCCTGTGCACATAGCTGTGGCCCACCAGCCATACTGTCACCAGTGCAAGACGACACCCAGCGTCTGTCAAGGAAAAAGGAAACAGGGCCGTGACTGAACTGGTACTCCCTGTTGAAAAGGGCAAACATACAACTGAAAACATCGTGATCCCCACCTTCCCATGTTGCATATCTCAGCCCCTGAGTACCCAAACGCCGCTGCAGTGGAAGCCGCTCCTATCCTAAATGAATGGGTGCCGTAACGAGCCCCAGGGAGGCCAACACTGGCTAGTGCCTTACCGGTCACCTTCCAAAATTGAAATTTAGTAAGGGGAGACCCATCTTGGTGACAGAAAAACGGGCCAGGGTACGTACCACATAGTGCAAGGAACTCCTGTAGGGCACCAACCGGACAGATGTCTGCCATGGAACATCGTAGTAGTCTTACACCACTGCCTACACCGTGCTGATCAACCTTAGAGGAGCGTATCCTCAGCTGAGCCCAATCATCGGAAACATAGACATCTTCGAGTTCCAGTGCCCTACGACTCGCATCCGCCTTAGACAGTAGCACCAGCTCACTGATGCGGAGCGCTCCAAAAAAGGCCACCGTAGTGGCCGCGTGAAAAAGGGTTGCCTCATACCTGTTGAAACACAGGTCATGCCAACCCCGTGCCAGTTGGGTAAGGACCCCAGGGGAAATAGGGCAGCGGTCATCCGGGCTACGCCCACGTTCCCGCGCCCACCCCTCCAAAACATGTCGTATGCGAAAATCATTTGTGCTGTCAGCAAACCCACCCACCTTGGCCATGAATGCCAGCGCTGACAGCCTGGATGCTATGGTGCGGGGGGCCAAGCCCTGAGCATGTAAATAAACCATGAATTGGAGGACATGAGCCACTGGGATGGGCCAACTTTCCAGCAGCCGTGACTGGGCACAAAAGGCCCTGAATGAACTGAATGCATGGTGATACGCCTTACGCGTGCGGGGGACAAGCGACATGCCGATCGCCCGGTTCACCTCTCCTTGCCAAGTGTCCATATCTCGTCCGGGAGCGGCGAGGGAAATTCCTCTGCGTCCAGGGCCAAGGCACGGAACCGGGGGATCTGCAGGCGGGACAAAGCGTCAGCAATATCGTTATTAATACCTGGAACATGTCGAGCCCTAAAAAGCACATTGAGGCGTAGGCTGCGCAACACGAACTGGCGTACCAGTTCCATAACTCTTGGAGATTTAGACGTCTGTGAGTTGACAATGTGGACCACCGCCGCATTGTCACACCAGAAATGGACAACCGAATTAGCCCACTCCTCGCCCCATAGCATCAAAGCTCCCAGAATAGGAAAAAACTCCAGGTACGTGAGATCTCACAATCGATCCGTGCCCCACCAGTCTGGCGGCCATTTGCCGTAGGCCCACTTCCCTTCGAAGTAAATCCCATAACCCAGGGACCCTGATGCATCCGACTGAACCTGAAAACGAGGGGAAACCAAAAGGTCGGACCTCCAAAAGGACACCCCATTGAATTCCCTCAGGAACTGGAGCCAAATGAGCATGTCATCCCTCATGCCCTTGTTCAGTCGAACCCTGTGGTGGGGCCTGGCCAAGCCAGTCATGGCATCGCACAAGCGTCGAGCAAACGCTCTGCCCGGCGCAACGACCCTGCAAGCGAAATTAAGGTGGCCATGTAACACCTGTAACTCCCGAAGGGACACCTTGCATTTTGCCAGCAAGTCCGAAATGAGTGCAACGATCCGTGAAACCTTGTCAGCAGGTAACCTGGATGCCTGCACAACCGTGTCAATCTCAACCCCCAGGAATGTGAGCTTGGTTGAAGGGCCCTCGGTCTTTTTGGGCGCTAAAGGGACACCGAGTTCCTTCATTAGCGTCTGAAATGTGTTCAGGAGACGTGTGCACGAGTCCCAGCCCCGTTCACCCCCGAATAAGAAATCATCAAGGTAGTGGGCTACAGACCGGGACCCTGACCTACGAACAAAGGCCCATTGGAGGAAGGTGCTGAAGCGCTCAAACGCCGAGCAGGAAATGGAGCAGCCAAAAGGCATGGCTTTGTCAAAATAAAATTCACCCCGAAACTTGAAACCCAGCAACTCAAAATCGCCCGGGTGCACTGGCAGGAGACGGAACGCGGACTTAATGTCGCACTTAGTGAGTAGTGCACCCGGGCTACATGAGCGCACCATGCGCAGGGCCTGGTCAAAAGATGTATACCTGACCGAACAAAGGTCGTCAGGGATAGCATCGTTGACCAAACGGCCAGCCGGGTAAGACAAGTGGTGTATCAAACGGAACTCCCCCGGCGACTTCTTGGGCACCAACCCCAAAGGAGAGACCTTGGGGTTGGGGAATGGCGGGAGAGGGAAAGGGCCAGCGACCCTGCCAGCCGCAACCTCCTTAGCAATGCTGCTGGCAGCCACCTCCTCCCTTCCCCTGAGTGATAAGAGGTTGGGTGCATCTTGAGGGGACCTGACCCCCGCGAAAGGAATGTGAAACCCCTGCTGGAAACCCTCAAGCAGGTAAGCTGCGTCTGCCCTCCTCGGGTACATCGTGAGCCAACGCTCCAACATGTCCACGTTAATTGGGGAGGGGGCCTTTTGCCTGACCAGCTCCCTCTGCGGCAGTTCTGCCGGCCCCCTGTCCACCTCTACCTCTGCCCCGCAGTCCGCCCACCTTAGGACACGCGGCGGCGGCATGGGGGCCAGAACAAGAGGGACACTCGTGCCTGTATCGGCACTGCTTCCTGTTACACGCACCATTAGCCGAGAAGCTCCAGCACAGCAGGCGGGCTGGAACCCCCTGCCCCGCCACCTGGCGGGGTGCCTGGGCTGGAGCCGCTCGCTGGACCGCATGTCCACAATGGTACCTCTCCCCTGGCGCGTGGGGGTCATGTACAGAAGCCACAGCTTCTGGCAGGGCTCATCCCACCTCATCTCAGGGTGTAGGGGCACCCTCATACGGAATTCCTCGTCGTAAGCCAACCACGACGGGCCAGGGAAATCAACCATCGCCCGGTATATGTTGTCCAAATACTGGACCATCGGAATTGCCAGGTCAGGCCGGGCCCTGAGGTACACCGCCATGTATATAAGATACGCAGGTAACCAGTTGGCCCATGTGCGTGGCGGCTTACGTCGACGAGACTGCTCCTTGTCCTTCTCATCCTGCCCCTCCCTCTCCTCCTTGGTGGGTTCTCTATTCAGGAGGGAGAAAATGTCCACGTACTCCCCCCGTCATATCTTTTCCTTGGTGGCCTGGGCCAGGTGGTCCCCGAGGGGCAACGAATAACCTGCCATCAGCAAGGCCGACACCGGAACATGGGCAGTACTGGGCACCATGAAAGTAGCCTGGACAAGCCCCGCCACCCCCAGTAAGTTCCCCGAGGGACAGGGTACCCCGCCCCAAGAGGGGCCCTGGAGTGGAGGGGCCGTTCCCAGATGGGCCGGCGGCGGCTGACCCGCCGCCCCAGCCAGGCGAGGCCACGGCCACTGCAAGCCTTCCCCCATTGTGGGTTGTGTCATGGGTGCACTAGATTGGACCGTATACTCACAAGTTGCACCCCCGTGAGCCACCCCCACCAGGGGTTCCGGCCCACTGCGGGCGTCGGAGCTCGCGACCGCAACCGAGCTTGAAGATGGGACCTGACCACTACCTGCTGGTGGCATCAGCTGCGTGGGGAGCTGCAAGGCCGCGGCTGATGCCGACCTGTTTGCCTCAGGCAGCTCGACCCTGGCGGCCGCCTGCCGAGTACCGGCAAGCGCTGAGTCGACCTGTAAACCAAACGGAGCCCCGGGTGGATTAACTACCCTTAAAGATGCCTCCAGGGCCGCTACATGGGCCAGTAGGGCATCCAGGTTCACATAGCCCCCAACACTAATGGGTGGGCTGGCCGGCCCACCGGTCGCTGGTGCCGGGCCAGGTCTCTGGACCCCGGGGCCCGAATATGGCCACGTGCCAACAACCGGCCCCTGCGGGGCCGGGGGCATGCCCTGCCAGGGAAGGGAACCCAACCAACCCCCTTGAGGAGCCCACCGCTGGAAGCTGAACGCCCAGGCCCGAAGGCCCAGTCTGGCTATGTGCCAGGCCTGAGCTGGTGGCCGCTGATTGCGGGCCAGGGGCCGAATCCCCTGCAGGGCCAGGCTGAGGCTGCCCAGCCTCAGGCCAAGGAGCAACCGTCCCCATCCTGCCGGTCCCGGCGGGCGCCCCCGGAAAGGGGGCCTGCTGAGGGGGCGTAGTCACGGTCCTCCGACCCGACTGGCGCCTCCGCGAGGAACGAACCGTGTTCCCCATCGCCTTCTTCTTGGAAGGCATTGCGGCGAAGTGCTGGGAAGCCGAAGAAAGGATCGAAGAAAAACTGCTGCCGAAATAGGCTTCCCGGCTAAAGGGAAGAGCGATGGAGCAAGTGGGGAAAAACTTCTCCTCTCCGTCGCTTCGCAAAATGGCAGCGCGGCTGCCTCGTGGCCACCCCTTTTAAAGGGTGCTGGCCATGCCCCCTAACTACCCGGATGTCCAAGTCCGGTGGGGGGGGGGCGCAAAGAGCTTGCATTCTTCTCCTAACTAGGAAATCAGCCTTTACTTTTCATAGTGACTAGAATCTTAAATAGCACGTATGCCAGCACACCAATACAAAATTGTACATTTGCACCCATTAGCTAATTTTGGCCAGCCTTTCCTGCTGTTTTTCAAGTATTGATCATCCACAGGATAGTTTTTTTGCAGTTTGAAGCTCTACTTTAGATATTGCTCCAAGGGCTCTGATCAGTATAGACACAACAACAGATATTTTCCTCCCTAGACTTTAATTTGCAAATCACAACATTTTGCTATTTTCTCCAGTTGTTTGTCTTCAATTT
This sequence comes from Bradypodion pumilum, assembly GCA_035047305.1. NCBI lineage: Eukaryota > Metazoa > Chordata > Lepidosauria > Squamata > Chamaeleonidae > Bradypodion > Bradypodion pumilum. The sequence goes on along the minus strand of JAWDJD010000012.1, from coordinate 13,863,023 downwards.
GTGTTTCTTTTGGTATAGCAATCTCAATAAACCGGACCTTCTTCTTTTCCACAACAGTTATAGATTTTATAGCCGCCCTGAGTCGGGTTTACCTGATTGGACAGCATAGAAATTTGAATTTAAAATAAAATAAAATAAAACAAAATAAAAATTGTGACAGTAACTACAAAAGGCAGTCTTTGAAAGTAACTGTCCAAGCTTCAGTATGGCCCTGTAACTTTCACAGATGGATAAATAATCATGTTTAGTACTCTGCCTCATCACAATGAATAGTTCCAGGGGAAGTTTAGGTGTGTGATTTCCTGAACAGTATTGTTAATTCAGCAACATCAGAAGCAAAGTCAAGGTAAATCGCCTCTTTTCAGTCAGAAATGTGGTTAGTCAGCAAAGAAAGATGTTGACCTTTCTGTTCTTCTCTATATCTCCCAATTGCTCACTGTTATGGTATTCATTTCAAGCTGCTTTTTTCCTGAGGGGAAGAAAAGTTACTCTGAGCCATGTAACAAAATGCAACTTGTAACTGATCAGCAAAAGCCTTTCTCTCTTTTGCTTACTGACAACAAAATATGAATTTTCCTCATAGAAAAATATTACATTATATTTCAAATGAGACCTTCACACACACATGCTCACACATAGGTACAATACATTCTCATACATTTTAACTGTATGGGAAGATTTTAAAGCACTCTGAATGGGACATGAAATGCACTGGATAAGACAGAAATGGGTAATTTGTAACACCCTTCACCAGGGGTTCCCAACCCCCAGCCCAAGGGCCTAATCAGGCCCATGCATAAGAACATAAGAACATAAGAACAGCCTTGCTGGAACAGGCCACAGCCCATCCAGTCCAGCATTCTGTCTCACACAGTGGCTCACCATTTCCTTCAGGGTATTCCCCAGCAGATGCCTTCACCTGCTTAGGACTCCCTGGAAATGATATTGAGAGATATCCTACCTATCTCTCCAACCCGGAGGTTGTCCTTAAGTATCCATAATTATAACCATTGATACTCTTGTCCTCCATGAACTTGTCTAATCCTTTCTTAAAGCTGTCAAGACTGACAGCTGTCACCACTTCTTCTGGCAGGGAGTTCCATAGACCAGTAATCCTCTGGGTGAAAAAGTACTTTCTCTTATTTGTTTCAGAACTAGTACCCAAAAGTTTCATGGAGTGTCCCCTAGTTCTAGTGTTATGCGATAGGGAAAACAGTTTTTCCTTATCTACTTTGTCCACACCGTGCATGATTTTATAAACTTCAATCAGGTCACCTCTTAGACGTCGTCGTTCAAGAGTGAAGAGGCCCAACCGTTGCAGCCTCAGATGGTAAGGAAGGTGTTCCAGTCCCCTAATCATTCTGGTTGCCCTCCTCTGCACTTTTTCCAGCTCCATAATATCCTTCTGGAGGTATGGCGACCAGAACTGTACACAGTATTCCAGATGGGGCCTCACCATAGATTTATAAAGAGGCAAAATGACACTTGCTGACTTATTTTCTATACCCTTCCTAATGATCCCTAGCATTGAGTTTGCTTTTTTCACTGCTGAGGCACACTGGGTTGACACCTTCATTGAGTTGTCCACCAGGACACCAAGGTCCCTTTCCTGGTTTGTCGCAGAGAGTTCAGACCCCATCAGCTTATAAGTGTAATTGGGGTTCTTTGCCCCAACATGCATCACTCTGCACTTACTAATGTTGAAACTCATTTGCCACTGTTTTGCCCACTCCCCCAGTGTCAAGAGATCCCTCTGGAGCTCCTCACAATCTCTCACAGTTTTCACTACCCTGTATAATTTAGTGTCGTCAGCAAATTTGGCTACCTTGCTTTTTACTCCTACCTCTAGATCATTTATGAAGAGGTTGAAAAGCAGGGGTCCCAGTACTGAACCTTGGGGGACCCCACTCTTTACTTCCCTCCACTTGGAGAAGTGTCCATTTAGTGCTACACTCTGTTTCCTGTCCCTTAGCCAGTTGCTGATCCAGGACAAAACCTGTCCCTTTATTCCATGACTGGTAAGTTTATTCAAGAGCCTTTGGTGTGGGACCTTGTCAAAAGCCTTCTGAAAGTCCAGATAAACAATGTCAACTGGATCCCCCTTATCCACATGCTTGTTGACACTCTCAGATTAATGCATATCATTAATCTGGCCCACGGTGACCACCTGGATACCTCTAGACCCACCCACCACCACCGGAAGTCACAATGCAACACTTGCCATGTGGTGGCGGCAGTGGGAATTGCACAGTTTTTCCAGGGTTTTGCACAGCCTCTGCCGCTACCCAAGGCAGTGGGAGGCTTTTGGGGATATATTTGCTCCAGTTTTGGAATTTTCTGAGCCTTCTCCACTGTGCTTCCACAGCTGGAGAGTGGTGGTGGATGACTTCTGGTGCCGAGAAGAGCTTACGTCAGCACTTGGGATCCCAGCGTGAAACCAGGAAGCTGTCATCGGTGGTGGCAGGAATTATGTGGTTTTTCAGGGATTTTCAACAGTCTCTGCCACTTCCCAGGGTGGTGGGAGGCTTTTCGGAGCAAGTTTGCTCTGGTTTTGGAATTTTCCAAACCTTCTCTGCTGTGCTTCAGCAGCTGGAGAGCAGTGATGGACAAGTTCCTGGTTCCATTTTGGATTCCCAGGTGCTGACATAAGCTCCACCCAACACTGGAAGTCATTCACTGCAGCTCTCCAGCTGCTGAAGCATAGTGGAGAAGGCTTAGAAAAATTCCCAAATTGAAGTGAACATGCTCCGAAATGCCTCCAGCCACCCTAGGAAGCAGCAGAGGCTGTGGAAAACCCAGGAAAAACCATGCAATTCCTGCTGCCACCACCAATGATGACCCAAAAGTAAGCTGTGGGTGCAGCCACACCTCTGGACCCCCACAGCTGAACTGGACCCTTGCAGGAAAATATTGGGAACCCCTGCCCTACATAATATTGACTTGAAGTTGGGGTTTGGTCAATTTTCAAGCCTTCCTGATGAGTTAAAAGCTTCCTTCAGCCTCAAGACTGAAGAGGAGGACACCAACCCAATTACACAAATAGATGAAATTAACTCTTCTTGCTATTTTCAACATCTTGAAAAACACCTCAGATTTTTAATTGGAGGAGGAAATAATTGATTTACAGAAACTAACACAATGTCAAAAGCAAAGTTTGGAATGAATATATTATTCTAATGCTCAATTCTGATAGCAACACATGTGAACTAAAATAGCTCTGAAAACGTTGAAAAGTATTCTTGTAATTTACAGTTCAAATTTGATTTCCATGTGCCTTCAAGGACTCAATTCCTCTCCATTAAATAAAATATTAGTTATTTCATCTACCTTTCAAAATGTTTATGCATTTTGAATGGGATTTACAATGCATAAGATAAAGCAGAAAAATGGTAATTTATAGCATACTACAAGTGAGTGACTTGAAGTTGGAGTTTGGTCAATTGCCGGCCTTCTAGATGCATTAGAAGCTTCCTTCAGCTCAAGGCTGTCTACCTGAAAAGGACAATATAGTGTCAAACATTTCTATAGATTAGGGGTTCTCAACCTAAGGCCCATGGGCCAGATCCAGTGCCCTGTGTAATTTCATGTGGCCCCCAGTCCCTCCAAGGCTATTTGAGAAACAAAATGGCCACCCTTTTAAAGCTGTTGGGACAAAATAGCCACCCACATCATGCAGCTAGCGCAAAATGGCCATCCGGCTCTCGAAGGTGACAGAGAGCATGACCCGGGCCCAGGCTTGAAAAGGTTGGGAACTCCCGCTATAGATAGTCCAGTTGATGAATTAATTTTACTTCAATTTTGCTGTTCAGACACCCTTCTCCTCTAGATATGAAGTAACATTTCTGTTTGAGGGGTAGATAACAAGCCAGATGCCACTTCTTAGCACATCTGTGATATACTATGTGGTAGGTCAGTATAACATGCATTTGGAGATCAGAAATTAACTTTCATCTAATTTGTTAATTTAATCATTTAAAAACCAAAGAAAATATAATTAAATTGTGCTTACAATGAGAAGAACACATTTAAATTTGTATTTAAACTGATGTCATATAATTACACTAAGGGCCTTATTGTAATGAAGGCAAAAGAAATCACATCCATGTTTTTGCATCTCCTTTCTCCTTTGCCAGTTTTGAGCACTAGATAGAAGGAAGTTTTTTCAAAAATCACATTATTTTTACTTATCCAACTAAAAGCTCTCTTGATTTTATTTGCCTCTTCTTTTACAATCACATCCTCTTACCCTTGTCCTTTCTTCAGCTAACTTTAAGACTTCATCAGGTTGGGCAATGTAAACCTTTGATTGGGAGGAGAAACAGGTAAACAGCTTTGTTTCCATATACTCTCCTATACCTGATTGACTTATCCCAAGTTCAGTTACAGTAGACCCTTGCATAATGACATTACTTGGTTCCCCAAGTAGTGTTGCTAAGCGATTTTTGTTGTTATGCGGATTTCTATGGAGTTTCCTGCATAACGACGTTTTTAGCATCGTTGTCCGGTTATTTTAGCGTTGTTGTCCGGACAATGACACTAAAAATGTTGTTCTGTGGGGGAACATGTGGTGCATAATGACACGTTGTTAAGCAAAAATTATGCTATCCAAATGCGTTCTTATGTGAGGGTTGACTGTAATTACATTGCCCAAATACATTAGAAAATGTACTACTTACCTGATAACTTAATTGATTGTAATATGTCATTACCAATCACTGCATAGTGAGGGCCTTGTTTTACTTGTCAAATTTGGCTGCTCTGGAATGGGAGAATTTAATTTTGGGGACATCTCCTTTTGAATCATGTATTAAACATGGTAAAAAAAGGAGGTGGCAGATGCTGTAATTAATGACTACTGCAGTAAGACAAACATGCGGTTTCTTCAGGATTTATTCTCAGGCTTTTCACAGTAAAACAATGAGACTTGGTCTTGGACCGATGATTTTGTGCTTAGTAATACCATTGAATTGAGTGTCACTCAAACTTTTAGAAATCTCAAAGTCTTCCAGTCTCAATTTAAAAATAACCTTGTATGGTCTAAATGTTTCTCTGAGCTGAAATTACACCAGCTGGAACTGAACACTCATCCTTGTATGGACCTAGGTAAATGTAAAGGTCTCCCTTGCTCAAAAGTCTGCTGTGTCCTACTCTAGGGGATAGTGGTCATCTCCATTTACAGCAGGAGTGCCCAAACTATGGCCTGTTTGCCGGATCTGGCCCATGTCACCTAATAATCCGGCCCATGCCACCTGCACCACTCCTGGAAGCAGAAGTTAAATGTGCCCACAACATGTGCAAATCACTGCCGTAAAGCACCCATGGCTGTCGTAAATGCATTTATGACAGTGGTGGGTGCATTTACGACAGAGTTTTGTGCATACATGGGTGTATTTTACTTCTGGTTCCAGTGGGAGGAACCATGTGACTGGTCCACTCAACCATGTGACCTGCCCGTGGCCTGAAAGGTTTGGGCACCCCTGGTTTACAGCCAAAGAGCCATTGCTTTCTGCATCTACAAGCATTTCCGTGGTCATGCGGCAGGTATGACTAGATGCTGGAGTGCATGGAATACTGTTACCTTTCCTGCCAAAGTGGTACCAATTTATCTACTTGTAGTTTCTTGCTTTCAAAGTGCTAGGTTGGTAGATTCTGGGGCAGATGATTGGAGCTCACTCCATCCCGCAGCACTCACGTCTTGAACTTCTAACCTGCCAACCTTCTGGTCATCAAGCTCAGCATCTTAGCTACTAAGGCACTGCAGCCTGGAACTAACAGAAGTTATATCTCAGAGTGGTTATATGCAAGTTCATGGATTTTATTTTATTTTTAAATCATGTCAGAAGCACACAAAGGTGCTTTCTGGGTTGAAAGGATTTTTGCTGGAGGAATTCCACTCAGGGAACGCCCGATTGAGGCTCCTTTCATGTCCCCAAGATCTTTTCCCAACAAAGTGGTCCCTATTTTTGCAATTTCTTGCTTTCCAACTGCTAGGTTGGCAGGACCTGGGACAGAGACAGGCGCTCATTTTGTCATGCAATACTTGGGTCTTGAACTGCCTACTTGCCACCCTTCCAGCTAACAAGGTGAGCTTCTTAACCACTGAGCTACTGCAGTCCCGGTTCATAGATGAACCATCTACTCTTCAACCTCAGCTCCTGGAAAGAATGCTTTTGAGACGCTTATGTGGATTGCGCTGCTCCTAGTGTACTTTCACCCAATAGTTTTTAAGCATAACAGCTAACATTCCATTGCATGGTTTTCAGAAAGAAAACCGTGTCAAAAAATTTTCTCTCTCTCTCTCTGATGTGATTCTTTTCAATTTTCCAATACATTCTGTATTTTATTGTATTTTGCTACATGGGGAGCATTATCCTTGCATTTTGATTTAACAATCTACAAGGCCTCATGAAATTGACTTCTTTATTCCTCTTTCTCACTCTCACACATAGCCACCTTCCTGTCCATGTTAACATCAAGCATGTCTGTTTCCTTCCATCCAATGTTAAAGGGCACAGTTGAATAGTATTTATATGCACTCAGAAATGCCATTTCTGTAATTCAACTATGTTTTGGCCAAGGTTCTGCATTTCATTTCCAAGCCAGCACCTTCCACCAGCCTGATGGCATGAGCTTGGACCGTGCCCTAAATTGGCAGCGTAAAGCCATCATTAGGAACACAAAACAGTCTGAAAGACCTCTCATGGTCTCTTTTAGCATGCAATGTCATCTGTTGCCACAGGTTGTGCGAGGCCTGATGGCTATAAATGCCACTCCGAATTATGCAGTTTTATATGTGATAGGAAACTCAGTTAGAGGAGGGAGGGGGGGGGCGAATTAAACCCCTTTGTTGAGTTTGTGCTCAAAGTCCTTGGATAGTGATTGCTCACGAGACTTTCAAATGCTCATTGCCAGCCTGGTGAGACAGTGCTTTACAGCAATTTTCCAAAGCAAACATTGGAAAAGTTTGAAAATCTGCAGCTCTAAAAAGATAGCACTGCTTGTTCTGGGGAGTCTGGATGCATTAAGTTTTTAAGATTGTAGTACTGATTTAAATGTTGGAAGCCGCCCAGAGTCGTCCCGAGTTGGGCGGCTATATAAATTGGAAAATTAAATTAAATTCGCTATTGTGTTTCCTGCTTCTGTGCATGTAAGTGCACAAGCAAACTTCTTCTAGTGCCATATCCAATCTGAAAATTGGCCATCATCCTGTTCTTAACTCTTTGGAACAGTTCTTCTGAGGACCTTCCACACCAGTCTCTAAGGTCCTTTAGCCACAAAGTCTGCCTACATCCAGGGCCTCTCTTTCAACGTATCTTCCCTTGCATAATGAGTTGAACTATTCTATACTTGTCATTCTTCATTATATGCCCAAGGTATTGGAGCTTTCTTTGTTTAATGATCTTAACCAGTTCTTGTTCTTTATCCATCTGGCACAACACCTCTACATTAGTTACATGGTAAACCCACGATATCCTTAGCAGCCGTCTATAAATCCACATTTCAAAATCTTTGATTATCTTTTCAGATGCTTTAGTCAGTGCTTTAGTTTGGACAAGCAAACATGTAAAAAAAAATTTGATTGCCATATTGGGTAGATGTGTGACATTTGCCACCAAACACTGGTAAGGCTTCAATTAGTAAAGGTAAAGGTTTCCCTTGCTCGAAAGCCAGTCGTATCCGACTCTAGGGTTCAGTGCTCATCTCTGTTTCAAAGCCGAAGAGCCAAACTTGTCTGCTTCTGCAGACATTTCCGTGGTCATGTGACAGGCATGACTAGACACCGGAGCGCACGGAACACTGTTACCTTCCTTCCCACTGATGTGGTCCCTATTTATCTACTTGCAATTTCTTGCTTTCGAGCTGCTAAGATGGCAGGAGCTGGGACAAAGACCGGAGCTCATTCCATCCTGCTGTACTCGGGAATCGAAATGCTGACCTTCCACCTCCCAGTCAGCATCTTAGCCACTAAGCCACCACAGTCCCCATGAACTTAAGAAAAAACATACTGGATCAGACCAATGGCCTATCTAGTTGCATTCTGGCTATGAGAAACCCACCAACAGGGCATGAGCTCAGCTGCACTGCATGTTGCTATTAACACACTCTGAGAGTGTGAAGATGATCCAACAGAGTACCAGATCCAACAGGGTCCAACAGAACATAGACTACCCAGCCATGTGCAATACACACAACCCAAGTAGAAGCATACAAATCTTGCATTAAAGGAGCTTTTGAATGTTTTGGCACATGGGGCTAGCTGTGCATAGGAATTTTTAATGAATGGAAATGTGGGATAGGCCAGAAGGCAAAAATTTCCAGTTCTCCAATACCCCTGTTGCCAACCGTACGCTCCTTGTTGCACGTTTTAGGTGGATGTGCATTTGACAATGTATTCTTCTTTTCTTTTAGGCAGCTGCAGACAGGGCCGGATTTAAGCATAGGCTACCTAGGCTGCAGCCTATGGGCCCGCACCACAAAGGGGGCCCGCACCACATGATTCTACATCAATTTTTAAAATCAGGTCTTTTGTTTTAGTAAATAAATAGTATAAAAGTTTGGTGATCATAGTCATCATTTATCATTTGAATTTGGTTTAACTTAATGTGGTGTTTGGTTGTTTGACCAGCCCAACAAAAATATCTCCTCCCACTGTCTGCCAGCTGGAAGTTTCGTGAAGCGCAATGAGCTCATACTGTTTCATATTAAGACGTTTTCAATACAGCAAAGTAAAGTTGTAGTAAGTCTTTTTTATATATTTTTATTTTTCTGTTTAATCTAGTATTATTACCTTAATGATGTTCAGTTCTTTTCATTTTTATCATCTAATGAATTCATCTAATTCTAAATACTGTACAGGAATGTTGTACGTAAATTTTCTATAATTTAATAATAAACTTTAAATGTTTATTTTTCAATTTGTAATTTGACAGTTGCTGAAAATGCAGTTTTTGTAGGTTAATTTAAAAAAAAAAACTTTCCCCGGTAGGTTCAGCATAGGAGCCCACGGATCCTAAATACGACTCTGGCTGCAGATCTCAGTTTTCATTGCAGTTCAGATTCTAATCTATTCAGTGTGTGACTGTGTCATAGATGTGCTAAGTTTCTTGTGAAGGATTTGAGTGGGGTAGGTCACATTAGCATTAGGAAATGCAGCTATACTCTTTTTTTTTCTACCCCCCCCCCCCGGGCCCCATTTTGGACTTTACTATTTTTTTAATGCCTGCTGTTAACTTTTATTTTGGCTGCTTCTTTGCCTTAATTTTTTAAAAAAACTTTCCTCCAGACAGGAAAATTTTATACACAAGGCATCAGTCAGGGATGCTACCCAATATGACAGTGAAAACTAGGAGCTGGGTCTATTCTTTTTGCAATCCAACAAACATTTAAAGAAAGAAAATTGAATAAAACTGATGAATTAAATGGCTCCTGTTGGGGATGAAAGAAAGAAGGCTAGAGGGAAGGAAGGAAAGTGTTAGGAAGTTTACTCGCACACTGGACGTCAAACAATTGTCCATGGCTCCACGTTTCAACCCTCTTCTCCCTTTCCAGTGTACAGGGATTTATTTTCCACATTTTAATGTCCCCACCACCATCATCACCACCTTATGTGGAGAAATAGAAAAAAGAAGTACCGTATTTATTCGAGTATAATGCGCACTCGTGTATAACGCGCACCCCTAATTTTCCATGAAACCTTGGTATAAATTTTTTTTTCACACGCCTCGTCTCCCGCGCCACCCAATCAGATCCCGCCAGCCGCGCGCCCCTGGGCCCGTGGGTGGGGCAGACGGCGCATCTCAGCAGTGCCTACCGTACCCGGCGCCGGCTTCTTGAGTCGCGCGGCCCGGGTAGCGCGGAGCACGCTGCGGCCCTCCCCCGGAGGGTTCCCTTCTCGACCCGGCGGGTGCGTGCAGGTGAGCGGCGGCGGCAGCGGGACCTGGGCAGGTGCCCAGGTCCCGCTGCCGCCGCCGCTCACCTGCACGCACCCGCCGGGTCGAGAAGGGAACCCTCCGGGGGAGGGCCGCGGCGTGCTCCGCGCCTACCCGGCGCCGGCTTCTTGAGTCGCGCGGCCCAGTCCTCGTGTATAACGCGCACCCAAACTTTGAGCCTTTTTTTGGGTATAAAATTTTGCGCATTATACTCGAATAAATACGGTAAAAATACTCTGAAATATCAGAGTACACATCTGCTCAAAGTGAAAAGGTTGTGATTTCTAAAACCAATAATTTGGATCCAATTGAAGCATATTTTCATTTGCACAACCCTGGAGCCCAGCATTCAGAAGCCTCCCACCCCCCAACTTTCAATCCTGCTTTTAGTGAAGCCTACTGAAGTCTATAGTAGTACATTTCTTTGCTTGGATATCCTGTGCTATTCCCTATAATGTGAATGCATGTGATTGTGTGCGGATCCTTACAAAAACCCAGCAAACTGTGTACAGTGGGTCTCGAACCAGGCCCTCTCGCCTTGCATCTCTGTTTCATTCTCTTTCCTCCATTCTCTTCCAGTTGCCTCTTAGACCATGGCGGTTGTGAGGAGGCCTGGGTCTGCATTTCAAATAATAGCCCCCTCCCCGCATTCATTTTTACCCTCTTTGGCAAGAGACTGTCTCAAGAGCAACATGTGAAAGTGGCAAACTTATCAATGGGCTGAAGCTGCCTTTGCAACTGTTTGTGTCCCTGTGTGTGTGTGTGAGAGAGAGAGATTGAGAGAGAGAGTGCGCAAAACAAGCTTTCAACATGTTAGTAAAATGCATTTAACCCAGATTACGCCCCCTCGCTTTCTATGGGGCTCTATGGGGATAGGGCGTGAAAGGTCAACCTCTCAGACTGGATACCGATACTTGGCCAATTATAGGGTTCCATGTGTTCCACAAAAGAGACCTCTGAACGGACAGTGACAAAAGACTCTATGTGTCCAAATGGAAAGCTGGGGTTGTGAGGGGAGGGATAGAATAAAACAAAGAGACAATTAAATGCAAAGGGTGAAATATTGAGACTTCTTTTGAACTATTATAGCCAATTAAGGAAGAAGGTGGGGAGAGGGGGGAATCGCACTCTTGCTGCCAAGGGTAGACAAAAGCACCCAAATCTACAAAAAATAAATAAATGAATCTGCATTTAAAATACAAGTTTCCTTTTTTCATATATATAGTCATTGAAGAAAATTAAACTTAGGAAAGAAATGTACCTGATCCAGGAAAAGCTATTCAGAAAAAAAGAGACGGTGAAAACCATGGGGGTGTGCATTCATACACAAGTCCTACCACTGGGTTTCATCGAATTTTATTTGGATATAGCCTCAAATATTTCTACATGAAAGTAGAAATAAGGTGGTCTACATAGAAAATCAGAATGGGGATGCACAGTAAAGCGATTCAAAATTAGAATGAAATAAAGGTGCATTTTATAGAAAGTAACAAGAAAGGCTAAGTGAGATAATGATGTTGTCCTATTGACATCTGCATATATGTGTTGCAACCCCAGAAATAAGTGAGAACAATTCTGGTTTGATGTCTGTTGCATACCTGTCAAGCACCACTCTGGAAAATATGGGAACTGCTCTGACCCGGGTGTGTATGCGCAGGAAAAACTCTATTGTGCATTGCAGAACCCCTTTGCACATGCACAGAACATGTTTGTGCATGCACAGATGGGTTCTGTGTGTGCACGTGTGCGCAATAACCCCTTTCCCTGCCATTCTAAATGCAGGACGGTGTCGGGAAAGGGGAGGAACGCACTCCAAAATACAGGATTTCCCAGCCAATCCAGGATACTTGACAGGCATGGTCTGTTGTCCATTTGAACAACAACAAAAGGTTATTGGTTATCAGTATTTAATATTGGTGGTGACAGTGATGATTATGCTAAAAATGAGAACCTCTAAATTTCAATTATGGAACCTGAATTAATTATTTATTTATCAAATTTCTATTGCCGCCCAACTCGGCAATGACTGAAGAAGTCAGTAATTCATCACCCTCTATAGTAGTTTGACACAGTTCTTCAACTAAATATATCTGCCAGGCCAACTAGAGTATGATAATTGAATCAATGACTGAATATTAAGTCTAAAGGTCTCCCTTGCTTGAAAAACAGTCATGTACGACTCTAGGGGGCAGTGGTCATCTCCATTTACAGTGCTGTCTGCATTTGCAGACATTTCCATGGTCATGTGGCAGGCATGACTAGATATTGGAGTGCATGGAATACTGTTACCTTTCCTACCAAAGTGGTACTTATTGATCTACTTGCAATTTCTTGTTTTCAAACTGCTAGGTTGGTAGAAGCTGGGACAGATGGCAGGAGTTCACTCTTTTGAGCAGTACTTGTGTCTCAAACTGCTGACCTTCTTACACTTATATTACTCATGTGTGTTCAGTAAGTCTACTCTAGTTGGGACTAGCAACCGGATGTAGGTCTTTATGTTTGAGCCACAATTGGGCATACCCTGGTAATGGCGACCTTGTGTTGCTGGCTAATCTCTTACACACTAAATCAGGTGAGTGGAACTGCAGAATGAACTCACCAAAAGGTGCCTTTATTTTGGCAGTTTCACATCTGGCCTAGACATGAAAGAAGAAGAAGCCATCAGAAGTAATGTTTTTTGCTTCTCTAGAGGGGAAAGGAATGTTAACAGAGTTCCTTTTAATATGTTACTTCCAAAGAAAAAGCCTCCTGTATTTCTAAGTCTGGATTTTTGTAACTTAACCTAGTCAAGGTAAGTGTGTCTGATGGAACAATTCTCTTTGTTTGAAGTATGGCTTGGTCCAAGCCAGCACTGGAGTAACATGGAAGAATGTTCATACCAGAAACACCTTCATTTCTTATATTTTCTGGGGAAGACATCGAATCATAGAAACGTAGAATAACTGAGTTGGAAGGGACCTTTTAGGCCATCAATCAAGTCCAATCCTCTGCTCAATGCGGAAATCAAAGTAGAAATGACAGATGGTGACTGTGAGAGATTGTGAGGAGCTCCAGAGGGATCTCTCGACACTGGGGGAGTGGGCAAAACAGTGGCAAATGAGTTTCAACATTAGTAAGTGCAGAGTGATGCATTTTGGGGCAAAGAACCCCAATTACACTTATAAACTGATGGGGTCTGAACTCTCTGCGACAAACCAGGAAAAGGACCTTGGTGTCCTGGTGGACAACTCAATGAAGGTGTCAACCCAGTGTGCCTCAGCAGTGAAAAAAGCAAACTCAATGCTAGGGATCATTAGGAAGGGTATAGAAAATAAGTCAGCAAGTGTCATTTTGCCTCTTTATAAATCTATGGTGAGGCCCCATCTGGAATACTGTGTACAGTTCTGGTCGCCATACCTCCAGAAGGATATTATGGAGCTGGAAAAAGTGCAGAGGAGGGCAACCAGAATGATTAGGGGACTGGAACACCTTCCTTACCATCTGAGGCTGCAACGGTTGGGCCTCTTCACTCTTGAACGACGACGTCTAAGAGGTGACCTGATTGAAGTTTATAAAATCATGCACGGTGTGGACAAAGTAGATAAGGAAAAACTGTTTTCCCTATCGCATAACACTAGAACTAGGGGACACTCCATGAAACTTTTGGGTACTAGTTCTCAAACAAATAAGAGAAAGTACTTTTTCACCCAGAGGATTACTGGTCTATGGAACTCCCTGCCAGAAGAAGTGGTGACAGCTGTCAGTCTTGACAGCTTTAAGAAAGGATTAGACAAGTTCATGGAGGACAAGAGTATCAATGGCTATAATTATGGATACTTAAGGACAACCTCCGGGTTGGAGAGATAGGCAGGATATCTCTCAATATCATTTCCAGGGAATCCTAAGCAGGTGAAGGCATCTGCTTGGGAATACCCTGAAGGAAATGGTGAGCCACTGTGTGAGACAGAATGCTGGACTGGATGGGCTGTGGCCTGTTCCAGCAAGGCTGTTCTTATGTTCTTATGTTCTTATGTTCTTATGGTTGTCCAATTCGCTCTATAATGCTTCCAGCGTTGGAGTGCTCACCACCTCTGGAGGCAGTTGGTTCCACTGTCATACTGCTCTAACTTTTAAGAGGTTTTTCCTAATATCCAGCCCCTTATTATGCATTCTGCCCTCTGAGATGATTGAGAACACAACCTTCCCTTCCTCTTTAAGATTATCTTTCAGGTGTTTGAAGAGTGTTATCGTATCCCTTCTCAGTTTCCTTTTCTCAAAGCTAAACATGACCAGTTCAGTCTTCCCATGTGAGATGTTGCTTCAGAACAGTTTTTTGGGGGCATTTACCAATGTTCACCAAAGATTTTATATTCAGGACTGGGAAATGGGGTGGGCAAAATACCCTCAAATTTTGGAGAAAATGAAGTTGACATTGCATGGCTGAAAGGGAGAATGATGATGTTTTCAGGGTGGCCCATGACAGCAAGCCAATCTCCTTTAGGTTAGAGGTGGCATGCAGTATTATTTTGTAGATTATCAAATAACATTCCTCCTCTTCGCTCCCACCCACCATCACCACCACCATTACAGCCCCTCTGAGCCCCAAAAAACTAGATCAGGTCCCCTTGATGAACAGGCACTTCTAATCTACCCAAGGGTAGTTTCAAAATGGTAGGTATTTTAATCTCAGCTATCCCTAGTATGTGTCTATTTATTTTTATTGGCTTCTTGCTCTAAGCTGGCACTCACCCAGCCCTTGCAGCAATAGCACTACAGGAGACAATAGCAGATGAAGAGAGAAACATAGACGGTGAGAGACTGATCAAATTAACATTTTTTTAAAATCTGGTTTCTGCCTGCATGTAGCTGGCATGGCCATGCGCTGAGTAAATGCACAGAGCAAAGCAATGGGAGTTGGGTGAACTGTCTAGAATACCAGATAGGAATGCAACAGGTTTGCAGCATTTGGTTCAGATTTTTCATGTTTGCTACATTAATAGTCTGCCTTTCATTCAAAGTCCCTAAAACTCTATACACAGCTCTACTTGCCTATTCTATCCAACAGCCTTTTGAGGTAGGTCAAGGTGCTAAGAAGAAAACATAGAATAACTGAGTTGGAAGGGCCCTTTGAGGCCATTGAGTCCAACCCTCTGCTCAATGCAGGAATCCGAATCAAAGCTAATCTGACAGAGGGTTGTCCAATTCTCTCTTGAATGCCTCCAGCATTGGTGCGCTCAACGTCTCCTGAGCTCATAGGTTCCACTGTCATACTGTTCTAATAATTAAGAAGTTTTTCCTGATATTCAGCTTATATATGACTTCCTGAAGCTAGAGCTCATTATTATGTGTCCTACATTCTGGGATGACTCAGAACAGATCCTGTCTCTTGTTTTTATGGCTATCTTCCAAATGTTTGAAGAGTCACCTTTTCTCAAGGCTAAAATTGTCCAGTTCCTTCAGTCATTCCTCACAGTATTTGGTTTTCAGTCTCCTAATCATCCTAGTTGCCCTCCTCTGAACTTGTTCAAGTTTGTTGGATTTACAAAGTGTAATAAATCAAAATAATGATGTATTGAGTATAATAAATCACAATTATAAATCTGTTTATCTTGGTTGGAAACTTGAACTCGCAGCTAGTCTGCTCATGTTCAATATTGTCTGTCTGTCTGTCTGTCTGTCTGTCTGTCTGATTGATTGATTGATTGATTGATTGATTGAAAATTTTATACAACCCATTTATTGCAAGCACTACTCTGGACAGTTAACAACATATAAACATTAAATACAAACCATAAAATACAATAAAATGTCATAATCAATATACACCAAGAACCATCTGCTGGCAAATAATAATAAACCCAGGTAAACAGATAATATTAGAATAATACAGAGAATAAATCAGTTCTGGGGGGAATCTAAAGTGTAGTAGAATATCTTGAAAGACCGCTCTATATAGGAAGGTTTTTAATACTTTTCTAAAAGCATAAGGAAACTAGGCATGTTGAATCTCAATAGGGAGATAATTTCAAAGTAAGGGGGCCAACACTGAAAAAGCTGTCTTTGTAGTAAGCAAAAAAATCTTGAACCTATCATGAAATACAACAGTAACCAATGGTGGTGAGCCAGAAAATTGGATATACAAACTTATTTACATGTCACACTAATAAATCAGGGCCAGTGTTCCTGAAAAAGTCTTCAAGTAGCTATTGGATTGTAATATATTAGATGTATTCATCAGACACTTGTTGTTTTGGGATGTGCTTTCAAATTAATTGTATATCTGCCTTAAAAAATATTTACATACAATTCTATAATAAAGTTCTCAAAAATGTTTAATATTCCATCCCCTTCCTCTGGGGAGAGCTCTTTGGACTATGCAATTTGCCTCAATCTATACAAGTTGCTCCTTCTTCTTGGCAGAACAGTGTGGGAATTGAACTCCCAACATCTGGGAGTTGCAGTTGCCACCTAAATCACCGAGCCATCAAGCCAGCAAAGGTACATCAATCAAATTAAGAGTCTCATTTAGAATAAGCCCATTTATTAATTACTGACAGGCAAGTCAACAGGTCTACCACAGCTGGAGGTACCAAATGGATTGCGACTAAAGAACATAATCTAAGCATTACTATTATGAAATCATTTTAAGAATAAATACTAAGATTATTAGGGACCATGGTGGCTTAGTGGTTAAGGCATTGAATTTGATGACTCAGAGGTTGGCAGGTCAGCAGTTTGAGCCCCAAGTACTGTATGACAGAATGAGCTCCCATCTCTGTCCAAAGCTCCAGCTAACCTAGCAGTTCGAAAGCAAGAAATTACAGGTAGATGAATAGGTACCACTTTGGTGGGAAGGTAACAGCTTGCCATGCACTCCAGTGGCTAGTCATACCTGCCACATGACCACAGAAACATCTGCAGACACAGAGAGTGCTGCCTCTTTGACTATAAAAGGAGATGATCACCGTTAGAGCAAAGGCAAACTATTTCATTATTTTGATGATTATTAAGCTGTTTTCTTCTGTTTAATAGATAAATATTACTATTGACCACTGGTCCTTTTGTCCCAAATGTCTTTGAAACACCAAGAACCAGAACCAAGAACTGCTTGGGCAGACTCTAACTGTATTACACGAACTATGCAACAAGAATGTACAGTATTTGCTCAGGATAATACCTGGCCAACTCTGGATATTTTTTGTTTTATTTTATTTTTTTGCTGTTCTTCTGATAACCTGACAGCAGAATGTGGTTTTACTGGTCGGACTAGTTCACAAGTTTATTTCCAGCCTCTGGGTTTCCTAAGAAGCTGGAATCCTAGTCTTTTTCTTTCCCTTGAAGGAAAGAAGAAAATAAACTAACTAAGGAGCAGCCATAAGATGGGAAGAAAGCAGGAGGAGGCAGAAGATTCCACCAATGGATTTTGAGGTTATTTCATCTTGGTGGTAGCGGCCTGTATTGGTGCGTGCATGTGTGGGTGTGCGCGTGCGTGCATACACACACAAAGAGGTGTGCCTGTGTGTTTCTGCTTCTGCCCAGGTGACATCGAGTCGCCAAGGTCACAGCTTGAGTCACCAGGTGGTGCATTTAATTTAAAAAGGAGTGTTAACCTTGTTTACACAACATAACACCAATATGCAGGGAAGCAGTAAATCCCTTTGTCGTTAAACACCACACACACACACCACAACCTGCCTATTGGTGGTAGGTAGAAACTCAGCTGACACCAGGCGAAGGCAGGCCAACATGCCCAGGCTGGTGGCAACACCGGATGACTGCCCTTTGCACGCTCCTGATCCCTCCTTTGCATTCTTGTCACTTATATTTAAACCGAGAGGTGCCCACTTGAAGGGAAACATTTGTTAATCACTTAAAATGCAAGGTATTGGGCACCATCCAAGTTTACATTTTATATACATGCCGTGTTTCTTTTGGGATGGGAGAGGATTGGCCAACCCTCCCCTCTGCCCGTTCCTTTGCCAAAAACATAGCTATCTGTTTATAAGGAGAAAGGCTAAGCACCTCAGCTCAGTTCTATGAGAGAGAAACT
The DNA here is from genome assembly GCA_035047305.1 of Bradypodion pumilum. NCBI lineage: Eukaryota > Metazoa > Chordata > Lepidosauria > Squamata > Chamaeleonidae > Bradypodion > Bradypodion pumilum. The sequence goes on along the minus strand of JAWDJD010000012.1, from coordinate 13,845,065 downwards.
GGGTGTAAGAGAATTGGTTTCTCCTCTTCCTTTAATTGAAAATACTTTGAATGAGAATGGCAACAGCTGGTTGGTTGGTTGGCTGGTTGACTGGTTGGTTGGTTGGTCTTCTTTGGGTTTTTTCCCCATGATTCAGGTTGGGACCTCTTATGTCACCTGTATCCTGCAAATATCCTGTCACTTTTGAGGCAAGTGCTTCTGACCATATGCAGAATTCCTTCCTTTTACATGAAGAATTCTTCTTCTTCTGTGTCCAGGCCAGATGTGAAACTGCCAAAATGAAGGCACCTTTTGGTGAGTTCATTCTGCAGTTCCTTTTGCCTGACCTAGTGTGGGAAAGCTTAGCCAGCAACACAAGGTTGCCGTTTCCAGGGTACATTCAATTTTCTGGTTCAAAGATATCACAGTCTTCGAGGGCGCTCTTTCTGTGTACCCCTACATGAAGAATCATTTGTGTTTTTCCTGCCAGAGTGTTTTAAAAGGTCACAGCAAAATGACCCTGATTACATGCCATGTAAACAGCGTTCCGTGCGCTCCGGTGTCTAGTCATGCCTGCCACATGACCACGGAAACGTCTGCAGAAGCAGACAGCGCTGGCTCTTCGGCTTAGAAACAGAGATGAGCACTGCACCCTAGAGTCGGATACGACTGGCCTTCGAGCAAGGGAAACCTTTACCTTTACCTTACATGCCATGTGTTGGGTGACTGTTTATATGTTGCTTTAAAAAAGGAACAAACTGCACTGTGCACAAAATTCATACTGCATGTTCTGAGGCTATGTGGTCCCTCACTGCTACCCATGTGATGCCAGTATTTATTATGTAGGCACAAGGTGTGTGCCAAACATAGACATAGGTGGAGTTTTCTAAGCTCCATGGGAACAGTAGAACATTAGGGGAGTGGTAGCTTTTTTGAGAGGGGACTGTGGTGTCTTAGTGGTTAAGATGCTGAACCTTGATGACTAGAAGGTCAGCCAGTCAGCAGTTTGAGACCCGAGTGCTACATGACGGAGTGAGCACCCATCTCTGCCCCAGCTCCAGTTCAAAAGCAAGAAATTGCAATTAGATAAATAAATACCAATTTGGTGGGGAGGCAAGAACATTCCATGCAAACATCTGCATACGCAGATAGCGCTGACTCTTTAGCTATAAACAGAGGTAAACCTTAGAGTTGGATATGACTGGCTTTCAAGCAAGGTCAACCTTTACCTTTACTTAGTTTTTTGAGAGATACCCTCTACAGGGTCAAATGAACAGAGAGTCCTTAAAGCTTTGCAATGGCCATGGAGCTTAGAAAACTCTACCAATGACAAGGAAAAGGCGAGGATCTTGAAACTCCGCTGAGGACTTGTATTTCTTGACTAAAACTACCTGAACCCTAGCCTGGTGAGTTCCTAGTGCATTTTGGTAGTCTTAGTAAACAACAACAACAACAATGACGACAACGATGACAATGACAACGATGACGACAATGTCAACGACATCATCATCAACAACAACAACCAATGGAAAATCCTGCATCTAGACTAACAAAATTTAATGTCAGTCTGTTTGTTGATGCTGTCCTATTATGGCATGAAGATGATCCAAGATTCTTAAAGGCCATGCCATTACAGAATTTTTGCTTGTGGCCTGTAAGTAGAACTAGGCAACCAAAGCTTTGCTCCAGGGTGCAAAAGGGCAGAAGGTGGAAAAAGTATCTTGCTGACAAGGAGTGTATTTGCCCAGGAGCATATATGCTGCTGTAAGGTCGGGAGCCTTCCAACACTGGGCAGATTATTGCCTGCAGACACTTCGTCCTGGGCAGAAACAAACACAAAACATGTAGACTTGATGTGGATCCAACACAGACATCAAACCTTCAGAGCCAGGATTTCCTTTCTTCTCTTCCATCCTCTCCCTACCTATAACAGTCTCAATAACTTGACCTTAACCAAGCCCCAGCTGTCAAAGCTGCTACTTATGGCTCTGATTCTCTCAGGAAAATAGGGCTTCTAGAAGTGGATTGTATATATGTCATCTGAGGATTTCACTTGGTAACTGTGAAGGTCTACAAAACTATGACCACCAGGTAATAAATCTGACACAGGAATTATGCATAGACTAATTGCCCTCACCATCAGTAGAGGGATTGTCTTCACTGGTGGAATCACAGATAGTCCACATCTTCAAGAAATTGGCTACACATACTTCTTCAAGCTGCCAACAGATTAAAATTAAATGTCTTTTGACCAGGACAGTTGTGTTGACGTTGCTTGTCTATGGTGCAGTGTCTCTACTGATTGTGGGTTAATAAATCAAGTGAGGTCAGATGGGCTAAAAGTTGGGCTTGTTTTAGGATGTCTTCTCTTTCTATTTAGGCATCTTATTAAAATTTAAATGGGTAACAGATTAGACCATATGACTATTCTAATTCGAAAGGAAAAGGAAATCATTCTGGCCAATGTTGTATTTGTTTATATATACTGCCCCATAGCATTTTGCACCCTCTCAGAATAGCAGTTTAACCACTGAGGCACCGGTTGCTGCCCCAGTCTCCCTGCGGGTGGGGTGGAGAAGCCCCCGCAGTGCCAGATGCTGGGAGTTTCCATCACCACCAGCATCTCTGGTCCCCATCCCTGTCAGGGGGTTAAAAGACTGGTGAGGCAGCAGGACTTTCGTCACTGCCCCGGTCTCCCTGCAGGTGGGGTGGAGCGGCTCCCGCAGCGCCTGACACCAGGAATTTCCATCACCGCCGGCATCCCCCACTCTTGTTTGGGACAGGAGGGAATTTTCCAACTGCCACTTTTGAGTGGGATGCTGTTGTACATTATTGTGCTGTGTTTTGCTCTTCTTACATTGTATTTTGTATTTTGCTTTTGTAATATTGTATCTCTGTTTTTGTCATACCTGTATTGTATTTTACTGCCATGTTGTGAGCCACCGTGAGTTGTCCAGTGCCGAGTAGGGTGGGATAGAAATCAATAATAATAATAATAATAATAATAATAATAATAATAATAATAATAATAATAATAATAATAATAATAATAATAATAATAATAATAATAATAATAATAATAATAATAATAATAATAATGTGTACAAACAAATGGAGTAGCCATGATAAGAAAAAAAGCAAAGTTGGCTGTTTTCCTTCTTCATGAAATGGCTTGAGATTCTGAAGCCACTTAAACTGAAGTACAGTGAAAGAAACAGAACAGCAATGAACCATCAAACAGTGAACAACAAACAGAGAGCAAGAGTAGTGAGACAGTAATGAGTGAGTTAACTGTGGTTGCAGACTTCCTTTTAACCACATTACTGACAGAACAAACCAATGAGATAATACAGTAACCATGCAACATCAACTCAATACTCTTAAAGCACCATAGTACATTTTACAACAGACACGCTATGCTGGTTTATATATTATCCTTCCCAACAAGTTAGGAAATAACTCAATTCCTAACAGTCTTATTGCATTTATAGCAATAGCAATTGCACCTATATACTGCCCCATAGCATTTAGCACACTCTCAGTATAGCAATTTAACCACTGAGGCACCGAGGCTATTTCTATACAGTTTGAGAAGGTAGCAAGCAGCTCATGTTGGATAATTATTCATAGCCCCAACCCATGCTACTTCCAAACCTCCCCTAGCCATGTGAATTATAATCCTCGTGAGCTCCCATATATTGGAAATATTATTCCTCTTCAGATTTTCAATATCCATGTCCAATTATCTACCATTTCTTGGACACATAAGATGTTACAAAAGTTTGGTTGGATCATCTACTCTAGCATAGTGCTTCCCACTAAATGTTTCTTGAGAAGTCTATAAGGAGGAATGATAAGAGAATAATAGCAGCCACTCTACCACAGCTGTTCCCTAGCAACTGCTCTTCAGTGATGTAGTAGCCATTAAAAGGTCCATATTGGAACCATGCTTCTGTATCTAGAAAAGAAGAACTGATTGCATTTTAGACATTTCTATTTATGCTAGACATAAGAACCCTTTCCTTCTTCCCACATTCAAAGAGAACAATTGAAGTCAAAATCTCTAGTGCATTTGAAGATGCACTTATTTAACTCCAGGTTGAACTACCTAGCACCCTACACACACAAGACATATACTGCTTCTCCTCATTAACAATAAATGTTCATAGGAACACTGTTCTCTCCCCTCCACCCTCAACCTTTTTAATTCATGAAGTTGCTGTAGTGGAGTTCAGATATAGATATGAAAAGAAATACAGTAATACCTTGCATAACGAACGCTTCATATAATGAAAAAATCGCATAACGAAGCATTGGTTATGCAAGGGCAATACCCCGCATAATGAAAAATATTGTTCATTATGCGGGGGTTTTGGTAACCGGAGTATACCCGCTCAATGGGAACCCTGGTTAATGAACTTTTTTTTAATATGGGGTATCGCCAATAGCGCTTCGCATAACGGGAAAAAACGCATAGTGAAGATCTCCGTGGAACAGAGGTTTTTCATTATGCGGGGTTCTACTATACTTTAGTTTGCCCATTTTTTTAAAAAAATCATTGTTGTCTTATAGAAATTGAGTTTGTGGAGCAAGTACATTTACGGTAAGCATGAGCTAATTTAAACGAGTATCAGGGAAGAAGAACTAGGCATCCATTTTATGGAGTGATGGCAAGATCTTGGCAGATTGGAGGGGTAAGAATCGCCAAACCTGAAGCATTCCCAGTGCAAGATGAACAGCCTTGCCTTAGTGTAAAATAGTATTTTTAGAAGACTAGGTTGTTAGATATTTTTTTCTTCATTTTTTTAAAAAAATCTGAAGATAAATCTCAAGTCATTAAGACATTAAAAATGTTGGAATGTCACCTAATAGGTATAGTGTTGGTCAGACCAGTGGTGCATGCCCTTTCTTTGACTACAGAGCAGGTCAGTAGGCTATGACTACACAACCAGGTCCCAAAGACCCTGACAATAAGTCCCTGCGGTCCAGACACTCCATGATCATCCTCTCAAAAGCAAGCCTGAATGACATATCCCCATAGTTATGAATCAAAGCAATTATTCTTCCCACTGTGTAGGATTTGATGCTGCACATTCAACTGAGTAATCATATGTAAAATAGAAACAGCTCTTCTATCTTCCTGAGGTTCACTCTAGGCAAATGGTATTCATATTTATGTTGCTTCCCTCCATTTGTTTGGCATTTTACAATGGTTTAAAAGCCAGCTGATATGCCTGATACTGCTGTTTAAATGGGCTAATGCTAGTGGAACCAGAATACATTATCTCCATCACTGTTATTGCCTTCTGGTGTTCAGGTATGTCGGAAAAGATCTCTTTTCATAATGAACCTCTGGGCCTGACTCAGTGTTGAGCCATCTAAGCAAATTCATTGATGTTTCCATACCAGCCTGTAAGTAGGTGATGGCTAATGACAAAAAAAGGGAATCTAAAGACAACCATTATTCTATCTGAATAAAGACAGAAATAATATGAAAAGAGAAACCACTGTGATACAAGCCCACACTCTTTGCAGGCGCACCCCCCAAAGAAAGACTCAGACACCGGTATATGGATAAAGGCATCGGGCCACTTTTATTGAATAATGCCCTAGTCTGAATTATAACTTTCAATTGGTGTATTCATCAAATTGTAATTCTTAAGGCAAGCAGGCCGCAGCAACACTGGTAAGGTTCCTCCCAAAATGCCAATGATAATTGGCTACAATGTAACCATTTGTATCAATTTGTTTGTTGACACAAACAAATTGTTGACCGGAGTCAATAAACTATCTACTGACCCCACCCTATGACGTGTATCCGTCAAATCACGAGGTGATGCATGCTGTAAAGCTCCTGCCATCACCCCTTGCCTGGTTCATCGTTGACCGGCCAAAGCTATTACCCCTCTACCTGTCTAAGTGTTGGCCAGTCAATTGCGAACCTGCCGGATACCTATGGGTCATAAATCTTTACCTTACCAGTGCTACCCGCCGAAGTGACCAAAGTCAACTAACACCTTTGCTCAAACACTAGCAACAGTGTGGGATGGGCAAAAAAGCCAGAACCAAGGTGCCAATTGTAGGTTCGGGCCAAAAATTCCCACCCGGCCGCGAAGCGACCAAAAATTCACACTGTTCACTAGGGGAGGGGTGGAGGGGAAAACTTCTCCTCTCCGTCGCAATTCTAAAATGGCAGCTCGGCTGCCTCGTGGCCACCCCTTTTATAGAGGGGTGGCCACGCCCCCTAACTCACCCGGATGTCTGAGTCCGGGTGGGGGGCCTCCAAAGAGCGCGGCGGCCATTTTGGCACCACGCTTTCATTGCAGGTGCACCCCCCAAAGAAAGACTCAGACACCGGTATATGGATAAAGGCATCGGGCCACTTTTATTGAATAATGCCCTTGTCCAAATTATAACTTTCAATTGGTGTAATCATCCAATTGTAATTCTTTAAGGCAAGCAGGCCGCAGTAACACTGGTAAGGTTCCTCCCAAAATGCCAATGGCAATTAGCTACATATAACTATTTGGATCAATTTGTTTGTTGACACAAACAAATTGTTGACCGGAGTCAATAAACTATCTACTGACCCCACCCTATGATGTGTATCTGTTAAATCTCAAGGTGATGCAGACTGTTAAGCTCCTGCCATCACCCCTTGCCTGGTTCGTCGTTGACCGGCCAAAGCTATTACCCCTGTACCTGTCTAAGTGTTGGCCAGTCAATTGCGAACCTGCCGGATACCTATGGGTCATAAATCTTTACCTTACCAGTGCTACCCGCCACACGGAGGCGTCCATGATGACTCGCCGCCCCCCCAGACCATCAGCTCGGTCGCCAGGCCTGCTTGCACCTCGCCCAGAAAGAGGTACATACCTCCAGCCGACAGGTGGATCCCATATCCTGCCTACCAGCAAAAAGTTTTGTAAGCCTATCCGCAGGTTTCCAATGGCTGTCTCCCAGCCATGCTCAGCAAGGGACCGAGCAACAGCCCTGTCCACTGACTGCCGCAACAGTCCAAACCACGGAGATCCACGTCTCCCCTAAATTGGTGTCTCGGCACGATGTTAGACCATAGCGACCGTGTGTAAGCCATACATGATATAAAACGCCAGGTCACTGCCCCTCGACAGTTTAAGGAATAGCAGTGATCCGTATAAGATCATTGTCGTCGAGGTGCCTAATAAGAATATCGGGCGGTCCAGCATCCCTGACAGACATCAGGAATGGCAACAGTTCCCGCCCCCTTGTGCCGCACATACCATACCATCGCATACATGCGGATGCACAGAGCCCAAGTCGGGGTCCACACTCTGTCGCCGCAGCATATACTGCTGCCCAGTGTACATAGCTGCGGCCCACCAGCCCCACTGCCACCGGTGTGTAGAGACACACAGGATCTGTAAAAGAGGAGAAGAGGTGAAGGACATAACTAGGTACTCATACAGTGAGAGGACGTACATATAAGAAATTACGCGTACACATATATCCGCCTCCGAGTACCCCAAACGTAGCCGCGGTCAATGCGACGCCTATCCTAAATAAACGGGTGCCAAAACAGGCCCCACACCGCAAAGCGCGGCACCGGTCACCCTCAGTAACTTTACTTTGGTAAGGGGAGACCCATCCTGGTGGCAGAAAAACAGGCTGGGGCGCGCAGCAGGCACTGCCGAAAATTCATGTAGGGTACCAACCGGACAGATGTCTCCAATGAAACTTCGTAGCAGTCTAACTCCACTGCCTACGCCATGCTGAACAACCTTTGAGGACCGTATCCCCAATTGAGCCCACTCATGCGTGACATAGACATCGTCGAGTTCCAGTGCCCTACGAGACACATCCACCTTACACAATAGTACGAACTCTGGCACCAACTCACTGATGCGGAGCGCTCCAAAAAGGCTACCGTGGTAGCTGCGTGACCAAGAGCCACTTCACACCTATCCTAACATAAGTTATGCCAGCCTCGTGCAAGGTGGGTCAGAAACTCTGGCGAACTGGTGTGACACGTGTCCGGGCGGCGGACACGTTCACGTGTCCACCCCTCCAAAACACGACGCATGCAGAAGTAACTCACGCAGTCATTGAAACCCCCCCACGTTGGCCATAAATGCCAGTGCCGAAAGCCTGAAGGCTATAGTACGGGGGGCCAAACCCTGACTGCGAAGAGAACCATGTATTGTAAAACCTGGTCCTCTGGTATTGACCACACTTGAGATAACTGTAGTTATTCGCAAAACGTTCTAAATTGCATGAAAGCATGTTGATATGCCTTACGCATGCGAGGCGCCAATGACATGCCCGGTTCACCTCTCCTCACCATACGTCCTAATATCGGTCGGGAGTAGCGAGTGGAATTCTTCTGCTTCCGGAGCAAGGCATGGAACCGGGGGATCTGCAGGCGGGATAAAGCATCAGCAATATCGTTATTAATACCTGGTATATGTCTGGCCCTGAACAGCACATCTAGGCGTAGGCTTCTCGAAAAGAATTGACAAACCAATGCCATGAACCTGGGGGATTTGCACGTCTGGGTGTTGACAATGTGTACCACTGCCGCATTGTCACACCAAAAATGGACCACTGAGTTGGCCCACTCGTCGCCCCATAGGAACTCAAGGAAGGTAAGATTGCGGAGGCGATCCATGCCAAACAATGCGTGAGGCCCTCGGCCGTAAGACCACCTACCCTCAGAGTAAACCCCCCATAACCCAGGGAGCCGGAGGCATCCGACTGTACTTGAAATCTAGGGCAGACCATAAGGTCTGATCTCCAGGAAGAGACTCCGTTAAAACCCTGGAGAATGTGAGACAGACCGAAAGGTCCGCCCGTATGCCCCTGGTCAGCCAGACCCTGTGGTGGCATTTTAACAGGCCGGCCATGGCTTCACACCGGCGCCTAGCCAATGCTCTGCCGGGTGTCACCACCCTGCAGGCAAAGTTAAGGTGGCCATGAAGTAGCTGCAGCTCATGAGGGGACACTTTACGTTTGGCAATCAATGCCAAAATCGCCGCGGAGATCCGAGCCACCTTATCCATGGGTAACCCGGATGCCTGTGCGACAGAGTCAATTTCAATGCCTAGAGATGTGAGCTTAATAGCTGGGCCCTCGGTCTTTTCAGGCACTAAGGGGACACCCAGTTCCCGCAAGAGTGTCTGAAATGTAGTGAGGAGACGCGTGCACTTGTCCGAGCCCCGTTCACCCCCAAACCAAAAGTCATCAAGGTAATGGGCTAGAGACCGGGACCCCGACCTGCGAGCAAAGGCCCACTGAAGGAAAGTACCGAATCGTTTGAATGTCGAACATGAAATAGAGCAGTCAAAAGGCACGGCCTCATCTAAGTAAAATTCCCCTTGGAACCTAAAATCCAATAGCTCAAAATCCCCTGTGTGCACTGGCAGTAATGGGAAAGCCGAGTACATATCACACTGTGCCAGGAAAGCACCGGGACCGCATGAACGTACCACCCGTAGGGGCTGAACAAACGACGTGTACCTGACTGAAAATGTCATCAGGAATCACATCACTGACCGAAGAACCCGCAGGGTAAGCTAGATGGAGGATTAGACGACATTCACCCGGGTTCTATTTCGGTACTAGCCCCATAGGGGAGACCTTCAAATTAGGGAAAGGCAGTTCCGAGAAGGGGCCCGCTACTCTCATAGCCTCAACTTCCTTAGCTATGCTCAGTGCAGCAACCTCCTCAATACCTTTCAAGGGAACTAAATTAGTAGCATCTTGGGGCCCCTAACACCCCTGAATGGAATACGAAAGCCCCATTGGAAACCCTCCAGCAGGTACCTCACATCATCCCTTCTTGGATAAGCTGAGAGCCATCGCTCCAGCATGAGTACACTAATTGGGGAGGGGGCCTTTTGCCTGGCTAGTTCCATCAGACGGAGCTCTGATCACCCCCTGTGCACCCCTACCTCTGCCCCGTAACCCACCAGCCCGCGGGCACGCGGATGTGGCGTGGGGGCCAGCGCAAAAGGGACACTTGTGTCGGGAACGACACTGGCGCTTATTACACACGTCACTAGCTGAGAAGGGCCAACACAGCAGGCGGGCTGGAACCCCCTGCCCCACCAGTTGTTGGGGAACCTGTGTTGCAGCAGCCCGCTGCACAGCGTGACGACCATGGTACCTATCACCAGGCGCCAGTCACGTGGGAGTCATGTACAAGAGCCACAATTGCTGACAGGGCTCATCCCACTTCATCTCAGGATGTAGGGCCACCCTCATCCAAATTCCTCATCGTAAGCCAACTACGATGGGCCCAGGAAATCAACCATCACCCTGTAAATATTATCCAGGTATTGAACCATCGGGATGGCAAATCAGGCCGGGCCCTGAGGCATACCACCATATATATAAAGTATGCCGGCAACCAGTTGGCCCGGTGCGCTTACGACGATGGGATAGCTCTTTGTCTCTGTCGTCCTGTCCCCCTCTCTCGTCCTTAGTGGGCTCATGGTTCAATAGGGAGAAAATATCCACGTACTCCCCTCGTCAAATCTTATCCCTCGTGACCTGTGACAAATGATCACCCAGGGGCAAAGAATAACCAGCCGTCGGTAAAGCCATCGACGACACATTCTGTATAGCGGGTATACGCAGCGGGACCTGGACAGCCCCTGCGATGCTCGGCACGGCCCCAGGGGTGGACACCCCCCCCCTCAACGAGGGACCATTCTGGAACCAGGGGTTATTGGGATAATGTGATAACTGCTGCCCACCCGCATCAAGTTGACGCGGCCATGGCCACTGAACACCCCCCCCCAGCGTAAGTGAACAGTGTTGGTGGTGCACTAAATTGAACCTGATACTCACTAGTCGCACCCCCGTGAGCCGCCCCCACCGGGGGTTCCGGCCCATGGTGAGTGTTGGAGCTCGCGACCGGAATCGAGCTCTGGGACCACCCCTGGCTGCTCCCAGCCTGTACATCAGGACGGACGGGGAGCTGCGAGGCACCAGCCAGTGCTGGCCGGACAGCCTCAAGCAGCTCAACCCGGTTGGCTGCCTGCGGAAGCATCCCGGCCGGCAAGTTGGCCGGAGTTGACGAAGGGGCCCCTGTCGAAGAAGCGGTAGCACCCCCCTTAGAAGATGGCTGGGCAATGCCCAAGGATACTTCCAGCACTGCTATCCGTGCCAACAGAGCATCCACTGCCTCAAAGCCCCCAGTATAAAGCGGGCCGGGTGGGCCGAACGGCCCACTAGGCAGTTGAGGAAAAGGCAACCCAAAAGGGGAGCCAGGGCCAGAACAGGGCCATGCCCAGAACTCAGGCCCATGGGGGGCCGGAGGAGCAGTGGGGTGGACACCCGCACCAGGCCCCCCTGGGCCACCCTGTCCCGGGCCCTGCAAAGGCGCGCCGAGGGCCGAAGCCCCAGAGGGGCCGGCCTGCACCTGACCAGCTTCCAAGCTGGGACCCGGCTGCCAAGTGGTCACCTGACCAGCCCCACTGGTACCAGTGGGCAAGGATGGAACATTGCCCTGCCATGGGGGGCGCAGCCCTGGTCCTCCAACCCAAAGGCTGGCCCCGTCCGATGCAGGGCCGGGAAAAGTTCTTCCCCTCGGCCGCGGCTTCAGTGCCGGGGCCTTTCGTTTGGGAGCCATGTCTCCCTAGGAGAAGAAAAGTTGCTGAAGGATCCCTATCCAGGGATCGAGCTCCTAGCGTGTAAGTACCGCGGTAGCCAAGAAGCAATCCTAAAGGCCCCGGGTACTTTAAGTCTCCTTTCCCAGCCGGGAAACGAACGCGCAAACCTCTGCAATGCTCTAAAGCTGAAGAGTAAAGAAAGAATGCGACGGAGAAAACTTCTCCTCTCCGTCGCAATTCTCAAATGGCAGCTCGGCTGCCTCGTGGCCACCCCTTTTATATGTCTGAGTCCGGGTGGGGGGAGCCCGCAAAGAGTGCGGCAGCCATTTTGGCGCCGCGCTTTCATCCTCTCACCAGCTCTGAAATACATACAAGTTTGCCATTGAGTCAAACCCTCCTTCAGCTGCTAATCTCACTCTTCCTCCATTTTTCTGGAGAGCTGTCAATTTTTGATATTATAAATAAATACAGAATTGATCTGTGGGTGTGGGAGTTCTAGACACAAAGAGTGCTAGCCAACAGGTTACCCACAGATGCTGGTGTTTAAGCTTCACTGGGGTAACAATCTGTTAAGCTTGTTGATGAACCTTTCCTCTAGTGCAGGGATGGCCAACCTTGGTGCTCCAGGTGTTCTTGGACTTCAATTACCAGTAATCAAGGCTTCTGGTAATTGAAGTTCAAGAACATCTGGAGCACCAAGGTTGTGTACCCCTGCTCTAGAGAGTTTAAGATAGCATTAATGGCATTTTATGCTCACAACAGCCTTGTTTGATAGGTCAGGATGAGACAGGGCAACTGGTCTAAGATCATCTAGTGAGCTCCATCACTCAGATCACTCAAGTCTCTTTCCAGCACTATACCTCTCTGCTCTCAAAGAGAGTAATTATGATTTTATTAGTAACAATGTAGCAACTAGCATAAGAACATGGACTGTTCAGAGTAAGTCCAAATAAATCAATCTTTTCTTCCTCTCTCATATTCACTCTCTTTACTTCCTTAGTGGATCATTGGAATGCTGTGGATGTAATTTACCTTGACTTGAATAAGGTACAGTAATTGACAAAGTTCCCTATTATTTTGGTTAATGTATAGTTTCCAATTCATCTTTTAAAATATGCTTTAAGGTAGTTTTCAGGCACCTGCCCTCATAAGGTGATATATAAATAAGGAGTAAGACACGATATGAAGAGTGAGATACAGTGATACCTCATACAATGTCCAAACTTGGTTCCACAAGTTTGGGCTTTATCCGGATTTGGACTTTGTATGAGGCATGCAAAATCCTAGCTGAGATGCCTCATACAATGTCCAAGTCCTTGCCGCAATGCCTCGTACAACATCGTTTCCATAGAGATACATTGTACTGTAACAGCACAGACTTCAGGGCAAAGTCAGGGAAACAGACAGGAAACTGACAGAACTTTAAGAAATCATTGTCTAAAGGCTAAATACATTACAAAAAAACATGTCAAACAACCCTGATTGTCCAAGAACCTGAAGAATGGTGCAAAAATCCTAGGAATGCTTCTAAAAAGTCTGACGAAAAAATTCGAAAACATCCAAAGTCGTGCTCTAAACCACTCCTAAACACTCTTTGCCTCATGCAAAACCCACAAGAGCAATGCACGCATGCGTTCTGCCTTTTATACTGCCCAGGCACAATGCGACCTGGGAAAACCCCAATGCCTCATACAAAGTCGCAGCAACTTTGTATGAGGCATCTTTTTTCAAGGAATTAGGCGATGTTGTATGAATTTGATGTCGTACGAAGTGGACTTTGTATGAGATATTGCTGTATCTGATTCAGAATTTTTTTGTGACCATCTTTGCAAATCACCTCATCAAGTAGAATATTTTTAATTTGTCACCCATTAGCCTTTGTTATGAAACAGGATTTCCATTATTTATTTACTGCAGGCTGGACAATGACTTCCTAATAGACCCTTTGCTACCTCACATTTTAATTATTAAACTATTCATTCAGATCATTTACACAGTGAAACAGTTGCAAAAGGCTTGGCTTCCTTCCTGACAAGTGAGGCACACACTAAATGATGCATTAAAGGATTTATGAACTGGGCCCATATGAAACAGCAGGGGGTGGAATATCCTCTGGCACCATCTTTCACAGTGACGATTATATGCAATTATCTACCTCAGCCTAAAAGGCAAATGTGATGTCATTGTATCTTTGATACTATAAAAGGCCCTTTCTCTTGAGACCCTTTGATCTTCATTCATCTGCACTCCAGGTATTGCAGATTTAATTGTCTCATATGTAAATATAAATCAATGGTGAGGGAGTTTTTAAGGGCTGTGTTGAACATTCTGTGTATAATTCTATCTAGAAAACCCTGGAAAGAGTCATCATAAGCCAGAATTGACTTGACAGCACACAATTATCATGTATTGCAACATTGTGAGAATAACTGTCTTCAGCACATGCACGGAGTAGAGTGTGCGGACGACAGCAGAAAGGAATCACAGATGCAGAATGCTTTTGAACTGGTTAGGACCTACTAATCTGATATCAGCCCACTAGTTCATCAAGGGTGTGATTAAACATTTGCTTCAACTAATTGCTTAAGACCATGAACAAAATGGGAAGAAGAACAATAGTCCACCTTCTTGTTTCAAAGTATTTGCTGTATTTTTCTAAAATAGTAACAAATTTATTCCAATCCCATCATGACTCCCAAAATGTTTGAGGAAGGTGGTTGCTAACTGCAGCCTATGTTTTGAAGAGATGGGGCCATCAGGGCTTTTCCCTCAATGGAAGTGTGATGTCCCCACTCACAATCGGAATTGCTTGCTCACCAATTATCATTACACAAAGCTTCCTTCTTCAGGTACAGTGGTGTGAGAGAGACAAAGCTCCAAATTGTTCCAAGGACCAAATGCTACTGGCGCCACCTCCTACCAACCTCCTGCAAGGCCCTTACTCCTAGGGTTGCCAGATCTGCATCCCTGAAATCTGAAGGCCCCAAAGTGATATGGGGCAGAGAGTTTTTTGATGTCACTGGCGTGGAGCTTTTACGAGGTCTTTATAATGATAAAAATTCAGAACATCTAGATGATTATCCTTTGAGAAATCATGGTGAGGGCCACAGATCAAAACAGCCACCCCCAGGAAAAATAAGTGAGCTTATTAAATGAGTAGAAATACAGGGGATGGACCCTTTATCAAGGAGTGGTGAGGACTTAAAACTGGCCATCTTAAAAGCAGCACTTTTTGAAAATGTTTTTGGGCTACAACATCAAGGCAACTGGCCATTTGGGCATGGTAGTCTCACATATTCTGCCAAAAAGCATGCGTCTAGGGTAGAGGTAGGAAACTGTTCTTTGTGCAAACGTTATTGGATCTGCAAGCATCATCTCCAACCACTCACCATGCTTCTTCTTCTTCCATGTCTAGGCCAGATGTGAAACTGCCAAAAGGAAGGTACCATTTGGTGAGTTCATTCTGCAGTTGCCTTCGCATGACCTAGTGTGAGAAAGATTAGCTGGCAACACAAGGTTGCTGTTACCAAGGTACGCCCGATTGTGGTTCAAGAAAACCACAATCTTCAAGGAGGCTCTTTCTGTGTACCCCATTGGCCGTGCTAGCTGGGGAAGATAGTATTTGGAACTTGAACCATGCCTATGAAGCCACAGATTCCTCTCAATTGTTTTGCCTCAGATTTTATTTCAATGTGCATCAGTGACTGCAGGGCTTTGAAGCACGGTTCTAATGCATTAGAAGCAGTCATGCTAATTTATGCTGACCCATTTTCATCTGATAAATATACTTGATAATGTATTATTGCTGCATAAGTACAGACTTCATTACTTCTGCTATTATATGGATATTCAGCAATGGATGGGAAAGCCACAGGAAGGCAAACCTATGTTTGTTCAGAATGGATTATGTGCAAGTTTATCATCAGGAATTTTTTTTTATAAAGAAAAAAAAGATCCATTTTTCCCACCAAAAATAATTCTTAGTACTAAAATAGCTCGTCAGTGCTGTCACAATATCATTCTTCCTGATTCCACAATTCTTTTAATTCTTTATCTACTGTTCTACATGTGTGTGTGTATGCATCTGTGTGTGTGTTTCTTTTAGCATTAGCAGTACATCCTCGTCATGGGAGAAGATAAGTGTAAAGAGAAATTGAAGTTGATTTTGCATGACACAAATTTAATATCAAATTGATGTGGCATTGCAGTTGTTTCTAGGCTTTTGCATGTGAGTGAGGCGAAAGAGACAAAGTTGGAAGGGGGAGAAAGGAAACACAGATACAGAATGCTATTGAACAGGTTGGGACCTATCAATCTGATACCAGCCCACTAGCTCTTCAAGGATGTGGTTAAACATATGGTTCAAGTAATTGTTTGAGACCATGGGGGGCGTGGCAAGAGGTGACAGAAGGTCATGTAGCTGGCAGTACCAGTACATGAGGGCAGCTGTATTTGGCATGACAGACAGCACAAGAATTGATATCCTCATTTGAGAACTTCTTAGAACATTGGCTCCCAATCTTGGGCCTCCAAGTCTTCTTGGACTGAAACTCCCAGAAACCTTCCTGCACTGGTCAAGATTTCTGGGAGAGGTAGTCCAAGAACATCTGGGAACTCACAGATGGCAACCACTAGCCTAGAACTTCAATTGATGAAAGCCGAGGGAACCCAACACCAATTGACAGAATTGGGTGGGGGAAAGAATAGCATCTTCCCATCTATTCCTCCTGAACATTTGTCTTCTGGAGGTCAAGACCCACAAGTTGGTTCCTCAAACTAGCCTACTGCATCAGGTCCAAGGCAATGTCATAGCTGGCAAGTGTCCCATATTGGCCGGGAACCTCCCTTATTTTACCCTCTTTCCCGGCGTCCTCCCATATCAGGAAGACTGCAATGTCTTAATGCCGCCACTGGAGGGCTGCAAAGGATAAGCATAGCTGTCAAGTTTCCTGTTTTGTTCTGGAAATTTCCCTTATTTTCAAATCCAAAACTTGACAGGTATGGGCATTGTCCAATTGCCAAGATGGGAGTAAAAAAAAATGGAAAGCATTACTTTCCCTGACTTCACTGTTCTTACCCATGGGATTGGCTTCTGCAAAGAAATAAAGGTCAGTTTCTCCTCTGGGAGAGTACATTGGGCTCCTAAGATCATTGTCTTGAAGAATTTAATCAAACTATGTACAAGTTCACATGTCTAATTAGCTAAGATTGCCAAAGGCCAGCTGAGCTAATAGTTGGTCTGCTGAAGCTGTGTAGAATTCAACCCCATCCTGGTCTAAGGATGTAGGAAGTCACTGAGGGCTACCTAAGCATTGGCTTAACTCAGTGTTAACATTATTTGTGTGTCCCTGCAGGGAGGAAATGTGAACCTAGCAGAACTTAACTCTTCTGTTGCCCCACTCCTTTTGTTTGTTTGTTTGTTGTTTTGTTACTTTTATTAAAATAATAAAATTATACATATAATCACAGCCACCAGGTCAGTTCTATTGGCAGAGTGTTTTAGTGGCAGATTTCTGAGGCAGTTTGCTGGCAGAAAGGGTATTTTAGCCAGTAGAAGAGATTGTGCCTAATTCTCACCCTAATGGCCAAGCTATCTTTGAGTTAGAATTTAAAAAATTATAGTAATGAAGATAGATGTCTCCATTTGAGAACTGCTTAGAAATTGTCAACAGTCATGTATGGGTAGGATACCAAAGAATATCCTTACACTTTGATAGAGGGGAGAGACATTATCTCATAGAGCAGTGATGGTGAACCTTGGCACTCCAGCTGTTCTTGGACTTCAATTCCCAGAAGCCCAAGGAAATCCATTTATGTGGATTCACAGTGACTTGGGCTTCTGGGAATTGAAGTCCAAGAACAGCTGGAGTGACAAGGTTCACCATCACAGTCATAGAGTATTCTACTTCCATAGCTAATACACCATTTGGGAATCACTGATTTACACAATGCTTAGGAATGCTGCAAGGCAATGCTTTCTCTCTCTCTCTCTCTTTCTGTACATAAGCAGTAAAATAGCTTTGCTATCCAGAAAGCACTCCAACCTTTAGGCCAAACTGAATCTGCAGTTAAATGACAATACAGCACAAAACAATGAAAGCCATTGTCTGGCAATAAAGACTGAAAATTGAGAAGTTGGTGGCCTGGGGTGAATCTCAGGGCAGTGAGCAGTACCAACTTTCAAAATGTCCCTGGATAGAACGTCAATAAGTATATTGTCTTAGTCAATCCTTCCGGTCGTATTCTCCTATTTATGAGTGCATTGCAAATAAATATTCCTCATTCAATAAACTGAAATTAGACCAACTACCTTCTTCACATTTCACCATCTGGGGGTAGGAGAAAGGAGTATTAAGGATGATCAATGAAATTAGCGATTTAAACAAAAAGAAGAAGAAAGAGAAATAAAGAAAACTCCAATTAGAAGTATCCTGAGGTTATTAGCGATAGGAACGCTCATATCCAATTAAGATGAAATCCATTTCGCCTGTTTTATGCAGCACCTCTGGCAGTTTTTGATTATTAGTTTTAACAGACTCCAGAACAGAAAACTCCCAGTGATACGTCCATGTCATGTGCTAGTAAAATAAAATGTTGTGATGCACAGATTAATTGGTAAAAAGTAAGATGCATCAAAAGATGTTCATTAACCATATGTATGGTGCAGTCTCTTTGTGAGGATGAAACCATCTTTTTTAATGCCACCATTTCACAGGCAACATAATTTAGTTATTGTGTCATTGAACACAACATCAATAAATGCAGGTATATGTCCTCAGAGTTCTCATCACTTCTTGCAGAATTCATTGTGTCTTCCTAATACTTCCTGATTTGCAAGCAACATTTGGAAACATATGGAGACAAGGCTTAGACAAATAACCCCTTTTGATGTTTTAAATGATAATCCTAGAAGATCTTCCATGAGAAAAATCAATCATGTGGAGAGGCATCACAAATAGCGGGGAATTTCCTACTCTGATTGTTGTCCTTCATGTTGTGACCAAATGGAAGAGGAGGAAGCCAAAAGATTCCTCTGTCCACGTGTTTATTTTGATCCCTTTTGGAACATGAGATTAGAGCTAAAGTCATTACCGGTATATCATGTATGTCATGCCAGTACAAAGAGGAATCCCAAAATAAAGGACACTAAAACTATGGCTTTCCCTTCTCTGTTATTTAGAATCTCCATGTACCTATCATAGCTGTTGACTGAAGGTGATCTTTATTTATCTGGATGGGGAACACTGTCAAAATCCTGTTAAACCCACTGATACAATGCAATTAGCGTAAATCTCAGAAGCAGATTTCAACAAATTGATCAAGGTGTCCAGGACCACCCTGAACCTCCTCCATTACACACACACACACACACACACTGCCACCAACACTCACACATACCACAAGTCTGGCCCTCCAACAACTTCCCCGCACACCACCAATCCATCCCACCAACATTCCCCCCCCCCTACTACTTCCCTGCTTACCGGCCTGCCATGAGTGAAGGAGAGGTCCTTCCTGTCCTTGCCCACGCTCAAATAGAGCAGGGCCCAAGAAACACACAGGTTGCCATGGGCATCTGCTGCTGCTGCTGCTGCTTCCACCGTCACCATCCTTGTCACCTCCATCAAGCTTGGTTGTGTCTCTAACAACACTCCATAGCAGGGTGGATGTTGTAAGCCTTCTTGCAACAACAACCCTGCTATGGAGCGGCATTAGGAACACACCAAGGCAGAGGGGACAAGGGCAGTGGTGGCAGTGACAGCAATGGCAATGGTGGCAACAGTGTAGGCCAGATGGAATGTTCCCATGGGCCAGATTCTGCCCATAGGACATAGGTTGAGAACCCCTGGTGTAGACATTTCCTGTTGTGTGCTATATTTGTTACCATCATATTTGTGGTGTAAAATTGGGGTTCAACTTTGTAAGACTTTGACATGCAATTTCTGCAACAGGGTAACTTGCTGACTTGCTGTGGTTGATTGAAATGAAGCTCCACATGTGAAAAATATGGGTAACATGTCAAAAAAACATTAGACGTGTGTCTCTTGGCTTAGTAAGTCTCCCTTGTAGCTCAGTCCCCTACAATGGTTCCTAGCTTTCTCCATCCATTTGTCTCTAAAAGCCTTGATGTCCACCCACACATAAGTCTCATAATTTGTGGTTAAGTGGCAGCTGTTTCTCAGTGCTAGAGGCTTTTCCTCAAATTGGTCCTTAATTGGTATAATCAGGCATATGAGTTATTGGTTCAACCAAAAGGAGGGAAGGGAGAGGAGGTAAAGAATTCATTCAAGCTCAAAAAGATCATATTCTCTTTCCTTTATTTTTATTTCTTTAAAAAATAATCAATCAATAAATTAATGACTCCTTCAGTTGCCAAAGGGAAGCAGAAACCTATGCAAAAATGATGGAATTTACTGAATGGTAGTGGGTAGTGGTGATATTTTTAAAAAAAACATATCTCTGAAGAAAGGAAGGAAGGAAGGACAGTCTGAAAGTTGAGAAAGATAAAACATCACTACAACTTGAACCATGACCTAAGCAAACCATCAACTTATAAATGGTTTTTAATGTCTACAGTTATGTAAATGTCATATAATTTATTCCTCTCTCTCCTTCACCCTTCTTCCTAGCTTCTATCCTTCCTTAAACTTGAGTCAAATATTTTTGTTTTTGTTTAAAAAGCCAACAAAAGATTTTCAGTCCCCAAACCATTAAAAATAATTCCAGAAATATTGACATCTGAGAATGTTCTATTCCAGGATGTAATAGAGTGCATATGTATGTATGTGTGTGTGTGTATATATATATATATGGCAGAGTGCCCAGTTGCCTTATTACATAAAATTCAGGGTCTTTCCCTACTAGTGTAAAGAGTTTTTCATACTTCAGTCCTTTACCTTGCAATCATCTGCCCATTTCTCTGGTAGTAATCTCCAATGGAGTCAATGGAGGTGATTTCTGGGAAGACATGTTTCAATTGCAATGCAAATTTATTTTGCATTGATTTTTTGTGTTTTTTCCAAGACCTGCTCCCCCTTTTTGCCCTCACAAAAAACTCAGAGAGATAGGTTAAGATGAGAGATTGATGAATCATTTTCTTAATTCAACTCATTCATTAATAAATGTACATAAATATAATGAAGCTTAAGCTCAAGTACTTTGGCCACCAAATGAGATGAGAGGACTCACTGGAGAAGACCCTGTTGCTGAGAAAGATGGAAGGCAAAAGGAGAAGGGGGCAGCAGAGGATGGGGTGGCTAGATGGCATCATTGATGCAGTGGGCATAGATCTGGGCGGGCTATGGAGTATGGCAGATGACAGAGGAGCCTGGCGAGCGGTGGCCCATGGGGTCACAAAGGGTTGGACTTAACTGTGTGACTGAACAACAACAAATACATATCTGCAAAGTGCAGGTACTATTTTGAGAGGCTGGTAGAACTACCAGAGCAGGTTTACAGTATTTATGGATCTATTAATTCTCTATTTCACAAGCAAAATCTGACCCAACAAAATATGGTAGTAATACACAGAAACACTGATAATTTTCCTAGGAAGCTAAAGTCGCAAGGATGTAGTCTTTGTTATTTTTATATTCTATGAAGCTGCTTCCAACTCTTAGAAACCCTCAATAGAGTTTTCAAAGTATGTGAGATGTTTAAAGAGTGGGTTTATCATTGTGAAGCCACAGTAGAGATGGAATTTTAAACTCTTAAGTCCTATCACCTTCTTCTACTTAATGTCTACATCTAGGATGAGGCAATGGGGGATTTCTCCCAGCAAACTCCCCTTTCTCTTGCATCTGAAAACTGGCCTAACAGCTTGCCACAGAACAAGGTAGTAGTAAACCAGGCCCTTTGGAGTAAGAGGGAAAGTGGTCTGTATACCAGGTCCTGCTGAGGCCATAGGAGCTGGACTACCTGTAGAACAGGCAGAAAGAGAGCAGGAGCACCTAGTAGACCAGGGATTCTCATCCTGCGGCCCATGGACTGGATGCAGCCTGTGGCACAATTTCATGTGGCCCATCACCACCTCCACTACACCAAGAAGTGCCATTTGTTAAAGGAAGGGAAAAATGGCCATCCAGCCCCCAAAACTGTCTGAGGGAGCATGACCCAGCCCCTGGCTTAAAAAGGTTGAGAACTCCTGCAATAGACCTTTACACTGGATAATACAGAAAATCAACATATCAATCTTTGTGGAACACAACTATATGTATACTACCTTTTGTTTTTGTTGCTCTGACAATGCTGTTGATCCTCTATGGAGAAAAGGAGATACCAGCAAGTTGTTCAGTGCTGTAATTACTTCTTGTATTATTTTTACATAAGAGCTCCAAAGATCTGTTCTATTCACTGCACAACACTGTTTTTAGGCATTTTTAATTAATATTTTTTCAAGGTGAAATATCAGATATGACCAATAGGAGGAACCAGTGAGTATTACTGGGCATTTTATTTTTATTTTATTTTTTGCTTGCTGGCAGCAGCAGTTCACTACAGTATAATGTGCATTGCAGGCGCACCCCCCAAAGAAAGACTCAGACACCGGTATATGGATAAAGGCATTGGGCCACTTTTATTGAATAATACCCTAGTCCGAATTATAACTTTCAATTCGTACTCATCCAATTATAATTCTTAAGGCAAGCAGGCCGCAGTAACACTGGTAAGGTTCCTCCCAAAATTGCCAATGGCAATTGGCTACAATGTATCCATTTGTATCAATTTGTTTGTTGACACAAACAAATTGTTGACCGTAGTCAATAAACTATCTACTGACCCCACCCTCTGACGTGTATCCGTCAAATCACGGGGTGATGCATGCTGAAAAGCTCCTGCCATCACCACTTGCCTGGTTCATCGTTGACCGATCAACGTTATTACACCTGTACCTGTCTAAGTGTTGGCCAGTCAATTGCGAACTTGCCGGATACCTATGGGTCATAAATCTTTACCTTACCAGTGCTACCCGCCTAAGTGACCAAAGTCAAGAGCAAGAAAACCCCTATGTCAAACCTCAGCAACAGTGTGGGATGGGCAAAAAAAAAAAGCCAGAACCCAAGGGCCAATTGTGGGTTCCGGCCAAAAAATCCCACCCGGCCCCAAAGCGACCAAAATATCACACTGTTCACTAGGGAGGGGGTGGAGGGAAAACTTCTCCTCTCCGTCACTTTTTTAAAATGGCAACTCGGCTGCCTCGTGGCCACCCCTTTTATAGAGGGGTGGCCACGCCCCCTAACTCACCTGGATGTCTGAGTCCGGGTGGGGGGGGCCCGCAAAGAGCGTGGCAGCCATTTTGGCGCCACGCTTTCATTGCAGGCGCACCCCCCAAAGAAAGACTCAGACACCGGTATATGGATAAAGGCATTGGGCCACTTTTATTGAATAATGCCCTAGTCCGAATTATAACTTTCAATTGGTACTCATCCAATTAAAATTCTTAAGGCAAGCAGGCCGCAGTAACACTGGTAAGGTTCCTCCCAAAATTGCCAATGGCAATTGGCTACAATGTATCCATTTGTATCAATTTGTTTGTTGACACAAACAAATTGTTGACCGTAGTCAATAAACTATCTACTGACCCCACCCTCTGACGTGTATCCATCAAATCACGGGGTGATGCATGCTGAAATGCTCCTGCCATCACCCCTTGCCTGGTTCGTCGTTGACCGGTCAACGTTATTACACCTGTACCTGTCTAAGTGTTGGCCAGTCAATTGCGAACTTGCCGGATACCTATGGGTCATAAATCTTTACCTTACCAGTGCTACCCGCCTAAGTGACCAAAGTCAAGAGCAAGAAAACCCCTATGTCAAACCTCAGCAACAGTGTGGGATGGGCAAAAAAAAAAAAAGCCAGAACCCAAGGGCCAATTGTGGGTTCCGGCCAAAAAATCCCACCCGGCCCCAAAGCGACCAAAATATCACACTGTTCACTAGGGAGGGGGTGGAGGGAAAACTTCTCCTCTCCGTCACTATTTTAAAATGGCAGCTCGGCTGCCTCATGGCCACCCCTTTTATAGAGGGGTGGCCACGCCCCCTAACTCACCTGGATGTCTGAGTCCGGGTGGGGGGGCCCGCAAAGAGCGTGGCAGCCATTTTGGTGCCACGCTTTCATTGCAGGCGCACCCCCCAAAGAAAGACTCAGACACCGGTATATGGATAAAGGCATTGGGCCACTTTTATTGAATAATGCCCTAGTCCGAATTATAACTTTCAATTGGTACTCATCCAATTAAAATTCTTGAGGCAAGCAGGCCGCAGTAACACTGGTAAGGTTCCTCCCAAAATTGCCAATGGCAATTGGCTACAATGTATCCATTTGTATCAATTTGTTTGTTGACACAAACAAATTGTTGACCGTAGTCAATAAACTATCTACTGACCCCACCCTCTGACGTGTATCCATCAAATCACGGGGTGATGCATGCTGAAATGCTCCTGCCATCACCCCTTGCCTGGTTCGTCGTTGACCGGTCAACGTTATTACACCTGTACCTGTCTAAGTGTTGGCCAGTCAATTGCGAACTTGCCGGATACCTATGGGTCATAAATCTTTACCTTACCAGTGCTACCCGCCTAAGTGACCAAAGTCAAGAGCAAGAAAACCCCTATGTCAAACCTCAGCAACAGTGTGGGATGGGCAAAAAAAAAGCCAGAACCCAAGGGCCAATTGTGGGTTCCGGCC
The DNA here is from genome assembly GCA_035047305.1 of Bradypodion pumilum. Taxonomy (NCBI): domain Eukaryota; kingdom Metazoa; phylum Chordata; class Lepidosauria; order Squamata; family Chamaeleonidae; genus Bradypodion; species Bradypodion pumilum. The sequence continues at coordinate 13,820,805 of JAWDJD010000012.1, read as the reverse complement.
AAAAAATCCCACCCGGCCCCAAAGCGACCAAAATATCACACTGTTCACTAGGGAGGGGGTGGAGGGAAAACTTCTCCTCTCCGTCACTATTTTAAAATGGCAGCTCAGCTGCCTCGTGGCCACCCCTTTTATAGAGGGGTGGCCACGCCCCCTAACTCACCTGGATGTCTGAGTCTGGGTGGGGGGGCCCGCAAAGAGCGTGGCAGCCATTTTGGCGCCACTCTTTCATTGCAGGCGCACCCCCCAAAGAAAGACTCAGACACCGGTATATGGATAAAGGCATTGGGCCACTTTTATTGAATAATGCCCTAGTCCGAATTATAGCTTTCAATTGGTACTCATCCAATTAAAATTCTTAAGGCAAGCAGGCCGCAGTAACACTGGTAAGGTTCCTCCCAAAATTGCCAATGGCAATTGGCTACAATGTATCCATTTGTATCAATTTGTTTGTTGACACAAACAAATTGTTGACCGTAGTCAATAAACTATCTACTGACCCCACCCTCTGACGTGTATCCGTCAAATCACGGGGTGATGCATGCTGAAATGCTCCTGCCATCACCCCTTGCCTGGTTCGTCGTTGACCGGTCAACGTTATTACACCTGTACCTGTCTAAGTGTTGGCCAGTCAATTGCGAACTTGCCGGATACCTATGGGTCATAAATCTTTACCTTACCAGTGCTACCCGCCTAAGTGACCAAAGTCAAGAGCAAGAAAACCCCTATGTCAAACCTCAGCAACAGTGTGGGATGGGCAAAAAAAAAGCCAGAACCCAAGGGCCAATTGTGGGTTCCGGCCAAAAAATCCCACCCGGCCCCAAAGCGACCAAAATATCACACTGTTCACTAGGGAGGGGGTGGAGGGAAAACTTCTCCTCTCCGTCACTATTTTAAAATGGCAGCTCAGCTGCCTCGTGGCCACCCCTTTTATAGAGGGGTGGCCACGCCCCCTAACTCACCTGGATGTCTGAGTCTGGGTGGGGGGGCCCGCAAAGAGCGTGGCAGCCATTTTGGCGCCACTCTTTCATTGCAGGCGCACCCCCCAAAGAAAGACTCAGACACCGGTATATGGATAAAGGCATTGGGCCACTTTTATTGAATAATGCCCTAGTCCGAATTATAGCTTTCAATTGGTACTCATCCAATTAAAATTCTTAAGGCAAGCAGGCCGCAGTAACACTGGTAAGGTTCCTCCCAAAATTGCCAATGGCAATTGGCTACAATGTATCCATTTGTATCAATTTGTTTGTTGACACAAACAAATTGTTGACCGTAGTCAATAAACTATCTACTGACCCCACCCTCTGACGTGTATCCGTCAAATCACGGGGTGATGCATGCTGAAATGCTCCTGCCATCACCCCTTGCCTGGTTCATCGTTGACCGGTCAACGTTATTACACCTGTACCTGTCTAAGTGTTGGCCAGTCAATTGCGAACCTGCCGGATACCTATGGGTCATAAATCTTTACCTTACCAGTGCTACAAGCCACACGGGGAGGCTTCAATGAAGACTCACCGCCCCCCACCCCAGACCGTCAGCTCGGTCAACAGGCCTGTTTGCAAATCTTCCAGAAAGAGGTTCATACCTCTAGCCGACAGGTGGACCCCATCCCCTGCATAAAGATCATAATTTTGTAAACTAATGGTGGGGTGTCGGATGACCATCCCCAAACCCTTGTCTGCCAAGAACCGGGCAACTGCCCTGTTCACCGAGCGGCGAGCGCGGTCAAGGGCACGGAGGTCAATACCTCCCTTGTATGCGTGACGTGGTATGATGTCCGACCATAGCAGCCTTGTGGATGGCCACACATAATGCAAATAAGCTAGGTCACTGCAAATCGTGAATTTTAAAGAAAGGCCAGTGACCTGGCCGAGGTCATTGCCCCCGAGGTGCAGTACAAGGACATCAGGCGGGTCAGCATCTCTGATGGAGAAAAGGAATGGCAACAGTTTCCGCCATCTCATTCCATGCTTACCGTATCAACGTATGCATGAGGCTGCAAGCAGTCCAAGCTGGGGTCCCCACTCTGTCGCCGCAGCATACTGCGCTGCCCAGTGCACGTAACTGTGGCCCACCAGCCATACTGATAACACGAGAAGAAAGGGGCGCAAACGGTGAAGAGCTCAACTAGTGAAAAAACCGTTTGTAGAGATAGGGGTTATCCCATGCATATCATTAATTCGGCATTCCAACGAGTCAGGGATACTCCCAGACAGTGCTTGTTCGATAGGAAACAACGAGGTGGGGGCAATTTAATCAGGTGCTCCTTTGAATATTCACCAGTGGCCAACCGAGTCAAGAATATAATCTATAAACATTGGCATCTGGTTCAAGACCTTCCAGGTTGTAAGGACAGACCATTGATAGGGTTTAGGAGAGCGTGATCTATCAGTAATATGCTAGTACGATCAGATCATACTGCTAGATATAAATCTACTGAAAAATTGCTTCCCACAGGACATTTGAAATGCCATTCGTGTACGGTTTGCCAATTTTCTTGGGAAACTAAGGAAATTGAGGTTCCCAACAAGGGTTTAACATTCACCTTGCAATCACTCTCAAGTTGTGCCAATAAATGTGTTATTTACATGTGGGAATGCCCTTGTCAGAAGCGCTATGTGGGTCTTACCAGCAGACCCCTCAGACAGCGGATTTAGGAACATAGGTCCAAAATCAGACATCAGGTTAAAGAAGCCCCTTTGGTCTCTCACTATATTGAAAAGCGCCATATGGATAGGGACTTTCGTTTTGTGGTATTAGAGATTGTTAGACCAAAATTATTCGAACGATGTGACATTTACAAAAGATTGAGACAAAGGGAAGCATTCTTCATTCATTTTCTCGACACAATGTATCCTAATGGGTTAAACCAGGAGCTCGACTTGGCAGCGTTTCTGTAGGAATACAATCCTCATCACCTGGGTGAGCTCTAATTTAGCTATCGGCTACACATGAGTCAGCTTTCAACTGTGATAAAGGTAGCTGTTTCTCATACACCTTTCAACGTCCATATGCACCTAATAATTTGAGCGGAGGCAGGACGCGGGTTTAAGAAATCAGCATTACACATTGGTAAGCTTGTATTCTCATTCTGTACATTCATTGTATTTTTATGTGCCTATGTTATTTATATTCAGCCATGTTAATCATTCTGTTTATGTGTAATTTTTATGTATAGATCTCCTTGAAGAAGATATTTCTTATTCGAAAAGTCGCTATAACTAGTATCGACTTAGAGAACTACATCGCTATTTCTGTGCACTTCCATGCTTGTACAGCTCATTTTTGTTCATCTTGGCTTATTTTCCTATTTACCAGCGATCAGCTATAGTTTTTGTTTCTACCCATAGAGGAATTTTTTATGTTATTACGTTTCTGGCTATATTTACACCTATAAAGACTTTTATGAAAATACGATGGTTGTACTCTTTTCTTAGCCAAGATATCTCTACAAACGGTTTTTTCACTAGTTGACCACCAGCCATACTGCCACCGGTGTGTGGGAACACACAGGGTCTGTAAGAGAAAAAAGAGAACAGTGACTTAACTGGTACTCATGCCTGAAGAGGGCGAACATATAATGCAAAACGCATAGATCCCCATCTTCCCATACGGTGTATATCAGCCTCAGAGTACCCAAATGCAGCCGCAGTTGAAGCAGCACCTATCCTAAATGAATGGGTGCCGTAACGAGCCCCTGGGAGGCCAACACTGGATAGTGCCATACCGGTCACCTTCCAAAACTGAAATTTAGTAAGGGGAGACCCATCCTGGTGGCAGAAAAACGGGCCAGGGTGCGTGCCACGCACTGCCAAGAACTCCTGTAAGGGCACCAACCAGACAGATGTCTGCAATGGAACATCGTAGCAGTCTAACTCCACTGCCTACGCCATGCTGATCAACTTTTGAGGACCGTATCCTCAACTGAGCCCACTCATTAGAGACATAGACATCGTCGAGTTCCAGTGCCCTACGAGTCGCATCCGCCTTAGACAGTAGCACCAACTCACTGATGCGGAGCGCTCCAAAGAAGGCCACCGTGGTAGCCGCATGAAAAAGAGCCGCCTCATAACGGTCAAAACATATGTTATGCCAGCCTCGTGCAAGGTGGGTAAGCACCCCTGGGGAAATTGGGTGACGAGTGTCCGGGCGGCGGCCACGTTCCCATGTCCACCCCTCCAAAACATGCCGTATGCGGAAATCGTTCATGCTGTCAGCAAAACCCCTCACCTTGGCAATAAATGCCAGTGCTGACAGCCTGGATGCTATAGTGCGGGGAGCAAGGCCCTGACTGTGTAAATAAACCATGAATTGTAAAACTTGTTCCACTGGAATGGGCCACACCTCGGGCAACTGAAGGTGCACACAAAAATTTATAAATTGAACAAAAGCATGATGATACGCCTTACGCGTGCGGGGCGCCAAGGACATGCCGATCGCCCGGTTCACCTCTCCTTGCCAAATGTCCAAATCTCAGCCGGGAGTGGCAAGGGGAATTCCTCTGCGTCCAGAGCCAAGGCGCGGAACCGGGGGATCTGCAGGCGGGATAAAGCATCGGCAATATCATTATTAATGCCTGGTACATGTCTGGCCCTAAAAAGCACATTCAGGCGTAGGCTACGTAACACAAATTGGCGAACTAAAGCGATCACCCTGGGTGATTTAGACATCTGAGCATTGACAATGTGCACTACCGCAGCATTGTCACACCAAAAGTGAACCACAGAGTCGGCCCACTCCTCGCCCCATAGCATCAAAGCTCCCAGGATTGGAAAAAACTCAAGGAATGTAAGATCGCGGAGGCGATCCGTGCCCCGCACTGCTGGAGGCCATTGGCCATAAGCCCACCTCCCCTGGAAGTAAATCCTATATCCCAGGGAGCCGGAGGCATCCGACTGTACTTGAACCCTAGGGGAAACTAAAAGGTCGGATCTCCAAAAGGAGACCCCGTTGAAGTCCCGCAGGAATGTGAGCAAAACCAAAAGGTCAGCCCGCATGCTCCTGGTCAGTCAGACCCTATGATGGCGCCTTGACAGGCCAGACATGGCGTCACATAGGCGCTGAGCAAATGCCCTGCCAGGCATAACCACCCTGCAGGCAAAGTTAAGATGGCCATGTAGAACCTGAAGCTCACGAAGTGACACTTTACGTTTGGCCAGCAAGGCCAAAACCATCGCGGAGATCCAGGTGACCTTATCGATGGGTAATCGGGATGCCTGTGCGACCGTGTCAATTTCAATACCCAGAAATGTGAGGGTAGTGGATGGGCCCTTGGTCTTTTCGGGCGCTAAAGGGACACCCAGTTCCTGCATTAGCGTCTGAAATGTGGTGAGGAGACGCGTGCACGTGTCCAAGCCCCGTTCACCCCCGAACAAAAAGTCATCGAGGTAATGGGCTACAGCCCGAGACCCGGACCTGCGAACAAAGGCCCACTGAAGGAAAGTGCTAAAACGTTCAAATGCTGAACAGGATATAGAGCAGCCAAAAGGCATGGCCTTATCTACATAAAACTTCCCTTGGAATCTAAAACCCAATAGCTCAAAGTCCTCCGGGTGCACTGCCAACAATCGGAATGCCGATTTAATGTCGCATTTTGCCAGGAGGGCACCAGGACCACAAGAGCGCACCATTCGCAGGGCTTGGTCAAAGGACGTATACCTGACCGAACAAAGGTCATCAGGAATAGCATCATTGACAGAATAACCCGCCGGGTACGATAAATGGTGGATTAAACGAAATTCCCACGGGGCCTTTTTGGGTCCCAACCCCAGAGGGGAGACCTTCAGGTTGGGAAAGGGTGGTACAGAAAAGGAGCCTGCCACCCTCTTGGCCTCAACCTCCTTAGCAATACTCAGGACAGCCACCTCCTCTCTACCCTTCAGGGACAGTAAATTAGGTGCATCTTGGGGTCCCCGCACTCCTTTGAATGGGATTCGGAAGCCCCACTGAAAACCCTCGAGGAGGTACCTCGTGTCCTCTCTCCTTGGATAAGTTGAGAGCCATCGCTCCAACATATACACATTAACTGGGGAGGGGGCCTTTTGTCTGGCTAGCTCCATCAGCAGAAGCTCTGCCCGCTCCCTGTCCACCTCTACCTCTGCCCCGTGACCCACCGGCCCGCGGGAACGCGGCGGCAGCGTGGGGGCCAGCGCAAGAGGGACACTCATGTTTGTATCGGCACTGCCACTTATGGCACACGCCGTTAGCCGAGAAGCTCCAACACAGCAAGCGGGCTGGAACCCCCTGCCCCGCCGGCTGGCGGGAAGCCTGCGTTGGAGCAGCTCGCTGAACGGCATGGCCACAATGGTACCTATCCCCAGGCGCCGGACGCATGGGGTCATGTACAATAGCCACAATTTTTGACAGGGCTCATCCCATCTCATCTCCGGGTGCAAGGGCACCCTCATTCTAAATTCCTCATTGTAAGCCAACCACGATGGGCCAGGAAAATCCACCATCGCCCTGTAAATATTGTCCAAATATTGGACCATAGGAATGGCCAGGTCAGCCTGGGCCCTAAGGTACACCGCCATATAAATAAGATATGCGGGCAACCAGTTGGCCCAGGTGCGTGGTGGCTTACAACAGCGGGACAGCTCTTTGTCTCTGTCGTCCTGTCCCTCTCTCTCCTCCTTAGTGGGCTCACGGTTCAATAGGGAGAATATATCCATGTACTCCCCCCGCCAAATCTTTTCCCTCGTGACCTGGGACAAATGATCACCAAGGGGCAATGAATAACCAGCCGTCGGCAAGGCCGTCACCGGCACATTAGGTACATGGGGCATACGCAGCAGAACCTGGACAGTCCCTGCGATGCCCGGCACTGCCCCGGGGGCGGAAATCCCCATCCCCAACGTTGTACCAGTATGGAACCAAGGGGCACTGGGATAGGCTGGCAACTGATGCCCACTCGCCTCGACTTGACGAGGCCACGGCCACTGAACCCCACCATTGGAAGTGGACTGTGATGTGGGTGCATTAACTTGAACCTGATACTCACTAGGTGCACCCCCGTGAGCCGCCCCCACTGGGGGTTCCGGCCCACGGAGGGCGTCGGAGCTCGCGACCGGAATCGAGCTCTGGGGCCCCACCTGATCACTCTCCTGCTGTAGCTCTGGACGAACAGGGAGCTGCGAGACACCGGCAGGAGCAGGCTGGAGCGTCTCAAGCAGCTCAACCCGGCTGGCCGCTTGTTGCAATGTGGCGGCCGTCGAGATAGCCGGTGAACACGAAGGGCCCCCGGCAGAGAGTGAAGGGCCCCTTGTCATGGGGTTGTGTGCAATCCCCAAGGATGCCTCAAACACAGCTAAATGCGTTAGCAATGCATCCACTGCCACAGATCCCCCAGTATAAAGTGGGCTGGGTGGGCCAGACGGCCCACCAGGCATTTGACCAGGAACCCCAAAATGAGAGCCTGGGCCTGAATAAGGCCATGCCCAAAACTCCGGCCCATGAGGGGCTGGAGGGGGAATGTGCTGTGCACCAGCACCGCCCCCCCTGCTGACCTGACCCGTGGCCGGCAACTGCAGGCTGAGGGCCGAAGCCCCTGAAGGGCCGGTCGAAGGCTGGCCAGCCGAGGGCCAAGCACCAGCCTGCATCGCCCCACCGGTATCGGTGGGGGTAGTGCCCTGCCGCGTGGGCGCAGCCCTGGTCCTCTGACCTGAGGGCTGCCCCCTGCGTTGCGCAGGGCCGGCAAAAGTCCTCCCCGTTGGCCGCGGTTTTGTTGCCGGGGCCTTCCGTTTGGGAGGCATATCTGTAGAAATAGCAGGATCCCTGTCCAGGGATCAACCTATGCCAAAAAGCACAGAGCAGCCAGCAAGCCAAAGGCTCTGTGCAACTCCTTCCTTCCCAGCCGGGAAAGCCAAGGGCTAAAGAGCCGAAGAATCGAAGGAACAGCGACAGAGAAAACTTCTCCTCTCCGTCGCTATTTTAAAATGGCAGCTCGGCTGCCTCGTGGCCACCCCTTTTATAGAGGGGTGGCCACGCCCCCTAACTCACCCGGATGTCTGAGTCCGGGTGGGGGGGGGCGCAAAGAGCGCAGTGGCCATTTTGGCACCGCCCTTTCAATATACTGAATAACTTGAAGGACCAGAACAATGATAAATGAAGTACAGCAAAACCCCTGCTTACAGGGGGGGGGGAGTCCGTTCCATAGGCTTTTGCTTAAATTTTTTTTTATGTAACTCAAAGCAAACCCATAGGAAAATGAATTTTTACGTAGCTCGAAGCAAACCCATAGGAAAAAGAATCTTTATGTAATTTGAAGCAAACCCATAGGAAATTGTATAAATCGGGACATGGTTTTAATACAAAATTATTATGTAAGTTGAATTTTATGTAACTCGAGGCATTTGTAAGTCAGGGTTTTACTGTAGTGAGTAATGCAGAAAATCCCTTCTGAAATGAAAAGTTTTGAATTCTTCATAAGCATAATTTTTTATCATATTTTATCTAATGTATTTTATTTTATTTTAGCTTGACATGGTCAGATGACTAATAAAGGATGAAGCATAACCAATAATATATTATATATTTAAAAGAACTAGCACTACTACCCCAATTTCTGTATTATTTTGTCTTCTTTACTACTCTGGGTAAATGTAGATCGATGTGTTAAAGAACCCAACAGCTCCTTGACGTCCCTAATATTTTTTGTTGGATCTGAAGGAAAGCTCTTATGTTCCTGCATACCATTAAAATTATGGAATTTGTTATACTTCTGTCTTATGACAATGTTCTTCCTCTGCTGCTCTGAACCAGAAATATGCAGCAATAAGAGTTTTGGCAATTCATTCTAGCGGAGCCCTCACTGCAGTTCTAATATTTGTGGCTTCCTACATCGTGATGCAACAGCTTGAGTTGCTGCAATATAAAATTAAGGTCACCAGTAAGAAATGAAATTGTTCTGATGTAGTAGATTAGCTATTCCACACAAGGAGAGGGAGGAAGAAAGAGAGAGAGAGACACACCCTACTGCTCTTTAAATCTGAATATTTAACACCAAGAGAGACCTCTATCCTGTTTCTCAGTTGGAATAACAGCAGTTTCTGTTTCTAACTTGGCAAGAATGTGGCAGGCATTGAAAAGTGCCCTTGTCCTATTGTGAAACTCCTCCAGAACTGATCCTTCCTTTTAACATCATAATGAAGGATGGTCTTTAGTGGATTATCTTGAGCAGGGATTAACTCCTTCAAGACTTCTTAGAAGGCAAGGTGTTTTGAGCCCTAAATACACACCAATTGCCTGCTTAACTTTTCATCTTATTTTCAAAACTGCCCAGCTGGAATTCGGATTCTTTTCCATGGAGCTAGGTTTTCTTAGTAGCAATCCCCCCCCCCTTGTGATGAGAAAGAAGGAAGGGGGAGAGAAGAGTGTGTGGGGAGCAGATGCTAAACCAGTGGCATTCCTCATTCCGTCAGCGCTGTTGAATGCTTTCAGCGTGGCAGGCAAAAACTCAATCAAAACTTTGCTGCAAATTCAGCAGCATCTTAAATTCTGTGCTTGTCACTCAAGATGCCTGAAATAAGCCCTCTAGATAAATAGAAAAAGAAGGGACACGTTTCCCCAGTAGTGTAAAATACACTCCCCTGTTCAGCATCATTGATATATGGAGGACAGATGGGTCAGAGACAGCTAGAAAATTCATCAAATAATGGATAAATAAACCCATGACGTATATATGAAACAATGTATACACAAAGTTAAGTGCAAACACTTAGCTGTTCTGAAGCCCTTTTCTTTAGATGACTAGGCATGGAGATAACATGAGTACATCTTTGCCCGAGCATGGACATGCATATTTAGGCCACTTGCATTGCAGGCGCACCCCCCCCAAAAAGGACTCAGACACCGGTATAAGTGGATAACGGTATTGGGCCACATTTATTGATTCATACCCTAATCCGAATTATAAATTTCAATTGGTACTCAGCCAATTATAATTCTTAAGGCAAGCAGGCTGCAGTAACACTGGTAAGGTTCCTCCCAAAATTGCCAATGGCAATTGGCTACAATGTATCCATTTGTATCAATTTGTTTGTTTACAACAAACAAATTGTTGACCGTAGTCAATAAACTATCTACTGACCCCACCCTCTGATGTGTATCCGTAAAATCACGGGGTGATGCATGCTGAAGAGCTCCTGCCATCACCCCATTGCCTGGTTCGTCATTGACCGGACAACGTTAACCAACTTGTACCTATCTAGTGTTGGCCAGTCAATTGCGAACCTGCCGGATACCTGTGGGTCATAAATATTTACCTTACCAGTGCTACCCGCCACATGGGGAGGCATCCATGATGACTCACCGCCCCCCCCCAAGACCGTCAGCTCGGTCGCCAGGCCTGCTTGCATCACACCCATAACGAGGTACATACCTCTAACCGACAGGTGGACCCCTTCGCCTGCCTACCAGCAAAATTTTTGTGTAAGCCTAGCACCACAGCCGTCTCACAGCCATGCTCAGAACGGGACGGAGCCAGAGCCCCGTCCACTGACTGCCAGGACAGTCCGAACTAGGGAGATCCGCATCTCCCCTAAATTGGTGTCTCGGCACGATGTTAGACCATAGCGACTGTATGTAAGCCATACGTGATACAAAATGCCAGGTCACAGCCCCTCGACAGTTTAGTAACAGCAGTGATCCGTACAAGATCGCTGCCGCCGAGGTGCCTGTAAAACATTGGGCGGTCCAGCATCCCTGTCAGACAGCAGGAATGGCCACAGTTCCCGCCCCCATGTGCCGCGCATACCATACCATAGCATACGTGCGGATGCACACAGCCCAGCTGGGGTCCACTCTCTGTCGCTGCAGTATCCACTGCTGCCCTGTGTACATAGCTGCAGCCCACCATCCCCCTGCCACCTGTGTGTTAAGACCCCTAGGAGCTGTAAAAGAGGAGAAAAAAGGTGAAGGACATAACTAGGTACCCGTACAATGAGCAGACGTACATATCTGAAATTGCGCGTAGACGCATATCCACCTCCGAGTAACCAAAACGTAGCCGCGATCAACGCGACGCCTATCTTAAGTCAATGGTGCCAAAACGGGCCCCACACCGCGAAACGCGGCACAGGTCACCCTCAGGGACTTTACTATAGTAAGGGTAGACCCATCCCGGTGGCAGAAAACAGGCCGGGGCGCGCAGCAGGCACTGTCGAAAATTCATGTAGGGCACCAACCGGACAGATGTCTCAAAAACTTTGTAGCAGTATACACCACTGCCTACACCGTGCTGAATAACCCGTGAGGACCGCGTCCCCACTCGAGCCCACTCATGTGTGACAGAGACATCTTCGAGTTCCAGTGCCCTACGAGCCGCATCCGCCTTAGACAGTAGCACCAGCTCACTGATGCGGAGCGCTACAAAAAAGGCCACCGTGGTAGCCGCGTGAAACAGAGCTGCCTCATACCTGTCAAAACACAGGTTATGCCAGCCTCGTGCACGGTGGGTAAGAACCCTTGGAGAAATAGGGTAGCGATTGTCCGGGCGGCGTCCACGTTCCCATGTCCACCCCTCCAAAACATGTCGTATACGGAAATCATTCGTGCTGTCAGCAGAGCCCCTCACTTTGGCCATGAATGCCAGCGCTGACAGCCTGGATGCTATGGTGCGGGGAGCTAGGCCCTGACTGTGGAGGTAGACCATAAATTGAAGAACGTGTGTAATTGGAATGGACCAAATCTCGGGCAACCGAAGTTGCACACAAAAGCCTTAAATTGACTGAATGCATGGTGATACGCCTTACGCGTGCGGGGCGCCAGCGACATGCCGATCGCCCAGTTCACCTCTCCTTGCCAAACGTCCAAATCTCGTCCGGTAGCGGCAAGGGGAATTCCTCTGCATCCGGAGCCAAGGCGCGGAACTGGGGGATCTGCAGGCGGGATAAAGCATCAGCGATATCGTTATTGATACCTGGCACATGTCTGGCCCTGAAGAGCACATTGAGGCGTAGGCTGCGCAAAACAAACTGGCGCACCAACTCCATGACCCTGTGTGATTTTAGATGTCTGGGAATTGACAATGTGCACTACCGCAGCATTGTCACACCAGAAATGAACCACTGAATTAGCCCACTCCTCGCCCCATAGCATCAAAGCTCCCAGTATCGGGAAGAATTCAAGGAACGTAAGATTGCATAACGATCCGTGCCCCTCCAAGCTGGAGGCCATCGGCCGTCAGCCCACCTCCCCTCAAAGTAAATCCCATAACCCAGGGACCCCGAGGCATCCGACTGAACCTGGAACCTAGGGGAAACCAAAAGGTCAGATCTCCAAAATGACACCCTGTTGAAGTCCCTAAGGAACTTAAGCCAGATTAACATGTCAGCCCTCATGCCCTTGTTCAGTCGGACCCTATGATAGCGCCTGGATAGGCCAGTCATGGCGTCGCACAAGCGTCGAGCAAAAGCTCTGCCAGGCGCGACCACCCTGCAGGTGAAGTTAAGGTGACCATGGAGAACGTGGAGCTCACGAAGTGACACCTTGCATTTGGCCAGTAAGGCCAAAATCAATGCAGTGATCCGGGTAACCTTGTCCATGGGTAACCTGGATGCCTGCGAAACAGTGTCAATTTCAATACTAAGAAATTTGAGCTTGGTTGATGGGCCCTCGGTCTTTTCGGGCGCTAAAAGGACACCAAGTTCCTGCATTAGCGTCTGAAATGTGTTGAGGAGACGCGTGCACGTGTCCCAGCCCCGTTCACCCCCGAACAAGAAATCATTGAGGTAGTGGGCTACAGACCGGGACCCAGACCTGCGAACAAAGGCCCACTGAAGGAAAGTGCTAAAACGTTCAAATGCTGAACAGGAAATAGAGCAGCCAAAAGGCATGGCTTTATCGACATAAAATTTCCCTTGGAATTTAAAACCCAATAACTCAAAGTCGCCCGGGTGCACAGGCAACAAACGGAATGCCGACTTAATGTCACATTTTGCCAAAAGTGCACCCGGGCCACAAGAGCGCACCATGCACAGGGCCTGGTCAAATGATGTATACCTGACCGAACAAAGGTCATCAGGGATGGCATCATTGACCGAATGGCCCGCCGGGTATGACAGATGGTGAATTAAACAAAACTCCACAGGGGTCTTTTTGGGCACCAACCCTAAAGGGGAAACCTTCAGATTGGGAAAGGGTGGCATGGGAAAGGGGCCAGCAACCCTACCTGCATTAACCTCCTTAGCAATACTTAGGGCGGCCACCTCCTCCCTGCCCTTAAGGGAAAGTAAATTAGGGGCATCTTGGGGGCACCGCTCCCCCCTAAATGGGATGCGGAAGCCCAGCTGGAAACCCTCGAGGAGGTACCTAGCATCCTCCCTCCTTGGGTATGTTGAGAGCCACCGCTCCAACATAATTACGTTAACCGGGGAGGGGGCCTTTTGAGTGACCAGCTCCATCAGCGGCAGGTCTGCCCGCTCCTTGTCCACCTCTACCTCTGCCCTGTGACCCACCGGCTCGCGGACACGCAGCGGCGGCGTGGGGGCCAGCGCAAGAGGGACACTCATGCTTGTATTGGCACCGTTTTCTATTGCATGCACCATTGGCCGAGAAGCTCCAACACAGCAGGCAGGCTGGAACCCCCTGCCCCGCCACCTGGTGGGGGGCCTGAGTTGGAGCAGCTCGCTGGACCGCATGCCCACAATGGTACCTCTCCCCAGGCGCTGGGCGCGTGGGGGTCATATACAGAAGCCACAGCTTCTGACAGGGCTCATCCCACCTCATCTCTGGGTGTAGGGGCACTCTCATTCGAAATTCCTCATCGTAAGCCAACCACGATGGGCCAGGAAAATCCACCATTGCCCTGTAAATATTGTCCAAATATTGGACCATAGGAATGGCCAGGTCAGGCCGAGCCCTGAGATACACCACCATGTATACGAGATATGCGGGTAACCAGTTGGCCCATGTACGTGGTGGCTTGCGACGGCGAGACTGCTGTTTATCCTTCTCCTCCTGCCCCTCCTTCTCTTCCTTGGTGGGTTCCCTGTTCAATAGGGAGAAAATAATACGTAGGTACTCCCCCTGCCAAATCTTTTCCCTTGTGGCCTGCGCCAAATGATCCCCGAGGGGCAATGAATACCCGGCTGTCGGCAATGTTGACACCGGCATGGTATTGATACGGGGCAGCAGGAGAGGGGCCTGAACTGTCCCTGTGACACCTGTTGCAGTCCCGGGGGCGGAAACCCCCCCACCTAATGTCAGACCTGTATGAGACCAAGCTGCACCCGGGTAAGCCAGGAACTGATGCCCCCCCCGCCCTGACATTACGAGGCCATGGCCACTGGAAACCCTCCCCCGAAGTGGAGTGTGGTGTGGGCACATTAGCTTGAACCTGATACTCACTGGGTGCACCCCCGTGGGCCGCCCCCACTGGGGGTTCCGGCCCACGGCGGGCGTCGGAGCTCGCAACCGAAATCGAGCTCTGAGGACACATCCGAGCACTACCTGCCTGTAGTGCCTATTGGATTGGGAGTTGCGAGGCCGCGGCGGGCACCGGCCTGTGCGCCTCAAGCAACTCAACCCGACTGGCCGCCTGCTGAAGATTGGCGGCTGCCGCGGTCACCTGCTGGCAAAAGGGGGCCCCAGATGGCAATGCCCCCCATGGGGTTGTTGGATATCCCTAAGGATGCCTCTAGCGCCGCCACGCGGGTGAGTAAAGCATCCACTGTCACGGATCTCCCTGCATAAAGGGGGCCAGGTGGGCCGGACGGCCCGCTGGGCAATGGCCCAGGGCCCCCAACTGGAGAGCCCGACCCTAAGTAGGGCCATGCCCAAAACTGCGGCCCATAAGGGGCTGGGGGTAGGCCCTGCTGTGCACTCACACTAGGCCCTCCCCCCTGCTCGAAGCCCATGGCTGGTAAATGCGGGCCGGGTGCCGGAGCCCCTGTCGGGCCGGTCTGATGCTGGAGAGCCGCGGGCCACGGTCTCAGCTGCCCCATCCCACCGGTCCCGGTGGGAGCGTCCATAAAGGAGTCCTGTTGGGGAGGCGCAGTCGCAGTCCTCCGACCCGACTGCTTCCTTCCGAGACGGGTGAACCGGAGTCGCCATAGCCTTCTTTTTAGGAGGCATATCGAGGCAGATCCCTTCCCAAGGATCAGAAGAATAGGCTGGGAAGCCGGAGAATAAGAGGCGAAAAGCGCGCCAAGCCTCGCCAAAAACGGCTTCCCCCAAAGGCGAAGAGCGACGGAGCAAAAAACTTCTCCTCTCAGTCACTTTTTTGCAAAATGGCAGCTCGGCTGCCTCGTGGCCACCCCTTTTAAAGAGGGGTGGCCACGCCCCCTAACTACCCGGATGTCTGAGTCCGGGTTGGGGGGGGCGCAAAGAGCGTGGCGGCCATTTTGGCACCGCGCTTTCAATGTATTAGCACACAAGCATAGACAAAATGCATACACCAGCCCATCTGCTGTTTGTGTATGGAACTAGAAACATAAATATCTATACTTATAGAAACTTAGAATCACTGAGTTGGAAGGGGACACACACACACACACACACACACACACACACACACACACACACACACACACACACCATGCTCAATGCAGGAATCCGAATCAGAGTAGATCTGACAGATGGTTGTCCAAGTCTCTCTTGGATGCTTCCAATGTTGGAGCGCGCACTACCTCTAGAGGCAGTTTGGTCCACTGTCGTACTGCTCTAACAGTCAAGATATTTTTCCTAATAATAATATATAATTATCCCTATCTGCTACTGTTTCAACAATCTAATTTTTTTAAACCAGATTGCATCTCACTGCAACATTCTCAATGCATGTTTACACGCAACATCCTTTTTTAAAAAAACACAAAGCAAATTAGTTGTCCTATCATTTATGAGCAAGAAATATGTAGTCACCTTATGCTGTTTCTTATGATAACCATCAATTTTCTCTTCCTAATCAACTGAAACTCACATGCTTTCTTTCCTTCCATGTTGAACTTATCTTTGACCTAACCTTTTGTCCAATATGACTGTACACTATTATTTTGCTCATTAGTAAAGGTAAAAGTCTCCCTTGCTTGAAAGCCAGTTGTGTCTGACTCTAGGGGTCGGTGCTCACCTCCTTTTGCAGCCAAAGAGCCAGCATGTCTGAATCTGCAGATGATTCCATGGTCCTGTAGCAGACATGACTAGACACCGAAGTGCACAGAACACTGTTACCTTTCCCACTGAAATGGTACCTATATTATCTACTTGCAATTTCTTGCTTTCAAACTGCTAGGTTGGCAGGAAATGGGACAGATGACTGTTCACCCCGTCACACAGCGCTAGAGTCTCAAATTGCTGATCTGCCAACCTTCCAGTCACCAGGCTCAGTGTCTTAACCACTAAGACACCACAGTTCACACAATAGCAAAGGAAATATTAAAACTATTCACCCCGAGCCTCCCTCCCTGGATGCCATTTTCTAGCTCAGTAGAAATCCATGTCTCCACGTTATTCTAAAAAATTCAAGGTATTTTAATGAACTAAACCTTCTTTCATTTTCAAAGCAGCAGCAGGAGTTGCTTCATCTTGAGCTGGTTTGACTTGGTTTCCTTCCTTTTTGGAAACATGAGAAAACACAGCTTCCAGGGGGGGAAATATGTTGTGTCTTCCAGTGGTCCTAATTAATTTTGAATGTCAACATCTGAGATGTTTCTCAGGACTTTAAAAACTCACCATCAGTCTGTCCTCCCTGAACCTCTCCTTACCCTGATAAGTACTAGCTGGGATTATGTGCCAGTCTAATTGGCTATGGAAAATAACCAAGAGCTTGGCAGGATTGTTGAAGACAGGACTTTTTGGAGATCATTCATTCATTGGATAGCCATAATTTGAAGATGATTTGAGGGCAGGTAAGAATAACAAGTGTGTTCTTAGTAGCATCTGTAATTCAAGGAGGAGGGCAGTGTCTGCAGTTTCAGGAGACGATGCTCTTCATAGTTTGAGAAGCATAGTCAAACCATTTCCTAAATTTTGGAAACATAGTAAGCCATTTTGATATTTCCATACTCTAAAAGTAAATGGGCACGGTGTTTATTATCAGCGTGACACACACTTGAACAATTTTAATGCTGGGGAAAAGAGAGCATCATAAGTATGACAAATCATAAAATATTGATCCTTTTCAGGGGGTGTGCTTTTTGTAATTTTGATTTATACAATTTGATCATACGTGTAGAGGCATAAAATAGTGGTTTCCAGCCTGGGATACTCATGCCACTGATGGAACATGAAAACAGTCAAGATGTTTGTTTGTTTGTTTGTTTGTTTGTTTGTTTGTTTGTTTGTTTGTTTGTTTGTTTGTTTGTTTGTTTGTTTGTTTGTTTGTTTGTTTGTTTGTTTGTTTGTTTGTTTGTTTGTTTGTTTGTTTGTTTGTTTGTTTGTTTGTTTGTTTGTTTGTTTGTTTGTTTGTTTGTTTGTTTGTTTGTTTGTTTGTTTGTTTGTTTGTTTGTTTGTTTGTTTGTTTGTTTGTTTGTTTGTTTGTTTGTTTGTTTGTTTGTTTGTTTGTTTGTTTGTTTGTTTGTAAGATTTACATCTCACCCCACTGGTCAAACACAACTCTGGATTGCTTACAAGCAATATAAACACAAACACTCCTATGAAACAAACATCAAGAGATGCAAGGTGTAGAATGCCAATTTTTGCTTATTTGTGTTTTAGCCATACTATTTCCCCCCAATGAAATATATTCATACATTTTATAGTAACTGGTGCAAAAAAATTAAGAACACTCTTATTACAATTTACAAGTAGTCATGGAATTATTAATCTTCTCCTTGCCTTCACAGCCAGCAATACTCCTGTACTTTTAATATTCCTACAGCCTTTGGTAAATGATGGATATAATAAAGAAGCTGTTTTTCTTGGGAAAGTGGACTATTTCATTGGTGGACTGATTTCATTTTAAGATGTAAAACACAAAGTACTGGTTTTTGTAGAAGCTAATACCTGTCCCATACAGCAGTTAACTTGAGTTGCAAAGAAAAGCACAGGCCAAAAGAATTGGAGAAAACTAATTGTGGGATCTATTTTAAGATCATGTTCTTTCCCCCTTTCCCTGAGCTTTTGAAAAGCTTTTTCCTCCTCTCTCTCTCTCTCCCCTCAGCACTATCTTACTTTTATGTACACACACACACACACACAAAATATTTTACTATGTTCCCAACTGCGATTTCATTACCCACAGATAAGATGGAAAATCTGAGGTTCAATTGTGGGTTCAATTTGTTATTATTAAGCTTTATTTCAATATTGTTGAAGAAAGCCATTAGCTTAATCCATAAACATCCCTTTTCCACAGAAACTTTGCTAAGAATTTCCTCTTTTTTGGGGGGATGCCTGCTCTAATCCTTTCCAGAACCTCTGTAAAAGGAGAATATTTGGTAAAATGTCCCTCCAGAATTTGGAACATTTTTGTTTTAATCCATGTGTGAAATTTTGGATTCCACTTTAAACAGCATTAGAGGTCTTAGTTCACGTATTATAAGTAGATCCAGGTGTAAAAAGGACTAGTTGGCGATTCCAGTTGGGCTTATTTCCTAAACTTGGAGGGACAAGTGCTAAAAAGAGCTTGTTGACAATAGTATGAATGTGAAATGCTTCACGTTTCTGAGCAAAAAAAAAAATTTGTTTTGCTGCGTATCAACCTCCAGAACGTTTTCAGGTGCAGCGAAACGGTGTTTGCATGGCTAATTTTTTTTAAAAAAAAATAAACTCTCCTTTTATTCCTTCATCTCTTTAGTTGCAACTGTCTTGCACGGCCTATGCTTTAATTGTAAATAATCCATCGCATTCTTTCAGTGCAAACTCTTTAAGGAGTCATGAATTTTATTTATACTCTCTCACTCTTTGAGAGCCTTTTGCTTATTTGCTGTTTGGCTCTTTGTCCAGTAACACTCCCGAAGGAGGGAGAGAGAGAGAAAGAAAGAGAAATCCCTCTTTCTGCTGAAGGAATTAGCCCAGAGACAAAAGGGGAGAAATCTTTAAGCCTTGTTTTGTGCTAAAAGAAATGTTTGGCATTTTAGTGGAGAGGCGTTTAGTTTAGATTCATTAGGTCTTAGGGTCTCTTTTCTTCCCTCCCTCTTCTTTCTCTCTCAGCCTTTCAATTTCTGCCACTCTTGAGTGTTGTGCTGAGTTTTTAAAACCTCCCCTCCTTTCCCTTCTCTGTGTTTGGTAGACAGAAGATAATTTGGCCAGTGCGTAATTAGGTTTCCTACATTTGAATAGCAGGATCTGGTCACTTATTAAATGGGAACGCAAAAAGGTTTTCTCCTTAACCAGGAGTCCCAAATTTGAAACCCTTTTGAAAAAGGAAGAAGAAAATAAAGACATTTCTATGTGGCTATTTAAGGCAGAATTTCCCAGATTTTTTCTCTTCTTCTGGACTTAGATGAGAGAGACACTTCATTCTGGTACTCAAAAAGATATATTTCTCAATACAATGGGCTGACATTTTTCACCTTCAAGAAAGCCTACAGAGTCCCCCCTTACCTTTCACCCATCTTGTTTGCTTATTTATTAACTTTACAACACAACTTTCAGATACCATTCAAGGAGGCTAACAACCAGAAAGTAGAATATAACAGACAAGGCTATGATTAAAAAGGAAAGGGGAAAAAATGAATTAAATGTCAGAAGATGAAAACTTCCTGTTGCAAACGAAGCGATGGAAAAGTCAACAGCAGGTGTGAACAGAAATAGCAGAATTGAAATTAAAATTAAATTGGCTACAAGAATTGGGGATGGAGAAATGGGACAAATCGATAAGGGGGATTATAGGAGTACCTAGGGCAAAGACGCCATTTGAAGAATTGGTCTTGGAAATAAGGAAAGGGAAGATAAGATTTCAGGGGTTAGTAGGTAAACTGTACCAAATGCTTATCCCAGGGGAAGGATCACACTATACACTTAAACGAATTTGGGAGGAA
Organism: Bradypodion pumilum; assembly: GCA_035047305.1. Taxonomy (NCBI): domain Eukaryota; kingdom Metazoa; phylum Chordata; class Lepidosauria; order Squamata; family Chamaeleonidae; genus Bradypodion; species Bradypodion pumilum. Next base: position 13,800,886 of record JAWDJD010000012.1, on the reverse strand, counting down.
GATTTAAATATTAAAATTGAAGAAGAAGAGTGGAGGAAAAAGTGGGGAAACAGAATAACAAAAACTATGTCAATCAAGGAAAAGGAGCATGTTTGCAAGGTACTTTGGAGGTGGTACCTTACCCCAATCAGACTCAAGCAAATTGATATTAATAAATCTGAATTGTGTTGGAGATGCAATGAACAAAAGGGGACATATTTGCATCTGTGGTGGTTTTGTAAGAAAACAAATACATTTTGGAAAGTGATAGAGAAGGAGATAAACGAGATTCTTGGCATAACAATGATTCTAGAACCCAAACTAGCTATATTAGGAGAAATAGGAAAAATGAGATTAAGTGAGGGTAATAAAGAATTAATTTTGACATTGTTGCTGGTTGCTAGACAGCTGATAGCCCAAGAATGGAAGGGTAACGAAAATCTAAATAAGAATAGGTGGTATAAAGAGGTTTGGCAACTAGCACTAAATGAAAAATTAACTAGCCAAATTAGGTTAAAACAGGGTTTTAAAATCAAAATACAATTTTGGGAAATATGGAAACCTTTCATACAGCACGCATTAACAAGTGAAGAAGGAAGTAAGCCTGGCCCTGACATGATTCAATTTTGGAAGATTTAAGTATATTGTGCCAATTGAAATTGCTGCAGAATAGGGTTTTGCACGGATTAAAAGTTGAAAGAATGAAAGAGTGAACAAGATATTGATATATTGTTGTTATTCCTTTCTCTTTTCTTGGTGTTTTTCCCCTTTATTGTTAGTTTTAAGTATTTATATGTTTATGTTTGTTTGTATTTTATGATTATTAATTAAATAAAAAATTTTAAAAAAAAAAAAAAAGAAATAGCAGAATTGCAGAGTTGGAAGGGATCTCAGATCTTTAAGGACAACTTTGATATATGAACCTTCTTCTTCTTGTGCTGTATCTGATTCCGAATATAGGCAATCATCATGGTAATCAGCCATAAAGACTGCCCTGCGAGTATAATGCAGTAACCTTTCATTTGCCTTCTACATCTCAGCATACACCAAAGTACACCAATGATCCACTTCTGCAAGTCACTTTCTGGTCCTGAGCCCTTTTGGCACACAAAGTTCTCATCAGCCCCAGGCCAGTATTGATGAAGCTGCTGCCCTCCATCAAGAAGGGTTCAAGTGGGATTTAATCCACTTGGGGAACATCACCCTTCCCTGTGGACTTTGCCACCCAAGGCCATGAGTCCCTCAGGGTTGTCAGATTAGTTATCTGCCACCTGACATTGAGTCACTGGCAGTATGGTCTACTCTATTGCCATAGCAGGATAACCTGGCCAGACTCTGATGTGAACCTACAGCTTCATAATCCTTGGGTGAGGAACACTCGGCTTCTGTTGCAAACTTTCAGCAAAGATTCAAAACCTACCATCTTCTGAGATAGTCCATTCCTTCTCATCTAAAGGAGGCTTCCTAATGTCTAATTAGAATCCCTTTTCTTGTAATTTGACTCTGTTGTTTTGGGATCTACCCTCTGGAGCAGCAGGGGGAAAGGGAGGCTTTCTCCATCTTCTATCAAAGCAATTCTCTAGGCTAAACATCCCAGCTCTTACAGCAGGAAACTCAGAGAAGGGTTGCATTTTTAAATCCTGTCTTGATGCCTTTGTTAATAAAACAACAACAATACAACAAACTGCAAATACAAAACAAATAAAGCAAGGGTGAGCTGAACAAGCTATTTCTAATCACTTAGTAAAGGTATTTTGAATGGGAGTAAGGCAGTCCCTGTCATTCAGAAAATCACTGAAGACTAGAATGAGGTAGGGGAAGTAACCTAGTTATTGCACTGCACAACAACAATTTTGCTACTGGGAATAACACATGTGATTTACATGATATCGAGTATGCTGATTCCAAATCTGAACTCAGAATTTGCCTATCACGTACAGATTTTAAGTTATAGGCATGATATAGCCATTCAAATAGTTGGAAATTGGGTAATGTATTTTTACATGGGATCATTATAACAGTTGCCTGAAGCCACCTCAGCTGAATCACGTCCCCTTGTGGCATGCATGTTCCAGCAGCATCCGGGCATATCTGGGCAAGTCAGTGAGCTGACGTCAGAAATAGGTATATAAGGCAAGATGTCGCTAGTGTGAAACCATCTTATTGGATAGTACAGCTAGGCCATAGTGAGTCTGTTTTAAGCTAAAGATGAATAGGCGCAGCTGTGTTAATAAATCAGATAATCACATCTATACACATAATTAACTTAAGGTCCTGACATCCTAGGCAGAATCAGACTTCAGATTTGGATTCAGCGCACTTGATTTAGTATAGGACATGATGGAATAAACCAAGTAGCAGACAATATTTATTATTTTGTGATGCAGTGAAGTAGACTTTACTACATTTAAATTGTAAGTAATAAACATACAACTCATGCAACCCACCCATCTCCCTTCTGGAATAATTCTCAAACAATAATTATGCTAAATTGTTACATTGTTAATTCATTAAAGGTAAAGGTCTCCCTTGCCGGAAAGCCACTTGAGTTTAGGGGGAGGGTGCTCACCTCCATTTACAGCCAAGAGCCAGCAATGTTTGTTTCTGCAGACGTTTCCATGATTGCATGGCAGGCATGATTAGATGACGGAGTGCACAGAACACTGTTACCTTTCCTGCCAAAGTGCTACATATTTGTTTATTTGCATTTTTTTTCCTTTTGAACTGCTAGGTTGGCAGACGCTGGGACAGATTGTCATGCAGCACTCGAGTCTCAAACTGCTGACCTGCCAACCTTCCAGTCACTAAGCTCAGCGTTTTAACCACTAAGCAACTGTAGCCCTCTATAATCACTTACTTTCCTCTATAAATTAGGTATAACATGGCTATGTTATCACTGTTCCCCTATGCAGATTAATGTGACTCCTCTTATACTGTAACTATAAATTTCAGGAACTGTGAGTTACTTTTCTGCTTCCATTCAACCAGGGGTTCCCAACCTATGGCCCATGAGCCAACCCTGGCCCCCGATGCCATTCAGTCCCACCCATCAACATCTCTCCTGCACCCAGAAGTAGAAGTGGGTGTGTTTACATCAGCCGTAAAACATGACAGTGCCTGAGCAAATGTGCCTGTGGCTGACGTAAACACAGAAGTGGGCTCATTTATGACAGCCATAAATGTGCCCCTTCCACTTAAGGAGGCGTGGTCCAGTCCGCTCATCAGTTCTGTGGGTGTGGTCAGGCGCATGGCACAAAAGGGCTGGCCACCCCTGCATTAAACAGTCAAAGAGAAATATCACCTGGACTCCCACTGTGCGTTGTGCTTGTGCCTCATACTTTAGTTGCAGGTGTTACACTGACAAAGAAGGGAGTGTGTTTTGCCACAGGCAGCACCCTGTTTTGTTTAAATAATCGTGATAGTATTAAACATAATCATACTAGTTACTTTTGAGAAACAGAAAATTAAAGAATAACTTTTTAAAAAAAAAACAGGAACTGGGATATAAACTATAACTGCTTTTTGAAATTAACTTTTCAAGTTTTTGGACGGACCCAGGAAATTTAATCCTTTTGATAGTCACCTCTTTTAGGGATTATTAAGAGAGAGAGACTGAGGACAGATTATTCAAATTAGTTACTCAAATGACACAGTGCAGCCTAGTTTGTCTATTTTATGCAGAGTTTAGCACCATTGGCTACCATGACTGGTATAATTGTAATCCAAAGAAGAGGGTTTTCCCCTAGCTCTTTTTCTACCATTTTGTTTTATCATAAGTCTAGATCTGGATGTGATTAGAATGAAATGGATTTTCCTCCCTTTTCTTAGGTTTATGCAGAGTGGCAACCAAGATTATCTGCAGACAATAATTTGGAAAAGTTCAAGAATTTGGTTAATCTACTTCTGTCAATTCTCAATCTGTGTTTTTGCCACTTCTTCCCTATACATTTTCATAGCGTTTAAGGCAGATGAGCCATTATAGTGGTAGCAACTAGCAGATGGAAAACAGGCAAACAAGAACCTGGGAAAATTGCAAAGAGAAAAGTAACCTGTTGTTGAAAAATGAGACAGTTATCTCTCTCTTCTCTCCTCCATCACTTTTAACATGTGGAACTATTTGCCACAAAATATATTATGTTTCAAGTGAGAGCTTAGTGGGGTTTACAGTCTAAGATTATTAGACAGTTCTATGCATAATGTGAACACCCACAGTTACATGAGGAGAGGATAAAACATGAATTAAAGGACGTAAATTACTGCTATGCTGCAGGGCAAAATCAACCACCAACTGTTGGAAACAGAGGGTGGGAAATTAGCCAGGAGATGGATATTACAAAGTATTTTCTATAATATATGTATAATACAGAAACATACGTACATTAATTTTACTGAATGATGCAAGACTAAGAACAAGTTCAAGTAGGAAAAAATGGTAAATGTTTACTATAGGTTTTTTGTGTCATCCTATGCCATTAAGTCACTTACAGTGATTCTTAATATGTGATATTCATGGGGTAGCTTAACATTGTTCTTCTTAAAAGAGTTTCCATAGCCAGGTGGGGATTTGAACCCAGTTCTTTCCTGAGTCCTAGTGTGGCACTCTGTTTTTTTTTTTCGTTTGAACGAACCTAATTCAGACAGATACCAATATTAGATATGTTTATTTCAGCAAGGAAGTTCAGTTGGACTGGACATACATGATTTCTAATGTTTACATACAGTATATGAATGTGGAGAGATACAGAATCCAGCTCACTTGCTGGTCTGCTGATTACTTTTGTTGTTGTTGTTCAGTCACACAGTCGACTCCGACCCTTTGCGACCCCATGGACCATTTTCCTCCAGGCGCCTCTGTCCTCCACCATCCCCCTTAGCCCTCCCAGCTCTATGCCCATATTGTCTACTATGCCATCTAGCCATCTCATCCTTGGCCTCCCCCTTCTTCTTTTGCCCTCCACCTTTCCCAACATCAATGCCTTCTCAAGTGAATCCTCCCTTCTCATTTGATGTCCAAAGTACTTTAGCTTCATCTTTACTATTTGACCTTCCAATGAGCAGTCAGGGTTAATTTCTTCTAAGATTGATCTATTTGTTCTCCTCGCTGTCCAGGGGACTCTCAAAACCCTCCTCCAACACCACATTTCAAAGGCATCTATTCTTCTGCGTTCAGCCTTCCTAATTGTCCAGCTCTCGCATCCATACATTACCACTGGGAAAAACATTGCTTTGACTATTCTAATTTTTGTTTGCAATGTGATGTCTCTGCTTTTCACTATGTTCCCCAGGTTTCTCATCGCTTGTCTCCCAAGAATCAGTCGCCTTTTTATTTCATGGCTACAATCCCCATCTGCAGTGATCTTTGATCCTAAGAAAGTAAAATCTGTCACTGCTTCTACTTCTTCCCCGTCTATTTTCCAGGAACTGATGGGGCCTGTTGCCATTATCTTGGTTTTCTTGATATTGAGTCTCAAGCCAGCTTTTGCACTCTCCTCCTTCAGCCCAATCAAGAGATTCTTTAGGTCTTCCTCACTTTCTGCCATTAGGGTGGTATCGTCTGCATATCTCAGATTGTTGATGTTTCTCCCAGCGATTTTAATCCCATATTGTGATTCCTCCATCCCTGCACTGCGCATTATGTGCTCTGTGTATAGGTTGAATAAGCATGGTGACAAAATGCAGCCTTGTCTTACTCCTTTTCCTATTCCAAACCACTCTGTCAATCCGTGTTCTGTCCTAACTGTTGCTTCTTGGTTCATGTACAGATTTCTCAGGAGGCATATGAGGTGCTCTGGTATTCCCATCTCTTTAATTACTTGCCACATCTTGTTGTGGTCCACACAGTCAAATGCCTTGGTGTAGTCAATAAAACAAAAGTAAACTTGTTTCTGGTATTCCTTTGTTTTCTCCATGATCCAGCATATGTTGGCAATGTGGTCTCTAGTCCCCCTGCCTCTTTTGAAACCAGCCTGTACCTCTGGTAATTCTCTCTCCACATGTTGCTGAAGTCTATCCTGTATTATCTCGAGCATCACCTTGCTGGCATGTGGGATGAGCGCGATTGTTCGATAATTTGAACATTCTTTGGCATTGCCCTTTTTTGTGATTGGGACGTATACTGATCTTTTCCAATCCTGTGGCCACTGTTTTGTTTTCCAAATCTGCTGGCATATTGAATGCAGTAATTTGACGCCGTCATCTTTTAGCGCTTTGAAAAATTCAACTGGGATACCATCATCTCCAATAGCTTTGTTGTTTGCAGTGCTCTTTAGGGCCTTTATGACTTCGCTCTCCAGGATGTCTGGCTCAAGTTCTACTTCTTCCTCATTGTGATTGTCAGGAGTGTTGAGGTCCTTTTTGTAAAGTTCCTCTGTGTACTCTTTCCATCTTTTCTTAATTTCTTCTGCATCAGCTAGCTCCTTTCCGTCTTTGTCCCTTATCATGGTCATTTTTGCTTTAAATGTTCCCTTGATTTCACCGATATTTTTGAAAAGATCTCTGGTTCTGCCTCTTTTGTTGTTTTCCTCCATTTCTCTGCACTGTTCTTTTAGGTAGTTTTCCTTATCTCTCCTTGCTTTTCTTTGAAATTCTGTGTTCAAATGATTGTAGTTTTTCCTTTCTCCTTTGACTTTGGCGTTCCTTCTTTCCTCTGCTATTTTAAGAGCCTCATCAGACAACCACTTTGCTTTCTTACTCTTCTTTTCTTTTGGTATGGTTTTCTTTGCTGCTTCCTGCATGATGTCCCTCATCTCCGTCCATAATTCTTCTGGTACTCTGTCTACCGAGTCTAAGCCATTAAATCTGTTCATCACCTCCACCGTGTATTCTTTAGGGATGCTGTCTAGGTGATATCTTTCTGGTCTCCGTGTTTTCCCTATTTTCTTTAGTCTAAGCCTGAATTTTGCAATCAGTAGGTTGTGATCTGAGCCGCAGTCTGCTCCAGGTCTTGTTTTTGCTGACTGTATGGAGGTTCTCCATCTTTGGCTGCAGAGTATGTAGTCAATCTGGTTTCGGTGTTGGCCATCTGGTGATGTCCATGTGTAAAGTCGCCTCTTGTGTTGCTGGAAGAGAGTGTTTTCTATGACCAGTGCGTTCTCTTGACAGAACTCTATCAATCTTTGCCCTGCTTCATTCTGTACTCCAAGACCAAATTTGCCTGTTATTCCCTCCACATTTTGATTTCCTACTTTGGCATTCCAGTCTCCTAATATAATTTGGACATCATTTCTTGGTGTCTGTTCTATGAGGTGTTGTAAGTCCTCATAGAACAGGTCCATTGTGGCTTCATCTGCACCAGTGGTTGGTGCGTATATTTGGATCACAGTGACATTGAAAGGTTTGCCTTGAAATCTGACTGACATCATTCTGTCATTTTTAAGGTTGTATCCCATTACTGCTTTTCTCACTCTTTTATTGACAATTATGGCTACTCCATTTCTTCTAAGGTTTTCTTGCCCACAGTAGTAGATATGATGGTTTCCAGAGCTGAATTCCCCCATCCCTGTCCATTTTGAGCTCACTGATGCCTAAGATATCAATGCTTATTGCAGGCGCACCCCCCAATAAAGGACTCAGACACCAATGAAAGTGGATAACGGCATTGGGCCACATTTATTGATTCATGCCCTAGTCCGAATTATAAATTTCTATTGGTAATTGACCAATCATAATTCTTAAGGCAAGCAGGCCGAAGTAACACTGGTAAGGTACCACCCAAAATTGCCAACGGCAATTGCTACAATAGCCCAAATCATTGCCCCCCAGGTGTATGATCAGAATGTCAGGCGGGTCAGCATTCTGGCCTGAAAAAAGGAAAGGCAGCAGCTTCCGCCATAACATCCCGGGCTTACCATGCCATGTGAGACTTGCGTATGCACCCAGTCCCAGTCGGGGTACCCACTCTGTCGCCGCAGCATAACACGCTGCCCTGTGCACGTAGCTATGGCCCACCAGCCATACTGTCACCGGTGTAATACGACACCCCGGGTCTGTAAAGGAAAAATGAGGGAAAGTAGGTAAGGTGACTGGGTTGGTACTCACGGCGGGAGTGGGCGCACATAAAATTGAAAACATTGCGAACCCCACCGTCCCATGCTACGTATGTCAGCCCCTGAGTACCCAAAAGCAGCTGCGGTCGAGGCCGCCCCTATACGGAATGAATGAGTGCCATAGCGGGCGCCTGGGAGGCCCACACTGGCCAGCGCTTTGCCCGTCACCTTCCAAAATTGAAATTTAGTAAGGGGAGACCCATCTTGGTGACAGAAAAATGGGCCATGGTGCGTGCCACGCAGTGCCAGGAATTCCTGTAGGGCACCAACCGGACAGATGTCTGCCAAAGAACACCGTAGCAGTCGCACACCACTGCCGACGCCATGCTGATCGGTCTTAGAGGAACGTATCCTCAACTGAGCCCAGTCTTTGGCAACACAGACATCCTCGAGTTCCAGTGCCCTACGACTTGCATCCGCCTTAGACAGCATCACAAGCTCGCTGATGCGGAGCGCTCCAAAAAATGCCACCGTTGTGGCTGCATGGAACAGGGCTGCCTCATATGCATCAAAACAGAGGCAAGGCCAGCCCCGGGCCAATTGGGTAAGTACCCCTGGGAAAATCGGGTGGCGGTCGTCCGGGCAACGCCCGCGCTCGCGCACCCACCCCTCCAAAACATGTCTCACACGGAAGTCAGAGGTGCTGTCCACATGACCCCCCACCTTGGCCATAAAAGCCAACGCTGAAAGCTTAGATGCTATGGCGCGAGGTGCAAGGCCCTGAGAATGCAGGTAAACCATGAACGGCAGAACATGGCTTACCGGGATCGGCCAGGCTCCTGGCAATTGAAATTGAGTACAGAATGCCCAGAAAGAATCAATTGCGTGGTGATACGCCTTACGGGTGCGTGGCGCTAGCGACAGGCCAATCGCCCGGTTCACCTCTCCTTGCCAATGGTCCATATCTCCTCCGGGAGTGGCGAGGGAAATTCCTCCGCATCCGGGGCCAAGGCACGGAACCGGGAGATCTGTAGGTGGGACAAAGCGTCAGCAATATCATTATTAACCCCTGGGACATGCCTGGCCCTGAACAGTACGTTGAGGCGCAGGCTGCGCAACACAAATTGGCGCACTAGATCCATAACCCTGGGCGATTTGGAAGTCTGTGCATTTACAATGTGGACCACAGCCGCATTGTCACACCAGAAATGCACGACCGAGTTGGACCACTCCTGGCCCCATAGCATCAAAGCACCCAGGATAGGGAAAAATTCCAGATATGTGAGATCACGCAGGCGACCCGTGCCTGCCCAGGCCGGTGGCCACCCACCATAGGCCCACTTCCCATTGAAGTACATCCCATAACCGAGGGATCCCGAGGCATCAGACTGAATCTGAAATTGAGGGGAAGCCAGGAGGTCATGCCTCCAAAATGAGACCCCATTGAACTCCCTCAGGAACTGTAACCAGACAAGCATGTCTGCCCTGATACCCCGGGTAAGCCTAACCCTATGGTGAGGCCTGGATAATCCTGCCATAGCGTCGCACAAGCACCGGGCAAAAGCCCTGCCCGGTGCGACCACTCTGCAGGCGAAATTAAGGTGACCATGCAGCACCTGCAGTTCCCTCAGTGATGCCTTGCGCTTGGCCAACAAGTCCGAGATAAGGGCCACTATCCTTGACACCTTATCCCGCGGTAACCTAGACGCCTGCGCTATCGTGTCAATCTCCACCCCCAGGAAGACTAGCTGTGTAGATGAGCCCTCGGGCTTTTCGGGCGCTAAAGGGACACCGAGTTCCTCCATTAGCGTCTGATATGTGTTGAGGAGACGTGTACACGTGTCCCAGCCCCGTTCACCCCCGAATAAAAAGTCATCCAGGTAATGGGCTACAGACCGGGACCCTGACCTGCGGACGAAAGCCCACTCTAGGAAAGTACTGAAACGCTCGAAAGCCGAGCATGATATGGAACAGCCAAAAGGCATGGCCTTATCAAAATAATATTCGCCCCAAAATTTGAAACCCAGCAATTCAAAGTCGCCCGGGTGCACTGGCAAGAGGCGAAAAGCCGACTTAATGTCGCACTTAGCCAGCAGCGCACCCGGGCCACATGAGCGCACCATGCGCAGCGCGTGGTCAAAAGATGTATACCTGACTGAGCAAAGGTCGTCAGGGATAGCATCATTGACCGATCGGCCGGCTGGGTAGGACAAGTGATGGATAAGGCGAAACTCGCCTGGTGACTTCTTGGGAACCAAGCCCAGGGGTGATACCTTGAGGTTAGTGAACGGGGGTGCAGGGAAAGGGCCAGCGACCCTGCCCGCATTGACCTCCTTATTGATGCTGGCGGCAGCCACCTCCTCCCTCCCCCTAAGGAACAAAAGGTTGGGGGTATCCTGAGGGGACCTATCACCCATGAAAGGAATACGGAACCCCTGTCTAAAGCCCTGAAGGAGATAATCTGCATCCTCCCCCTTCGGGTACAATGCGAGCCAACGCTCCAACATGTCCACATTAATTGGGGAGGGAGCCTTTCGGTGAACCAGCTCCATCTGCGGCAGTCTTGCCAGCCCACTGTCCGCCCCTCCCTCTGCCCCGCGTCCCTCCAGGCCTGGGACAGGCAGAGGCTGCATGGGGGCCCGCACAGGTGGGACACTCATGTCTGTACTTGCAATTCTTCTTATTGCATGAACCATTAGACGAGAAAGTCCAGCACAGCAGGCGGGCTGGAACCCCCTGCCCCGCCACTTGGTGGGGAACCTGTGCTGGAGCCACTCGCTGGACCGCATGTCCACAATGGTATCTTTCCCCTGGCGCAGGGCGCGTGGGCGTCATGTACAGAAGCCAATGCCTCTGGCATGGCTCATCCCACCTCATCTCAGGGTGCAGGGGAATTCGCATACGGAATTCCTCGTCATAAGCCAACCACGACGGGCCCGGAAAATCAACCATCGCCCGATAGATATTGTCCAAATACTGGACCATCGGAATTGCCAGATCCGGCCGGGCCCTCAGGTACACCGCCATGTAGATGAGGTAAGTAGGCAGCCAGTTGGCCCACGTTCGTGGTGGCTTGCGACGACGTGCCTGTTCCTTATCCTTCTCATCCTGCCCCTCCCTCTCTTCCTTGGTGGGCTCCCTGTTTAGGAGTGAGAAGATATCAACATACTCCCCTCGCCATATTTTCTCTCTGGTGGCCTGTGCCAAGTGGTCACCCAGTGGCAAGGAATATCCCGCTGTCGGCAAGGCCGAGACAGGCACAGCAGAAACTGCGGGCATCTGGAAAGGGGCTTGGACTAGCCCAGCCACCCCAAAACATTCCCCACAGGGTAGGAAATGCTCCCCACCCCGGGGCCCTGGGTGGTGGTTGACGTCGCCTGGTGGTGCGTCAGCGGCTGTACCGCCGCACCACCCATGCGAGGCCAAGGCCATTGGAAAGCCCCCCCCCCAATGTAGCCACATGTGTAGGTGCACTAGTTTGTACCGCATACTCACATGCTGCACCCCCGCGGGCCGCCCCCACCAGGGTTCCGGCCCACTGGGGGCGTCGGAGCTCACGACCGCCGTAGAGCTCGCCGCCGGGGCCTGACCCGCGCTGGCCTGTTGGTTGGGGAGCTGCGAGGCAGTGGCCGAAGTCGCGCCACGCGCCTCAAGCTGCTCGACCCGTCCCGTCGCCTGCCGCTGCCCAGCAGACGACGCGTCAAAGTGCACCCCAAAAGGAGCCCCAGCATGGCTGGCCCAAGCAAGGGAAGCCTCGAGTGCCGCCACGCGGGCCAGCAAGGCCTCCACACTGGCGTAGGGCCACGGGCCAGCCGGCCCGCCCGTTACGGGCGTGGGTACAGGTCCTTGCACCCCGGGGCCCGAATATGGCCATGACCCCACACCCAGGCCCGGCAGGGCCAGCGTAGGCACCTGCCAAGGGAGGGGACCACACCACCCCCCAAGGCTGGAAGGCCCTGGAGTGAGCTGCACCCCGATAGAGGGAGGCCCAGTAGAATGAGCACCAGGAGCGGCGTCCGCCGCTTGTGGGCCGCGGGCCGCAGCCCATGCTGGACCCCTGCTCGGGTCCCCGGCCTCCGGCCAGGGGGTAATAGACCCCATCCCACCGGTCCCGGTGGGAGCCGGCAAAGGCGGCTGGTGGGAAGGCGCAGCCGCGGTCCTCCGACCCGGATTGCGCCTCCAAACTGCCCGAGCCACGCTCGCGGCCGCCTTCTTCTTCGAAGGCATCTCAGTCGGACCTAAGGGAAGCCGAAAAGAGGAAGGTCAGCAGCCAAAAGGCTTCCCGATTAAGGTAAAAGCGACGGAGTAAGAGGAAAAACTTCTCCGCTCCGTCGCTTCGCAAAATGGCAGCTCGGCTGCCTCGTGGCCACCCCTTTTATAAGGGAGCTGGCCACGCCCCTAACTACCCGGATGCCTTCGTCCTGTGGGGGGCCCCCCGCATAGAGCGCGGTGGCCATTTTGGCGCCGCGTTTGCATTCTTTCCATCTCATTTTTTACCACTTCCAGTTTACCTTGGTTCATTGATCTCACATTCCATGTCCCTATGCAGTATTGCTCCTTACAACATTGCATTTCCCCTCCCCCTTTCCTGTCCCTCCCCTTCCTCCACTCTGTGGTGTTAAGCATCCTGTATCACCTAGCCTGCCCCTTTGTTTTGCCTTTTGTTTTGGTCCATAGGGTTCTCTTGGCAAGCTTTGTGGCGTGGTTTGCCGGTGTCTACGCCATTTTTCTCTCCTCATTCATTTTATCACAGTTTTTAAAGTTCAAAACATTTAACACAACATATTATCATGCATATTATCACACTTTATACACAGTCTCTATGTCAATTTCTGTATTTAGTTAGTATAAAGTCTCTATGTCAGTTTCTATATTAAGTCTTCTACATCTGCATATCAGGTACTTATCCTCTGCCCTCTTCCCGCCTTTCAGTTGGTCTTCTCTTGGCCTTTCCGCTGCTCCACCGGCTCTCCTCCTCCTCCTCTTCCTCACCCCCCCCCCCGGGCTGGGGGTGGATTGTCCGGCGGCGGCCGCGGCTGGCCCTTCCGCCACTCGCTTGCCCGGCTGGTTGGCTCTCCTCCTCACCCCCTGGCTGGGGGTGGTTGTCCGCCGGCGGCCGCGGCTAGCCCTTCCGCCGCTCGCTTGCCCGGCTGGCTGGCTCTCCTCCTCACCCCCCGGCTGGGGGTGGATTGTCCGGCGGCGGCCGCGGCTGGCCCTTCTGCAGATTTAATTTTGACCACTGACAAAACCAAGAATGTATTTTTCATTTTGGTAGTTTAAAGTTTGATCTTGACATGAAAGAAGGTCACTTCACAGGTAAGGTTATAGAAGACAATGTATTAGCTCAATAACTTCCATTGAACAACAAACAATTCAGATCACAGATGAATTGCAGGTAGGATGATGGATTTGCCCCTTTCTCCAGGTATGCTTTCCAGAGTTTCATACTATATATACTATTTCTCTCCACTCATTACAGTGAACAGGCATTTCATTAAATGCATTTGTAATATGATGTGGATGTGGATGTGAATACAGTGATACCTCATACAATGTCCAAACTTGGTTCCACAAGTTTGGACTTTATACGGATTTGGACTTTGTATGAGGCATGCAAAATCCTAGCTGAGATGCCTCATACAACGTCCAAATCCTTGCTGCGATGCCTCATACAACGTCATTTCCATAGAGATATATTGTACTGTAACAGCACAGACTTCAGGGCAAAGTCAAGGAGACAGACAGGAAACTGACAGAACTTTAAGAAATCATTGTCTAAAGGCTAAAAACATTACAAAAACATGTCAAACAACCCTGATTGTCCCAGAACCTGAAGAATGCTTGAAAAATCCCAGGAATGCTTCTAAAAGTTCTGACAAAAAAATCCAAAAAAATCCAAAATCGTGCTCAAAACCACTCCTAAACACTCTTCGCCTCATGCAAAACCCACAAGAGCAATGCACGCATGTGTCCTGCCTTTTATATTGCCCAGGCACAATGCAACCTGGGAGAACCCCAATGCCTCATACAAAATCGCACGACTTTGTATGAGGCAACTTTTTTCAAGGAATTAGGCGATGTTGTATGAATCCGATGTTGTATGAAGCAGACTTTGTATGAGGTATTACTGTACAAGCACAAGCAAAGTCTGGTTAGGGAAAAGTTGTTTCTCCCATTGAGTTCTCATTTCTTCCAGCAATTAAAATAATTATTGGTTATGTTGCAAATGCCATTGACAAGATAATCTTTTAAACCTCCTGATGTAACAAAAGTCATCCATTAAAATGAATGGCTTTCTTTTCATTTCTTTTCTTTCTTTCCCTGCAACTTTTGAAATCTGTAACTTTGCAGTTACTTGGCAATATTAGCATTCCTTCTCTCCTGTCATGCTGTATTCTTTCCTCAGCATTGTAGATTATGCTAAATTATTTCAAGCATTAACGAGCCTAATGTGATCATGCCTTATATGTTCACTTGATTCTTAGCCATATTAACCTTGGTGTGAGGTCTACATATCATGCTGTAGATACAGTGGGAGAGGAAGAGAAGGTGGAAAGGAAGAGGGGAAGGGGGGCAGATTCTGGTTTTTCCAAGAACTCAGTTGATGCCAAAAGCAAAATTCGTAGGAAGCTCATTAAAATATATAATTGCTCATGAGACCACTTCCTCATATGTAACCCTTAGTTTCCTTAATTTTCTTGGAAATGCTTTATTTACTGTGTCATTTTAAAATGGATCATAATTTTTAAGAAGTAGGTTTGGAATTTGAATTTTGGTTCTCCAAACAACTTTTGATCTAGTTCAGTTTCCCAAATTTGGGGTGATAGTTTAGTTTAGTTTTGTTTCGTTTGCTGTTAAGTAAGAGAGAGACTATAATTGATTGATCAGATAGGGAAGGATATGTTAACATCAATATCACCAAATCTCCAGAGCTTGAAAAACTTAATTTTGGGAGTGCAATGTCCAGAATTCACTATTTAGAAGAACCACTGGCTAGTTATGGGCTACTTCTTGGTAGCCTCTGAGAAGATTCTTCTCCTTCTCCTTCTCCTTCTCCTCCTCCTCCATTATCAGCAGCAGCAGAAGCAGCAGCGGCAGCAAAAGAGCTATCTAAGACCTGATTGTGCTACTTGGATGGATAGAATTCAACACAGTACTTTAAATAAATTGGATAGCTCCTGATAAGTTTAAAATGAAGCTGAAGGTTGATTCAGAGCCCCCTTGAAATCAAGAGTTTCCACCTCAGAGGTACAAGGCAGATAATTAAATGTGCTTGAGCTCCTGTCATGTGACTATGAGAATCTCTACGGAGGCAACCCTTATAGATATTCATTGATTGTTTTGATTTCTATAACTTATCACACACACACCAATTGATGATTAGAAATAAAGTGTGTGGTGTTATTTTTAATTGACTATTGCCAAGAAAAATGAAAATTATGATGAATTATGGCATGTTTGCCTTACTCTGCTTTGTTGAGCCAATTAGAGATGATGCATGATATGAAATTAACAGAACAAAAATAATGAGGGAGTGTGAAGAGAAATCCTTTTATTTGTCATCTAGATTTAAGGTTTGATTTTTTTATCTCTTACAAGTGTTGCTATTATCAATCACAAGAAGAATTCAAAAGCAGTTGGACTAAAAGCTAAGAACAGGTTTGCAGAAATCAGCATAAAATCAATTATTTTTATATATCTGAGCACAGAATTTAGAAATCAAAAGCCTTCGACCATTTTCCAGGCGATTCCACTTTCTTCATTTTTAATTCCTCTTTCTCCTCTTCCTCCTTTCTAAAGGTATATTTTGAATTATTTTATACATAATCTGTGTTGCCCTGAGGAAAGAATTAAAAAAAATTGCTCCATGCTCCACTAAAATGTACACCATACTTTATCAATTAGCTGCAAATAGCTACAGCCAGTCTTACACAGTTTACACAAATACCTTAGGATTCCAGTCAATATGTTTCCTTCCACTATAATAAGCAGTGAAAACTTTCATTCAGTATCCATCCAAGTGTCTCATAGATATTTAATTTCTAATATTTCTAGTCATATACAGTACTTGTCTGGAGAAAAGCCACTGGGTTCTGCACAAAGTTCTTTGAACATCTTACATACCTTGAAAATCCTATTAAAGCCACTGTGTGTTGGAAGTGACTTGATGGCATATAATGTTGCATTTGTTTATACATTAGAGCATTAAAATCATGTAAACAACATGCTGTTTTGTATCAAGGAAAAAAATAATTTATACATTCAGGTAGGGAGACTGTCAGTACTTCAATGGCAAGTGCAAAAGCTTGTTTCCAGTGACTTTCTAAATTGATTTGACACTTGGACAAGTGAAGGACATCTATTGGCTTCTTCATCCCATTTACAAGTCTTAATGTTGGGAAACGTATAACCAATATCTTGAATTCCTCAACCATATGTAAAATCTTAAAAGGCTTCTCTGAGTTAAGATGTTTCCCAGAGTTGAGGCTAGAAGGTCTTATCTCACATCCACTCCCATTAAATCAAAGAGACACCAATATAGACCTTGTCCAAGTGAAATATTGCACCAGAACACCTTGACCTTCCAAGGCCTATGAGCCCTAATGTACCAAAACTGCATCTCAGTAACAGCCTAATTTTCTCAGCAGTGACTATTTAATTGAGTCCACATTTTTGGTCACTTGGAAGATGTGAGAGATTAAAAGTACTGAAGGGCGCAATGTTGAGCTGCTTTTGAGGGATTTGGCATTTTTTTAAAAAAAAACTGTGTTCCAAACATTTTCTGTCCAAGGACTTACACTTTACTAAGTCAAGTCAGAATTGAATCTGAGGAGTTGGTTGGGAGTCTAGTATTTTATTTTTATTTTTATTTGGGGGTGGGGTTTGTTATGAAAGGAAAAATACCAAATGCTGCTCTTGGAAGAGCCCTGGTGGTGCAGTGGTTAAACTGCTGTACTGCAACCCAAAAGTTGTGAGTTCAATTCTGACCAGGGATCAAGGTTGACCCAGCTTTCCATCCTTCCAAGGTCAGTAAACTGAGTGCCCAGCATGTTGGAGGCAATGCTGATTAACTTACGAACCACCCAGTGAGTGCGCTAAGCGCATGGGGCAGTATAGAAGTGTGATTGTTTTGCTTGCTTTGATTCTATCTCACCTTCTTTTCCCAGTCATGTAGTTGCAACTGTACTATAGCATTGTAAGTTAAAGAGGGGTAATTCATCCTACTTGTAGAACAGCTTCTTAATGGTTGAAAAGATACAGCAAGAGTAAACTATGAAAGAGCTAGTAATGCTCCACCTCTTGTACTTAAGACATCACCTTGTAAACAAAAATTCACATAGTCAAAGAAATGGTATTCCCGGTGGTAATGTATGGTTGTGAGAGCTGGACCATTAGGAAAGCTGAGCGCAGAAGAATAGATGCCGTTGAAATGTGGTGTTGGAGGAGAGTTTTGAGAGTCCCCTGGACAGCGAGGGGAACAAATAGGTCAACCTTAGAAGAAATCAACCCTGACTGCTCCTTAGAAGGTCAAATAGTAAAGATGAAACTAAAGTACTTTTGACATCAAATGAGAAGAGAGGATTCGCTTAAGAAAGCCTTGATGCTGGGAAAGGTGGAGGGCAAAAGAAGAAGAGGGCATCCATCTCCCAAAAATGACATTAATAGATGGCATTGTAGATGCAATGGGCACAGAGCTGGGTGGGCTGAGGAGGATGGTGGAAGACAGAATTGCCTGGCGGGCAATGGTCCATAGGGTCGTAAAGGGTTGGAATCAACTGTGCGATTGAACAAGATAGGTACTGCTTTGATGGGGAAGGTAGCAGCATTCTGTGTACTCTGGCATTTAGTCATGCCTGACACATGATCATGGAAACATCTGCAGATACAGACAGTGCTGACTCTTCACCTTTTCCTACATGTGTTTGGAGGGGGAAGGGTAGAGAGGGAACATTCCATACAATTAAAAACTTTAGTGATTGACATCTTTGGCCTTAAGATATAGAATGGTTTGTGTAAATCACTCTGGCCTCCAATAATTTAGCATGTAGGATTGAAGACCCACAGCAATATTCATCTACCACCTCCCACATTATTTCTGTTCTTCCTGATCTGAGACACAAACCTAACAGTAGTTGGGAGAGAAATTGATTTTCCCTGGAACAAGATACAGTTAGGAGCTATCCCTCTTTTAGAAAGCAGAGGGCCTTGGCCTTGAATTGGCAGGTAAGAACTTTTAGTATTTCAAAAGCCTTGCTTATGGTGACAAAAAAAATCTGCAAGAACACATTTGTTGCTTTGGATCTATCTAGCTGTCTGCTTTTTCAGATTCTCCTTATTGGGAAGTTGACTAATGGATGGCTATGACTGATTAGCATTATATGTACCAACATGAGGAAATGGTATCGGGACAGTATATCTATTTTCCCTCATGTCACATTCACTGATTCCATCACACCCATACTTTCTATGTTGCGGACCTTCTTAAAATATATCCAACGTATAATACACTAACTCTTATAACTGTGAAGTGTGTTAATAAGACGTGAATTTGGAGAATTCTTCTCTTCTCCAGCAATGACTTCTAGCTACCCCCCTCCCCTTCTTTCCTGCTGGCTCAGTAGAGAGAATGTGATATATTTCCATGAAACCTACACACCGATTTTCAAATTTGTAACAAACTGCAATTTAATAAGTCTGTCTTGACATGCTGTCTTTAATCCAAAAGATTGCGCTGTTTAAAAGCTTCTCAAAGGCGATTGCTGTCCTTGAAAAAGAGAAAAGCTGAGCTTCAATTTAGAAGACAAGGCACTCTGCAGTTTGACTGAAATACATTAAGCAGTACAGGACTATCTCTTGTAATTGTCAGCAGATTGGGGAGTCTAACACTGAAACCTGGCAAGCTGGCGTTTAATTGTTGAAATATGACTTTTGCAGAAGCTGCAGAATACAGGTACCTGTGTTTTATCACCCCAGGCACTTTAATAGAACCGTGCAATGTGCAGAGATATTTTGGCCCTAGTTGTGTGGATAACGGTGTCATTCTACACACATACTGTACACAAAACATGTTTTGTATCAGTTTAGAGTTGGTTAGTTCTTGCTTAGTTGGACCTGGGAGGAAGTCTGTGAAGCCAGGTTATGCCAAGCTCCTTCCAAGCTTCCTGTTGATTCCCCCAGTGCAAACTGGGAAGTTTTACTTCTTCTTTTTTTAGGCAGTAAGCTTGGGAGGTAATGATGATGATGATGATGATGATGATGATGATGATGATGATGATGATGATGATGATGATGATGATGATGATGATGATGATGATGATGATATAACACCATGCACATTATATCCGGAACAATTAGGTCCACACCTACTTACTGACTTCCAGCATTAACATTCCTTCATCAGAACTTTGCAGGAAAAATGCTCTTTTAAGAGTGTACCATTACATAGTTCAGAATCCAGAACTATCAGTAAACTCTGATATATTAGACCTCAGTATTAACAGACTCTGCTCAAGGCATCCACCTTTATCCAGCACCACTATTTGAGGGAATGAAGAGTTCAACCTGCGGGATGCATGGAGAAGGCTGGGGAAAGCACCATCCCAGTACCTGAATTTTCAATGTGTAACCAAAACACCACCTGGTTTTGATCAACTTCGCAAGATATGGGCTAGCCTTAGTTGAATACGTACAGGGCACAGTAGATGTGTGGGCTTTTTGCATAAATGGCGGAAACTACCATCACCAGCATGTGAGTGCGGGGCACTGAAATAGACTGTGCAACATATTATACAACAATGTAGCCTTAGTGAATACGTGGGCAATAGAGAAGATTTTTTAAGGGCGACTCCTGGTACTATCTATCTATCTATATCTATATCTATATCTATATCTATATCTATATCTATATCTATATCTATCTATCTATCTATCTATCTATCTATCTATCTATCTATCTATCTATCTATATATATATATATATATATATATATATATATATATATATATATATATATATATATATATATTCTTTCTTGCTATATGTTGACTCAATGTGTCCAAGTGTCATAAACTAAATAAATAAATCTTAGTACACGGTGTGCCCTAGTAATGGCAACTTTGTGTTGCGAGCTAATCTTTCTCACACTAGGTCAGGTGGAAAGGAACTGCAGAATGAACTCCCCCCTAGGGGCCTTTGTTTTAGCATTTTCACATCTGGCCTAGATACAGAAAAAGGAGGAGGAGGAGGAGGTGGTGTAGAAGCTACTATCTTATACCACACTGCACATAAACCATACTGAAAATATGAATGGATTCTAGGAATGCTTGGATGCCTCAAACATCATAATATGAAAGAACATCTTAGTGTACTAGTTATTATCATCCTAAAATTGTCAAAGTACAGAGAACCCAAAGGGAAGAGCATAGAGGGTTGGGGAACAAAAACCGCTGCTTACTATACCAGGAGATCTTAAAAATAGTAAATTATCTTGTATCTAAGTGACAGCAATATGTGTTTGTGATTGAGCCAACTGCTGTGCCAGCAAAGCTTAATGTGAGGTTTAGATTACTTTAATAGCTTTTGTAAATAAGGCAGTTTTCGCCTGCATTTTTATTTCATTTTGGAAGGAAAAGACGTTAAAGAGATGGTTCTAGCAGACCCCCATCCTTTTGAAAATAAATGTATGGAGGGGCATGTTTAAGGCTGCAGCTCTAAACATGCTTACTAGTGAGTAAGCCCTACTGGGCTCAGTAGCAATGGCACTTACGTCTGAGTAAACATTCTTCAATTTGAGCTTCAGTAGTTGCCATTAAATGGAGAACGCTTCCTGCAGAGGTCATGAACTTAGCTGAAATTACAGCATGCATTTTTCAAATTTATAAACTGGATTCTTCTAGAGATGTACATCAGCCCTCGACCCAGTTCATGCCCAATTAAGGACACATAGATTGGTACCTAACCTACACTGTGCCGTTTTGGTAATGTGCCAACCCAATCCTTTTCTGGGTCTATGACAGTAGTTATATGTTTATCATTCTGCATGAAAAAAATGTTCTTGCAAATGCGGAGTTTTTAAAAGCTATGACTTGGGAAGGGCTAAAAAGCAATATAGATTTTAACAATACGGTACACTTAAATAAAAAGGCAAGTGGGTAGTATTGCAAACATGCTCCTTCTCAAGTATTGCATGTTTGCAATACTACCCACTTGCCTTTTTATTTAAGTGTAGCAGAAATGCTACTGTTTGGACCAGGAAAGAGGGACCTGTGATCACCATCTACGACTCAGCAGGAACCATGTTTAGCAGAGATAGAGATGCTGTGCCATTTACCCAAGAGTCAATGATACTTATTTTCACAACCATAAAGAAAAAGTAAACAAGGTGTGGGGAATCAGATGCAGAACTTAATGCACTAATTTTTGACTAGCCATTCAAAGCCCATACGAGAAGGTGGCTAGCATTCATCTATACACACGCACATTCCTGGAAGCAATTTTTTAATAATTAGGTAAGCTGAAAGTGGGGGGTGCAAAAAACTCTTAAGTAAACAATAGCTGGCAATTACAACACGAGTCTTTCTCTTCATCCTAAAGCAATACAAAATTGCTATATATGATATAATGATTGTATACGCCATGAAGTGACCACAGTTTGAGACCTCCCTCACAGCTCATAGGTTGGACAGTCCAGCCATCACTGGCTTCATTTAAGGTTTCAGCTGTTACTCTCTTTTCTTTAACACCAGTACTTGATACTGGATCTCACTTTCAGGTCTTCCTGCCTCAGTTCAGCTATCTGGACATCTTTTATTTTAAATAAAACCTTCAAGCACTGGACAAAATCAAAAGGATCCATGGGGACACAACTCCATGCTGAAGTTGGCCAGGAATTATTCCAGTGTTGTATCACATGATTAACCCTGATTTGGTCCATTTTGATATGTTGGTCAAAGAATATGAATGACTGTTTCACCCAAAGGCCAGACTTGTATTGGGAATTTATGGTGGTGTAAGAGCAACTGAGAGTCTGGCCAGGTCTGGACTACTATGGTAGAGCTCCTTCACAGACACCCCAGCTAAAGGCTTCCATTATCGTGGTAAAGGTAAAGGTTTCCCTTGCTCGAAAGCCAGTCGTATCCGACTCTAGGGTGCAATGCTCATCTCTGTTTCTAAGCCGAAGAGCCAGCGCTGTCTGCTTCTGCAGACATTTCCGTGATCATGTGGCAGGCATGACTAGACACCGGAGCACACGGAATGCTGTTACCTTCCCACCAAAGTGGTCCCTATTTATCTACTTGCAATTTCTTGCTTTCGAACTGCTAGGTTGGCAGGAGCTGGGATGAAGACGGGAGCTCATTTCTGTCCTGCAGTACTCGGGAATCGAACTGCTGACCTTCCGCTTCCCAGTCAGCGTCTTAGCGACTTGAGCCACTGGTGGCAAAGGAAAAACAAGCAAACAAACAGAACTTTGAAGCATAACTGTTAACACACAAAACCCTTGGCATTAAATAATTAAGGTGAGTTAATTTGGTCAACCAGCACAAAGAACCAAGTCTGAACAGATTATTCTCCTATGGAAACAGAGTAGACCATTCTGCCAGTGATTCAACATTGAACATTGGGCAGAGGTTAACTAACCTGACAGCCCTGAGAACTAACAGCGTTGGGTGGCAAAGTCCACAGGGAAGGGTGATAGTCCCCAGGCGGATTAAATCCCACTTGAATCCATATTGATGGAAGGCAGCAGCTTTGCAGGCGCACCCCCCAAAGAAAGACTCAGACACCGGTATATGGATAAAGGCATTGGGCCACTTTTATTGCATAATGCCCTAGTCCTAATTATAACTTTCAATTGGTACTCATCCAATTATAATTCTTAAGGCAAGCAGGCCGCAGTAACACTGGTAAGGTTCCTCCCAAAATTGCCAACGGCAATTGGCTACAATGTATCCATTTGTATCAATTTGTTTGTTGACACAAACAAATTGTTGACCGTAGTCAATAAACTATCTACTGACCCCACCCTCTGACGTGTATCCGTCAAATCACGGGGTGATGCATGCTGAAAAGCTCCTGCCATCACCCCTTGCCTGGTTCGTCGTTGACCGGTCAACGTTATTACACCTGTACCTGTCTAAGTGTTGGCCAGTCAATTGCAAACCTGTCGGATACCTATGGGTCATAAATATTTACTTTACCAGTGCTACCCGCCACATGGGGAGGCGTCCATGATGACTCACCGCCCCCCCCCAAGACCGTCAGCTTGGTCGCCAGGCCTGCTTGCACCACACCCAGAACGAGGTACATACCTCCAGCCGACAGGTGGACCCCTTCCCCTGCCTACCGGCAAAATTTTTGTAAGCCTATCCTCAGGTTCCAATGGCTGTCTCCCAGCCATGCTCAGCAAGGGACTGAGCTACAGCCCTGTCCACTGACTGCCGGAACAGTCCGAACCACGGAGATCCACGTCTCCCCTAAATCGGTGTCTCAGCACAATGTTAGACCATAGCGACCGTGTGTACCATACGTGATAAAAACGGCAGGTCACAGCCCCTCGACCGTTTAGTAACAGCAGTGATCCATATAAGATCGTTGCCACCGAGGCGCCTATTAAGAACATCGGGCGGTCCAGCATCCCCAATGGACATCAGGAATGGCAACAGTTCCCACCCCCTTGTGCCGCACATACCATACCATCGCATACGTGCGGATGCACAGAGCCCAAGTCGGGGTCCACTCTCTGTCGCAGCAGCATATACTGCTGCCCAGTGTACATAGCTGCGGCCCACAAGCCCCACTGCCACCGGTGTGTAGAGACACACAGGATCTGTAAAAGAGGAGAAGAGGTCAAGGTCATAACTAGGTACTCACACAGTGAGGGCACGTACATATAAGAAATTGCGCATACACGCATGTCGGCCTCCGAGTACTCCAAACGTAGCCGCGATCAATGCGACGCCTATCCTAAATAAATGGGTGCCAAAACGGGCCCCCACACCGCGAAGCGCGGCACCGGTCACCCTCTGTAACATTACTTCGGCAAGGGTAGACCTATCCTGGTGGCAGAAAAACAGGCTGGGGCGTGCAGCAGGCACTGTCGAAAATTCATGTAGGGTACCAACCGGACAGATTTGTCCAATAAAACTTCGTAGCAGTCTTACTCCGCTGCCTACGCCGTGCTGAACAACCTGTGAGGACCGTATCCCCACTTGAGCCCACTCATGTGTGACAGAGACATTGTCGAGTTCTAGTGCCCTATGAGACACATCCGCCTTACACAGGTGGTACCAACTCTGGCACCCACACACTGATGCGGGGCGCTCCAAAAAGGCTACCGTGGTAGCTGCGTGGCCAAGAGCCACCTCACACCTATCTGAACATAAGTAATGCCCGCCTCGTGCAAGGTGGGTCAAAAAACCTGGGAACTAGGGTGACGCGTGTACGGGCGGCGGACACGTTCCTGTGCCCGCCCCTCCCAAACACGACGCATGAACGCATGGTGATACACCTTACACGTGCGAGGTGCCAATGACATGCCCGGTTCGCCTCTCCTCACCAAACGTCCGAAATCGGCTGGGAGTGGCGAGTAGAACCCCTCTGCGTCCAGAGTAAGGCCCGGAACCGGGGGATCTGCAGGTGAGAGAAAGCAGCAGCAATGTCGTTATTAATACCTGGAACATGTCTGGCTCAGAACAGCACATTTAGGCGTAGGCTTCTCAAAAGGAATAGACAAACTAATGTCCTAACCCTGGGGGATTTGCATGTCTGGGTGTTGACAATATGCACCACTGCCGCATTGTCACACCTAAATTGGACCACTGAGTAGGCCCACTCATCGCCCCATAGCAGTAGTGCTCCCCAAAATGGGGAGAAACGCAAGGAAGATAAGATCGCGGAGGCGATCCGTGCACCCACCCCCAGAGAAAACCCCCATAAGTCAGGGAGCCGGAGGTATCCGACCGTACTTGAAATCTAGGGCAGACCATCAGGTCTGATCTCCAGGAAGAGACCCCGTTAAAACCCAGGAGCAATTTGAGCCAGACCAGAGGGCCCACCAGTATGCCCCTGATCAGCCGGACCCTGTGTCGACGTTGTAACAGGTCAGCCATGGCGTCACACAGGCGCCTGGCCAATGCTCTGCCAGACGGAACCACCCTGCAGGCCGAAGTAAGGTGGCCATGAAGTAACTGTAGCTCACAACGAGACACTTTATGTTTGGTAATCAATGCCACAATCGCCGCGGAGATCCAAGCCACCTCGTTCATGGTTAACCCGGGTGCCCGCGCAACAGAGTCGATTTAGAAATGTGACCTTAGTAGCTGGGCCCTCGGTCTATTCAGGCGCCAAGGGGACACCCAGTTCCCACCTGAGTGTCTGAAATGTAATGAGGAGACGCGTGCACGTGTCCAAGCCCCATTCACCCCCGAACCCAAACTCGTCGAGGTAATGGGCTAGAGACCGAGACCCCTACCCATGAGGAAAGGCCCACTGAACGAAAATCCCAAATCGTTCGAGTGCTGAACATGTATTAACTCAGTCAGAAGGGGTTGGCCTTATCTAAGTAAAATTCCCCTCGGGACCTAAAAACCCAATAGCTGCACATCCATTGGGCGCACTGGCAATAATCTGAAATCCGAGTGCATATCGCACTGTTCCCGAACAGCACCAGGACTGGGTGAGCGTGCCACCCATAGGGGCCGAACCAACTACGAGTACCTAACTGAGCGAGATCATCAGGAATGGCATCCCTGAATGGATAACCCACAGGGTAAGATAAATGGAGGATTAATGACATTCGCCCCGGTCCTAGCTTGGTACGAGCCTCATAGGGGAGACAGTCGACTTAGGAAAGGTGGTTCCAAGACGGGCCCCGCTACTCTCATAGCCCCAACTCCCTCAGCTGTGCACAGTGGAGCCCCCTCTTCGTTACCCTTCAAGGGAACCAGATTAGTAGCATCCTGGGACCCCTAACACCCCGGAATGGAATACAAAAAGCCCCATGGAAAACCCTCCAGGAGGTACCCCGCCCCATCCCCTCTAGGATGGGCTGATTGCCATCTCTCCCGCCTGAGTACACCAATTGGGGAGGGGGGAAAGCTTTGTCAAGGCTAGTTCTTTAGACGGAGCTCTGATCACCCCTGTGCACCCCTACCTCTGCCCCGTAACCAACCAACCCGCATGCATGCGGAGGCGGCGTAAGGGCCGGCGCAAAAGGTGACACCAAGTCGGTAACGACACTGGCGCTTAGCACACACATCGCCAGCTGAGCAGGTCGAACACAGCAGGCGGGCTGGAACCCCCTGCCCAACCAGTTACGTGGAGCCTGTGTCTGAGCAGCCCGCTGCTCAGCATGGACACCATGGTACCTATCACCAGTCACCAGTCACGTGGGAGTGATGTACACGAGCACAACTGCTGACAGTGCTCATCCCACCTCCTCTCAGGGTATAGAGCCACCCTCATCCGCATTCCTCACCATAAGCCAACTGCATGGGCCCATCCAGTCACCCATCGCCCTGTAAATCTTAGCGATGGATGGAACCATCAGGGTGTCTCAATCAGGCCGGGCCCTGCGGCATACCACCATATATACAAGGTATGCTGCCAACCAGCTGGCCCAAGGTGCGCGGTGGCTCACGACGATGGGACAGCTCTTTGTCTCAGTCGTCCTGTCCCTCTCTCTCCTCCGCAGTGGGCTCACCGTTCAATAGGGGGAATATCCAGCCCTTACCCCTCATGACCTGCGGCCAATAATCATCCAGGAGCAAGTAATTACCAGCCGTCGGCAAAGCCATCGACGACACATCCTGTATAAAGAGCATACGCAGGAGGACCCGGACCGCCCCTGCGATGCTCGGCACTGTCCCGGGGGCGGACACCCCCCTGCGTGGTGGCTTACTCCGGCGGGACAGCTCTATGTCTCTGCCACCCCGTCCATCTCTCCCCTCCTTAGTGGGCTCTCGGTTCATAGGGAGAATCTATCCACGTACTCCCCCCACCAAATCTTGTCCCTCGTGAGCCAGGACAACTGATCACCAAGGGGCAATGAATAATCAGCCGTCGGCAAGGCCGTGACCGGCACATGAGGTACACGGGGCATACGCAGCGGGACCTGGCCAGCCCCTGCGATACCCGGCACTGCCCCGGGGCGGAAACCCCCACCCCCAATGTCGTGCCAGTATGCAACCAAGGGGCACTGGGATAGGCTGGCAACTGATGCCCACTTGCCTCAAATTGGCGAGGCCATGGCCACTGAACCCCGCCGCTGGAAGTGGACTGTGATGTGGGTGCATTAACTTGAACCATACTCACTAGGTGCACCCCCGTGAGCCGCCCCCACTGGGGGTTCCGGCCCACGGCGGGCATCGGAGCTCGCGACCAGGAATCGACCTCTGGAGCCACATCTGACCACTCCCCGGCTGTAGCTCAGGATGAACAGGGAGCTGCGAGACAGCAGCAGGCACGGCCTAAGTGTCTCAAGCAGCTCGATCTGGCCGGCCGCCTGTTGAAGTGTGGCGGCCGTCGAGGTAACCGGCGGGCACAAAGGGCCCCCATTATATAAGGAAGGGCCCCCTCCCACGGGTTTGTGTGTAATCCCCAGGATGCCTCCAGCACCGCACAGAACCCCCAGTATAAAGTGGGCCAGGTGGGCCGGACGGCCTGCTAAGCATTAGACCAGGATCCCCAATTTGAGAGCCCAGGCCAGAATAGGGCCATGCCCAAACTCCGGCCCATGAGGGGCCGGAGGTAAACCGTGCTGTGTGCCAGCACCAGACCCTCCCCCATTGTCCCGGCCCATGGCCGGCAACTGTGGGCTGAGGGCCGGTGCCCCCGAAGGGCCGGCCCGAGGCTGGGGAGCCGAGGGCCATACTCCAGCTTGCCCCTCTCCACCGGTATCGGTGGGTAAAACCATTATCGTGCCCTGCTGCAGGGGCGCAGCCCTGGTCCTCCGACCCGAGGGCTGCCCCCCGCGTTGCGCAGGGCCAAAAGTCCTCCCCGTTGTCCGCAGCTTCGTCGCTGAGGCCCTCCGTTTGGGAGGCATATCTTAAAGAAGGAGCAGGATCCCTTTCCAGGGATCAAAGAGCGCAAAAAAGGCACGGAGGAGCCAGCAAGCCAAAGGCTCCATGTGAAAAACCTTCCTTCCCAGCCGGGAAGGAGCAAGGGGGAAATGAAGAAGCAGCGACGGAGAAAACTTCTCCTCTCCATTGCTATTTTAAAATGGCAGCTTGGCTGCCTCGTGGCCACCCCTTTTATAGAGGGGTGGCCACGCCCCCTAACTCACCTGGATGTTTGAGTCCGGGTGGGGGGCCTGCAAAGAGCGCGGCGGCCATTTTGGCGCCGCGCTTTCATTATCACTACTGGCCTGGGGCTGATGAGGACTTTGTGTGCCAAAAGGTATCAAGACCAGAAAGTGACTCGTAGAACTGAGTCAGTAGTACAGGGGTCATGCTGCGATGCCGAAGCAGATGAACAGGACAGTCTCCATGGCTGATCACCATGATGATCACCAATATTCAGATTCAGATATGGAAGAAGAACTGTGATAGCCAGATGTGGTGTAGTAGACAGAATAATGGAATAGGATTTAAGAGGTTTGAATCATTGTTTGGCCATGGAAACTCACTGCAGCAGGTGGCACTAGTAAAACAACTCACCTCACAGAAGAACGATGGTGTACATCATAGTAGTGAATTGCTATTAAATGATGAGTTGCTCTACATTCCTTGTCATGCAGCAAGCTATGTAATTTGCATGAAATGAAGAACACACCAATTTACAAGTGTGATTTATGCAAATATATCTAAAGCAGGTATAAACCAACTATAGGATTGTGGTC
This sequence comes from Bradypodion pumilum, assembly GCA_035047305.1. Taxonomy (NCBI): domain Eukaryota; kingdom Metazoa; phylum Chordata; class Lepidosauria; order Squamata; family Chamaeleonidae; genus Bradypodion; species Bradypodion pumilum. Next base: position 13,772,085 of record JAWDJD010000012.1, on the reverse strand, counting down.
ATTATTTGGGGCAAATGTGGAATTGTCTTTGCATGTACATTCCACAAGATACTGTGGCAGTAGTAGTAGCAGTAGTAGTAATGCACTCCATGAATTCAAAATATTGTGTGCATCATATTTTCCAGCATAAAAGAGGCCACACTTTTTCAATGGTTTCATGAAACATTTTGAGGTCAGCTTTCTCGTTTCTTGGTTGTATTCCAACTGCTATACCATTTCTTTATTTTCCAAGTTCAAACAAGTGGAAGTCCCTGTGTGTATCTCATTAGCTATAACGATCTACCAGCGGTGCTTTGAGGAAGGAAGGAAGGATATTTTACAGTACAGAGCTTCCCCTCTTGATTCTGCTTCACATGACCTTAACTCTATGATTGCAGGTAGATGGAGTTGCCCATCTTTTTTCAGCTTGGCACTTCAAATGAAACTGGGGAATCTGTCTTCTTGAAAAAGACATTATCATGAACACCAGCTACCAGTGAGTTAACACATGCGGCCAGACTGAAAGTGGTTGGTTAATTTGCTTATTAAAACATGAAAAGCTTTTTGGCTCTTTGACACCAAGACAAAAAGGCTTGCAATTGCATGACTTTTGACCTGTGCTTATCAGATGAGGGGCGTAGTGCTGTCAAACCCTCATCAAGGCTTTGCCTAGTAAGGTCATGTTTCATAAGTGTTTATGACAGTTTAAGGTTCACACTGCCTATCTTTGTCAGAACTGGAATGATGCAGGTCAACTTTAGTGTAAGGGACCAAAGACAATGAAACAGCCGAAGGGTTGGCTTAACACAGGTTTATTGCATGATGATCCGGAGGAACATGTGGTAATGGTGGATGAGTAGCTCAATATATACAGCTGGCTATACATTTGAATGTGGCTCGTCGACAGACTATTGGTTGCTGCCTGCGTGACGTCGTAGAGGTCACGCCCTTCTTGACCAGGTGAAGAGGTGGCGGGGAATCTTCCCGCGCTGCTGAACCAGGTGAATCTGAGCCATGAGAGCTGGACGCTCACTACTGCCATCTAGTGGTCACTAGCTCGCGTCCCCTTAACAGGTTTACATTGATACAGCTGAAGGTTATAATGTTGCACACAGAAAGGTTACATTGTTAACACATGGCAATGGTACATTGTTAAAGGCACAGCTTTACAGAACACAACATCCCTCCCCCCTAGGATGAGACGAAGTCTCTCAGCCAAGATGGCTTGTTGCATGTGCGTTTGGGCCGTGACGAGGGCTGCCCCCCCCGGGGGCATTATTGCTTCTTTGTTCCCTGGTCCCTTGTCCTGAAATGTGAGAGGGAGACTTGTTAGTGGCTTGCCGCTGTCTGGCGGCCTTAGGGGAAGGGAAAAACTCCATTGTGGGCAGACCGGGGGCAGTCAGGGCTAACAAAAAACCCCTCTTCTCGCTTGGACGGGTGGGGAACCACTCCGAAAAACCCCACCAGTTCTGTAAATCAAAATCTAACTTAGTAGGGGTATCCGCATTTGTGGGGACATTCCGCGAGATATGTATGGGGTCGGGTCCCTCCTCCTCGGAAAGATCCCCAAGGGTATCTACGAGGATATCCTCCCCCCCCTTGGTGGGGGCCCGCGGTCCCCCTTTCCTCCCCCTTGGGCTGAACGGGTGGGGGAGAACCCTAACGCTGACTTATTCTCTGCTTGGTCTGTGCCCTGCTCATCGGAGACCCTGCGTCGGAGCTGGTCTGCGTGCCGCCTCCACAGGAGCCCTGTGCTGGTTTCCACGCGGTACGACACGGGGCCGGTTTGCTCCACGACTATGCCCGGTACCCAGGCTGGGCCCGTGCTGGCGTAATTCCTGCAATGCACGGGGGCGCCTACACTGAAACTCTTTGTGGCCTCTAGCCCAATGTTCCTTCCTTTGTCCTCTACCCTCGTGGGGTCTAGCCTAGTGAGGATGGTGGTCAGTTTCCTACGCATTAAGAGCTCTGCGGGGGAGTATCCTGACGCCAACGGGGTCACCCTGTACCCTAGCAGAAACTGTCACACCTGCAGGTTCAGATCCCCGGGGCCCATGCGCCGCAACGCGTCCTTCGTGGTGCGGACGAGGCGCTCTACTTGGCCATTGGTGGCTGGGTGAAACGGGGCGGAGGAGATATGCCAAACGGCGTTAATCTCCATGAATGCCCTAAACTCGGAGGACGTGAAACAACTAGCGTTGTCGCTAATTAATGTATCGGGTATGCCGAACGTGGAGAAGAGCCTCCGCAAATGCCTAATGGTCTGGGCCGAGGAGGTGCTCGTGACTGGGATAACCTCCAACCATTTGGAGAAAGCGTCCACTACAAGAAGGAACAGGGTGCCTCTGAACGGGCCCGCGAAATCAACGTGCACCCGGGACCACGGCCCCTTAGCCGCGTCCCATTCCCTGTGGGGAAGGCGGGCCTCCTCTGGTCTGGAGCATTGGCAACTTTCACAAGTGCCGACCATGTGCTCAATGTCGGCGTCCAGCTGGGGCCACCAGAAGTAACTCCGGGCCAGCGCCTTGGATCGCACGATGCTGGGGTGGCTGACGTGCAGCAGTTTGAGCACCCGCGGCCGAAGGGAAGTGGGAATCACCACCCGCTGCCCCCACAAGAGGCACCCCCTCTCTAGGGACAGTTCTAGCTTTTTTCTGAAAAATGGAGTGAACTCCTCCGCTGGGGAGGACGCCGGCCACCCTTTCTGCACCCAGGAGCTTACTGCCGCTAACGTCTTGTCCTTCTCTGTCGCTTTGGCAATGTCGGCGGGCACTACGGGGGGCGAATCCAGCACCTCTATCATGAGAACCTGATGGGCGTTAGGGGGAGGGGAGACCTCGATAGAGCGTCCGCATGGCTGATCTCTTTCCCGGGCCGGTAGACCAACGCGTGCTGATACGCGTTGAGAAAAATGGCCCACCTGAGCATCCTCGGGGACAGGATCTGTGGGGTGGGCTTATCTGCAGTAAAGATGCCTAGCAGGGGCTTGTGGTCTGTTACAATTGTGAAGGGGCGGCCGTAGAGAAAATCGTGAAATTTTTTCGTCCCCGCGACTATTGCTAGTGCCTCCCTGTCTGTCTGTGCGTAGTTTCTCTCCGCTTGGGACAGGGACCTGGAGTAAAATGCTATCGGGGCCTCCCTTCCGTTTTCCAACACGTGGCACAGCACCACCCCCACCCCCACTGGAGATGCATCACAGGTCAGGACTACTGGGCGTTTGGGGTTGAAGTGGGTCAGTATGGCGTCGGACGCCAGGAGGCTTTTTAGCTCACTAAATGCCCTTTCTTGGTCATCGCCCCACTTCCATGCCTGGTCTTTCTTTAGCAGTTTGTGTAGCGGTTCAGCCACCGCTGCCTTCCGGGGGAGGAAGGAGTGGTAAAAGTTGAGCAGCCCTAGGAACGACTGCAGCTCGGGCTTGGAGGTGGGGCGGGGGGCTTTCTTAATGGCTGCCACCTTGGACTTGGATGGTTTGATTCCCTCAGGAGTCACACAAAACCCTAGGAACTCAACCTCGGTTGCGAAGAAGACGCATTTGTCCTTTCGCAGTCTCAGCCCCGCTTTTTCGAATATTGTCAGGACCTTCCCCAACCTCTTGGCCAATTCAACCCGACTCCCCCCCGTAATTAACACGTCATCAAAATAAGGCAACACCCCCTCCAGTCCCTTCAGGAGGCTTCCACAAGTGACTGGAAAATTCCAGGCACCGAATTCACGCCGAACTGGAGGCGCGTCACCTGGAACGCCCCCTTATGGGTGACTATGGTCTGCGCAGCAGCTGCGGCAGGGGACACCGTAAGCTGCTGGTAGGCCTGTGCTAAGTCGAGCTTAGCGAAACACTTTCCCCCGTGTAACCTGGCCAGCAGATGGCTGACTACCGGCACCGGATATGCATTCGGGCGGATCGCCTTGTTGATGGTGCACTTGTAGTCGGCGCATATGCGGACCTCCCCATTGGCCTTTAGTGCGGTTACAATTGGAGTTTCCCACTCCGCAGAATCTACAGCCACAAGGATTCCCTGGCCCACCAATTTGTCCAGTTCCGCCTCTATCTTGTCCTTGAGTGCGAACGGCACCCGGCGTGGTTTAAGGCGAATTGGGCGGACCTCCGGGTCCAGGTCGAAAGTCACTGGGGGCCCCTTGAATTTCCCCAGTCCCTTTTTGAAGACTTCGGGGTGCGCCTTGCACACCTCCTGAATCGGGTCAGACCCAACGGCGTGCATCCCAACGGCGTGCACCCCCCCAATAAACAACCCCAGGGGCTGGAACCATTGAGTCCCGAGGAGGCTGCAATCTCCCCCTTTGAGCACGACTAGGGGGAGGGACGCGGCGTGCTTCTTGAATTGAACATGAAATTCTCCAACCCCCAACACTGGAATACTGTTCCCTTGCACGTCCCGTAGTATGGACCTCAACGCTTTGAGCTTGGGTCGCTTGTGGGGGGCAATTCCCAAAAACTCCCTCTGGGAAATGATTGAATATGAGGACCCCGAGTCAATTTCCATCCTAATGGGAACCCCTTGGACTAGTACCTCAACAAAGTAGCGGGGGTGTCCTGTAGACACGCTGAACACTGGGGCATCGTCCTCGCTGCCATCGGAGATGCGGCCCACGCCGTCCTGCTTCCGCGTGGCCTGGGCGCCGTCCTTGGGTCTCGTTGAGCGGTCTTGTCCCGCGGAGCGGTCTGCGGAGCTCCTCCGGGTCTCGCGCTTCTTCCTGCACACCTTGGCGATGTGCCCGCGGCGGCCACAGTTGTGGCACTCGGCCTTCCGGAACGGGCACTTTACGCGGTTGTGGGCCGCTCCACAGCCGTCGCATCGCCGGCTCTCCTTCCGGACCCTCCGGACGTCCTCGTCGTCGCTGCTCTCTGTGGACGACCTCGAAGTTTGCCGGGCCGGCTGTACCGGTGCCTCTGCCTTGCTCGACTTTGGCCGCCAGTCCTGGAGTTCTTGGACCCCGGCCTTCGTAGCTTCTGCGGCCTGGGCCGCTCTGACGACCTCCTGCAACGTGGGAGGCGGCTCTTGGTTCATTAATGTGCGCTGGGTCTCGGCGTCATTCAGGCCGCACAGCACACAGTCCCGGAGGGTGATTTCGGCATTCTCCCATTTGCACGGGCTGGCCGCCAGCCGCAGGGCCGCCGCGAAGGCAGCGACCGTCTCCCCGGGCGCTTGGACTCGCCTCCAGAACGCACTCCGAGCGGGAAACATTGCCATGGCGGGCCGGACGTGCTCACGCAGCATTTGCATGAGTTCCTTGGCCTTGAATTCGCTCACCCTCCTCGGTGCAATCAGGTCCACCAAGGTCCTTTTGGTTTCTTGTCCGAGCATCCTGGTGAAGATGGCCCTTTTCTTCGCCTCTTCCGTAACTTCGGACTCGATCAGTGCTGCCTGGAAGTCCATCTCGAAGATCTCCCAGTCGCCCGGTTTCCTGATTTCGAAACCGGCGCATGTCTTGGTCCCGTGGGCTGCCATATCCCACCTTCGTCGCCAATTTAGTGTAAGGGACCAAAGACAATGAAATAGCCGAAGGGTTGGCTTAACACAGGTTTATTGCATGATGATCCGGAGGAACATGTGGTAATGGCGGATGAGTAGCTCAATATATACAGCTGGCTATACATTTGAATGTGGCTCGTCGACAGACTATTGGTTGCTGCCTGCGTGACGTCGTAGAGGTCACGCCCTTCTTGACCAGGTGAAGAGGTGGCGGGGAATCTTCCCGCACTGCTGAACCAGGTGAATCTGAGCCATGAGAGCTGGACGCTCACTACTGCCATCTAGTGGTCACTAGCTCGCGTCCCCTTAACAGGTTTACATTGATACAGCTGAAGGTTATAATGTTGCACACAGAAAGGTTACATTGTTAACACATGGCAATGGTACATTGTTAAAGGCACAGCTTTACAGAACACAACATCAACTGACCAGGGTTAATAAGCTTTACTCCAAGAATGAAGAAAACTAGGGGGCAGGGAGAGAAGGCTAACACCTATATTCAAGATCACACTGACAGTATTTGCTGCATAAACAAGGAATATGAACAGCCTGAACTGAAGGTAAATTGTTCCATTGCATAAATACAAACATTTCTATTTGCATCATTTGCCTACAAGTCATGCTGGAACACACATGGGGATCTTAATGGAACCAGCCACTCTCAAATGGGTCGAATGTAACAGAACTGCTGTTCTACAGAGCTATCTGGGTTCAAAATTGGCTTTGAGAATCCCATTATGTTGTGCTGTGCATTCTTTAACTGTAGGCTTTAACACAGAGTATATTTTTAAAGACAGAAACATGTGAAATGTGGATTTCCTGTAGGATGCAGAAATGACTTGAATTTTAAACAGGGATTCTCAACCTGTGGTCTGTGGGCCAAATACGGCACCATTTAATGTGGGCCCCCACCGCCTCCACCACACCAGGAAGTGTCATGTGGTAGAAGAAGGGTAAAATGGTCATCCGGCCCTCAAAGCTATCTGAGGGAGTGTGAACTGGCCCCCGGCTTAAAAAGGTTGAGAACTCCTGATTTAAAGGGTGACCTAAGAAGAAGTACTAGCATGGATGAATGCAGTTGAAGAAATGGGAAGATGTGTAGAAGCAGAAATCTTGAATGCTTTCATCAAACATATATAGCAACAGCAACCACACTTATATACAGTGCCATAGTGCTTTGTGCACTTTCTGGGTGGTTTATAGGTAATTAGTATTTTGCCCCCAAATTGTTGGGTACTCATTTTACCGACATTGGAAAACTGGTGTACAACAGCCTCTATTCATGCCTTAGGATGTGTGTAGAATACACACATCTACATGAAAGCCTTCTTATCCTGCCCCTTACATTGTGAACCCCACTATCCGCCTACAAGTGGAGGGTACCAACTCATACAGACAGTCCATGGATGGGATGACAGAGAACAGGTATATGTCAATTGTTCAAGAATCAAGAGCATGTAGTTAAATTAAAACACCCAAATTCTATCTCCCTGTGCAAAAATCACACCTACTTTGTGGGCATAGGGCCGGTTCCAACTACCACCATTAACACTGCAGTAGCATTGTGGCGATGAGACTGGGAAATGGATCAGAAGGTTTCTGGTTCTGATCTTGCCTCTGTGGTGAGTTCACTGTGAGACTCACTATTTCTATGTTTGGAATTGGAGGGATCATGGCTAGAACCCTCACAGAACAGGGGATTTTACAATGGTGTAAATTGTACAGGCAACATTTCCCCTAGTTAATGTTGCTTGTACCCTTACAGAGCACCAAACCCATGTGAATGATGTCCAACAAGCGGTACAAGTGGCAACTTTTTAACTAGCAGCATTTTGACGCAGTCATTCACCATTATAATTATGCCTGCAATATCTATTTACCTTATGAGGTTGGTATTCGGCTCATTATATAATAGACTAGCTTGGTACCCAACTTTGCCCGGGGGTCCCCCCCTGCACCGGCGATACTGGCCTAGGCCACCCCAGTGCACAGCGGCTGAGGGGAAGATTGGGCAGCTCTGTGCATGCCCAGGCATTGCCGTTGGGCAGGTTCTGCTGCCCGATGCACTGCCCAATGGCTCTGCGTGCACCAAGTCCCCCCCAAAAAAAAAATTTGTGTGCCTGTGCAGTCTGCAATGCTGGCTGCTGTTCATTGGCTCCGTGCATGGCCAGTCTGCACATAAGAACAGCCTTGCTGGAACAGGCCACAGCCCATCCAGTCCAGCATTCTGTCTCACACAGTGGCTCACCATTTCCTTCAGGGTATATTCCCAAGCAGATGCCTTCACCTGCTTAGGATTCCCTGGAAATGATATTGAGAGATATCCTGCCTATCTCTCCAACCCGGAGGTTGTCCTTAAGTATCCATAATTATAGCCATTGATACTCTTGTCCTCCATGAACTTGTCTAATCCTTTCTTAAAGCTGTCAAGACTGACAGCTGTCACCACTTCTTCTGGCAGGGAGTTCCATAGACCAGTAATCCTCTGGGTGAAAAAGTACTTTCTCTTATTTGTTTCAGAACTAGTACCCAAAGGTTTCATGGAGTGTCCCCTAGTTCTAGTGTTATGCGATAGGGAAAACAGTTTTTCCTTATCTACTTTGTCCACACCGTGCATGATTTTATAAACTTCAATCAGGTCACCTCTTAGACGTCGTCGTTCAAGAGTGAAGAGGCCCAACCGTTGCAGCCTCAGATGGTAAGGAAGGTGTTCCAGTCCTCTAATCATTCTGGTTGTCCTCCTCTGCACTTTTTCCAGCTCCACAATATCCTTCTGGAGGTATGGCGACCAGAACTGTACACAGTATTCCAGATGGGGCCTCACCATAGATTTATAAAGAGGCAAAATGACACTTGCTGACTTATTTTCTATACCCTTCCTAATGATCCCTAGCATTGAGTTTGCTTTTTTCACATGCCCAGTACTCCGCCGACCTGTGCACATGCACTGTCTATTTTTCCTCAAGTGTGGGGTGTGCGCCCCAAAGATGGCCTCAGGGCCCTGATGATTACATTGCTACATGCCTAAGGTAGGTGTGTGCCAAATTTCAGGGGGTTCAGTCCAGGGGTGTGGAAGCCCATACAGGATCCACAAACAAACCCCTCTGTTTTAGATATAGATATAGATAGATATCACGGTTTCCCCCCAAAAAAGTTGTAGTTTGTTTTTGTTTCCTTGTTTTGGATTAGAACTGGTCACCCTGGCTGGCTGGTGAATTTTTCAGAGATGTCCTCCAAAAAAGTAACTTTCTCTCATGCCTCTGCTCCGTGGGACATGTTTTTAGACATTGTTTAAATGATACAATCACTGCCATTTCATAACATTGACCATATGTGATAAGATTAATGTTATAATTAACATCTTTCAGCACAGGCATAAATGTTTGTGTCTCATCTGTTCATGCCATCGATGATGCATGCAAAGAGGCTAAGTATAAAAAAGTGTAGTAGTAATAGTAGCAGTGACAGCAATGAATTAAGAACTCAGCAACTAACCAGAGCAGGGGTTTTCACAGATTGGGCAACAAAGAAAAAAATACCATCTCCTGTGTCTATCAACCCTACTTTTTCTGGCTATAGGAAGCAAAGCTGGTCTCCTTTGATTTGCTCTGGGGAGGCAAGATCATGTGGGATTAATCCCCACGTCAAGGGCAAGAAAAATCAACACAGCAAGTTCTTATCAGTGTGTGCAAACCAGTTTTACATACCTCCTGCTCTTAGCTGTCCTGGTTCTTTTCTTTTCTCCAAGCCTCGTATGGAAGATGCTGTTTCAGCTTTTGAGACTTTTATGATCCATCTTTTGGGCAAGACACAACAAGTGAGCACAGCAACTATTCGGAGCAGATTTGAAATGTAAACATGCTGAGTGTAGACAGTAAAATGGTCATAAATTCCTCCACCGCAGATAGTTCCTATCAAAGTCTGCCTTGTGATGTAACATGAAACATGTCAAAAGGAATGTACGCAGCCAATAGAACACATGTTTCGGGGCTTTCACTGCTGGAAAAGCAAAATCACATCTGGTTGGCTTAAATAAAATATGTGGAAGGCAGACCCATCTCACTGGAACGATTCTGAGCACAAAGCTTGGCTTCTGCATTACTCTGCATGTCTTGTTGCTGTTATAGTGAAGAGCATGCAAAAGGAATCCACAAGGTACCAGAGTAAAGGATAGCATGGCATCGAGAAATTTGTGTGGTACCTGATGAGGCCACAGCATTATGATCATCACATATGCAAAAGCACAGATACTCACCAAGTAAGGAAGTAGCACGGATTATGGTACAACATATGTGAAGCCCAATTATTGATGTGCATGATCTCAGACTGGAATGAGGGAAGTGGAGCAGGAGGCATTCTTATTCTTTCATATTCTGATCAAAACCTGGACTGCCAAAATAAAACTACTTTCTTGGCTTTGTTGTTGGCCAAACCTAAGTCCTCATCAGTGCTTGTTTCTGGCAGTAATTGGCAAACCAGCAAATGATGTGGATTCTTATCTCTCCACATCCATGCACCGTATTGTTGTCTACCAGCAGCCCCCAATTGAGCATGTTGATTTTGCATTTAGGGACTTCAAACCTCAGCCTATTCAGAGTCCTCCAAATGATATAGGGGAGGGCGAGGTCCTCAGCTATATCCTCCTTTAATGTTCTTCCTTGTTCAGTGAGCTCCTTCCTCAATCTTCTAATATGGTTTTGCTCTTGTGTACCCTCAATAATATTTGTCCTTGCCATAAAGCTCTTCCTGGATCTGAGCCGGCGAACTTGTGGCTCATATCCATTCAGAGGATACCAAAGGTTATTCTCTTAGTTCTCTCAGTGTCCACTGCTACATCTCTTTAGGAGGAGCAAAACCACCAAGAGGGTATATTTTCTCAATTGGTGTAGGTTTGAGACATCCTGTCACTGTACACATGGCTTCATTAACAGCGATGTCAACTTGAGCAGGAGGCCTAAATCTAACCCGCTACCCTGCTTCTCTCTCTTATAACAACCTTCTCCCCCTCTCCCTTTTCTAGAAGTTGAACTAGGGAGTAGAATTATACTTAATGGTGCTTTGAAATGACAAAATAAAATGTGCCTGATAAATCTGAGCTCTTGTACATGTGCACTCATGTACACCATGCACACATGTGTATACACGAGACATTGTGGCAGTGTCTACTCCTGGAACAAATAGCAAGAGGATCCATAATAAATAGATCCATAATAAAGGCATGAGATTAACACACACACTCTTTCTCTCTGCCATGCTGTGATCACAAATGATCACATAGCTATTATTTAGTAACTAAAACTGAACACACACAAAAAAGCAAATTATATCCTTGTGTCACACCTATTTTGGTAAGTGAGAAAAGAAGTATTTAAGTTGTTCTTCTTTTTATATCTACAATGTTGGATGGATTTGTGACAGATGTGTTCTGTTCTATTCACTTTAAAAAAGCAGAGGTAGAGGAGATGAGGAGAGATGCAGACATTTCTTATGATTGGTAAAATGTTCATAAACTAGCAAAAATAAAATTGCACCTACATTTTTAGACTAAATAGCTGTCAGGAGCTATTCCAGAGTTATTCCCTGTTAAAAGAGTTGAAAGTACAGAGGTGGATGCAATTTGTCTTCCTGCTATACATATGAGATGCTCGCTCCCAAGAAAATTACTGTATCTTAATTTAGCACTAACATGGTTGAATAGATAAGGATTCAAAACCAGAATTTGAAATAGTTAACCAAAGTCCTGGGTCTGGACTAAGAGATCTGGTGCTTTTATTTTCTCTGATATTCATACTTTTAAAAAGAATTTTGCAAGTGTTTTCTATCTGAAATATAGATTGTGGGGGGCGTGGCTAAAATGGTGCTGGAGTAAAATGTGTTTCAATCTGCTCGTGCTACTTAATGTGTTTACAATGTGCTTTTAAACATGAAAAATACAAAAATAGAAGTCGAAGCTATTGAAAAGTAGTATTTCGAAGCTCTCGGTCCTTTTTTGTACTGACTGTGGTTGAGAACGGGGTCGGAGTTTGGAGATTGAGCGGTAAGTGAGGTGCAGCATAAACTGAGCCAAACGAGCCGCTCCGGGGCCAGACGGGATCTTTGTAATTGCAATCGGAGCTAGGCTTTGGAACTTTAATCTTAAATTGGATTAATACAAAGGCAGTGGCAAACGAGCTGGCTGTGGTGGAAAGACAGAGCCCAGGAGGTTAAGTAAGTGAGAAGATGAGAATGTGGAAGTTGGGAAGGAAGGAGGGAGGTCGTTAATGGCGGCGAGTAAAAGGAAGATCGAAACTTTACGATCGGGGCGCTGAAGGGAAAAGAACGGAGAGCTGGAGGGGAAAGTAAAGTGAAGTGGAATAAAGAAAGTAAGGGTGAAGTGGAATAAAGAAAGTAAGGGAGAAGAAAGAAATAAGGTGAAGGAAAAAGAAAGAAAATAAAAGGTGGAGACTTGTTTTTGGGGTTCGGAGAAGGAGGAGGGACCATGCTTGGTTGGGAATTATAACTGTGTAATGTTTCTTTTTTTATACGCACTATACTTGGATTGAATAGTTTGGCTTCTTTGGCTAGAAGGCTTTGATTTTTATTGGATTCTTTCCCCTTGATCACTGTTGGTTCACTGCATGGAAGCATTGATTTATTATTTGAAGGCGTCCTTATTTCGCTTCCCTCTGTGTGGAGGTGAAAATCTTTCCTTTTTAATGGGATTTTAGATATACAGTTGCTGGGAACCCTCAATGGAGGGAAGGATTCTTGGTGGCCTTTTGGAGGCAATACCATAATTAGATTACAACAAAGAACATTTTTACACAGTTGGATTATAATTTGCAGAGAGGAGTCCAGGAACCCTATTTGGATTATAATTACTGAAAGTGTATGGATGCATTTTACCAAATTTTTGTTTTGGATTGTGAAGGAATAGTAGAAGCTACAAGTTTATAAGCTTATTATACTCAATTGAATCTGGAAGTTGATCAGGAAGATGGGTTTGGGGGAAATAAAGGGGTAGCTGCACTGAGATTATTATTTGAAGTTACAATGGAAAAGCTTGGTAAAGGAAAGGGAAAGGAGGAATAGGTTGTGAAGCCCAAGAAGATGGATACAAAGAAGGATGAAAAGAAAGATAAATCAGCAACTGAAGAAGCACCCACATCAGCAGCAGCAGCAGCAGAACCTGCATCAATGGACCAAACGCAGGTTATGGTAGACTTTGGGAAATTGTTCAAAAAAATTGAGAGGATGGAGGAGACAAATGTGAAGAGTTTTCAGGAGATTACAGAAACAAGGGTAAGATAAGGATGAAATTATGAAAATCATGATAAACAGGTTGCAATGTTTACAGATTTTTCTAAAAAGGTTGACTTTAATTTTCAGAGGATGGATATGTGTTAGATCGATGCAAAAAGATATGAAATTGATTCAGGATGATATGAAAGGGTTACATGAAGAAGAAAAGGAAACTAAAATGAGAGTAGAAATGCAGAAGAAAAGGATTGATTTGATGGAGGAGATGATGAGAAAACAATATAGTAATTCACAGTTTTGTGGAAAGAACACCAGACCAACTGAAGGAAAGAATAGTTAATTGGCTAAACAGTTTGAAAATGGGAAAATATTCTGTGAATGAAGATATTGCAAAATCATGCCTGCCACATGACCACGGAAACGTCTGCAAAAGCAGACAATGCTGGTTCTTTGGCTTAGAAGCAGAGATGAGCACTGCACCCTAGAGTCAGATATGACTGGCTTTCGAGCAAGAGAAACCTTTACCTTTACTATAGACTGGGTTCTAGGAAAGGAAAAGTGTTCAAAGAAATGTTTTGGTTAAGTTTGCAAATTGGGGGGGGGGGATAAATTAAAGGTGATGGCTTTCATAAAACAAGCGGGGTCTGGCATTTTAAAAATTGATGGGAATGATGTTGAAGTTTATAATGATATTTCAATTGAGCAGCGTGTTTGGCATTACAAGATGTAACCAGCAACAAAAATTTTGATGGAACGTGGGATAAAATACAATTGGAGATTTCCTCAACAATTAAGATTCTTTTACAACAACAAAAAAATCATACGATTGATGCAGGAATGGATGTTTTGGAATATTTGTGTTTAATTGGTCTGGTTAAGGTGGCTTCACAAGAATGGCTTGGATTAAGGAAAGCTTTAATAGAATCTGGAGGTATAAAAAGAGATTATGGAGGTGCAGAAGAGAGGGGTGCTACAGGATGAACAGATATGGATTCTAAATTACTGACAGTGGTTGATGAAGGGTGAATTAGGGTTTAGAGGATAGAGAAGAAGATAGAGTGATACAGGGGAAAGAAATATTTTTATAAGTGTTTGTTTGTTTGTTTTTAAAAATGTGCTAGAGCATCAGATAGTAGGCACATCTTCCATGTTACCCCCCTCCCCTCTTTGAGTGTCGAGGGTGACTTTTTGAAGGAAAAAGTGGGGAGGGTAGGAATGAATGTTTATAGTTTTAGTTATAGTCATTGTTATTGTGTGGTAGAGGGAAGCACGCCCATGGGAGAAATCGGAGGCTATAGAAGATGGTTGGTAAGATTAAGATATGAGAAATATTAAAGTGTTAACATGGAATGTGAAGGGTACTGGGTCTCAAGTGAAGAGAAGAAGAATTGAATCAGCCCTGACAAAAGACAGGCTGGTTATAGTCTTTTTACAGGAAACTCACCAAAAATCTCAGGATACAAATAAGATTTTTTTAGGATGGATGCAATTTTATGAGAAGTCCCATGGTACTTCAAAAGCAAGAGGGGTTGCAATTCTGATTTCAAGTAGACTGGGTTTTGATATGATAAATAGTATTTCCAACCCGGAAGGTAGATATTTAATAATAAAAGGGAAGATTGATGATGAGGAAATAATTTTAGTGAATATATATGCACCAAATGATCATCAAGGTGAGTTCCTAGATAAAATATATGATATATTGGAAAAAGAAAAAAACAACAAAAATGATTGTGGCTGGAGATTTCAATTTAATAAGGTCAAACTTAGATTGTACAAATATAGCAAGGTGTGGAAAAGGTTTTAAAAAGCAGATTCTGGATAAATGGATGATATCTGTAGGCCTGAAAGACACATGGAGAGAATTCAAAGGTCAGAAAGGGTTTATACTTTTTTTCACAAGTGTATAGTTCATATTCCAGAATAGATTACATATTTGTAACAGAGAATATGATTAGGAATATAGATGAGGTAGAAGTGGGAATTTTTAAAGAATCAGATCATGTGAAAGTGTTGGTGGAATTAAAGATAGCGGGTACAAAGAAAATGAGAAGGAACTGGAGATATGATGCCAAACTTTTTAAAGACCATAAATGTAAAGAACAAATAATTGAGAAATGGAAGGAAAGTTGGCATTAGAATGACACGGATGAGGTGAGTTGTGATATGGGATGGGATGCTATGAAGTCGGTTTTTAGAGGGGAGAGTATTAAGTTGGCTAGTATTAGAAACAAACAATTTAAGGAGATGCAAGATAAAGTTGAAAAAGAGATAAAGCAGTTACAAGAAGAGCATGAAAAGACAAATGACAAGAAGGTTTTTGACAGGATGCAAAGATTCAAGACTGAATTGGTAGGAAAGAATATTGAAAAGGTAAAAAGAGATTTGGAATACTTAAAAAGGGAATATTTTGAATATAGTAATAAGAATTCAAAATTATTAGCAAGAGCCACTAAAAAAGAGAGAGAAAAAAGGGAAAATGGAATTTTGGTTAATAAAGATGGAATAAGATGTAATAAGATCGGAGATAAATGTAAGATTGTTAAAGATTTTTATCAGGATTTGTATGCTAAAAAGAATATAGATTTGGGGGAGTTGTTGGAAAAGGCTATAAGGGAAGATAAGGAAATTGAAGGAGTATGAGGAAACAAGATAAGTCTGTATGCCGATGATACCCTGATGATAGTCAAACATCCCAGGAAGGTGTTAGGAAGAATACAAGAGCAGTTAAAAGAATTTGAAGACATGACAAGTTTGAGAATAAGTTGGGATAATTCAGAAATGATATTGTGTAATATTGGCAAGGAAGAGCAACAAAAGATAAAGGGTAAAGTTAATTTACAGCTTAAAGATAATTTGAAGTATTTGGGTATAAACATTTCGAACAAATTTGAGGAGTTTAAGAAACTGAATTATGGAAAATTTAAAATTGAAATTAAGGATAAAATACAGCAATATCAAAAGTTGAAGTTGTTTTGGTTCGGTAGGATTGCGTTATACAAAATGATGTGATTACCGAGAATCAATTTTTTATTTGATGCTCTTCTGAGCCAATTAAAGGCTAAGGAAATTAAGGAGTTTCAAAAATGCTGAATAATTTTTGTAATGGTAGAAAGAAACCTAGAATTGTTTAAAAGAAAACCTTTGGTACTTATCTCAGAAGGAAGGATTAGGAATACCAAATTTGAGAAATTACTATCGAGCCTTTCAAATTAAGAATATTGTAAAGAATTTAGCGAGGGAAAAGGTAATTTGGGAAGAAATTGAGATGAGGGATCTTAATCAAATGGGGAAAATGGTCTTTTTGGACAGTAATATGGGGGAAATTGTTACAAAAAACAAAATGATGAAGACAATATTGGGAATATGGAAAAATGTGAAGAAGGAATTGGCTCCAGATACATCTCCTATTATTGAAATTGAAGATATTAAAAAATTTCCAATAAAAATTGATAAAAGGGGGAAAGAAGTACTTTATAGAAATGAAGTTTTCCTGTTGAAAGACTGGATATGGGCTTGTAAAGATAGGGAGAGAAAAGTAGACCTTTATGCACAGTTGAGGATGAACTGGCTTCAGATAGTGTTGGTAAATAAGTAGAATAGTAAATATTTGAGGGAAGCCAGTTTAGAAAGAGGTAGGACAGAGTTTGAAGAATTGATATTAAAGATAAGAAAGGGAGAAAGGGGTATTAAGGGCTTGGTAAGAAAAATCTATATAATGTTAAATAAGGATGATAATCCACAAGAGGCGCTGAAAACAAGTTGGGAACAAGATTTGAACATAAAGATAGTAGATGTGGTTTGGAAAAATAAATGGAAGAAAAGAATTATGAGAACTATGTCTGTTAGAGTGAATGAACATAATTATAAAATGTTGTGGAAATGGTACTTGATCCCAGTGAAGTTGCATCAGATAGATAATAAGAAAGTCAAAATGTGTTGGAGATATAAGGATACACTGGGAACGTATGAACATATGTGGTGGAGTTGTAATGTGGTAAAAGATTTTGGGGGGGAAATTGAGAAAGAGATTTATGAAATTATGGGTATGAGACTTAAATTAGGGTCAAGTACTGTTTTGTTGACAGATGTTGAAAGTATGAACTTAAATAAGGATTAAAAAGAGTTGTTATCGATAATGTTGACAACGGGTAGACAGTGTTTCACCAGAAATTGGAAAAATGATATAATTTTAAAAATTGAAGAATTGTACAAGGAAATGTGGGATTTGGCACTGAATGATAGGTTAACATGGAAGATAAATAAGAAAAACGGCATAGTTAAAGAGAATAGATTTTGGAATGTTTGGCAAGCTTTTGTGGATTACTCATTGAAGGGGGATGAACGGAATAGACCAGTACCCGGCCAAAGGAGTTTTTGGGAATGAAAATAAATGAGACACTCCGTGCTCTCTAGGGCATTGTATAAAACACTGGGTGGATACTTTTTGTACAATGTTTAGTATCTTAATTTTTGTATTTGTATTTAATTATTGCACTTGAAGTTTGATTTAGTAGATGTATTAAATTATGGAATTTAAGAATTGAGTTTGAATTTGTATATTGGGATAATAACAAGAATATATGAATTAGAATATGTATATTAGGATAGTTGTATGAATGATATAAGCATATAAAATTTCTTTTTCTGAAAATATAATTAATTAAATAAAGATGTAAGGAAGAATGGGGAAGCTATTGTCATACTAAGTCATAATTAAACTGTATTTTTATGATATTTTATTTTTACTTTTTTAGTTAGTATACTGTGTTAGTAAGTTAATGGTCTGTATTTTATGTATAATTGTTGTTTTATTTTATAAGTTGTATTATCATTGTTTAAAATTTAATAAAAAATCATTTAAAAAATGAAATATAGATTGTATTGAAAAAATGAACTAAAATGAAACTCTAATCCATTCATGTGGGAGTTTGAAAATGCTGAAAAAGGTGGATCGACCAAGTATTCTTGGATTACAACCTCATTAGCAGCAGCTAGCATAACCAATTGTGAGAAATTCTACAACTGGAGAGCATACCTGTCAACCTTCCTGATTTGGCCAGGATTACCCCGTAAATTGACGTCAATTGACATCATAACCCGGCCCCCGCTGCCAAAACCCCGTAATTTGGCAGCGGGGGAAATGCTTTCCGCGCATGCGTGGCAGGGTTTTACCCCTTCCACGCATGCGTGGAAGTGCTACGTCACTTGCGTAAGGGCTGCGCAAGTGGCGTAGTGCTTCCGCACATGCATGGAAGGGGTAAAACCTTTCCACGCATGCGTGGAATGCGACCTGTGCACAGGTTCCATTTTTCCGGAGCCGCGGGTTGACAGGTATGCTGGAGAGTGACCCGTTGTTTTAAGTTCATCTGTGTTGATCACTAAGGAGATACTATTGCAGAGATAATAGACTTCTACATGTGGATCCAAATTTCAGTTAAGCAGGGGGGTGGGGGGGGAGAGAGAAGAGATGATTAATCCATATAGATGACAGTTTTTCCTTGCAGTCCTTGTTAATTGGAAGCTAGAATGCCAGCAACTGCAGTGCAAATGTGTTACACCACATCATGTTTGAAATGCACAAGCTGCCACCTACACACTTCCAATCACCACAAGATGCCCTTTTATCTAGGTTTTCCCACATTAGTTCCTTTGAGCTGCATTCTTATTTCTTGGAGGAGCACTCAGGCCACTTTGT
Source organism: Bradypodion pumilum (assembly GCA_035047305.1). Taxonomy (NCBI): domain Eukaryota; kingdom Metazoa; phylum Chordata; class Lepidosauria; order Squamata; family Chamaeleonidae; genus Bradypodion; species Bradypodion pumilum. Next base: position 13,753,677 of record JAWDJD010000012.1, on the reverse strand, counting down.
AGGAGGATTCCAAATTATTTGGAAATTCTGGAGTTGGAAGTTACAGATTCTATGCTTCCATGACCAATCAAAAAATCTCTGGCAATTGTTTACATGCAAAATCCATGCAAATTGTTTCAGAGAACCTCTGGTTCAGGCTCCATTCCTGACAGGCCTGAGTTCACTGTTAGGGTGAGAAGTACTTTGACCTGGAATAGGGGAAGCCTCTGGAGAAGACAAGCTAATCACCATCTTCTGAAATCCTGCTGTTACTGATACTTAATTACCCTATGCACAACATGTATTTAATAAAGATTTCAGATATTCTTTCCTGATTAGTATAAAAGTTTGTGTGTTTTGCTTATTGATAGGAAATGCTAGTTGTGGAGGCGAACGCGATTGGCCGTTTTTGAAGATTCATTATTTTCACTGGTATAGGGCAGTTGCTTCACCATTACAATGAAAAGGTTTAACACCATCACTTACTTTTCCATAGCTGTGGCTGATTTTTGTTACTGTTGCTACTATGACCACTGTCCACGTGATATCTCTCTGTGCTTGATTAGGCCAGCCCTCAGATAGCAGATGTGCACTAGGGCTGCATTTGAACTTTCATGGCATCTGACAGAGAGTGGTGTAGTGGTTAAGGCACTGAGCTTGTTGACCAAAATGTTGGGAGGTCAGCAGTTTGAGACCCAAATGCTGCACGACAGAGTCAGCTCCTGTCATTTACCACAACTTCTGCCAACCTAGCAGTTCGAAATCAAGAAACTGCAAGTAAATAAATAGGTACCACTTCATCAGGAAAGGTAACAGTGTTCTGTATACTCCGGCATCTAGTCATGTCTATCACATGACCTTGGAAACATCTGCAGACTCAAACACCACTGGCTCTTTGGCTGTAAACTGAGATGAGCACTGCCCCCTAGAGTTGGACATGACTGGCTTTCGAGCAAGGATGATCTTTACCTTAGGATTTGGACAGAATTTGCATTTGGGCCGCATAACATTTGAGACTCCACAGTTCTCTATGCACCATGACAAGGTAACCGAATAAAAGTTTGTGGAGCCTGACAACTAATATGCACACAAATGAAAAGAAGGATATACAGATGTGGGGGCTGATTTGACACAGAACTGTTATGTTCATTTTGAAAGTATCAGTTTGTACAATGTGTATCAGGGAAACACGCTGTTAGCTTTGTATGAATGAGTTATGCTCGCTAAAACAGCACTTGAGAGAAATTCAATCTGATGTAGAAACATTGCTTTGAACTTTATGATCCAAAGCAAGAAAAACATGAAAAGGTAGACTTCTCCCTCTGTCTGGAAAAGTGCACATAGATTGCTCAGAGAACCTGAATTAAAACTGGACATATCAGAAGGTTATTACATCTTTTACAAAAATGTATCTGTGTGAATGCTTTGTTTCGCTTCATAACCTTCCAAGAGTGTACATTGAATTGGGGTGGGGTGGGGGGGAGAATGAACCATAATGTTTTTATAACTTTCAGAAGGCTTCAAAAAGCAGTGTCGCATCAGCCATGGAACTTGCTTGCTCACTTTGCAGGCACACCCCCCAAAGAAAGACTCAGACACCGGTATATGGATAAAGGCATTGGGCCACTTTTATTGAATAATGCCCTAGTCCGAATTATAACTTTCAATTGGTGTATCCATCCAATTGTAATTCTTAAGGCAAGCAGGCCGCAGTAACACTGGTAAGGTTCCTCCCAAAATGCCAATGATAATTGGCTACAATGTAACTATTTGTATCAATTTGTTTGTGGACACAAACAAATTGTTGACCGGAGTCAATAAACTATCTACTGACCCCACCCTATGACGTGTATCCGTCAAATCACGAGGTGATGCATGCTGTAAAGCTCCTGCCATCACCCCTTGCCTGGTTCGTCGTTGACCGGCCAAAGCTATTACACCTGTACCTGTCTAAGTGTTGGCCAGTCAATTGCGAACCTGCCGGATACCTATGGGTCATAAATCTTTACCTTACCAGTGCTACCCGCCACACGGGGAGGCATCTATGAAGACTCACCGCCGCCGCCCCCCCAGACCGTCAGCTCAGTAACCAGGCCTGTTTGCAAATCTTCCAGAAAGAGGTTCATACCTCTAGCCAACAGGTGGTCCCCATCCTCTGCATAGAGATCGTAATTTTGCAAACTAATCATGGGGTGCCAGATGACCATCCCCAAACCCTTGTCTAACAAGAACCGGGCAACAGCCCTGTTCACCGAGCAGCGAGCGCGGTCAAGGGCACGGAGGTCAATACCTCCCCTGTAAGCATGACGCGGCGCGATGTCCGACCATAGCAGCCTTGTGGATGGCCACACATAATGCAAATAAGCAAGGTCACTGCAGATCGTGAATTTTAAGGAAAGGGCAGTGATCTGGGCAAGGTCATTGCCCCCAAGGTGCAGTACAAGGAAATCAGGTGGTTCAGCATCCCTGATGGAAAACAGGAATGGCAACAGTTCCCGCCATCTCAGTCTGCGCTTACCGTACCAACGTATACGTGCGGTTGCACGTAGTCCAAGCTGGCGTCCCCACTCTGTCGCCGCAGCATACTGCGCTGCCCAGTGCATGTAACTGTGGCCCACCAGCCATACTGCCACCGGTGTGCGGGGACACACAGGGTCTGTAAAGAGGAAAAGAGAATAATGACTTAACTGGTACTCATGCCTGAAGTGGGCGAACATACAATGCAAAACGCATGGATCCCCATCTCCCCATCTGGCGTATATCAGCCTCAGAGTACCCAAATGCAGCCGTAACGAGCCCCGGGTAGGCCAACACTGGTTAGTGCCATACCGGTCACCTTCCAAAATTGGAATTTAGTAAGGGGAGACCCATCCTGGTGGCAGAAAAACGGGCCAGGGTGCGCGCCACGCACTGCCAAAAACTCATGTAGGGCACCAACTGGACAGATGTCTGCAATGGAACATCGTAGCAGTCTAACTCCACTGCCTACGCCGTGCTGATCAACTTTTGAGGACCGTATCCTCAACTGAGCCCACTCATTAGTGACATAGACATCGTCGAGTTCCAGTGCCCTACGAGTCGCATCCGCCTTAGACAGTAGTACCAACTCACTGATGCGGAGCGCTCCAAAGAAGGCCACCATGGTAGCCGCATGAAAAAGAGCCACCTCATACCTATCATAACACAAGTTATGCCAGCCTCGTGCAAGGTGGGTCAGTACCTCTGGTGAAATTGGGTGGCGAGTGTCCAGGCGGCAGCCACGTTCCCGTGTCCGCCCCTCCAAAACATGACGTATGCGGAAATCATTCACGCAGTCAGCAAAACCCCTCACTTTGGCCATAAATGCCAGTGCCGACAGCCTGGATGCTATAGTACGAGGAGCCAAACCCTGACTGTGTAGATATACCATAAATTGTAAAACCTGTTCAACTGGAATGGGTCACACTTCGGGCAACTGTAGTTGCACACAAAAGGTTCTGAATTGTACAAAAGCATGTTGATACGCCTTACGCGTGCGAGGTGCCAAAGACATGCCGATCGCCCGGTTCACCTCTCCTCGCCAAATGTCCAAATCTCGGCCGGGAGTGGCGAGCGGAATTCCTCTGCTTCCGGAGCCAAGGCACGGAACCGGGGGATCTGCAGGTGGGATAAAGCATCAGCAATAACATTATTAATGCCTGGGACATGTCTGGCCTTAAACAGCACATTTAGGCGTAGGCTTCGTAACACAAATTGGCGAACCAACGCCATAACCCTAGGCGATTTAGACGTCTGAGCGTTGACAATGTGCACCACTGCCACATTGTCACACCAAAAATGGACCACTGAGTTGGCCCACTCCTCGCCCCATAGCATCAAAGCTCCCAGGATAGGAAGGAACTCAAGGAAGGTAAGATTGCGGAGGCGATCCGTGCCAAGCCATGCAGGAGGCCATTGGCCGTAAGCCCACCTCCCCTCAAAATAAATCCCATATCCCAGGGAGCCGGAGGCATCCGACTGTACTTGGAATCTAGGGGAAACCAAAAGGTCTGATCTCCAGAAAGAGACCCCGATAAAATCCCGTAGGAATGTGAGCCAAACCAAAAGGTCAGCCCGCATGCCCCTGGTCAGTCGGACCCTATGGTGGCGCTTTAACAGGCCAGACATGGCGTCACATAGGCGCCGGGCAAATGCTCTGCCGGGTGTCACCAACCTGCAAGCAAAATTAAGATGTCCATGAAGTACCTGCAGCTCACGAAGTGACACTTTACGTTTGGCCATCAATGCCAAAATCATCGCGGATATCCGGGTGACCTTATCCATGGGTAACCGGGATGCCTGTGCGACCGTGTCGATTTCAATACCTAGAAATGTGAGTGTGGTAGATGGGCCCTCGGTCTTTTCGGGCGCTAAGGGGACACCCAGTTCCCGCATTAGCATCTGAAATGTAGTGAGGAGACGCGTGCACATGTCCGAGCCCTGTTCACCCCCGAACAAAAAGTCATCGAGGTAATGGGCTACATACCGACACCCGGACCTGCAGACAAAGGCCCACTGAAGAAAAGTGCTAAAACGTTTGGATGCCGAACATGAAATAGAGCAGCCAAAAGGCATGGCTTTATCTACATAGAACTTCCCTTGGAACCTAAAACCCAATAGCTCAAAGTCCCCAGGGTGCACTGGCAGCAATCAGAATGCCGATTTAATGTCACATTTTGCCAGGAGGGCACCGGGACCACAAGAGCACACCATCCGTAGGGCCTGGTCAAACGACGTATACCTGACCGAACAAAGGTCATCAGGAATAGCATCATTGACAGAAGAACCCGCCGGGTACGATAGATGGTGGATTAAATGAAATTCACCCGGGGTCTTTTTAGGTACTAGTCCCAGAGGGGAGACCTTCAGGTTAGGGAAAGGCATTTCAGAAAAGGGGCCCGCTACCCTCCCGGCCTCCACTTCTTTGGCAATACTCAGAGCAGCTACCCCCTCCTTACCCTTCAGGGAAATTAAATTGGGGGAATCTTGGGGTCCCTGAACCCCTTCAAACGGAATACGAAAGCCCCACTGGAAACCCTGCAGAAGGTACTTTGCGTCCTCCCTTCTTGGATAAATTGAGAGCCATCGCTCCAGCATATACACATTAACTGGATACCTCCGTCAGAGGAAGCCCTGCCCGCCCCCTGTCCACCTCTACCTCTGCCCCGTGACCCACCAGCCTGCAGGCACGCAGAGGTGGCGTGGGGGCCAGCGCAAGAGGGACACTCATGTTTGTACCGACACTGTCGCTTATTGCACACGCCATTAGCTGAGAAGCTCCAACGCAGCAAGCGGGCTGGAACCCCCTGCCCCGCCGGCTGGTGGGGAGCCTGTGTTTTAGCAGCTCGCTGCACAGCATGGCCACAATGGTACCTATCCCCAGGCGCCGGACGCGTGGGGGTCATGTACAAGAACCACAATTTCTGGCAGGGCTCATCCCACTTCATCTCTGGGTGTAGGGCCACCCTCATTCTAAATTCCTCATCATAAGCCAACCACGATGGGCCAGGGAAATCAACCATCACCCTGTAAATAATGTCCAAGTATTGGACCATAGGAATGGCCAGATCAGGCCGGGCCCTAAGGTATACCGCCATATAAATAAGATATGCCGGCAACCAGTTGGCCCAAGTGCGTGGTGGCTTACGACGACGGGACAGCTCTTTGTCTCTATCGTCCTGTCCCTCTCTCTCTTCCTTAGTGGGCTCACGGTTCAATAGGGAGAATATATCCACGTACTCCCCTCACCAAATCTTACCCCTCGTGACCTGTGACAAATGATCACCCAGGGGCAAGGAATAACCAGCCGTCGGCAAAGCCGCCGTCGGCACATTCTGTATAGAGGGCATATGCAGTGGGACCTGGATAGCCCCTGCGATGCTCGGCACTGCCCCAGGGGCGGACACCCCCACCCTTAACGAGGGACAATTTTGAAACCGTGAGGCACTGGGATAGGATGGTAACTAATGCCCACTCGCCTCAACTTGACGAGCCAGGGCCATTGAACCCCACCACTGGAAGTGGGCTGTGGTGTTGGTGCACTAAATTGAACCTGATACTCACTAGGTGCACCCCCGTGAGCCGCCCCCACCAGGGTTCCAGCCCACGGCGGGCGTCGGAGCTCGCGACCGGAATCGAGCTCTGGGACCAACCCTGACTGCTCCCAGTCTGGACATCCATACGAACGGGGAGCTGCGAGACACCCGCTGGGGCCAGCCGGACTGTCTCAAGCAGCTCGACCCGGTTGGCCGCCCGCTGAAGAGTTGCGGCCGGCAAGGTAGCCGGGGCCATCGAAGGGGCCCCAATGGAAAGAGTAGCGCCCCCCTTCGAAGGAGGCTGTGCAATGCCCAAGGATGCTTCCAGCACTGCTAACCGTGCTAACAGAGCATCCACTGCCCCAGAGCCCCCAGCATAAGGCGGGCCGGGTGAGCCGGACGGCCCACTAGGCAGTTGAGGAAAAAGTAACCCAAAAGGAGAGCCAGGGCCAGAATAGGGCCATGCCCAAAACACCGGTCAATGAGGGGCCGGAGGCGCAGTGGGTTGGACACCACCACCAGGCCCCCCCAGGCCGCTCTGTCCCATGCCCGGTAAAGGCGGGCCAAGGGCCAAAGCCCCGGAGGGGCCGGCCTGTGGCTGACCAGCTACCAAGCTGGAGCCAGGCTGCCAAGTGTCCACCTGACCAGCCCCACTGGTACCAGTGGGCAAGGCTGGCACATTGCCCTGCCATGGGGACGCAGCCCTGGTCCTCTGACCCAAAGGCTGGCCCCCATCCGGTGCAGGGCTGGTAAAAGTTCTTCTCCTTGGCCGCAGCTTTAGCGCCGGGGCCTTCCGCTTGGGAGCCATGTCTCCCCAGGAGAAGAAAGGCCGGATCCCTATCCAGGGATCGAACTTCAAGCGCTTAAGCACCGTGGTAGCCAAGCAATCCAGGGGCTCCACGTGCTTCAATCCTCCTTTCCCAGCCGGGAAACTAAATGCAAGGGCTCAATAGCCGAAGACTACGGAGAAAAAACAGCAACGGAGAAAACTTCTCCTCTCCGTCGCTATTCTAAAATGGCAGCTCGGCTGCCTTGTGGCCACCCCTTTTATAGAGGGGTGCCCACGCCCCCTAACTCACCCAGATGTCTGAGTCCGGGTGGGGGGGGCTGCAAAGAGCGTGGCGGCCATTTTGGCGCCGCGCCTTCATTAGTGTGTCAAACAATTGCTTGACTTCTTCCTATCATTCTAGCTGGGCAACTTATTAATTAATTAACCAAGGGAAGACACCTTCCTCTCTGTCCATGAGCCAGACAGCTATGAAAGCTGGTTAGGTAAGGAAACAGTTCTTTTTAAGGATGGAATTGGATGGTCATAAATGTGATCACTCCAGAAAGGATTGTTTCATCAACAGTCCAGAATGTGCTCTATTGTCCCATCTTACTTACACACCCAGGTGTTTACAGTTCCTGGCAATATATCTTGAGCTGTGGCTGGTACAGTATGTGAAAAAAGTTCAATGAACCAGATTGTATATTTCTATCATACATGTCCCCAGCAATGTGGAGTAGATGGGGAGGAATGTGTTTCCATCCACCATAGCCCTAAACTATCTCAAATCATCCCAGGTTGTTTTCTTTCCCAGAGATGGAACAGAATAATGAAAATAATAAGGAAAAGTTGTCCTTTTATATATATAAATAGATATATAATTTTTTTCTTAAATAACAATAATTAATGACAATACAGAAAGGAGAAGAAAAAAGAAGAAAAATAACAACAATAACATAAAAACAATAATACATAACAAACAGTCTTCACAAAACAAAGCGTAAGATTCATATAGCTTTTGTACTGTTTGCTATATTATCACCTATCAGACAAAACACAAAGAAACAACGAAAACCATTTTCAATAAAGTTTAGTATATATTATCCGAACTTATCACTATACACACTATTCAAATATAGCTTCATTTAGAGTAAATAATAAAAAAACATTAACAATCACCCGTGATATTTACATGGCTCCTAGAGATTGAATTTGGAAATTCTTTCTCACTTTCTCTCATTTTTAAATGTTATATCTTTATTTTAACTCCAAAATGAAATGTAATCGGGCACTAGAATGTGACCATGTCTCTTTGCAGGCGCACCCCCCAAAGAAAGACTCAGACACCAGTATATGGATAAAGGCATCGGGCCACTTTTATTGAATAATGCCCTAGTCCGAATTATAACTTTCAATTGGTGTAATCATCCAATTGTAATTCTTTAAGGCAAGCAGGCCGCAGTAACACTGGTAAGGTTCCACCCAAAATGCCAATGGCAATTGGCTACATGTAACTATTTGTATCAATTTGTTTGTTGACACAAACAAATTGTTAACTGGAGTCAATAAACTATCTACTGACCCCACCCTATGATGTGTATCTGTTAAATCTCAAGGTGATGCAGGCTGTTAAGCTCCTGCCATCACCCCTTACCTGGTTCGTCGTTGACCAGCCAAAGCTATTACCCCTGTACCTGTCTAAGTGTTGGCCAGTCAATTGCGAACCTGCCGGATACCTCTGGGTCATAAATCTTTACTTTACCAGTGCTACCCGCCACACGGGGAGGCGTCCATGATGACTCACCGCCCCCCCCCCCGACCGTCAGCTCGGTCGCCAGGCCAGCTTGCACCATGCCCAGAAAGAGGTACATACCTCCAGGCAACAGGTGGACCCCATCTCCTGCCTACCAGCAAAAAAAATTTGTAAGCCTATCCGCAGGTTTCCAATGGCTGTCTCCCAGCCATGCTCAGCAAGGGACCGAGCAACAGCCCTGTCCACTGATTGTCGGAACAGTCTGAACCACGGAGATCCACGTCTCCCCTAAATTGGTGTCTCGGCACGATGTTACACCATAGCGACCGTGTGTAAGCCATACATGATATAAAACGTCAGGTCACTGCCCCTCGACAGTTTAGGAATAGCAGTGATCCGTATAAGATCATTGCCGCCGAGGTGCCTAATAAGAACATCGGGCGGTCCAACATCCCTGACGGACAACAGGAATGGCAACAGTTCCCGCCCCCTTGTGCCGTGCATACCATACCATCGCATACGTGCGGATGCACACAGCCCAAGTCGGGGTCCACTCTCTGTCGCCGCAGCATATACTGCTGCCCAGTGTACATAGCTGCGGCCCACCAGCCCCACTGCCACCGGTGTGCAGAGACACACAGGATCTGGAAAAGAGGAGAAGAGGTGAAGGACATAACTAGGTACTCATACAGTGAGGGGACGTACATATAAGAAAATACGCGTACACACATATCCGCCTCCAAGTACCCCAAACGTAGCCGCGATCAACACGACGCCTATCCTAATTAAATGGGTGCCAAAACAGGCCCCACACCGCAAAGCGCGGCACCGGTCACCCTCAGTAACTTTACTTTGGTAAGGGTAGACCCATCCTGGTGGCAGAAAAACAGGCTGGGGCGCGCAGCAGGCACTGCCGAAAATTCATGTAGGGCACCAACCGGACAGATGTCTCCAATGAAACTTCGTAGCAATCTAACTCCACTGCCTACGCTGTGCTGAACAACCTTTGAGGACCGTATCCCCAATTGAGCCCACTCATGTGTGACATAGACATCGTCGAGTTCCAGTGCCCCTACGAGACACATCCGCCTTACACAATGGTACCAACTCTGGCACCAACTCACTGATGCGAAGCACTCCAAAAAAGGCTACCGTGGTAGATGCGTGACTTCACACCTATCCGAACATAAGTCATGCCAGCCTCGTGCAAGGTGGGTCAGAAACTCTGGCGAACTGGGGTGACGCGTGTCCGGGCGGCAGACATGTTCACGTGTCCTCCCCTCCACAACACGATGCATGTGGAAGTAACTCACGCAGTCATTGAAACTCCCCCCCCATCCCCACGTTGGCCATAAATGCCAGTGCCGAAAGCCTGAAGGCTATAGTACGGGGGGGGGCCAAACCCTGACTGCGAAGATAATGCAAGCGCGGCGCCAAAATGGCCGCCGCGCCCTTTGCGGGCCCCCCCCACAGGACAGAGAATCCGGGTAGTTAGGGGCGTGGCCAGCTCCCTTATAAAAGGGGTGGCCACGAGGCAGCCAAGCTGCCATTTTACCTCAGCGACGGAGCGGAGAAGTTTTTTCCCTGCGTCTCCGTCGCTCGTTAGCTTACCGGGAAGCCTTTTGGTAGCGGTTCTGCCTTTCCGGCTTCCCTTTTTGCTCCGGTGGAGATGCCTTCGAAGAAGAAGGCGGCTTCGAGTTCAGCTCGCGTTGTTAGGAGGCGCAACCCAGGTCGGAGGACCGCGGTGCCGCCTCCTCAGCAGCCACCTTTGCCAGCCCCGGCCGGGGCCGGCGGAATGGGGTCTATTGCCCCTTGGCCCGGGGTGGGCGATCAGAGGGCGGGCGCGGAAGGGGTTCCGGCCCGCGGCCCACGAGCGGTGGACACCGCTCCTGCTCCTGCCCACTCTGTCGGGCCTACTCCTCTTGGGCTCCAGCCTCTCCCGGGGCCCTCTAGCCTTGGGGGGGGGTGCGGCCCCGTGCCTTGGCAGGTTTCTCCACCAACCCTGCCGGGCTTCGGTGCTGGCCAATGGCCATACGTGGGTCCCGGGGTACAGGGACCTGTACCCATGCCTGGGCCAGGCGGGCCGGCCGGCCCTTTGCCCATGGTCAACGTGGACACCTTGCTGGCCCGCATTGCGGCCCTGGAGGCGTCGTTGGCGCGGGCCAGTCAGGCGGGCGCCCCTTTCGGGGTTCCTTTTGAGACGCTGTCGGCTGGAGGACAACAGCCGGCGGGGAGGGTCGAGCTGCTGCAGGCGTGTGGCGCGGTTTCGGCCACTGCCTCGCAGCTCCCCAGCCAGCAACCAGGTGCGGGTCAAGCCCCGGTGATGAGCTCTACGTCGGTCGTGAGCTCCGACGCCCCCAGTGGGCCGGAACCCCCGGTGGGGGCGGCCCACGGGGGTGCAGCATGTGAGTATACGGTGCAAGCGAGTACATCCACACACATTCCCAATCCAGGGGGGCCTTTCAATGGCCTTGGCCTCGCGCGGGTGGTGCGGGGGCCACGCTGTCGGCTACCCACCCGGCGACGACGACTACCACCTTGGGCACTGGGGTGGGCATTGGTCCCTACACTACAGGGAATGTTCTGGGGGTGGCTGGATTAGTTCAGACCCCTTTTACCAGGCCGGCTGTCCCTTTTTCGGCCTTGCCGATGGCAGGGTATTCCTTGCCATTGGGTGATCACCTGGCACAGGCTACTAGGGAAAAGATATGGCGAGGGGAGTACGTAGATATCTTCTCACTCCTGAACAGAGAGCCCACCAAGGAGGAAAGGGAGGGTCAGGATGAGAAGGACAAGGAGCAGGCACGCCGCCGTAAGCCGCCGCGTACCTGGGCCAACTGGCTCCCCGCTTATTTAATATACATGGCGGATTTAGCTATTCCCATGGTCCAATATTTGGACCATGGGAATAGCTAAATGAGGGCTAAATGAGGGCGCGGCCGGATTTAGCTATTCCCATGGTCCAATATTTGGACAACATATATAGGGCGATGGTCGATTTTCCGGGCCCCTCATGGCTAGCATATGACGAGGAATTCCGTATGAGGATTCCCCTTCACCCCGAGATGAGATGGGATGAGCCGTGCCAGAGGCTTTGGCTTTTGTATATGACACCCACACGCCCTGCCCCGGGGGATAGATACCATTGCGGACATGCGGTCCAGCGAGCGGCTCCAGCGCAGGTTACCCGCCAGGCGGCGGGGCAGGGGGTTCCAGCCCGCCTGCTGTGCTGGACTTTCTCGTCAGTTGGTTCCTGCAATCGAAAGAACTGCAGGTATAAGCATTAGTGTCCCACATGCTCTGGCCCCCACGCAGCCTCTGTCTGCCCCAAGCCTGGGGGGGCGCGAGGCAGAGGGAAGGGTGGACAGTGGGCTGGCAAGGCTGCCACGGATGGAGCTAGTTCTCCAAAAGGCTCCCTCCCCAATTAAGGTGGACATGCTGGAGCGCTGGCTCGCATCGTACCCGAAGGGGGAGGACAGGGAGTATATTCTTCAAGGTTTTAAGCAGGGATTTCGTATCCCTTTTGTGGGTGATAGGTCCCCTCAGGATGCTCCCAACCTTTTATCCCTTAGAGGAAGGGAGGAGGTGGCTGCGGCCAGCATTCAAAAGGAGTTAGTCGCGGGCAGGGTCGCTGGACCTTTCCCCGTACCCCCGTTTCCCAATCTTAAGGTCTCGCCACTGGGTTTGGTCCCCAAAAAGTCCCTAGGTGAGTTTCGCCTTATTCATCATTTGTCCTACCCAGCCGGCCGATCGGTCAATGATGCTATCCCTGATGACCTTTGTTCAGTCAGGTATACATCGTTTGACCATGCGTTGCGCATGGTGCGCTCGTGTGGCCCGGGTGCCCTGCTGGCCAAGTGTGACATTAAGTCAGCTTTTCGCCTCTTGCCAGTGCATCCGGGCGACTTTGAGTTGCTGGGTTTTAAATTTAAGGGGGAATATTATTTTGATAAGGCCATGCCTTTTGGCTGCTCCATATCATGCTCGGCTTTCAAGCGTTTTAGTACCTTCCTAGAGCGGGCTTTCGCCCGCAGGTCAGGGTCCCGGTCTGTAGCCCATTACCTGGATGACTTTTTATTCGGGGGTGAACGGGGCTGGGACACGTGCGCACGTCTCCTCAACACATTTCAGACGCTAATGGAGGAACTTGGTGTCCCTTTAGCGCCCGAAAAGACCGAGGGCCCATCGACCAAGCTAGTATTCCTGGGGGTTGAGATTGACACAGTAGTGCGGGCTTCTAGGTTGCCGGGTGATAAGGTGTCCAGGATCGTGGCCCTTATCTCGGAATTGCTGGCCAAGCGTAAGGCATCACTGAGAGAACTTCAGGTGCTACATGGGCACCTTAATTTTGCTTGCAGGGTGGTCGCACCGGGCAGGGCTTTTGCCCGGCGCTTATGCGACGCCATGGCAGGGTTATCCAGGCCCCACCACAGAGTTAGGCTCACCCGGGGTATCAGGGCAGACATGTTCGTCTGGTTGCAATTCCTGAGGGAGTTTAATGGGGTCTCATTTTGGAGGTCTGACCTCCTGGCGTCCCCCAATTTCCAGATCCAGTCTGATGCCTCAGGATCCCTGGGTTATGGGATGTACTTCAATGGGAAGTGGGCCTGTGGTGGGTGGCTACCGGCATGGGCAGGCACAGGTCGCCTGCGGGATCTCACATACCTGGAATTTTTCCCCATTCTGGGGGCTTTGATGCTATGGGGCGAACAGTGGGCTAATTCGGTGGTGCATTTTTGGTGTGACAATGCTGCTGTTGTCCACATTGTCAATGCACAGACTTCCAAATCGCCCAGGGTCATGGACCTAGTGCGCCATTTTGTGCTGCGCTGCCTGCGCCTCAACGTTTTGTTCAGGGCCAGGCATGTCCCAGGGATTAATAATGATATTGATGACGCTTTGTCCCGCCTGCAGATCTCCCGGTTCCGCGCCTTGGCCCCGGATGCGGAGGAATTTCCCTCGCCACTCCCGGACGAGATGTGGACTATTGGCAAGGAGAGGTGAACCGGGCGATTGGCCTGTCACTAGCGCCACGCACGCGTAAGGCGTATCAACATGCATTCAATTCTTACAGGGCATTTGCTACTCAATTTCTCTTGCCAGAGACCTGGCCTATCCCGGTGGACCATGTTCTGCGGTTCATGGTTCACCTGCACGCACAGGGCCTTGCACCTCGCACCATAGCATCCAAGCTCTCGGCGTTGGCTTTTATGGCCAAAGTGGGAGGTCATGTGGATACCACCTCTGACTTCCGTGTGCGACATGTTTTGGAGGGGTGGGTGCACGAGCGCGGGCGTTGCCCGGATGACCGGCACCCTATTTCCCCAGGGGTTCTTACCCAGTTGGCCCGGGGCTGGCCAGGCCTCTGTTTTGATCATTATGAGGCAGCCCTTTTTCACGCAGCCACAACGGTGGCATTTTTTGGAGCGCTCCGCATCAGCGAACTCGTGATGCTGTCTAAGGCGGATGCAAGTGGTAGGGCACTGGAACTCGAAGATGTCTACGTAGCCAAAGACTGGGCCCAGTTGAGGATACGCTCCTCTAAAACAGATCAGCATGGCGTAGGCAGTGGTGTAAGACTGCTACGTTGTTCTTTGGCAGACATCTGTCCGGTTGGTGCCCTACAGGAATTCCTGGCACTGCGTGGCATGCACCACGGCCCGTTTTTCTGTCACCAAGATGGGTCTCCCCTTACTAAATTTCAGTTTTGGAAGGTGACAGCCAGAGCCCTCACCAGGGTGGGCCTACCAGGTGCCCGTTATGGCACACATTCGTTCCGGATTGGTGCAGCCTCTACAGCAGCTGCTTTTGGGTACTCTGGGGCTGACATACGCAGCATGGGAAGGTGGGGCTTGCAATGTTTTCAGTTTTATGTGCGCCCACTCCCGCCATGAGTACCAATCCAGTCACCTTACCGCCTTTTTTCTCAATTTTCTTACAGACCCTGGGTGTCGTATTACACCGGTGACAGTATGGCTGGTGGGCCACAGCTATGTGCACAGGGCAGCGCGTTACGCTGCGGCGACAGAATGGGGACCCCGACTGGGACTGGGTGACCACGCCAGTCTCGCATGGCATGGTAAGCCTGGGATGTTATGGCGGGAGCTGCGGCCTTTCCTTTTTTCTGGCCTGGGTGCTGGCCCGCCTGACATTCTAATCATCCACCTGGGGGGCAATGATTTGGGCCAGGTCACCGGCTTATCGCTTAAGCATGCGATTTGCGAGGACCTCGCCTACTTGCATTATGTCTGGCCTGCCACAACCCTGGTTTGGTCGGACATTGTCCCGCGCCATTCTTACAGAGGGGGCGTTAACCTCCTGGCCCTTGACCGCGCTAGGCGCGCGGTCAATAAGGCAATGGCGCGGTTTCTTGCCAACAGGGCTTGGGGACGGGTTAGTCATCACCCCGATATTAGTCTACAAAATTATGACTTGTACGCAGGGGATGGGGTCCATCTGTCGCGAGGAGGTATGGACCTCCTGTTGGGTGATTGGCGAGCAGGCCTGTTGACCGAGCTGACGGTCTGGGGGGGGGGGCGTCAGGTCTTCTTTGAAGCCCCTCCGTGTGGCGGGTAGCACTGGTAAGGTAAACAGTATGACCCACAAGTATCCGGCAGGTTCGCAATTGACTGGACAACACTAGACAGGAATAAATTAGTTAAACGTTGTCCGGTCAACGACGAACCAGGCGATGGGGTGATGATGATTGCTAACCAGCATGCATCACCCCTGTGATTTCACGGATACGCGTCAGAGGGTGGGGTCATAAGTTAGTTATTGACTACGGTCAACAATTTGTTTGTTGTCAACAAACAAATTGATACAAATTGATACATTGTAACCAATTGCCGTTGGCAATTTTGGGGTGGTACCTTACCAGTGTTACTTCGGCCTGCTTGCCTTAGGAATTACGATTGGTCGTTTTACCAATGCAAATTTATAATTCGGACTAGGGCATTGAATCAATAAATGTGGCCCTATGCTGTTATCCACTTTCAATGTTGTCTGTGTCCGTTATTGGGGGGGGGTGCGCCTGCAATGCAAGTGCGGCGCCAAAATGGCCGCCGCGCCCTTTGCGGGCCCCCCCCCACAGGACAGAGAATCCGGGTAGTTAGGGGCGTGGCCAGCTCCCTTATAAAAGGGGTGGCCACGAGGCAGCCAAGCTGCCATTTTACCTCAGCGACGGAGCGGAGAAGTTTTTTCCCCTCCACCCCCTCCCTAGTTAACAGTGTGATATTATGGTCGCTTCGGGGCCGGGTGGGAATTTTTGGTTGGGACCCATATTGGCTCCGGGTCCTGGCTTTTTTGCCCATCCCACACTGTTGCTATGGTTTGATATAGGGGGCTTTCTGTGTTCCTACTGTTGACTTTGGTCACATTGGCGGGTAGCACTGGTAAGGTAAACAGTATGACCCACAAGTATCCGCCAGGTTCGCAATTGACTGGACAACACTAGACAGGAATAAATTAGTTAAACGTTGTCCGGTCAACGACGAACCAGGCGATGGGGTGATGACGATTGCTAACCAGCATGCATCACCCCTGTGATTTCACGGATACGCGTCAGAGGGTGGGGTCATAAGTTAGTTATTGACTACGGTCAACAATTTGTTTGTTGTCAACAAACAAATTGATACAAATTGATACATTGTAACCAATTGCCGTTGGCAATTTTGGGGTGGTACCTTACCAGTGTTACTTCGGCCTGCTTGCCTTAGGAATTACGATTGGTCGTTTTACCAATGCAAATTTATAATTCGGACTAGGGCATTGAATCAATAAATGTGGCCCTATGCTGTTATCCACTTTCAATGTTGTCTGTGTCCGTTATTGGGGGGGTGCGCCTGCAAACATGCATTGTATGTCCAAACACTCCAAGAGGCATGGAGGCTGTTTACAAAAACAATAACAGAGGCTCAATTGGAATGCATACCCAAAAGGAAAAAGGGCACTGCCAGGTCCAAGAGGACTCCGATGTGGCTTACAGGAGCTGTTCGGGAAGTGATCAAGAGCAAGAAAAGCTCATTTAGAAGATGGAAGGCTTGTCCAAATGAGGACAGCAGGCAGAAACATAAATTCTGGCAGAACAAATGCAAGGCAACAATCAGGAAAGCAAAGCAAGACTTTGAGGAGCGTATAGCTAAAAATACTCAGAGAAATAACAAAGACTTCTTTAAGTACATTAGAAGTAAGAACCCAACTAGGAAGGCCATTGGACCATTAGATGACAATGGAAGGCAAGGGGTTATTAAAGAGGAAACAGAGATTGCAGAGAGACTCAATGAATTCTTTGCTTCAGTATTCACTGAAGAAGACAGAGACCACATGCCCAAAACAGAGCCTATCTTCGTAGGGAGGGAAACCGAAGAATTAAGCAAGATAGAAATAACCAGGGAGGAGGTCCTTGCATGTCTTGTTAAGCTAAACACTAACAAATCCCCAGGACCAGATGGCATCCATCCACGAGTTCTCAGGGAACTTAAAGATGAAATTGCTGATATCCTAGCCAAAATATATAATCTTTCCCTCAAATCAGGCTTTGTGCCTGATGACTGGAAGGTAGCGAATGTAACACCAATTTTCAAATAAAGGATCCAGGGGTGATCCAGGAAATTACCGGCCTGTCAGTTTGACATGTGTCCCAGGTAAAGTGATGGAAACCATCCTAAAAGATAGAATTAATAGTTACATAGAAGAGAAGGCGCTGCTAAAGGAGAGCCAACATGGCTTTTGCAAGGGCAAATCATGCCTCACTAATCTGTTGGAATTTTTTGAGAGTGTCAACAAGCATGTGGATAAGGGGGATCCAGTTGACATTGTTTATCTGGACTTTCAGAAGGCTTTTGACAAGGTCCCACACCAAAGGCTCTTGAATAAACTTACCAGTCATGGAATAAAGGGACAGGTCTTGTCCTGGATCAGCAACTGGCTAAGGGACAGGAAACAGAGGGTAGCACTAAATGGACACTTCTCCAAGTGGAGGGAAGTAAAGAGTGGGGTCCCCCAAGGTTCAGTACTGGGACCCCTGCTTTTCAACCTCTTCATAAATGATCTAGAGGTAGGAGTAAAAAGCAAGGTAGCCAAATTTGCTGACGACACTAAATTATACAGGGTAGTGAAAACTGTGAGAGATTGTGAAGAGCTCCAGAGGGATCTCTTGACACTGGGGGAGTGGGCAAAACAGTGGCAAATGAGCTTCAACATCAGTAAGTGCAGAGTGATGCATGTTGGGGCAAAAAACCCCAATTACATTTATAAACTGATGGGGTCTGAACTCTCTGCGACAAACCAGGAAAGGGACCTTGGTGTCCTGGTGGACAGCTCAATGAAGGTGTCAACCCAGTGTGCCTCAGCAGTGAAAAAAGCAAACTCAATGTTAGGGATCATTAGGAAGGGTATAGAAAATAAGTCAGCAAGTGTCATTTTGCCTCTTTATAAATCTATGGTGAGGCCCCATCTGGAATACTGTGTACAGTTCTGGTCGCCATACCTCCAGAAGGATATTATGGAGTTGGAGAAAGTACAGAGGAGGGCAACCAGAATGATTAGGGGACTGGAACACCTTCCTTACCATCTGAGGCTGCAACGTTTGGGCCTTTTCACTCTTGAACGACGGGGTCTAAGAGGTGACCTGATTGAAGTTTATAAAATCATGCACGGTGTGGACAAAGTGGATAAGGAAAAACTGTTTTCCCTATCGCACAACACTAGAACTAGGGGACACTCCATGAAACTTTTGGGTACTAGTTCTCAAACAAATAAGAGAAAGTACTTTTTCACCCAGAGGATTACTGGTCTATGGAACTCCCTGCCAGAAGAAGTGGTGACAGCTGTCAGTCTTCACAGCTTTAAGAAAGGATTAGACAAGTTCATGGAGGACAAGGCTATCAATGGCTATAATTATGGCTACCTAAGGAAAACCTCCGGGTTGGAGAGATAGGCAGGATATCTCTCAATGCCAATTCCAGGGAATCCTAAGCAGGTGAAGGCATCTCCTTGGGAATACCCTGAAGGAAATGGTGAGCCACTGTGTGAGACAGAATGCTGGACTGGATGGGCTGTGGCCTGTTCCAGCAAGGCTGTTCTTATGTTCTTATGTTCTTATTGTAAAACCTGGTCCTCCGATATTGACCACACTTGAGGTAACTGTAGTTACTCGCAAAAAGTTCTAAATCGCATGAAAGCATGTTGATACGCCTTACGCGTGTGAGGTGCCAATGACATGCCCGGTTCACCTCTCCTCGCCAAACGTCCAAATATCGGCCGGGAGTGGCGAGTGGAATTCCTCTGCTTCCGGAGCAAGGCATGGAAACGGGGGATCTGCAGGCGGGATAAAGCATCAGCAATATCGTTATTAATACCTGGAACATGTCTGGCCCTGAACAGCACATTTAGGCATAGGCTTCTCAAAAAGAATTGACAAACCAATGCCATGACCCTGGGGGATTACACGTCTGGGAGTTTGCAAGGTGCACCACTGCCGCATTGTCACACCAGAAATGGACCACTGAGTTGGCCCACTCGTCACCCCATAGCATCAGTGCTCCGCAAATTGGGAATAAACTCAAGGAAGGTAAGATCGCAGAGGCGATCCGTGCCAAGCCATGGGTGATGCCCTCGGCCGTAACTCCACCTACCCTCAGAGTAAACCCCCATAACCCAGGGAGCCGGAGGCATCTGACTGTACTTGAAATCTAGGGCAGACCATAAGGTCTGATCTCCAGGAAGAGACCCCGATAAAATCCCGTAGGAATGTGAGCCAGACTGAAAGGTCTGCCTGTATGCCCCTGATCAGCCGGACCCTGTGGTGATGTTTTAACAGGCCAGCCATGGCGTCACACAGGCGCCTGGCCAATGCTCTGCCGGGTGTAACCACCCTGCAGGCAAAGTTAAGGTGGCCATTAAGTAGCTGCATCTTACGAGGGGACACTTTATGTTTGGCAATCAATGCCAAAATCGCCGCGGAGATCCAAGCCACCTTATCCATGGGTAACCCGGATGCCTGTGCGACAGAGTCAATTCCAATGCCTAGAAATGTGAGCTTAGTAGCTGGGCCCTCCGTCTTTTCAGGCGCTAAGGGGACACCCAGTTCCCACATGAGTGTCTGAAATGTAGTGAGGAGACGCGTGCATGTGTCCGAGCCCCGTTCACCCCCTAACCAAAGTCATCGAGGTAATGGGCTAGAGACCGGGACCCCGACCTGCGAGCAAAGGCCCACTGAATGAAAGTACCGAATCGTTCGAATGCCGAACATGAAATAGAGCAGTCAAAAGGCATGGCCTTATCTAAGTAAAATTCCCCTTGGAACCTAAAACCCAATAGCTCAAAATCCCCTGGGTGCACTGGCAGTAATCAGAAAGCCGAGTGCATATCACACTGTGCCAGGAAAGCACCAGGACCGCATGAGCGTACCACTCGTAGGAGCTGAACAAACGACATTTACCTGACTGAAAAAGTTCATCAGGAATGGCATCACTGATCGAAGAACCCGCAGGGTAAGCTAAATGGAGGATTAGACGACATTCACCCGGGTTCTACGTCGGTACTAGCCCCAGAAGGGAGACCTTCAAATTAGGAAAGGTGGTTTTTATTTATTTATTTTTATTTATTTATTGTTAAATTTTTATACCGCCCACTCAGCCAAAGCCGACTCCGGGCGGTTCACAACAGTGGGTAAAAACATATAAAAACAAATAAAACAGATAAAAACCAGCAATAAGACCCCCCCCTAAAAAGAGAGGGGTGCAGGAACTGAAGAAACCGTGGGGCAGGCATCCTCCCCTATATTAACCACCCAACGGAAGCCACCCCTCCACCTGCACCCCAAACTTGGCCCGCCAGCCAGGTTTTTAGTTCTTTTCTAAAGGGCAACAACTCCATCTGGAGACGCAGTTCCACAGGCAGGAGGTTCCAAAGGGCCGGTGCGGACACAGAGAAGGCTCTCCTCCTTGTGCCAGAGAGGCGAGCCCCCCTGGCCGATGGCACAATTAGAGAGCCCCTCCGGTCCGCTCTGGTTGGACGGACAGACGTCCTTAGGCGATGCGGTCTCTAAGGTAACCTGGCCCACTAACATATAGGGCTTTAAAGGTCAAAACCAGCACCTTGAATTGCACCCGGAGACAAACTGGTAACCAGTGCAGCTCCCGCAACAGTGGTGAGGCATGGGCATAACATCCACACCCCATCACCACCCGGGCCACCGCATTCTGGACCAGCTGCAGCCTCCGAATGGTCATCAAGGGCAGCCCCATGTAGAGTGCATTACAGTAGTCTACTCTGGAGGTAACCAGAGCATGAGTGACCATGAGCAAAGAGTCCCGGTCCAGGAGCGTGCGCAACTGGCGAATCACCCGAAGTTGGGCAAAGGCCCTCCTGGTCACAGCCACCACCTGTTCTTCTAGCAGCAGCCGCGAATCCAGGAGGACCCCCAAGTTGCGCACCGGGTCGTCTGGGGCAAAATAGCCCCATCCAAAACCAAAGATGGTAGCTCCCGGGATAACGCAGGACCCCCTATCCATAGCCACTCAGTCTTGCTAGGATTCAGCTGTAGCCCATTTGCCCCCATCCAGACCCCAACAGCCTCCAGACAGCTGGAAAGGACTTTGACTGCATCACTGGAGTCCCCACGGGCCGAGATGTACAACTGTGTATCATCCGCGTACTGATGGTACCGCACCCCGTGGGAACGGATGATCTCACCCAGCGGCTTCATGTAGATGTTAAATAGGAGAGGAGAGAGTACCGAGCCCTGAGGCACCCCATATTTTAGGGACCTAGGACTGGACTTCTCGCTCTCCAACCACACCGACTGGGTCCGGCCCCTCAGAAATGAGGAAAACCAGGACCACACAGTGCCCTGGATCCCCAATCCTCGGAGCCGTTCCAGAAGGATACTGTGGTCGACGGTATCGAAGGCCGCTGAGAGGTCAAGAAGAGCAAGGACGGACGGATGACCGCCATCCCGCTCTCGCCAAAGATCATCCATCAGCGCGACCAATGCAGTCTCAGTACCATATCCAGGTCTGAATCCTGACTGGAAGGGGTCCAGATATTCCGCTTCATCCAGTACCCCCTGCAACTGACGCGCCACTGCCTTTTCCAATACTTTCCCCAAAAAGGGGAGGTTGGAAACAGGTCTGTAGTTGGTTATGACTGCTGGATCGAGGGATGGCTTCTTCAGGAGGGGGCGCACCAAAGAATGTTTCAATGGTGCAGGAAATATCCCTTCCCGAAAAGACGCATTAATTATAGCCCCGACCCAGCCACCTGTCACCATCTTTGAGGCTTTTACCAGCCAGGCGGGACAGGGATCCAATGGACAATTAGTGGCGCGTACCGCCGCAAGGAGCCTGTCCACTTCATCTGGGGCAACAGGATCAAACTGATCCCAGATAACACAGCACGACTGTGCACTGGCTCCCCCCTGACCCTCCCCATCCACGCCAAGATTAAACCTGAGCGAATCCGGTCGATTTTCTCCACCAGATGGTCAGCAAAGTCCTCAGCCGATCCCTGCCAACCATGCACAGCCCCCCCCCTACCAAGGAGGGACCTGGTCACCCAAAACAGGGTGGCTGGGTGATTATCAGCGGAGGCAATAAGGGAGGTGAAGTATTGCCTCCTCACCACCCCCATCGCCACTAGGTAGGCCGTAATAGCGGCTCTAGCTAGTGTCCAATCGGAATCGTTCCTGGTCTTCACCCAGCAGCACTCAAGGCGTCTCTTTGCCCGTTTGAGCTCCCGTAGTTCTTCTGTGAACCACGGGGATGAGCTAGCTCCACGGGCTCTGAGAGGCCGTAGTGGAGCGATTACATCCAAGGCAGCTGTCGTTGACCCACACCATAGGTCAACAAGTGCCTCAGGCGAATCGTGTTGCCGATCCAGGGGAAAAGCCCCCAGTTCCCTCTGGAATCCATCCGGATCCATCAGTTGCCGGGGGCGGGCCACTTTAATAGACCCTGCCTCCCTACGATGAAGTGTCGCCCCCAGAAAGTCTAGAGCCACCAGATAGTGATTTGACCATGGCACAGGTGTTATGTCTAGCTTCTGTAAACTCAGATCACTCTGCCACCGCTCCGACAAAAAGACTAAATCTGGTGTGTGGCCACTGCCCCTGGTAGGACCCCAAATTACCTGAGCCAGGTCCATAGTTGCCATGGAAGCCATGAACTCCTGAGCCACCCTGGAACCGGACCCCAGCGAAGGCAAATTGAAATCCCCCAGAACCATCAGCCTAGGGAACTCCAACGCCAATGCTGAGACAGCCTCGAGGAGCCCAGGCAGGGAGTCCCTTACCCTGCAAGGGGGCAGGTACAGGAGCAGGACCCCCAACTGACCCTTTGGGCCCAGCCGCAGGAGCAGGGACTCACAATCCAGAATTTGTGGAGCAGTGGCCCTGGTAACTCCTAGTGACTCCCTGGCTATAATGGCAACACCACCGCCCTTGCCCTCATCCCTAGGCTGGGGCCAAACACCGAACCCGGCTGGACACATCTCTGATAGAGGCACCCCATCCTCTGGTCTCAGCCAGGTCTCAGTGATGCATGCCAGGTCGGCCCTCTCTCCCAGAATAGAATCTTGTATTAGGGGCGCCTTACTACAGACCGACCTGGCATTCATCAGCAGCAGCCTAAGGGTGGGGTCACCCTGGATCAGCTGCTCAGGACCTAGAGGTGAAACCGGGGGGCCAGAACGTGGGACAGATACTAAGCATCGGTCCCGCCTTCCCCGAGTGCGGCCCGCCCCACGGTTCCCGCTATAATGCCCCATGCCCGTCACAACCTCTAAATGGGCCCCTGGAACATCCACCATTAACCCAGACGGAGTGTTGCCCCATCTTCCCGGCTGGCAGGGCCATCTCTCCCTCCCTCCCTCCCTCCCTAACCCACTTAAAACATACCCTCTCAGTCTCTCTTCCCATATTGATGGTCCCGGCGAGTTCTGACTGGCCGCAAGAGTCTCCAGGGCGGCAGTGGAAATTCCGGTGCGACCGCCGGCCGTTTAAGCCCCACGCAGGGGGGTGGGAACACAGGACACCAATGGTGGAGGCGATCCCAACAAGCTCTGATTGGCTGCAGGTGTCTCCAGAGCGGCAGGGGAAATTCTGCCACGGCCACCGGCCCTTTGGGCCCCCCGCAGGGAGGCAGGAGCCCGGGACGCCAATGGTGGGGCGGTCCCAGCAATCTCTGACTGGCCGCAGGTGTCTCCAGGGTGGTGGTGGCGGAAGCTCCGCCGCAGCCGCCGGCCTACCGAGCCCCCCACAGGGGGGCGGGAGCCTGGGATGCCAATGATAGGGGTGGTCCCAGCAATATCCAACTGGCCGCAGGTGTCTCCAGGGCAGCGGTGGGAGTTCCTCCGTGGCCGCCCGCCTTTTGAGCCCCCTGCAGGGAGGCAGGAGCCTGAGATGCCAATGGTGAGGTGGTCCCAGCGAGCTCCAACTGGCCATAGGTATCTCCAGGGCAGGGTGGAAATCCCGCCATGGCTGCTGGCCTTTTGAGACCCCGCAGGGAGGCGGGAGCCTGGGACGCCGATGGTGGGATGGTCCCGGTGAGCTCCAAATTGGCCGCAGGTGTCTCCAGGGCGGTGGTGGAAGTTCTTCCGCAGCTGCCAGCCTTTTGAGCCCCCCGCAGGGAGGCGGGAGCCCGGGACGCCGATGGCGTGGTGGTCCCAGTGAGCTCCAGACTGGCCGCAGGTGTCTCCAGGGTGGCGGTGGAAATTCATCCACAGCCGCCAGTCGTTTGAGCCCCCCGCAGGGAGGCGGAAGTCCGGGACGCTGATGGTGAGGGTGGTCCCAACAACCTCCTGGCAAAGGGAGGAGGGGCAGAGGCTGTTGTTTCTGCCGGCCACGACGGCCCTTTACCTCTCCTGGCAAAAGGGAGGAGGGGTGGGGCTCACCTCAGCTGGTCGGAGGCTTCTTGTCTTCTGCCGGCCCGATGGCCCTTTACCTCTCCTGGCAAAGGGAGGAGTGCCGGGGCTCACCTCAGCTGGTCGGAGGCTTCTTGTCTTCTGCCGGCCCGACGGCCCTTTACCTCTCCTGGCAAAGGGAGGAGGGCCGGGGCACACCTCAGCTGGTCGGAGGCTTCTTGTCTTCTGCCGGCCCGATGGCCCTTTACCTCTCCTGGCAAAGGGAGGAGGGCCGGGGCTCACCTCAGCTGGTTGGAGGCTTCTTGTCTTCTGCCGCTTAGGAGGTGATTTTAGGAGGCTTCTTGTCTTCTGCCGCTTAGGAGGTGCCGCTTAGGAGGTGGTTCCAAGAAGGGTCCCGCCACTCTCATAGCCTCAACTTCCTTGGCTGTGCTCAGTGCAGCAACCTCCTTGTTACCTTTCAAGGGAACTAAATTAGTAGCATCTTGGGGCCCCTAACACCCCCAAATGGAATACGAAAGCCCCATTGGAAACCCTCCGGCAGCTACCTCGCATCATCCCTTCTTGGATAAACTGAGAGCCATCGCTCCAGCATGAGTACACTAATTGGGGAGAGGGGGGGTTGACTTGGCTAGTTCCGTCAGACAGAGCTCTGATCGCCCCCTGTGCACCCCTACCTCTGCCACATAACCCACCAACCCGCGGGCACGCAGAGGCGGTGTGGGGGCCAGCGCAAAAGGGGACACTCGTGTCGGTAACGACACTGGCACTTATTACACATGTCGCTAGCTGAGGAGGTCCAACACAGCAGGCGGGCTGGAACCCCCTGCCCCACCGGTTAGCGTGGAGCCTGTGTTGCAGCAGCCCGCTGCACAACATGACCACAATGGTGCCTATCACCAGGTGCCAGTCACGTGGGAGTCATGTACAAGAGCCACAATTGCTGACAGGGCTCATCCCACCTCATCTCAGGATGTAGGGCCACCCTCATGTAAACCAACTACCCCTCGCCCTGTAAACATTATCAAGGGATTGAACCATCGGGATGGCCCAATCAGGCCGGGCCCTGAGGCATACCACCATATATATAAAGTATGCCGGCAACCAGTTGGCCCAGGTGCGCGGTGGCTTACGACAACGGGACAGCTCTTTGTCTCTGTCATCCTGTCCCTTTCTCTCTTCCTCAGTGGGCTCACGGTTCAATAGGGAGAATATATCCACGTACTCCCCTCACCAGATCTTATCCCTCGTGACCTGTGACAAATGATCACCCAGGGGCAAGGAATAACCAGCCGTCGGCAAAGCCATCGTCAGCACATTCTGTATAGAGGGCATACGCAGCGGGACCTGGGCAGCCCCTGCGATGCTCGGCACTGCCCCAGGGGCGGACACCCCCGCCCTTAACGAGGGACCATTTAGAAACCATGGGATACTGGGATAGGATGGTAACTGATGCCCACTCGCATCAACTTGACGAGGCCAGGGCCACTGAACCCCACCACTGTAAGTGGGCCATGGTGTTGGTGCACTAAATTGAACCTGATACTCACTAGGTGCACCCCCGTGAGCCACCCCCACCGGGGGTTCCGGCCCACGGTGGGCGTCGGAGCTTGCGACCGGAATCGAGCTCTAGGACCACCCCTGACTGCTCCCAGCCTGGACATCAGGTCGAACGGGGAGCTGCGAGACACCAGCTGGGGCTGGCCGGACCATCTCTAGCAGCTCGACCCGGTTAGCCGCCCGCTGAAGCGTTGCGGCCGGCAAGAAAGAGTAGCGCCCCCCTCCGAAGGAGGCTGTGCAATGCCCAAGGATGCTTCCAGCACTGCCATCTGTGCTAACAGAGCATCCACTGCCCCATAGCCCCCAGTATAAACCGGGCTGGGTGGGCCGGACGGCCCACTAGTCAGTTGAGGAAAAGGCAACGCAAAAGGAGAGCCAGGGCCAGAATAGGGCCATGCCCAAAACTCTGGCCCATGGGGGGCCGGAGGAGCAGTGGGTTGGACACCCGCACCAGCCCCCCCCCAGGCCGCCCTGTCCCATGCCCAGCAAAGGCGGACCGAGGGCCGAAGCCCCAGAGGGGCCGGCCTGTAGCTGACCAGCTACCAAGCTGGAACCCGGCTGCCAAGTGGTAGCCTGACCAGCCCCACTGGTACCAGTGGGCAAGGCTGGCACATCGCCCTGCCGTGGGGGCGCAGCCCTGGTCCTCCGACCCAAAGGCTGGCCCCCCTCCAGTGCAGGGCCGGTAAAAGTTCTTCCCCTCGGCCATGGCTTTAGCGCCGGGGCCTTCCGCTTGGGAGCCATGTCTCCCTAGGAGATGAAAGACGCTGCAGGATCCCAATCCAGGGATCAAACTCCGAGCGTGTAAGTACCGTGGTAGCCTAGCAATCCAAAAGGCTCCGGGTACTTTAATCCTCCTTTCCCAGCCGGGAAAGGAACTGCAAGGCTCAATAGCCAAAGACTAAGGAAAACAGCGACGGAGAAAACTTCTCCTCTCCGTCGCAATTCTAAAATGGCAGCTCGGCTGCCTCATGGCCACCCCTTTAATAGAGGGGTGGCCATGCCCCCTAACTCACCCGGATGTCTGAGTCCGGGTGGGGGGGCCCGCAAAGAGCACGGCGGCCATTTTGGTGCCGCGCTTTCATACTTGTTGCATGATCAATGAAATGTTTCCAAAAGTTGTCCTTTGAGAATAATGAGGAAAGGGCAAAATGGAGTAGCTTTCCCACTACCATCTTTCTGCACAAACCTGCAGCCTTTGGTATAATTATTCTTAATCACATCCGTTGAGGGGAAGATCCTCACAAGTCATATCTGCTTTAGGCCTAAATTTAACTTTGTGCCAAAGAAGTGGGAGAAATTCTACTGCAGTTAAGTACCATTCTGGTATGTGTATTATTTACATAATAAATGTCCTAATGGGTTCTTCAAAAAGTCATTACCGTGTATAAAGTAAGGTTATATTTTGAAACGTGAGCTAATTCAGTAAGTACATTATTCTGTTTACATTACATTCCTCCAGGTTTAAAATTGCTTCCATTGAAGTGCTTGACTACCGACTCACAAATGGATCGTTAATCCGCAGCAAGAAAATCACCTCCTAAGAACCAGACTGGCTGTCTATAAGTTTAATAATTAGATAGTTGAGAAGGGAGAGAAAAAAGGAAATTTAGTATCTTAATTAAATATTAACCCACTGAAGGGCTATGGGTATTATTGGGAGCAAGAACAAGCTGGACCTACCTAAAGATCTCCAGAACATTGGTGTCAGGGAAACAGGAAGCCCAACAGGAAAGACTTACAGTGTCCATAGTATTAGGACTGGAGAATGTGAGACCAGACTTGCCATCTGATAGAGATAATGCGTGCAGAGAAAAAGTGAAAGAATAATTATCCATACATTTTTTAAAAAAAATTGTGACTGCCCATACATTTTAAATTCTATATTTTGTAATCCAAAACAGATGTTCCCCATCCACGATGAGCTTCTTGGAGCAAGCAATGCAACAGTATGGTCACTCTGTTGATTCAGCAGTGAAAGCATGTCAACTGTGTCCTCAAAGAGCCATAAGGTATCCTCTTTTGCAAAGAACATTCCACTGTTTCAAGGGATTTCGGAGAACAACCTCTGGACAACTAGGCTTGAAGGCCTGTGCAATCCAGATCTGAGACAAATATAAAGAATGTAGAAGAGGGAGACCAAGGACCTAGAAGTTAGCCACCCACTCAGAACAGAACAGGTAGCAGCCCATTCTTCTGGCACTCAGGTTAGTTGGCAACAATCATCATCCCCGTGTGGGTGAGATGTAATGTAATTCTTTTTGAATAACAAGAGTAGGTTCTAATGTTGCCTCTGTACATTATAAAGCAGCATATGTAATCTTTCAAGGGGCCATGGTGGCTCAGTAGTTAAGATGGTGAGCTTCACAACCAGCAGGTCAGCAGTTTTAGACCCGAGTTCTGCACAACAGAGTGTGCTCCCATCATTTGTCCCAGCTCCTAGCAACCTAGCAGTTTAAAAGCAAGAAATTTGCCATTAGATAAATAGGTACCACTTCGGCAGGAAAGGTAACAGCATTCTTTGCACTCTGACATCTAGTCATGCCTGCCACATGACAACAGAAATGTCTACAGACACAGACAGTGATGGCTCTTTGGCTGTAAATGGAGATAAGCTCCTCACCCTAGAGTTGGATATGACTGGCTTTCGACCAGTGGTGACTGTGATCTTTACCTTTACCTTTACCTTTACCTAACTAGAGCGGAACTGAGGCACCATCCTGAAGAAGGTACCAAGGAGTAAACTGGGAGTAAATAATGAGTAAATGTCAATTTCTTGTTTCTTTCCTTTTTAAAGTTCCTTTTTCTCTGCCTTTAAAAAAGTCTTTTCTGATATCAGAAACTTTTGCTCCTCCTTTTTGGAGGCTCATGTCCATATCTCCAAATGGATGAGAGAGAGACTCATGTTTACCCCCAGGTGTCAGCATTTCTTGTTACAGCTTTGGCAGATAACAACAGAAGCAGAGTCACACTGCACAATCCCCCCCACCCCTTGTGTATCAGTGTTTCATTGATCACTCAAGCCAAATGTCATTACATTAATAGTCTTTTTATTTAGAACTTTAATCCACTTTCCTTTTCTTTTTTAACCTTTTTGGTGGAAGAATGAGATTCAATTTTCCTTTGCATCTTGGTAGTGTTGATAGCATTAATGATGGATGATTTTTATTTATTTATTTGAAAGAAAGGGAATAAAAGGTTTGTGATCCTAAAGTAAAAGCTGAGAGAGTTCTGGGTCTCCTACAACTAGCCTAACTGGTAGTCAGTTTTATACTTTTGGCCAATTTTCAGGAAATATTTTAACATTTCACATCCCTTGTTGTTCTCATCTTTAGTACCCAAACATTACACAAATTACAGGGAGCCCTGGCACTATTTTTATTTTAAAAAAAGTCTTGTACAAAGTTACAGATGGTTTGACTAAAATTGAAGAAAGGGATTTGGAAGTGTGTGTGTGTGTGTGTGTGTGTGTGTGTGTGTGTGTGTGTGTGTGTGTGTGTGTGTGTGTGTGTGTGTGTGTGTGTGTGTGTGTGAGAGAGAGAGAGAGAGAGAGAGAGAGAGAGAGAGTTGAGGACTTACTTATGTCAGATGTAATATCAAACTGACCTGAACTACATGTACCACAATGCCTTGCCACTGTAACCCTATTCCCTTGAGCCTTATGCCTCTGACCTCATCCGACCCTATTAAAGGACCACCTCAACCTCATACCCTTCCCTTCCATCTTTGACCCTTGATACAGCCACTGACCGCCATGCGGGCAGTGAGAATAAAAGACTTTAATTATAATATACTGTCTCTGGAGTTATTGGGCCGAGCCATCTGAAACACTCTTACAAAATGGTTGCAGAGGTTTGGTTCGCCCACAAACAACTCCAAAATTAAAACAAATGACCAAAAGAAGAAACCGGCTGAACAAAGGAGGGTCCAGAACACGAGCCAGACCAACTGGACCCGAAACTCCGGAACAGGCAATCGCACAACCCCAAACGGTAATGGAAGAGGACAACCCCAACCGGACCATCACGGAGGTGGACCCAGATGGCCAAACGAAGGCCGAAACCGGAGGGGCACCCACCGAAAGGGACGACCAAGACGAAAGCCTGACAACCAAAATCCACAGGGCGATAGCCGGGAGAGGAATGATCCCCACGGCAGAGCTACTGGCCTTGATGAACATCGGAGATGAACTCCACACCAACGGCACGGTAAGCTCTACCCCGAGATCATCCATGGCGGGAACCCCAAGCACCGCGCCGAGTTCAAATCTAGCCGAGATAGCCGACCAATTACAAGCAGCGGCCCTAGATTCGAACACACAGGCGGGAAGGCCCACCGGAACAACAATACCCGCAGATAACCCGCGCGCCCCAACCACGCGAAGAAAAGAAAAGGCCCTGGGACCCTGGAGGGTGGACATGCAGACCCTAGAAATGCGGGACATGCCGACCCTCAGCCCCCAGGAACTAGAAGAGGAGCGGAGACCCCCAAGCAGGCACCACGCCCCCAAGAGAGGCGCTGCGGACAACCGGGCTGAACTCCTCACATGGGCAGAGGCCCCCTTCGCAATCAAAGGCCGAAGGGGACACGACCTCTCCCCGGAGGAAAGCCACCGCAAACCCTTCCCAGCTAGAAACCGAAGGGGACGCAGCCCCCCCTCAGAAACACGCTACCGCGAACGGGAGGGGCGCGAGACCCGCAAGGCACGCATCCACGCGGGAAGGCCGGAAGCACACGCAAGGCAGAACAAAGAAAGTGAGGCCTACCACGACTCGCTGTCTGCCCGAACCAAGCACAGGGAATGTCCGGAGAAGGAAGCCGACCTCCACGCAGAGCCACGACCCGAGGAGCCGGAGCTACGACGACCCGAACCCCCATCAGTCCAGCAAAGATGGCGGCCTCCACGCGACAGCTCCACAGAACCCTCCGATGAGGAAAGCAGCTCCAGCGACGAAAGCGACCCCTCACCAACGCTCCAACCTGAAACAGCAGGACCTCTGAGACAGAGATCCGCTCACCTCGCCAGCCAGCAAACAATGAGGTTCACGCAGGCGCAAGAGGAGCAGGGGAACTCCCTCTCTGGCGAAGAAGAGGAACTGCAGGTCAACTCAGGTCGCTCCATGGGCAGAGGACCAGCGAACTCACTCTACAGGCGACCAGAAAAACTGCAAATAGGACATCCAATAGCAAATATATGTGTACCCATCCCCCACTGCCAATATAAAGACAGTCCAGGGCACCAGGCAAGATCCAGCAAAGGAAGCAATGCCGGCCAGCACAGCCAACTACCTCACAACTTCCCAATCCTTCACATGACTGGGGAGAACCTAATGGACTGGGCACAACAATTCCAGGTAATTCTGATGAGGGAGGGGGCGCTGTACCTGATCCAGGACCCACCAAGAAAGCCATGGACCCTAAAGGTGGACAGACTACACCACAGAGTGTTCTGTTTGCTTTTAAGCTCTATTGACACTTCAATGTATGGGAGTATCCCTGATGGGCTAACTGTGCATGAGGTTTGGGGGATATTGTATGAAATGTTTTATTGCAATGAAAGGACTACGACCTGCTTGCTATTGAGAGAGTTGTATGCATACAAAATGAAAGAGGGCTCAATAATGAGCGAGCACCTGATGAAACTAAACAACATGAGATCCGACCTCATAAGAAGGGGGGAAATCGTGACGGACCAGCACCAGATTAGCATTATATACAACTCCCTCGATTCAAGCTGGGACTACTTCCTGACTCAGCTAGATAATTTGGGAATTAACAATGCCACATTGGGGTACATCACTAAGATACTCATAGCTGAGGATAATCTTAGGAGAAGTAGGGCCACCATACACAGAGAGGACAGGCCACGCAAAAGAGTCAGTTTCCCTGAGCAGGGGAGCCCTAGTTTCGAGTGTCACACATGTGGACCAAGGAAACACAAACCCACACGCGATCAAACACGCCATGAGGACACTCCGAGACCCAGACGTGAGTCACAGGACGAATACACACGCAGACACAAGGGCGACAACGACAGGGGGGACAGACGACGAAGATCACCTAGCCCAAAGAGAGAGCTTAAGCCACAGAAGGGGCAAGATAGACACAAACCAGATTCAGTGAACGTGGTCAAGCACAGTGAAGGGACCAGCTGCCACAAGGCAGACAGGTCTTCAAATGCACACCTACAGCGGTGGCTGATCGACTCCGGGGCAACCACCCACACATCATGCCACAAGGAAATATTCAACTCATTTGAAGAAGATTCCTTCAGAATCAAAGTCGCCAACCAGGAACACGCAAGAGTAACAGGCAGGGGCGACGTACTCATCCCTGGAATTGGTCAGGTCAAAGGCGTCCTTTACTCTCCTGAAATTCCATATAATGTCCTGGCCACCACCAAGCTCACAGAAGACCCCAGCCTCAGGATAGTCTTCGAGAACAAGAAGGTGTCCATCGAAAGAAGGGGAAAGCAGGTTGGAAGAGTGGAGCTCATAGGCGGCCTACCGTACCTCATTGCCAAGGAAGCCGAGGATGTACAGGCCACGATAGGCCTAATCGACGGCACTGACGATGAAGAGATGCAGGACTGCACCGCAGACGACCCCAGGGAACCCGAACATGAAGACCCAGAAAGGGAAAACAATGATCACAACAGTCCCACAAGAAATGAAGGGGTTGGCAGCACAGAGCATAGAACACTGAGGGTATCCATAGGGAAACAAATACATGATGAGTGTGCGCACCTGTTGCACAGAAAATTGGGACAAATAGGTTTCCCGACAGTCAAGAAGATGCTAGGGTGTTCAGAAGGACTAAGGATCAAGAATTGTGAGAACTACCTGGAGTGCTCCGTGTGCAAAAGCTCCAAGGCGAAAACCGAGGCACGACCGAAGACATCCTCCAGGAAGTCAAGCCACCCTTTCGAATTGGTCCACCTCGACCTGGTGGGGCCACTCGAGAGATCCTTGGGCCAGAAGAGATTTTTCTTGACGATAGTCGATGACTACAGTCGATACGGTTTCGTATACACCCTCAAAAGCAAGGACGAGACCTTCAGCAAGTTCAAAGAGTTCTACCAAAGGGTGCAAACTCAGAACAATACCAACATAAAGAAACTGATGACGGACAGAGGATCGGAATTCCTGTCTAAAGAGTTCCAAGACTGGATAACCGAGAAGGGGATGCTACACTACAAAACCGCACCATTCTCAGCCTTCCAGAACGGAGTCGCCGAACAAAGGAACGGAGTGCTCCAGACCATGATCAGATGTGCAATTGAAGATGCAGGCCTAAGCTTCTCATACTGGGGGGAAGCTTTGCTGTACTCCAACTACACACTGAACAGGCTACGGTCTGGCGTTATCGGAAAAACGCCCTATGAGGCCATGTACAGGCGGAAGCCCAAGTTGAGCCACCTTCACATCTTCGGTGTGTTTGCAGACGTACACATACCAAAACAACTAAGGAAGAAGGGGGACAAGATAACGAAGAAGCTAAGGTTCATGGGGGTACGAACCGGGCTCGAAGGCATACCGCTTCCTGAGACCACAACCTGAGAATAGTGATTTCCAGGTCGGCCACGTTCCATGAACACGTGAACTGGAGTAAGATACACGCAAACGAGGTACTGACAAATGAGTCAGTACAAGAAGGAACCAAAGCACCCTCATCCAACTCAAGGACCAACAGACCAGTGGACGCACCACCAGAGAGGGATGAGACCAGGCAGTCACATCAAAATACCACTAGTGTTGCGGAGACTGAACCTCCAAAAACCCCAGCAGAGGCGCCCCGCAGGTCAACCAGGTCAACCAAAGGCCAAACTCCCAGAGGACTAAAGGAGTATGTGCTGGGCATAAACACCTACCCCGAGACACCAGCAAGCTTTGATGACATAGACAAGCTGCCTCCCGAAGAACAGGACAAGTGGCGGGCGGCAATGGAAAGAGAGATGGAGAGCCTCAAAACCCTTGGAGTGTACGCTCCTGCTGAGGTTCCTGAGGGGCAGAGGACAGTGGGAACAAAATGGGTGTTTAAAGTAAAATCGTTGGAAAATGAAGGGGTAATGTACAAAGCGCGACTAGTCGCCCAAGGGTTCACCCAACGATACCCTGACGACTACGAAGACACGTACTCCCCCACAGTGAAGCCAGAAAGCGTAAAGGATGCTTTAGTAATGGCAACCATCCTCGAGGAACAAGTGTACCAGTTTGATGTACAGACAGCATACCTCCATGCAGACCTTGACAAGGAAATATACGTCAGAGCACCACCTGGTTTTGGGCGCAACAGAGGGGAAACGTGGCTACTCAACAAAAGCCTTTATGGCCTAAAACAGTCCGGCAGGAGGTGGTACGAGTGTCTGGCCGAGGCAATGAGGCAATTGAACTTCTTCCCAGTCGAAGAAGACAAATGTGTATTTCTAAGGAAATCACCAGAGGAAGTTGAAAAGGTCCTAGTGTATGTCGACGACCTATTGTACTTTGGGAAAAGTAAGTCCAAATGCGATGAATTCGCTCATGGACTGCAAAATGAATTCTCCCTGAAAAACTTGGGGAGAGTGAACAAATACCTAGGGGTGCAAGTCTCAAGGATACCCAATGGCTTTGGACTCTCCCAGAAGGAGAAAATAGCTGAACTCCTTGACAGGTGCAACATGTCAAACGTTCACCCCTGTGGGACACCTATGCAAACAGATTTCTTGAAAAACGCCTACGAGGAAGGGGAACCGTTCGAAGACGTCAGCCTCTACAGATCCATCATTGGATCGCTGTTACACATAGCCAACTGGACCAGGCCCGACATTATGCTGGCAGTGAACCTTCTCTCACGCCATTCCAGTAACCCAAAGACGTTTCATTGGGCGGCCGTCAAGAGACTGCTGAGATACCTGAAGGGCACCATGGAGACAGAATTACTGCTCACCCCTCGAGTAGACGAAGAAATCAACCTGTCATGCTACGCCGATGCTGACTGGGGCGGATGCTTAGGAACCAGAAAGAGCACATCCGGCTACATGGTGATGTTGAATGGCAGCCCAATATACTGGCGCACCGAGAAGCAGAAACTGGTTTCTACTTCCACCGCCGAGGCCGAATATGTTTGCCTGTCAAACGCTGCATGTGACCTTATCTGGATAAACGAACTGATCTCCCTTATCTGGGAAAAGCCCAAGCTCCCCATCACCATCCACGAAGATAGCCAGGCGGCCATAGAGATAGCAAAAGGTGACACTATAAACCGGAAATCTAGACATATAGATATCAAGTGCAAAAACGTGAGACAGATGATAAGAGAAGGCTTTATAGAGCTAACACATTGTGAGACAAAGGAACAAGTGGCAGACATACTGACCAAACCACTCCCCTCAGCTCAGCATGAGTACCTGTTTGCCAGTCTGTGTCTTAGAAAATGAAACGCTCAAGTGTGCACTCGATGTAGTCAGCCCATATGATATTAGAAGGGGTTTTGTCAGATGTAATATCAAACTGACCTGAACTACATGTACCACAATGCCTTGCCACTGTAACCCTATTCCCTTGAGCCTTATGCCTCTGACCTCATCCGACCCTATTAAAGGACCACCTCAACCTCATACCCTTCCCTTCCATCTTTGACCCTTGATACAGCCACTGACCGCCATGCGGGCAGTGAGAATAAAAGACTTTAATTATAATATACTGTCTCTGGGGTTATTGGGCCGAGCCATCTGAAACACTCTTACAACTTAACTTCTCCCCAACCCATGATCCAAAAACTCCTTCTACAGCCAAATTCTGGGACACATGACAAATTTTTCTTAGAGGTGGAATTAAAATGGTTTTAGATGGTAGTAAGGCAGTTCATGTCATTCAGAAATCACTGAAGACTAGGAACCCAGTTACACCCCAAAGTAGATTTTGCTACATTTAAATTTATGTGATAAATGTACAACTCATGGGAGCCACCACCCCTTCTGGAATATCTCTCAAACTATCATTATGCTAAATCATTACATTGTTGATTCATTAAAGGTAAAGGTCTCTCTTGCTCGAAAGCCAACCATATCCAACTCTTGAGTGCAGTGCTCTTCTCCATTTACAGACAAAGAGCCTGCAGACATTTCTGTGATGATGTGGCAGGCATGACTATATGCACAGAATGCTGTTATCCTTTCCACCAAAGTGGTACCTATTTGTCTAATTGCAATTTCTTGCCTTTGAAGTTCCAGGTTGACAGGAGCTGGGACAGAAACAGGAGCTCTCTCCATGGCGCAACACTCAGGTCTCGAACTGCTGACTTGCTGACCTTCCGGGCGTCACATTCCACATTCATTGCCACCATTTAAATACATTGTTTATCTTGACAGGAATTTGGTACTTTTTAAGATGCTGAGAATGGCATCCATACTGGTAAGATAAAGGCCTGCTCGAAAGCCAGGCACATCCAACTCTAGGGTATGGTGCTCATCTCCCTTTATAGCTAAAGAGCCAGCACCATCTAGTAGCATAGGATAAACAAGGGATTCTCAACCTGCAGCCTATGGGCTGGATGTGGCCCATGCCACCATTCCATGTGGTCTACCACCACCACACTAGGAAGTGCCATGTGGTGGAGGGAAGAGCAAAATGGCTGTCCGGGAGCTTGGGTAGCCGGCTTTAAAAGGTTGAGATCTCCTGGGCTAAATTCCTACCTTGGCCCTTTCAGGGAATTACCTTGAGTCCTCACTCACCCCAAATGTATAGAAAAGCAAACTCCCATTTTGCTGATTGGGAATCATTAGCCAACCTACCAGAAAGTCCCAAAGCTGAGGAAGGCTTCTTTAGAGTTCCTGTACTGATTGATATCCTGTTGAGGGTTGGTAGTTCTAGCCAAATAACAAAGTAGATTTGAGGTTCAAGAAAATTATTTGTTTATTATTTATAATACTCATGAGAATTATCTTTTCATCTTATCTTAACAGGAACTTCACTGAAGGAGATCATCATCCAGAGTGACCATTGGAATGACAGTTGGTCCAGAGGTAAGAACTTTCACATAAAGTTGGAGGGGCTTGTGCAGTGTTGCATCATGGTAAATGTAGTACAAATTAGTTTGATGTTCTATCTTGACATATCCCCCCACCCCCCGCAGTTCATCACAATCAGCAACCCTTCCTTCCTGTCATGAGATTAACTTTCCTTCTTTTGTCTATGCAACAAGCCACATAGGAGCAAGCAACACAGAAATCCTGCCTCTAGTTCCTCTCTTAGCTCAGCAAACACTTCTTCATTTCCTGCTCTCACTTCCCACTAGTCCCTTTTGCTGAATATTTCCTTTTGTGCCTTCCTGATTTGCCTGCCTAGGTTGGTTTGTTTTTTACTTTTTCTGGTGTGCTGAACCATAGTAGGGAAAGGAGGGGAACTCCATGACAGTCTTACCCGCTGTAGACTTGTTTCCTTGCTCCATGCCATGACAGAAAGGTTCAGAAGCATTGAAGAAACCTCAGGGCAATGACATACAGTAGTATGCATGGGTTAGAAAATTAACTGACTTTAATTTGCTGGTTGTTTGGATATTTCACGTAACCAAAATACATGCTACTAACTGGGAGGGGGGAGAGAGCAATGGGATAGAGAAGCCATTCTGTTCCATTTCATAATGTTGCTTGCTTTTATGTAGATATGATAAGTCTCCAGGCAAAGAGTGTCCTAGAAAGACTTCTCAAACATATCCATTGTGGTTTACTTCTTTAAGAATAAATACATAAATGAATAAATCATTTCCCATTAAGGTGCTTCTTCCCTTGGATGCTGAATCCCTTGACACAGGGTTTCTCAACCTTGGGCCTCCAGGTGTTCTTGAGCTTCCATTACCAGAAGCCCAAGTCAACACACATGCTGATCAGGATTTCTGAGAATTGAAGTCCAAGAATAGCTGGGGGCCCAAGGTTGAGAAACCTTGCCTTGATATATAGGGTGGGCTGTAACCACAACCTAAGAGTTCTTGCAGTAGGGCTGGGTGATTTGTGGTTCACCGTCATCTCTAGCCATCATAGTCAATGGTGAGCCATGCCAGGATTACATCCATATCAAGAGGGATGCAAGTTGCTGATCTTTCATTACAAAATATTCTGTACATAACATTAGACAACATTAGAGAAGTTGGCCAGCCGCATTGATGGTCCACAGTAGGAGGAAGCCCCCATCAAAACTTTGGAGAGAGGCTCCCCACTGGCTCAAACCACAAGCCACCCCAGTTAATGATGGAAAACCTGGAGCAGTGCTGTGTTATTGCAGTTATTTATGTAATATTTAAGGTGCAAGATATTTGATGTGCATAACAACTAGGAATGGGTAGCATGCCTTTTTGTTCAGAACTTACCCAAATACACACATTTCTTAATACACAATGAACAAAGCACTTAGAATGGAAACAATTCAAACCAGCAATAAAGTAAAACAGGGAGGCTCATTCAACCAGACGGAAAGCTTTACAAACCTGTTGGCTGTGCTGAACTATCACCATCTTAGTTTCCTCTTAGGATCATTTATCTAGAAGAGCTAAAGCCAGTGGTGGGCTTCAACAAAATTTACTACCATACTTTGGGTGTGGCCAATTCTGTGGGTGTGGCCAACTCTGTGGGCATGGCCAGGTGACTGGCTGGGTGTGGTTAAACTGCTGTATTTTAATCTGAGCTTTTGTGGGTCAAGTCCACTTCATCAGACCATTAGTTAGCAATTACACCTCAATGCTCTAATTTTCCTTTAAAGAGTAACTGCTGGCTCAGCCTCACCCCACTCTGGGCACCTGGACCCAGCAGCAAGGATCAATCAATCAATCAATCAGTTTAATTTATATCCCGCCTTCCTCAGCCGAGACCAACTCGAGGCGGCTAACAACATAATCCAACAAAGTAACAATAAAAAGATAATACAGAGAAACAACAAGTTCAAAATGGACAACAATCCAGATAAGCATAATATCATAATACAAAAACTACACTACATAATTAGATCATAAAAATGCAATAAATATAATTATACTACAGCAAACCCAACATAGCAAGACCCCCATGTCCACTGGAGAACAGTCGTAGGAGCTACCACTCCCCCAACAGCTTGGGGAAGGAGGTCCACGTCTCAGTCTCAACATGAGCCAAGGCAGCCACAGCAAGGAGCCAAAGACGGCGATGGTCCTGGGGCGGCGGCAGTCCTGGGCCTGGCCCAGCGGCCCACGGCCCTTTATCTCCCACGCAAGGGACGGGAGAGAAGGGCGGGGCCAGGTGTAGAGGCCGATGGAATGGCCCTCTCTTCGCCCCCACCGGGGCAGGACGCGCAGCGGCGGCAGGCTCACCCGGGCGCCCCTCGCCTTTTAAGTCCAAGGGCGAGGGGGAAGGCGGGGCCCGAGGACGCCGGCCAGGTGAGAGGATGTTGGAGTCATATCCGGAGTGGGGTGAGAGGAGGAGGAGGAGGTGGGCAGGGCAGGGCAGGGCAGTGGGTGGGGCCATCCAATTTTACTACCAGTTCTCCCGAACCTGTCCAAACCGGCTGGAGCCCACCAATGGCCAAAGGACAGGTAGATAAAAACTGGTCTTCTAGATATTGGGAATAGCATTATTTAATTAATTTAGCGGGTATAGATGGAGGTGAATGTGCTTTTGTCAGAAACAAAATGAGGGGAAGATGTATTCTTTTTTAAAATAAAAAAGGTGAGGTGGAGATTTTCATTTGTTGAATGAAACATTAGTTGGATCATATTATATCTAATCGTTGAACTTAAAGAGTAGCATGTAGTTCTTCTCTCCTCCTGTTTGACCTCTTCACAACATTACTGTAAAGAAGGTTAGGCTGAGACAGTGTGATTCACCCAAGGTGGCCCAGAGAGATTCATGGCTCAGTCAGTACTAGAACAAAGATCTCCCAAGCGCCCCGCCCAACCCTTTCCACTACACTTCACTGTCTCTACATTTAATGATGAGCTCTGAGGAAGATGCTTCTGACTTCCCATCTTTTTTGTGGATCCAACTCACAATCTCTCCTTGGCATTTCAACTCATTGCTCTGTGTTGCATTATCTCTGCAGAAGAGAGACAACGTTTGTGGGATCCCACCACATAGATTCATAGTCATCACTTTGTGACACAAGCCAAAAAAGAACAGGAACATGAAAAGACTCCCAAGAAGGCAGATTTAATTTTGGTAAGACATGAACAGAACAGCATGGGCTCTGGCTAAGGGAGGAACGTGAGCCATAATAGAAAACATTGATTTGGCTACAGCTAAACATCCTTACACATGCAAGCATATGCTGCCAATGCGCTTCCTAATTAAGAACAACATAAAATCATAGGAAATCCTGCAGCCTTCTCTTATTTATTTATTTTTTTGCAGGCTTTCCTGGAAGCTTTGGTGGGCCTGGCTCCATTTCTTGTGTTAAAAGAAAAAGCCCCAAAGCCCACATTAGAGCGTGTGCACACACAAAAAGTTAATTCGAAAGTAATGTTTTGCCAGCCATTAACAGTGTTGTCATTAAGAAGATTAATGTACATTCTTCTATGCATAACCAACTGCAATTTCCTCCCCTCCTTGCCCCTCTTAAACAACTCACTCCTATTAAAATCTAATGAGCACAGCGCCCGTTAAAGAATAACACCATTTCTGTTGGTGGAGGTGTCGTCTGTAATGTGTATCAAGTCCATCGGATTATTGCAGATCTAATTGAAGGGCAGATGGAAGAGAGAGAGAATGCAAGCGCGGCGCCAAAATGGCCGCCGCGCCCTTTGTGGGGGCCCCCCCCATAGGACGAAGGCATCCGGGTAGTTAGGGGCGTGGCCAGCTCCCTTATAAAAGGGGTGGCCATGAGGCAGCCGAGCTGCCATTTTGCGAAGCGACGGAGCGGAGAAGTTTTTCCCTCTTACCTCCGTCGCTTTTACCTTTCCCGGGAAGCCTTTTGCTTGCTGAACTCTCTCGTTTCGGCTTCCCATCGATTGGCAGAGATGCCCTTGAAGAGGAAGGCGGCTGCGAGCGCCGCTCGTGAGGTTCCCAGAGGGCCGCGGCCGCGCCTCCAAGCGGCCGCCTTTGCCTTGCATCCACCGGGACCGGTGGAATGGGGGTCTTTTTTCCCTGACCGGTGACTGCTGGCCCACGCATGGGTCCAGTAGGGGCTGCGGCCCTCGGCCCGCAAACGGTGGACACCGTTCCTGGTGTTGCCCATTCCGCTGGCCCTTCCTCCATAGGGGCGCAGCT
Organism: Bradypodion pumilum; assembly: GCA_035047305.1. NCBI lineage: Eukaryota > Metazoa > Chordata > Lepidosauria > Squamata > Chamaeleonidae > Bradypodion > Bradypodion pumilum. The sequence continues at coordinate 13,712,497 of JAWDJD010000012.1, read as the reverse complement.
CGCTCTGGGCCTTCCAACCTCCTTCCCCTGGCAGGTTGCTACATCGGCCTTCACGGGCCCGGGTGTGGGGTTATGGCCCTATTCGGGCCCCGGGGTACAGGGACCTGTACCCATGCCTGCAGTAGGCGGGCCGGCCGGCCCTTTCTCATTTCGATGCGTCGTCTGCTGGGCAGCGGCAGGCGACGGGACGGGTCGAGCTGCTCGAGGCGCATGGCACGACCTCGGCCACTGCCTCGCAGCTCCCCAACCTACAGGCCGGTGCGGGTCAGCCCCCAGTGATGAGCTCTACTCGGTCGTGAGCTCCGACGCCCCCAGTGGGCCGGAACCCCCGGTGGAGGCCGCCCGCGGGGGTGCAGCGTGTGAGTATGCGGTCCAAACTAGTGCACCTACACACGTGCCCATGTTGGGGGGGGGCTTTCCAAGGGCCTTGACCTCGCGTGGGTGGTGCGGCGGTACAGCCGCTGACGCCCCACCCGGCGACGACAACTACCACCCAGGGCCCCGTGGTGGGGGGGTGTTTCCTACCCTGAGGGGATCGTTTTGGGTGGCTGGGTTGGTCCAAGCCCCTTTGCAGATGCCCGCAGTCTCTGCGGTGCTTGTATCGGCCTTGCCGACAGCTGGGTATTCCTTACCGCTGGGTGACCATTTGGCACAGGCCACCAGAGAGTACATTTGGCGGGGGGAGTACGTGGATTTATTCTCACTCCTAAACGGAGGGCCCACCAAGGAGGAGAGGGGGGAGCAGAAGGGGAAGGATAGTAGCAGGCACGTCGTCGCAAGCCACCAACTACGTGGGCCAACTGGTTGCCGGCCTAACTCATAGGCATGGCAGTGTACCCTAGGGCCCGGCCGGATCTGGCAATTCCGATGGTCCAGTATTTGGACAATGTCTACCGGGCGATGGTTGACTTTCCGGGCCCATCATGGTTGGCTTGTGACGAGGAACGCCGTAGGCGGATTCCCCCGCACCCCGAGATTAGTTGGAATGGGCCATGCCAGAGGCAGTGGCTTTCGTACATGACGCCCACGCACCCTTTTCAGGGGGTTCCAGCCCGCCGGCTGTCCTGGACTTCCTTGTCCAATGGTTCCTACAATGGGAAGAATTGCAATTACAGACAGGTGTGTTCCACATGTGTTGGCTCCCATGCGGCCCCTGCCTGTCCCAGGCCTGGAGGGATGCGGGGCAGAGGGAGGGGCGGACAGGGGGCCTGGCAAGACTGCCGCAGATGGATCTAGTCCACCGAAGGGCTCCCTCCCCGATTAAGGTGGGCATGTTGGAGCGTTGGCTCACAGTGCACATGAAGGGAGAGGACGCGGGTTATCTCCTTCAGTGTTCTAAGCAGGGGTTCCTGATCCCTTTCTGGGTGATAGGTCCCCCCAGGATGCCCCCAATCTTTTATCCCTTAGGGGGAGGGAAGGGGTGGCTGCTGCCAGCTTTGACAAAAGGGTCTATGCGGGCAGGGTCGCTGGCCCTGTCCCTGCACCCCCGTCCCGGGGTGAATATTATTTCAATGATGCCGTGCCTTTTGGCTGTTCCATTTGGGCTCGGTATTCGAGCGTTTAACCACTTTCCTAGAGTGGGCTTCCGTCCGCAGGTCAGGGTCCCGGTCTGTAGCCCATTCCCTGGATGGTTTTATTCGGGGCTGAACGGGGCTGGGACACGTGCACACGTCTCCTCAACGCATTTCAGACGCTAATGGAGGAACTTGGTGTCCCTTTAGCGCCCGAATAGACCGAGGGCCCATCTTCACAGCTAGTATTCCTGGGGTGGAGAGTGACACGGTAGCACAGGCTCCTAGGTTGCAGCGGGATAAGGTGTCAAGGCTAGTGGCCCTTATCTCGGACTTGCTGGCCGAGCGCATGGCATCACTGAGGGAACTGCTGGTGCTACATAGTCACCCCAATTTCGCTGGCAGGGTCGTCGCAACGGGCAGGGCATTTGCTTGGCGCTTGTGCGACGCCATGGCAGGATTATCCAGGCCCCACCATAGGGTTAGACTTACCCGGGGTACCAGGGCGGACGTGCTTGTCTGGCCACAGATCCAGAGGGAGTTCAACGTGGTGTCATTTTGAGGTCTGGTCTCCTGGCTCCCCCTTGCTTTCAGATACAGTCCGATGCCCCGGGATCCCTGGGTTATGGGATGTACTTCAATTGGAAGTGGGCCTATGGTGGGCGGCCACCATCCTGGGCAGGCACGGGTCGCCTGCGTGGTCTCACGTATCTGGAATGATTCCCTATCCTGGGTGCTCTGATGTTATGGGGCAAGGAGTGGGCCAACCCGGTTGGGCAATTTTGGCGTGACGATGCGGCTGCTGTCCACATCGTCAATGCTCAGACTTCCAATTCGCCCGAGGTTATTGACCTAATGCGCTAGTTTGGTTGTGCAGCCGGTGCCTCAACGTTCTCTTCAGGGTCAGGCATGTCCCAAGGGTTGATAATGATATTGCTGCTGCTTTGTCCCGCCTGCAGATCTCCCGGTTCCGTGCCTCGGCCCTGGATGCGGAGGAATTTACCTCGCCACTCCTGGACGAGAGATGGAACGTTGGCAAGGAGGGGTGACCCGGGCGATTGGCCTGTCACTGGCGCCATGCATGAGTAAGGCGTATCACCACGCATTTAGTTCTTTCAGACCATTCTGTACCCAATTCGACTGCCAGGAACCTGGCCGATCCCAGTAGCCCATGTTCTGCGGTTCATGGTTTACCTGTATGCCCAGGGCCTTCCACTACGCACCATAGCATCAGCTGTCAGGGTTGGCTTTTGTGGCCAAAGTGGGAGGTCGTGTGGACGGCACCAATGACTTCCGGGTGAGACATGTTTTGGAGGGGTGGGTGCACGTGCGCGGGCGTTTCCCGGGCGACCGCCACCCGATTTCCCCAGGGGTTTTTTTTTTACCCAATTGGCCCGGGGCTGGCCTGGCCTCTGTTTTGATAGATGAGGCAGCCCATTTCATGCGGCTACTACGGTGGCCTTTTTGGGGGCGCTCCGCATCAGCGAACTTGAGATGCTGAATAAGGCGGATGCAAGATTTTCCCAAGGTTTTTTACCCAATTGGCCCGGGGCTGGCCTGGCCTCTGTTTTGATAAATGAGGCAGCCCACTTCATGTGGCTACAACGGTGGCCTTTTTGGAGCGCTCCGCATCAGCGAGCTTGAGATGCTGAATAAGGCGGATGCAAGATTTTCCCAGGGGTTTTTACCCAATTGGCCCGGGGCTGGCCTGGCCTCTGTTTTGATAAATGAGGCAGCCCACTTCATGCGGCTACAACGGTGGCCTTTTTGGAGCGCTCCGCATCAGCGAGCTTGAGATGCTGTATAAGGCGGATGCAAGGCGTAGGGAACTGGAACTCGAAGATGTCTGTCAGGACAATATTGGGCTCAGTTGGGGATATGCTCCCCTAAAACGAATCAGCACGGCGTAGGCAGTGGAGTAGACTGCTACGATGTTCATCGACAGACATCTGTCTGGTTGGTGCCCTACAGGATTTCCGTGCACTGTGTGGCACGCACCATGGCGCGTTTTTCTGTCACCGAGGTGGGTCTTCTATTACTAAATTTCAATTTGGGGGGTGCCGGGAAGGCACTAGACAGTGTTGGCCTATCAGGGGCTCGTTGCGGCACCCATTCGTTCAGGATAGGGGCGGCTTCTGCTGCAGTTGTTTTTGGGTACTCCAGGGCTTGATTACGCCGCAGGGGAAGGTGGGGGATCACAATGTTTTCAGTTTTGTCTTCGCCCTTCTCAACTGTGAGTACCAGTTTTAGTCACTGCACTGTCTCTCCCCCCCTCCCTTTTTACTTGACAGACCCTGGGTGTCGTTTTACACCGGTGACAGTAAGCCTGGTGGGCCGTAGCCACGTGCACAGGGCAGCGCGTTACGCTGCATGGGGCAGCGCGTTACGCTGCGGCGACAGAGTGGGACCCGACTGAGACAGGGTGCATCCGCACGTCCCAGGTGCTATGGTAAGCGCGGCATGTTATGGCGGGAACTGTTGCCATCCATTTTCTACATCAGGGATGCTGCCTCGCCCGATGTCCTGGTTACGTACCTTGGGGGCGATGGTTTGGGGCGGGTCACTGGCCTATCGCGGAAACTTGCGGTTCGCAGTGACCTGCCCTACTCACATTATGTGTGCCCTGCCACATCCCTCATGGGTCGGACATGATACCGCGGTACGCTTACAGGGGGGCGTTCGGCCTCGGGGCTCTCGACTGAGCCGACGCTCTGTGAACGGGGCTATTGCCCGGTTCCTTTTGACAAGGGCGGGGGATGTGTCATTAGCCTCCCCGCCATCAGTCTGCAAATTTACGAGCTTTACTCAGGGGATGGGGCCCATCTGTCGCAGGGAGGTATGGACCTCTGGATTAGTGGACTGGCGAGCAGGCCTGTCGACCGAGCTGACGGTCTTGGGGGGGGCGGTGAGCCTTTTTTGGAAGCCTCCCCGTGTGGTGGGTATCACTGGTAAGGTAAACATTATGACCCACAGGTATCCAGCAGGTTCGCAATTGACTGGACAACAATAGACAGGCATAAGTTGGTTAAACGTTGTCCGGTCAACGACGAACTAGGTGACGGGGTGATGGCGATAGCTAGACAGCATGCATCACCCCGTGATTACACGGATATGCGTCAGAGGGTGGGGTCATTAGTTAGATATTGACTACGGTCAACAATTTGTTTGTTGCCAACAAACAAATTGATACAAATTGATACATTGTAACCAATTGCCATTGGCAATTTTGGGGTGGTACCTTACCAGTGTTACTTCGGCCTGCTTGCCTTAAGAATTATGATTGGTCGTTTTTCCAATAGAAATTTATAATTCGGACTAGGGCATGAATCAATAAATGTGGCCCAATGCCGTTAACCACTTTTACCAGTGTCTGAGTCCGTTATTGGGGGGTGCACCTGCATTGTAAGCGCGGCGCCAAAATGGCCGCCGTGCCCTTTGCGGGGGCCCCCATAGGACGAAGGCATCCGGGTAGTTAGGGGCGTGGCCAGCTCCCTTATAAAAGGGGTGGCCATGAGGCAGCCGAGCTGCCATTTTGCGAAGCGACGGAGCGGAGAAGTTTTTCCCCTCCACCCCCTCCCTAGTTAACAGTGTGATATTTTGGTCGCTTCGGGGCTGGGTGGGAATTTTTGGCTGGGACCCACAATTGGCTCTCGGGTCCTGGTTTTTTCGCCCATCCCACACTGTTGCTATGGTTTGATATAGGGGTTTCTGTGATGCTGTTGACTTTGGTCACATGGGCGGGTATCACTGGTAAGGTAAACATTATGACCCACAGGTATCCGGCAGGTTCGCAATTGACTGGACAACAATAGACAGGCATAAGTTGGTTAAACGTTGTCCGGTCAACGACGAACTAGGCGACGGGGTGATGGCGATAGCTAGACAGCATGCATCACCCCGTGATTACACGGATACGCGTCAGAGGGTGGGGTCATTAGTTAGATATTGACTACGGTCAACAATTTGTTTGTTGTCAACAAACAAATTGATACAAATTGATACATTGTAACCAATTGCCGTTGGCAATTTTGGGGTGGTACCTTACCAGTCTTACTTCGGCCTGCTTGCCTTAAGAATTATGATTGGTCGTTTTACCAATAGAAATTTATAATTCGGACTAGGGCATGAATCAATAAATGTGGCCCAATGCCGTTATCCACTTTTACCAGTGTCTGAGTCCGTTATTGGGGGGTGCGCCTGCAAAACCCTTTCCCTTCTCAGACTGCAAAGTCTTGGCAACCCAAATGTATTTTATCACAATGCACAGATTAAAGGTAAAGGTTATCCTTGCTCAAAAGTCAGTCATATCTGACTCTAAAGTTCAGTGCTCATCTCTGAGCCAGTGCTGTCTGCTTCTGCAGATGTTTCTGTGGACACGTGGCAGGCATGACTAGACACCAGAGTGCACGGAAGACTGTTTACCTTCCTACCGAAGTGTTCCCTATTTATCTACTTGCAATTTCTTGTTTTCGAACTGCTAGGTTGGCAGGAGCTGGGACAAAAATGGGAGCTCATTTCATCCTGCAATATTCGGAAATCGAACTGCTGACCTCCCACCTTCCAGTCAGCGCCTTAGCTGGGTTGAAAGGATTTTTGTGGAATGCCCAAATGAGGCTTCTTTCATGTCCCCAAGAGTTGGGACAGAGAGGGCACTCAATACATCATGCAGCACCCGGGTCTTGAACTGCCTACTTGCCAGCCTTCCAGCTAACAAGGTGAGCTTCTTAACCACTGAGCCACTGCAGCCCCACTCTGTGATAAAGGGTGAGCAAAGCATCTGTATTGTTTTCTTTTACCATTCCTCCTCTTTGCCTTCCAGTCAACACTCTTCTTTCCTCTGACACTCTCAGGGAAGCCTACAGAAGATCCCCTCGCATTAGAGCAAAATCATCATTGAATTATTACCACCAACATTCACAGTTATTTGGATCATGCAGAGAGATTGCAGGAGACAAGTTAAACAGCTGCTCAAAAAGACTCGAGGCTCCAAACATTTTGAATCTTCAAATCAGTCATGGGTTTCTAAGTATCTCAGTTTCCCTTTTCCTTCTCTCTTTTTTCTCTCCTGCACATTGTGCCTTGTTGCTCTCCTCCTCTACATCTCCCTTGGCATGGGTGGGGGAAGGCTGAAAATACACAAGATCTAGACAAGAAGCAGACAACATCCAAACATGCTAATTGACCTTTTTTTTCAGACTATTGCAACTGCTTGTTATCCAGCTGTAACTAACTGGAGGGAACTTTGCAATGGAAACAGCGTCGAATAAGATCAGGCTTAAATGTTGTGGCTTTTTTCAGAAGCATTTATTCAGCAAGCTGTGCTTCCTGGTGTAGGTGCACTGGATGGTAACCTTACATTGTAATCATAGGAACCTAGGATGAGCTGTTGTTGGGACTGCAGTGGTGCAAGTAGCTAAGACACTGACTGGAAGGCGGGAGGGTCAGCAGTTCGATTCCCCGAGTACTGCAGGACGGAATGAGCTCCCATCTTTGTCCCAGCTCCTGCTAACCAGGCAGTTCGAAAGCAAGAAATTGCAAGTAGGTGGGAAGGTAAACAGTGTTCCGTGCACTCTGGTGTCTAGTCATGCCTGCCACATGACCATAGAAATGTCTGACGAAGCAGACAGCACTGGCTCTTCGGCTTTGAAACAGAGATGAGCACTGAACCCCAGAGTCGTATCCGACTGGCTTTTGAGCAAGGGAAACCTTTACTAGGGTGAGCTGTAGCCCATTTGACACCCAAGGCAACTGGTGCTGTCTCTAACTCACTCTCCTAGAAGGTACAGACATGAGCCCTCCATTCTTCTTTCATGTTCAGGTCAAACCTGCAAAAATAAATCCACCTTCTTGGCTTTGTCACTGGCCAAATTTGCTATATTTGCCGGTGTATAAGATGTATTGGAGTATAAGACACACCCTGTTTGGTGTCTTTTCCAGGAGACATAGAAGGAGTCGCAGTAAGGACTAACACAGGTTTATTGGTTGATGATCAGAACGAACATGTGGTAATGGCGGAGATACCTCACATTATATACAGTAGGACAATACATTTGAATCTGGCTGCATGGTAGCTCATTGGCTGCTACCGGCGTGACGTCATCCGGGTCACGCCCATCTTCGGTGGTGGATCGGTAGTAGTTTGCTGTTGCGGGGAGTTCCCGCGGCTGCAGGTGATTTGAGGAATGATAACCATATGAGTTGAACACTCGCAGCTGCCCTCTATAGGCAGCTTGCTCGCGTTCCTTTAACAGCTGGGTTACATTGTGATTGTGGCCAGGTTACATTCATACATTTCTTAAAGCGACAATGTACATACATATCAAGCAACATTGTACATACACAACATCCGTCCCCCCAAGGATGGGACGAAGTCCCTCAACCATTGTGGCTTGCCACACGTGCGCCTGGGGCGAGCGGCCGCTTGGCCTAACACAGGGGAGCCTGGCTCTGCGGAGTCCTGTCCTGCAACGGAAAGGGGGGACTCGTTAGTGGCTCGGTGTGGGCTCTGTGGTAACCTTGCATTGGGGGACGGGAATGGAATGAACAGTTGGGAAGTGAACTCCTGCCTACCGCTTGAGGAGCTAGGGGTCCCGCCAGCACGAATCTCGGGACCGATGAAGAGACCCTCGTGGACTCGCCACCCCCCGTTCCCTGCCTGGGGGTTCCGGGGACTGTGGTGGTTGGACTCCCCCCGATGCCTGCCTTGGGGGTGTTGGTCTCCGGGGAGCTGGAGCTATGGTATATTCTAACACAAAAGGACTGGGGGGACTGGAGGTATCAGGGGCTGAACTGAAACCCCTCTTTTCGCTAGGACGGGTGGGGGACCACTCCGCTACACCCCCTGGTACCGTAACTCATAATCGTCATCAAACTGATCCCTCTCTTCCAAAGTCTCCTCCTCTGTGGCTGAGAACCGAGGATATGCATTTGTATCCCCGGGTTCCGCCGTGTCTCCCCCTTGGGTAATGCGGGTGGGGGAGGACCCTAACGCTGAATCCCCTTCACTAGTGACCCGCCTTCGGAGTTGGTCGGCGTGCCTCCTCCAGAGTAGACCCGAGCTAGTCTCGACCCTGTAGGACACTGACCCCGTCTGCTCGATGACTGTCTCTGGGACCCACGCTGGCCCTGACGCCGCGTAGTTCCTGCAGTGAACTGGGTCCCCTGCCGAAAAACTTTTGGAGCTCCCTTCCCCTATATTTATGTTTCTCCCTTCATCCTCCACCCTGGACGGATCCATCCGGTCAAAAAGTGTTACCGGACGCCTCCTCATGAGGAGTTCGGCTGGGGAGAATCCTGACGCTAAGGGGGTTGTCCTGTAACAGATGAGGAACTGGCACAAATGAAGGTTCAACTCACCGGGACCCATGCGCCGCAGTGCGTCTTTCGTAGTGCGCACTTGGCGCTCTACCTGACCGTTTGTGGTGGGGTGAAATGGGGCAGCGGTGATGTGCCTGATGGCATTCCGCTCAATAAACGTCTTGAACTCTGCAGATGTGAAGGTACTAGCGTTATCGCTAACAAGGACGTCTGGCAGGCCGAAACAGGCAAAAAGCTTGCGCAACTGCTTGATGGTTGCGTCGGAGGAGGTGCTGTTCATAGGGATTACCTCCAACCACTTGGAGTAGGAGTCAACTACCAGTAGAAACATGGACCCGCGGAAAGGGCCAGCGAAGTCGACATGGATCCGGGACCATGGCCCGCGGGCCGTATCCCATTCCCTATGGGGTAACCGGGACTCCTCGGGCCGAGAGCTCTGGCAGCTCTCGCACGTGCCCACTAAACGCTCTATGTCCCCGTCTATCTGGGGCCACCAAAAGAAACTCCTGGCCAGAGCCTTGGAGCGCACGATCCCGGGGTGACTGGTGTGCAATAGTCTCAGTACCTTGGCCCTCAGCTTCTCTGGGATAACTACCCGCTGGCCCCAGAGTAAGCAGCCCCTTTCCAGTGACAGCTCTACTCTGCGCCTAAAAAATGGCCTGAACTCTTCATCGGGGGGAGTCGTGGGCCAGCCCTTCCTAACCCAGGAACTAACTTGGGCCAGCATCTTGTCGGCCGCCGTGGCTTTGGCGAGGTCGGCCGGGACAATGGGGGGTGAGTCGAGAGACTCGATCAGTAGGACTTGGTGATCCTGTTCTACCTCGCATGTGGGGTCCCCTACACTTGGGAGGGGAGATCGGGACAGTGCGTCCGCATGGGAGATCTCCTTCCCTGGGCGATAGACCAGCTCATACTGGTAGGCGTTGAGGAAAATGGCCCAACGCAGCATTCTGGGGGATAGAATTTGCGGTGTGGGTTTGCCGGTAGTGAAGATCCCCAAAAGTGGTTTGTGATCGGTCACTACCGTAAACTCGCGGCCGTATAAAAAGTCATGGAACTTTTTCGTTCCGGCGATGATGGCTAGGGCCTCCCTATCAGTTTGCGCGTAATTGCGCTCGGCCTTTGAGAGGGACCTAGAGTAGTACGCTACCGGGGCTTCCCTCCCGCTTTCCAACACGTGGCATAGGACCGCCCCCACCCCCACTGGGGACGCATCACAGACTAAAACCACTGGTTTTTTCGGGTCGAAATGGGTCAGGACAGCGTCCGAAGACAGGAGTGACTTAAGCTCCTTGAATGCTCTCTCCTGCCTGTCCCCCCACCGCCAAGCCGCGTCCTTTTTGAGCAGGGCGTGCAGTGGCTCCGCGACCGATGCCTTCCGAGGCAAGAAGGTATGATAAAAATTTAGGAGCCCTAGAAATGACTGTAGCTCCGGTTTTGCGGTGGGGCGAGGGGCGTTCTTCACAGCTGCAACCTTTGACTCAGAGGGTTTGATCCCGTCCGGGGTTACCTTAAAGCCTAGAAACTCAACCTCCCTCACAAAGAATATGCATTTGTCCCTCCTCAATCGAAGACCTGCCCTCTCGAACACTGAAAGGACCCCATCTAGCCTCTTTGCCAACTCTAATTCGCCCCCCGCCGTTATCAACACGTCGTCGAAGTATGGGAGGACGCCTGGAAGCCCCTTTAAAAGGCGTTCCACGAGGGATTGGAAAATTCCGGGGGCCGAATTCACACCGAACTGAAGGCGTGTTACCTTAAACGCCCCCTTGTGCGTCACTATTGTTTGCGCGGCAGCAGCAGCCGGGGTTACAGAGAGCTGCTGGTACGCCTGAGCCAGATCTAACTTGGCGAAACACTTCCCCCCATGTAACGTGGCCAGCAAGTGGCTGACCACGGGCACTGGATATGCATTTGGCCGAATGGCCTTGTTAATGGTATATTTATAGTCTGCACAAATCCTGACTTCCCCGTTCGACTTAAGGGCTGTAACAATCGGCGTTTCCCACTCCGCCGAGTCAACTGGAACCAAAATCCCCTGCCCCACCAATTTGTCCAGTTCTGCCTCGATCTTGTCCTTTAGGGCGAAGGGCACCCTCCTTGGTTTGAGGCGGATGGGCCGGATTTCTGGGTCCAGCTCGAAGGAAACCGGGGGCCCCTTGTATTTCCCGAGCCCCTTCTTGAAAATGTCCGGGTGCGCGTTACACACGTCCCGCATTGGGTCAGTCTCGATGGCGTTAATGCTGGACAGTTCGATTCCCAGGGGAGCAAACCACTGCGTTCCCAAAAGGCAGCACCTCCCCCCTTTGAGGACCACTAAGGGCAGTTTCTCGGAGTAGTTCTTAAACTTCACCTTGAAGTTTCCCACCCCCAACACCGGGATCCCATTTCCCTGCACGTCCCGTAGGTGTGACCTCATGGCCCGGAGCTTGGGCCGCTTATCTGGGGGAATACGCATAAACTCCTTTTGGGACAGGATGGAATAAGATGACCCCGAGTCTATCTCCATCCTCACTGGGACCCCTTGCAACAGTACCTCTACGAAAAACCGTCGGTGCTCCAGGCCCACGCGGTTCACGCCTTCCTCGCTGTAGCTGGCTGCGACCTTCCTGGTGCCGGCCGCCTTCCGTTGGTGCGTCTGGGGATGGCTGGAACTCCCCTTGTCCTCGACTCGCCCGCGCCTGCATACTCGGGTGATGTGCCCCTTTCGGCCGCAGTTGTGACACTCGGCCTTTCGAAACGGGCACCTCGTGCGGTCGTGGGACGCCCCACAACCGTCGCAACGGCGGTCCTGCCATTCTCGGGCCTGCCGCTTCTCACCATGCTTCTTGATCCTCTGGACGTCGTCGTCCTCGCTGGAGTAGGGGTCCGCTGTGGTGGACAACTCCTCGGACGACGTTGGTGTGCCGGCGGGCGGCTTGGGGGCCCGCCAGGCCGCCTTCGCTGGTGTCCACCGGGCCGCCTGTACTGGTGACTTGGCCCTCTCAGACGCGGCCCCTTGGGACTTGAACAGTCTCACCCCGCTCCTGGCCTCCTCGGCTGCTTGGGCCTCCCGCAGTACCTCGTTGAATGTGAGGTGTTGGTCGCGGGTCATCAGCCTCCTCTGCAGCTCCTCGTCCCTCAGACCACATAACATGCGGTCACGGAGGGCCTGGTCCAGGTCATCCCACTGGCAGTGGACCGCCGCAAGCCTGAGGGCCGCCACGTAGGCGGACACGGATTCGCCCGGTCGCTGGTCTCGCCTGTGAAACGCGACCCGTGCTGGGAAGATCGAGACGGGCGGCTGGAAATGCTCACCCAGTCTCTCCAGGATACGGTCGATGGGGACCTCGTCTACCTTCCGGGGGGCCACCAGGGTCATCAGGATCCGCAGCGTGGCCAGCCCCACTTGGGTCAGGAAGTGGGAGCGCATCTTCGCGTCGTCGTCGACACCCGCGGCTTCCATCGCGTGCCGAAACTGGCACTCGTAGAGCTCCCATTGTTCGGGCTCGCTCACATCGAACTGGTACGCCTTGACCTTGGGATTCGCCATCGATCCCACCTTCGTCGCCAATTTGGTGTCTTTTCCAGGAGACATAGAAGGAGTCGCAATAAGGACTAACACAGGTTTATTGGTTGATGATCAGAACGAACATGTGGTAATGGCGGAGATACCTCACATTATATACAGTAGGACAATACATTTGAATCTGGCTGCATGGTAGCTCATTGGCTGCTACCGGCGTGACGTCATCCGGGTCACGCCCATCTTCGGTGGTGGATCGGTAGTAGTTTGCTGTTGCGGGGAGTTCCCGCGGCTGCAGGTGATTTGAGGAATGATAACCATGTGAGTTTCGCAGCTGCCCTCTATAGGCAGCTTGCTCGCGTTCCTTTAACAGCTGGGTTACATTGTGATTGTGGCCAGGTTACATTCATACATTTCTTAAAGCGACAATGTACATACATATCAAGCAACATTGTACATACACAACACCCTGTTATTACCAAAATAGCCCACCAAAGGCCACTATACACAGTACAAGACACACTCGGGGGGGTGCATGGGCGGTCTTATACGGCAGCAAAATTCTCATTGGTACATGCTTCCGGTAGTATTTGGCAGACCAGCAAACAAACCAGATTCTTTATTCACATGGTGTGTAATGTCTCCAGCAGCCCCCATTTGAGCATTTTTGGTGTTACATTTAAGGACTCCAACCCTTGGAGTCTTCTAAGTGACATAGGGAAGGTTGGGTTCCTTTGCCATAACCCCCTTTAATGTTATTCTTTGTCCAGTGAGCTCCTTCCTCCACCTTCTAATTTAATTTTGTTCTTACATACCCTCAATAATGTTTATCCTTCCATTAAACCAAACCCTCCATTTAAAAAGGAGGAAGAAATTTATGCTTTCAAAAATATGGAAAGTCAACGGGGTTGGCAAATAGTGCTCTTATTTTCATAACACTTGCTACATAGAAATATAAAATGGGAGCAAAATGAGAAAGCTAAAGGGGAGGGAAGACAATGAAAAAATCCATACTTTTCTGATCTTATTCCATATAGCTGGAGGGTGACTTCAGAAACCAGATCCTAGGTGACTCCTCTCTTTGTTTTCCATCAGCATCTGAATCCGTTTTTGGGAAACAATCATATGTTTTTTAATTTAATGGAATGCATGCATTGTGCCTCATTCTCTTTCTGCTTCATCACTGCACCTCAGTTTCCTCCTCTTCCACCCCCTTCAGTCTATTTATTGCTTATTTTGTTTTGTTTTTTGGCTCCTTTTCACTTTCCATTTTTCATTATTGGTTCTTTACAATCTTATGTTTCCTAACAACACTACCCCCACCCCCACCCCTGGACAACCTCCACCCTTCTTCTTTCCTCTCCCAGTTGTTCTCATCTGAGGCCCCCAAATTTCCCTTGGCTAATGAAACCAGAGATGCCCAGTTCCTTTGGCTTTTGTAATCCAGCTGTTTCCTTTTTCAGTATAAACTCATCTTTATTCAGTGAAGTTCCTGAACAAGGCTGAGTTGGCTTTAAAAAAGGGGGTGGGTGGATGCATTTGGTGATAGCAGAGGTGTGGCTGTTAGGGAACAAGATTTGCAGTGGAAAATTGTCCAGTGCAATACCAACCAGGTGTTCTCTAAATAAATTTGTGTATTATGCAGACATTCACATGTAATTATTGTTAATAACATCACCCTGATTACTGTTGCTATTATTGGTAATACTATTAGAATCATCAATGGCAATACTGCCCCATAACACTTAGAGCACTCTATGTGCAGTTCACAAGGTAATTAGCATTTTTGCTAGGTATTTATTTTACCAACCTTAGAAGGATGGAAGTCTGAGTCAACTTTGAAGCCTGTCAGTATCGAACTCACAATGTTTGGGCTGCAGAACAGCAGTTTAACCACTGTGTCGTCGTCATTGTCATCTTCTTATTCTTTTTCTTCATCCTCATCCTCTCCAGAGAGTTTACAAGTAAATATAGTTTTGTGTAAGGAGTTACTTTTTTGTAATAAGTAATGCCACCAGTAGTTCTTTTTTATGTGCAACAGGTAATACACAAGTTGCTTAGTTGTAATATGGAACCTCAACTTACTTTCAAAAGTTACCTTTGAGGTTTATATTTAGAGGCATTTCAAGGAGTTTTTCCAGGTTTGGAAGCCATTGTTTTATGAATCTTTTGTCCACAAAAATAAGTGTTCCACTTTTTATCTTTTGTATTTGTATTAATATTTCCAAGGTCAAAAATGGCCACTAGGGGGCAATGGAGCATACATAGTGTTTTCACAAAAATCAGTGGGATAAATTATTTGCAAGATTGGAGTGACATTAAAAATGTCATTTGGGCTAACAAATGTATACAAATGAAATCAGTCAGTCAGTCAGTCAGTCAGTCAGTCAATCAATACAAAGATTATTTCTAAAATGTGATGTTCAGAGCTGTGAAGTCTCCCAGAAGTGTAACCAAGCCAATGCAATGTGGTTAAAATAAAACCATGTAAATGGCTGAATTCCTGTTGCTGAGCATAAGAAAATTTGTACTTTACAGTTTGTTCCTACCTGGTAAATAAAGATTTCCAGAAGTGATTCTTAAGGCTGCACACGCATGCTAGCCTGGGATTCCTGCCAATGCATTACAATATTAAAACCCTATTAAACAAATTTAAAAATAAAAAATACAATTGGATTAAAAACAATTTAGAAGTAAGTACATTACTTATAATATTAAATATTAAATGAAACAAAATGAATCCTGTCCTTCATCAGATGTGAGAAGTCTACCTCAATGGAAAGACCTTTGTCTGCTGCAGGAGAAACCAGAAGGTTTAGGATCAAACCAGTCCACTTGTGAAAAGAGCTCGATAGCCCTGAAATGCAGTGAGAAGGTCCTCTCTCTGGTCCTCACCAAATAAGACACTAAACACAAGCCTTTTCTAGAGACCCTAAAATCTAGGCAAACTTATATGAGAGATTTCAGATCTTCACATAATCCAGATCCAGGTCACATAGGACTTTACAAGCTCTTTAAAATGCACCCAACAATAAACTGGAAATTAATGAAGATGCTAAAGAAAGCTGCTATACTATTATTGAATACAAATCAACAATTTGATTCACAGCTGAGAATAATTTTTGCAACCCTATTATGACATTGCAAATAATCGGTCTGTGAAATTTTGCTGCATCCACTGATCAGATGACCTACTGTTTCATCCTTCTCATTACAAAGCTGGCATTTGCTATTGTTTGATATGTGCTGTATTTTTGTCTTCATGCAATTTGTTAGCAAAACTTGTTCCTGAGCTGCCAAGATAAATCCTTCTGTTTCCTTCTTCAAAATTCCTGCTCTTAACCATCTCCATGTCAGCTTTGGGTCAGCCTTGCCTTCTATGTTTTTAAAATATTGACCATGCATAAGCTTGTTTTTCCAGTTTGCAGCTCAACTTTCTATTCTTTCCTTTCTGTATTCAGCATTCTTCTTCACTGTTTTTAAAAGTCCTCCATTGTTCACTTCCTGAAGCATAGGCTCTTCACTTTTCCTAATGTAGTCATTCAAGCTATGCTTTTCTGCCTCTACTGTCTGTAGGAGTCCTCTGTAGGAGTCCTCTGCCACCCTCAGCTTTTGGTAAGCACAAATGATCAACATCACCTTTTGAGTGTAGGGCATAATGCATAGTCATTAGCTTCCTTGTTTTTCTGTCTAGGTTGTCTAATTCCATTTGGTCCAATCAATTATCCCAGCTGAATATTTTATAACAGACACTGCCAAGGTATTAATTGCCTTGATTATATTGCCTCCACTCAGTATTGACCTCAAGATTTTCTGGACCCACTTTATGTATTTTGTAGATTAGAATTATGTAGTTCTTTTGACTTGTTTGTGTAGCAGATCAGAAGCTTCCAGAAATCCCAGGTACTTGTATCCCTCTTCTGATATTATTGCTTTAATACATTATTCATTATCTAACTCAAATCCATCATCTTTGACCATTTTGCCTGCCTTAACAGTAATTGCTGTGCACTTGTCAATTCCAAATTGCATTCCAATGTCTTTAATAAATTTATTTGTAGTTTCCAGCAGTATATATAATTCTGCTCTTGGCTTTCCAAACAATTTTAGATCATCCATATAGAGCAAATGTGAAACCTTCACTCCTTTCTTAGCCAACTCATAGTCACAGTTTGTTCTATTTAGAATAGTTGTCAACGATGCCATTGATAAGACAAATAGTAAAGGTGATAGTGAGTCACCTTGAAAAATTCAAAACTTAATTTCAACTTCACCAAATTCTTCTTGTAAAGCCATTAACTTTACTCGCCATAGCTTTATTGAAGTCTTCATGAAACATTGAATGTTGTTGCTAATTCCAAAAATGTGTGAAACTGATCAAATGCCTTTTTATAGTTAATCCAAGCTATCAATTAATTTGTTTTTCTTTGAGTTCTTCAAAACCAATTTGTCAATTAATAGCTGCTCTTTGGTTCCTCTGAGGTTTTTGCAGCACCCTTTCTGCTCTACAGGCAACAAGTTGTTGTTTTTCAAATGTCTATATATCTGGTTTGCAACTACTGGTTTGCGGTTGTCTGTGAGTAATTTGTAAGTTTTTTGGTAGACAAATTATGGGTCTGTAGTTTCCAGGCTCATTTCCCTTTTCTTTACCTTCCGGAATTAGCAGTGCCCTTCCAGTTGTTAACCATTTTTCATCTACTGGTGTTTCCAAAGCCTGATTCATCTGGTGTGCCAATCTTGATGTACGTTTGTTAGCGTTTTTAGCCATAATCCATGGAGTTCATCTAAACCAGGAGCATACCAGTTTTTGATCTTCTTTGCTTGTTCTTGTACGGCTTCTTTTATAATCTGAAAATCTTCCATTTTGGATGCTTTTTTAAGATTTTCAACCTGCTTGATCCATATTGCATTTTCATTATGCTCCTTATTGTTTTCCCCAATGCGCTGATTGCCTAGCAGAGGGAGTTGAGCCACATAGTCCATTTTTCAATGAATGCCCAGGAGCCATAGCGTCCTTCCTGGGCTTTGTTAATCCAGGCGACGACTGAGCTGTCATGGGATTAGAATTATATATTCTCATCATATTCAATGGGTTGTGGAAAAGATTTAGTCTGGTTCTTATGAACACGCAACCACCACCACCACCCCGCATCAAGGTACTGCTCCTTGGGGGGGGGGGGTATTCTATTATTATTATTATTAGTATCATCATCATCTATTTGGGGACTAATATTGGATTTCCTTTGCAATAACAACCACGCTGTTGTCTGATTATCTCTTTTGACCTTCTCTTCTCATTGCCTTTTTCTTCCCAAAACTCTTCTTCTGCATGGATCAGTTTCTTAGTCCCTTGTTAGAAAGGCTTCAGCTGTTTGTGTCAACCTCCTGTTCTTTGGGGCAGAGTTTAAAAGGGCACCTGCCTTCCCTAATAACTCTGAGCTGTTTGTGGTTTCAGCTATGTAAATCTCTTTATCCAATCAATCAAACCTGAAATAAAATACACACCAATCTGATGCTCAGATGGCCCAGAAATCCCAAATCGCGAGGGCGGCTTGGCAAGTTGTAATGAAGCAGAAGGTTTGTTTTCCATTGACCTCCTTCTCCCCTCCCTTTCCTTGGTCCTCCCACCGGAGACAGGGTGCAAGAAGATCTCTGCCAAGCTTATTAGACTGATGCTCTTGGGGTGGTTGAGTGGGGAGGTCTGTGCCACATGGCACAGCTGCCTTGTACGAATGAAGTGAGAAAGAGCCAGTGGAGAGGAAGTTTCACCAAAATGGTTAACAGGGCTCATCCAATGACATTAGCTTTCTAACTAAATTCCATGATGTCAAGGGCACTGTGGAGATTAAAGAGGGATTAAGGTCTTCTAGCCAAACCAAAGCATCACACTAAATTGACTTGAGTTGGCAGCTTGTAAGCTCAAGTTGGCAAGTTTTCACTAACTAATCATATAAAATCCAGGTTGGCAGTGTTAGTTAGACAGAGCTTTTGTGGGGGCCTGAAATATTAAGCTTTTGAGGTGGAATATTAAGCTTTTGTTCAAAGTTAGGGAAAGGAAAGGAGGAGAATTTGGAGGAAACCTCTGCCCATAGAAGACCTCCAGGAAGAGGTCCAAATGTGAGCAGATACTGGGATTTGTACCACCAACAAAGAGCAGAAAAGACACAAGTGGAGAGGGGAGGAAGGCAGGCCTCCACCCTACTAAATCTGACCTAGACAGTTAGAGCCCATACAAAAGGAATGCTGGCATGCATTCATAGTCATACATACCCTCTCTCTTAATGGCAAAAAGATTAGTAAACTAAGAGCATGTCAAGACTAAGCATTTGGAGCTTCCAGAAAAGCAGGGCATACAATGCCGGAAATGCTACAGGATTGTGATCTTCTGATTAGCATTTTCCCCACTGGCCACATGAACTGAAAGCAAATTTGAATCTGTTCAGAGTTCCTCCACTCCCAAATCTGTAGGGTTTTTTCCCCCTCTGCCACTGGGGTCTGCAGTTTGTTTGTTTTTTACAGTGGATCCATTCAATTTCTGCTTGAGTTGATGCAGATAAAATACTTGCAGAATGATTGAGAAGCACTACCGGCGCAGTGGTTAAACTGCTGCCAAAACATTGTGAGTTCAGTTCTGACGGGAGCACAAGGTTGACTCAGCCTTCCATCCTTCTGAGGGTGGTAAAATGAGTGCCCAGAATATTTGGGGCAAAATGCTTAATTACCTTGTGAACCGCCCAGAGAGTGCACTAAGCTCTATGGGGCAGTATATAAGTGTAAAGGCCATAGCCAACTCTAAGGTACAGTGCTCATATACATTTACAGCCAAAAAACCAACACTGTCTATGACTGAAGACATATCCATGGTCATGTGGCAGACATGTCTAGACATCAAAATGCTACCTCTTTATCTACTTGCAATTTCTTACTTTTGAACTGCTAGGTTGGCAGGAGCTGGGACAGATGACAGGTGCTCACCCCATCATGCACCACTTGGGTCTTAACCTGCTGACCATCGATATTAGCATCTTAACTACTAAGCCACCGTAACCCTTCAAATTTCATACCTCAGTTCTAATTGCTGGTTATCTTTAGTATAAAACCCTATGAATGTCAGATGGAAGGATAAGGCTTCATGACAAAGACAGGCTTCCTCGCAACCTAATTTACCACCAAGAAAAAAAAGGCAAAAGGTAACTAGGAGTGAAAAAAATGCAAAGTATGTGTATTTTGACTTCATTCCTATTGCACCTAGAGAGGAGACAATGGTTGGTAGGCTTCTTGTTTGTGTGTTTCTTTTTGAGCTGTGCTTGTTTATGATTCTAGGAAGGCTGTCTCTTCTTTTAATGGATCATTTTAATTGCAGATCTTATCGGTGGTAAATACAAATTTCAACAGATGTTGCAGTAGCTGCTCCCGGGACTATTTGGTTGGAGTGTTTGTGGAAGAAATTTTAAGATTTAAAATAAATAAACATGTGGATTTTAAATGTACACAGAGACTCATGCAACCCCAAGAGAAGGTAAAGCTTTATTTTCCAAACACTCAAATAAGAGAGTTATCCATCGAACAGCTGATTTGCTCTTTGCAGTTGTAGTGCAGAGGGTGGGACTTTTCTTTTAAAGTCATTGCCGATGAACCTCATGACACAAGATCTCTCTCGCCTTTCCTTTGGATAGCTCTGAAGGATAAGGCCAGCCTGTAATTTCCCCCAGAATGAATGACAGGACATGGTGGCAAGCTTCCATCGCCAGCACCTGTGCCTGCCATCTGACACCAGGGTCTCTGCTGCCTGCCTGCCTGCCTCCTGCCTCCTCCATGTCTAAAGGAATGGCTATATCAAGCCAGTGAAGAAGCATTCCAACAGATTATGAAGTTCAACTATTCTGGCCCCTGCTGTTCAGAAGTAACTGAACCTTAGCAGAATTTCACACATGGTCCTCATAGACCTGGGAGGGGCATGGTTAGGGTGGAAGGGGGGATAGGAGGGCTATTGGCACACTGATGCTAGGCCAGTAGCTTTTATGACAGGGCTTCTTTCTTGTTCATTTGAGAAGCGGAGCTCCCCATGGGCCTTGGAAATGCGATGACTAGGTCGAGTGTCATTGCAGCAACAACTGCTGAAATAAAATCAATCAGTGAAATTTGGAATTAGCACGGGAAAGATTTTGATGAGAAACCTTGGGAAGATTCCAAGGGTTTAGCCATTCAGTTTCATGACCCAACCCAATTTCATCGCGGTGTTAAAAACAACCTCTTCACTTGAGAGGGAAAGAACCAGAGAGACAACGTTAAAATCTGTCCAAATTTTCATATGGCAGTTTTGCAATTGAGATTCTTACGGAGTCAGAATCTGGGATTTTTCTCTTGCTTGGTGCCTCTATGTGAATGGTACTATGTCAATGATACAACCCTCTATGTCAGTGATGGTCAACCTTTGCACTCCAGGTGTTCTTGGACTTCAATTACCAGAAGCCCAAGTCAGCACTCCTGCTAACTTGGCCTTCTGGGAATTGATGTTCAAGAACACCTGGAGTGCCAAGATTGGCCATCACTGCTCTATGTGAATATAGACCATCTTGACTTCTGTCATTGATGTCAGCATTCAGGTTGCCCTTTCCTATGTATAGCTCAGAATTCTTTTTCCTGCTGGCAGTGTGGGTACAATATTGAGCTGCAATATCAGGCCATTTCCTAGCATTTTATATCATGGATACAAAAGCACTGTATTCCACATCTATAAACTTGTTGTTCAGTCGCACAGTCGATTCCGACCCTTTGCAACCCTATGGACCATTGCCCGCCAAGCACCTCTGTCCTCCACCATGCTCCTCAACCCGCCCAGCTCTGTGCCCATTGCATCTACAATACCATTTAGCCATCACGTTTTGGCCGCCCCTTTCTTTTGCCCTCCACCTTTCCCAGCATCAAGGCTTTCTCAAGTGAATCCTCTCTTCTCATTTGATGTCCAAAGTGTGTCAGCTTCATCTTTACTATTTGGCCTTCTAAGGAGAAGTCAGGGTTGATTTCTTCTAAGATCGACCTATTTGTTCTCCTCGCTGTCCAGGGGACTCTCAAAACTCTCCTCCAACACCACATTTCAAAGGCATCTATTCTTCTGCGCTCAGCTTTCCTTATGGTCCAGCTCTCACAACCATATATTACCACCGGGAATAAGCTATCCATAAGTATATGTTGTTCTTCAGGTTTTTCAGTTATGAAATGAGATATTTCCCAAGTAATTTCCTGCCACCAGTGTCCTCAAAAGGGAGTCTTCTCCTTCTCTTTCCTAATTCCTTCCTCAATTGGCCTGTATGTAGGTTTGTATAACAGAATGTATTGTCATGTACAAACAGTATATGTGAACACATGGTAGATAGTATATGTGTATGAGAGAGGAAAAGAGAGACTGTTATATATAAGCTTATATACCTGTATAGGCTTAGGAGTGGTTAAACTGGAATTTATAATTTTGAAAGATAGAATAAATTGTGTTTAGGCATGTGATATTTTCTCAAGAACTACCAGTCCCAGAGTTGCTTGCAGAAATTGCTGTTGGTTGAGGTAAAATGTAATAATAATAATGAAGGAGATTGATCCAGAGACAGTGAGAGCCAGTGCTGTTGCTAACCGAGAAGTTATAAAGTAGTCATTCCCCCTGAATGTGACATTACACCAAAGTAGCAAAATAATCATTGGTCTTTCTAGATCATAAAAACTTTTCATAGCATGGACAATTGCTCATCTTTCTAAATATGATTGTCAGTAAAAATAAAAATAAAACTACAACTTCCTCCTTTAAATAACTATTTATGGGGGCGTGGCTAAGATGGCCGACGAGTAACACCTTGATCCGGACGCTCGCGCTTATCAATGGGGTAATCGATGGGAAGGAGTGAAATCGAAAAATTTTAAAGTGGTAATTTCTGTGGCTAAGACTCCTGCTTGCCTTTTTGGAAAATTTCAGGAAGTTTTGAGGTCGGATGGTCGAGGTTTGGGAGGTTTTCCTTGGCGGGTGAGGCCTGCGATGGCAGTCGCGGCTTTTCTGCCGAGGAGCCGAGAACAGGACCAGCAAGACTGTGGAGGAATACTGGAATTGGCAAGAAGCTGTTTGGCTTGAAAACAACTGCATGTAAGTGCATGAAAGGACATATGGAATATTAAAGCTTAAAGTTGGCTGGGGGTTTTGTTTAGGAGAGCCTGGACTTTGAAATGGAAATGGGTGGAAGTATTTGAAACCGAGTGGCTGTTTCGTTAATGGTGGCGGTCCTGGAAAACGAAAGTGATCCTGTCTGGGTTTTTGGCTTTTTCGCATCCCAGGAGAACCGCGGCACGTTTTAGCGATAACAAAGTGGATTAAAAAGTATCATCTGGGCTATAATATTGGAAGGTAGCAGTGTGTTTCCCAGATTGAAGCGTGTGGTAAAAGTTTGCGGTTCCACAGAAGAAGAAGGGGGGGTTTCAACTCCCCGAAGTTAAGGAAGCTGCTGAATAATGGCGTTTTGATCTGTCCGCCTCAAGAGAAGGTTTAATAGGGCTCTTTTTTTGCTCCTTCACCGTGTGGATTACAAATACTTTTTTTCTTTTTGAGTATACAGCTTCTCACGCATTTTTTCCTTTCCTGCTTGGATTTTGGGCTTCCTTTTCCTTTCATCTCCCCCTCCCTTTTTTTTCGGCGGCTTGGACTTAAACGAGAAGTTTTGGGTGACTGTTTCCTTGGAGCCTTTATTTTTGCAGTTTGGAAAACAACCAGTTGGATTGCTTGCCTTGGGGAAACGGATTTGCTGTGGATTTTGCTGCCTGTTGGGAGTACATTTTGATTCCTTCTGCCTTTTTTTGGAGTACAGTATTTAAATTGGATTTCTTCCTACATTCAAGTTTTCCTTCTGCACTTGTGGAACCAGGGGTTGCAGTGTCTCAGGCTTTATTTGATTGGCTAATCTCCACAACGTTCTGCAACATTGGACTTCGATATACTGTATTATTATGGATAAAGGTACAAGAGGGAAAGCAAAAGAAGAAGAACCAGTTGTCAAGCCCAAGAAAAAAGAGAAAGTACCAATGGAAGAAACATCTCAGTCTTCATCTCTCCCTACAGTGTCCTATGATCAAACCCAAATTATGGTGGAAATTGGCAAGTTGTTTCAGAAATTGGAGAAGAATGAGGATTCAAGGGTGAAAGATAGAAAGGAAATGATGAAAAAGCAAGATAAGGTAGTATCATCTGTTGCAGATTTTTCAAAAAAGGTGGATTTAAGCTTGAAAAAAATTGAGGGAAATGTGA
The DNA here is from genome assembly GCA_035047305.1 of Bradypodion pumilum. Classification (NCBI taxonomy): domain Eukaryota; kingdom Metazoa; phylum Chordata; class Lepidosauria; order Squamata; family Chamaeleonidae; genus Bradypodion; species Bradypodion pumilum. Next base: position 13,688,883 of record JAWDJD010000012.1, on the reverse strand, counting down.
AATTGGTTCAAACTGAGGTAATTGCCATAAAAAATGAAATAAAAGGGACTCAGGAGGTGGTGCGGGAGAATAAGCTGAAATTGGATGAGCAAGAGAGAAGGATTGATGCTGTGGAAGATATGATGAGAAAGTAGAACATTGTGATCCGTCAGGTCATGGAACGGACTCCGGACTTGTTAAGAGAAAGAGTGGTTCAGTGGTTAAATGGTCTGAATATGGGAAAAGAATTTGTCCAGGAAGATTTTGTAAGTGTATTTCGGGTGGGCCCAAGAAGAGGGAGGGTAGTTCAAAGAAATGTGTTGGTAAAATTTGCAAATTGGGCCAATAAGCTAAAAGTAATGGCCCATCTGAAACGTGTTGGTCCTGATGCCCTGAAATTTGATGGTTCTGACGTAGAAGTTTATAATGATATCTCATTGAAAGAAAGAACGTGGAGATACAAGATGAGGCCTGTAACTAAACTGTTGATGAGTAAAAATATAAGGTATAATTGGAGATTTCCACAGCAACTGCACTTTTTTATGACAAAAGAATGCAAGTAATTGATGAAGGGGCCAACCCATTGGAGTACTTGAGTTTGTTGGAACTGGTAAAAATAGATTCGGAAGAATGCATAAATCTTAAGAAGAAATTGATGGAATCCGGAGCTTTGGGGAGGGAGTATGAGAGGGAGGAAGCTGGTGGGGCAACAGGTGGAACACCGCAGTGAAGGGAAGAGGAGGAGGAGCTGTCGTTGATCATGGTGGAGGAGGAGACAAGTAAGGAGCAATGAGATTTAGATTATAACAATTTAAAACATTTAGTCGATATAGAAAGGTGAATAGCGCATAGCACCGGTAGGAAGGCACATCTTGCATGTCCCCCCTCTCCCCTCTTTGGTGGTCAAGGGCGGCTTTTTTTGTAAGAAGGTGGGGAGAGAGATATTGTGTGTTACATGTAGCTTTATGTGGCATAGGGGTAAGGGGTTGTTGGTGGCACGCCCAATGGAGAGTTTAGAGCTTAGAAAGGAGATAGGTTATGGGTAGTATTAAAATAATATCATGGAATGTGAAGGGTACAGGTTCTGTTCTTAAGAGACGCAGATTGGAACTGGCGCTGAAGAAAGATAGACCCGATATATTGTTCTTACAGGAAACGCATCAGAAGTCAAAAGACACGAATAAACTTTTTTTGGGATGGATGCAACATTATCAGATGGCGTTTGGAACTTCAAAAGCAAGAGGGGTAGCAATCATGATTTCTAAAAAATTAGGATTTGAGATTACAAAAAGTATAGATAAGAATATTGATATTATTGGTATCACTGAAACCTGGTGGACGGATGATAACCAATGGGATACAGTTATCCCAGGCTACAAACTGTACAGGAAGGATAGGAAGGGGCAAATGGGAGGTGGTGTGGCCTTGTATGTCAAAGAAGTGATAAAATCATATGAATTAGAATATCTAGGTGATTTGGAGTCACCATTAGAAGCTCTGTGGGTAAGAGTACCAGGCCACAAGGATGGTCTAACAGTAGGCATATACTATCGGCCTCCGAACCAAACTCTTGAGGGAGACTGGCAGTTGGAGAATGTTGTAAAGGAGGCATCCAAGAAGGGAAGCCTGGTTATAATGGGGGACTTCAATTACCCTCACATAGACTGGGTGAACTGTTGTTCAGCACATGATAAAGAGATAAAGTTCCTAGATATGCTAAATGATTGTTCCCTGGGACAGATGGTTGAAGACCCAACTAGAGGTACAAGAATCCTTGACTTGATCCTGAGTAATACTCAGGATCTGGTGCAAGATGTTAATGTGACTGATCCAATAGGGAACAGTGACCACAACTCAATTATGTTTAACTTGATCATAGACCGCAAGTCACTGATAAAATCTAACACAGAGACCTTAAATTTTCAAAAAGGAAATTTCCCGAAGTTGAGGAAACTAGTAAAAAAGAAGCTGAAAGGGAAAATTGAGAGAGTCCAAACACTCCAAGAGGCATGGAGACTGTTTACAAAAACAATAACAGAGGCTCAATTGGAATGCATACCCAAAAGGAAAAAGGGCACTGCCAGGTCCAAGAGGACTCCAATGTGGCTTACAGGAGCTGTTCGGGAAGTGATCAGGAGCAAGAAAAGCTCATTTAGAAGATGGAAGACTTGTCCGAATGAGGACAGCAGGCAGAAACATAAATTCTGGCAGAACAAATGCAAGGCAACAATCAGGAAAGCAAAGCAAGACTTTGAGGAGCGTATAGCTAAAAATACTCAGAGAAATAACAAAGACTTCTTTAAGTACATTAGAAGTAAGAACCCAACTAGGAAGGCCATTGGACCATTAGATGACAATGGAAGGCAAGGGGTTATTAAAGAGGAAACAGAGATTGCAGAGAGACTCAATGAATTCTTTGCTTCAGTATTCACTGAAGAAGACAGAGGCCACATACCCAAAACAGAGCCTATCTTCGTAGGGAGGGAAACCGAAGAATTAAGCCAGATAGAAATAACCAGGGAGGAGGTCCTTGCATGTCTTGTTAAACTAAACACTAACAAATCACCAGGACCAGATGGCATCCATCCACGAGTTCTCAGGGAACTTAAAGATGAAATTGCTGATATCCTAGCCAAAATATATAATCTTTCCCTCAAATCAGGCTTTGTGCCTGATGACTGGAAGGTAGCGAATGTAACACCAATTTTCAAAAAAGGATCCAGGGGTGATCCAGGAAATTACCGACCTGTCAGTTTGACATGTGTCCCAGGTAAAGTGATGGAAACCATCCTAAAACATAGAATTAATAGGCACATAGAAGAGAAGGCGCTGCTAAAGGAGAGCCAACATGGCTTTTGCAAGGGCAAATCATGCCTCACTAATCTGTTGGAATTTTTTGAGAGTGTCAACAAGCATGTGGATAAGGGGGATCCAGTTGACATTGTTTATCTGGACTTTCAGAAGGCTTTTGACAAGGTCCCACACCAAAGGCTCTTGAATAAACTTACCAGTCATGGAATAAAGGGACAGGTCTTGTCCTGGATCAGCAACTGGCTAATGGACAGGAAACAGAGGGTAGCACTAAATGGACACTTCTCCAAGTGGAGGGAAGTAAAGAGTGGGGTCCCCCAAGGTTCAGTACTGGGACCCCTGCTTTTCAACCTCTTCATAAATGATCTAGAGGCAGGAGTAAATAGCAAGGTAGCCAAATTTGCTGATGACACTAAATTATACAGGGTAGTGAAAACTGTGAGAGATTGTGAGGAGCTCCAGAGGGATCTCTTGACACTGGGGGAGTGGGCAAAACAGTGGCAAATGAGTTTCAACATTAGTAAGTGCAGAGTGATGCATGTTGGGGCAAAGAACCCCAATTACATTTATAAACTGATGGGGTCTGAACTCTCTGCGACAAACCAGGAAAGGGACCTTGGTGTCCTGGTGGACAGCTCAATGAAGGTGTCAACCCAGTGTGCCTCAGCAGTGAAAAAAGCAAACTCAATGCTAGGGATCACTAGGAAGGGTATAGAAAATAAGTCAGCAAGTGTCATTTTGCCTCTTTATAAATCTATGGTGAGGCCCCATCTGGAATACTGTGTACAGTTCTGGTCGCCATACCTCCAGAAGGATATTATGGAGCTGGAAAAAGTGCAGAGGAGGGCAACCAGAATGATTAGGGGACTGGAACACCTTCCTTACCATCTGAGGCTGCAACGGTTGGGCCTCTTCACTCTTGAACGACGACGTCTAAGAGGTGACCTGATTGAAGTTTATAAAATCATGCACGGTGTGGACAAAGTAGATAAGGAAAAACTGTTTTCCCTATCGCATAACACTAGAACTAGGGGACACTCCATGAAACTTTTGGGTACTAGTTCTCAAACAAATAAGAGAAAGTACTTTTTCACCCAGAGGATTACTGGCCTATGGAACTCCCTGCCAGAAGAAGTGGTGACAGCTGTCAGTCTTGACAGCTTTAAGAAAGGATTAGACAAGTTCATGGAGGACAAGAGTATCAATGGCTATAATAATGGATACTTAAGGACAACCTCCGGGTTGGAGAGATAGGCAGGATATCTCTCAATATCATTTCCAGGGAATCCTAAGCAGGTGAAGGCATCTGCTTGGGAATACCCTGAAGGAAATGGTGAGCCACTGTGTGAGACAGAATGCTGGACTGGACGGGCTGTGGCCTGTTCCAGCAAGGCTGTTCTTATGTTCTTATGTTCTTATTGTTGATCAAGAGGGCAGATATTTAATTGTGAGAGGAAAATAGAGGATGAGGAAATCATGTTGGTAAATATTTATGCTCCAAACGATCATCAAGCGGAATTCTTAGAAAAGCTTCAGAAAATAGTGGAATTAGAGAATGTTCCAAAAACCATTGTGGCTGGAGATTTTAACTTGATAATGTCGGGACTAGATTGTACAAACATAGCAAGAAGTGGAATTGGTTTGAAAGGGAAGGTTTTGGATAAATGGATGGATGCAATGGGTATGAAGGATTCTTGGAGAGAGTTTAAGGGTTCAGAAAGGGCATATTCTTTTTTTCACATGTTCATGGGACCTACTCAAGAATAGATTATGTTTTTCTTACGGAAAATTTGATCAAAGATATAGAAGGAATGGAAATTGGGATTATTAAGGAATCGGATCATGCCAAAGTATATTTGGAATTGAAAATACAAAAAGATATTCGAAGAGGAAGAAGTTGGAGGTACGATCCTAATCTGTTTAAAGATCAGAAGTGTAAAAAGCAGATTATGGAAAGTTGGAAAGAAATCTGGCAGTGGAACAACAATAATGAGGTTAAGTTTAATATTGTATGGGATACCATGAAGTCGGTTTTTAGGGGGGAAAGCATAAAGTTGGCGAGCTCTAAATATAAAAGATATAAAGTAGAACAGATAGAAAAAGAAAGAGAAATAAAGCAATTACAGGAAGAGCATGCGAAAAGTAAAGATAAAAAAATCCTCACGAAATTACAAAGACTTAAAGCAGAATTAATGGGTAAGGATATTGATAAAGTTAAACGAGATTTGATTTATTTAAATAGAGAATACTTTGAATTTAGCAACAGAAGTTCAAAACTACTAGCAAGAGCAGCCAAGGCTAAAAGGGAAAAAAGAGAAATAGGGGTATTGGTTAATAAACAAGGCTTAAGGTGTAATAAGAATAGAGATAAATGTAAAATTGTTAGGGAATTTTATCAAGTATTATATGCAAAAAAGGAAGTAGATTTGGAGAAGCTCAAAAAGATATTGGAGAGACAGTTAGGGAATGGAATAAAACAAGAACATAGAGAGAAAATGGAGGAAAGGATTAGTGATAAAGAGGTTAAGGAGGTAATTAGCGGGTTGAAGATGGGGAAAGCTCCGGGGGATGATGGATTATCGACAGAGTTTTATAAAGAATTTAAAGAAGTAGTGGTTCCAAAATTGGTGAAGCTATATAATTACATTTTAGATGGAGGATCAATCCCAACTTCATGGTATAATACTACAATCGTTCTACTGCCAAAACCTGGTAAGAATCTGGAAAGAGTGGAATCGTACAGACCAATTTCTCTTATAAATCAGGATGCCAAGATATTCACAGCAATTTTGGCTAATCGTCTAAATAGTTTTAGACGATATAAATGTTGATCAAGTTGGGTTTTTAAAGGGTCAGCATATGGCGGATCTGACTAGAAGGGTATTAGATCTAATTGATAATGTTAATCAAACAAAGGAAAAGGTAGGCTTATTATCATTAGACATTTTTAAGGCATTTGATTCATTACAGTGGTCTTCAATTAAGGAAATAATTAAAAATTACGGGTTTGGGGATAGATTTAATAGGGTAATAGATTTATTATATCAAAAAGGCAATGCTAGGATTAGGGTAAATGAGGAGCTTACTGATGTGGTAAATTTAGAGGCAGGTACCAGGCAGGGCTGTCCATTATCTCCTATCCTGTTTATTATGGCAATGGAGATATTAGCTAAAGATATAAGGGATGATTTAAATATAGAAGGGATTATGGGTAATAAAGTGAGTATGTATGCGGATGATACATTGCTTACGGTGAAACATCCGGAGTTGGTAATGGACAGGATTAAAGATCACCTACAGGTATTTGAAGCTATAACTGGACTAACGATAAATTGGGATAAATCAGAATTGATGTTGTGTAATTTGGGGGTAGGTGAGATGGACAAGATAGTGGAAGTGTCTAATATACAAATTAAAGATAAGTTGAAATATTTGGGGATAACTATTTCAAACAAATTAGAAGAACTTAAACGATTGAACTATGACAGCTTGAGAGCCGAATTCAAGAATAAAATACAAGAGTTTCAGAAGTTGAAGCTGTCATGGTTCGGAAGGATTGCAATTTGTAAAATGATATTGCTACCAAAGATTATTTTTTTATTTGAAGCACTAGCGATCCATTTGAAGGAGAAGGAAATTAATGAGTTTCAAAAGATGTTTAATTGTTTCTGTAACGGAGGTAAAAAATCTAGACTTTCAAAGATGCTCTGGTATCTGTCTCAGAAAGAAGGGGGTCTGGGCATGCCAAATTTGTTAGCATATTATCGTGCATTTCAAATTAAGAATGTTGTGAAAATTTTGGCAAGAGAAAAGACAATTTGGGAGCAAATGGAGATGAAAGAATATAGAAATATTGGCAATATGATTTTTTTGGGAATAAAGGATAAATTGAAAAGGCCAAACAATACTATGATGAGAGGTCTCATGGAAGTGTGGAAAAAGGTAAAGATAGATATGGTCCCAAATCTTTATCCAATTTTGGAACTGACTGATATGGTGTGTTTCCCAATAAAATTAGATAAGGAAAAAAAGGAAATATTGGTTAAAGATGGGGTGTTTTTATTGACGGACTGGTTGAAAGCTTGTGATGATGATACTAAGAGAAAAAATATATTTGAGAAGTTAAATTTGGATTGGTTTCAGAAATTAAGGGTGGATAATTGGAATAGAAAATATAAAAGAGAAATAGGGATAGACAGAATTAAGACGGAATTTGAGGAATTGGTAATAAATATTAGAAAGGGGGAAAGAGGTATTAAGGGTCTTGTAAGCAAACTTTATACTATATTGAATAAGGATAAAGATTCACAGGAAGACCTGAAACGTAAGTGGGAACAAAATTTGAATACAAAAATTGGGGAGGTTGAATGGAGAAATAAATGGAAAAAGAGGATCATGAGAACAATGTCTGTAAGAATTAAAGAACATAATTTTAAAATGTTATGGCAATGGTACTTGACACCACTAAGGATTTACCAGATGGATAATAAAAGAGATAAGTTATGTTGGAGATGTAAAGAAACTGATGGAACATATGAACATATGTGGTGGAGTTGTAAAAAAATAAGGGATTTTTGGGGAAGAATAGAAGGGGAGTTTGGTGAAATATTGGGTAAAAACGTTAAGTTGGAGTCAGGTACCATTCTTTTAACAAATGTGGAAGGTTTGGGTTTGGATAAGGAGGAAAAATAATTATTGGAAATTGTATTAACTACTGGTAGACAATGCATAGCTAGATATTGGAAAAACGATGTAGATATACAGATTGGAGAATGGTATAAGGAAATGTGGAGTCTAGCATTGAACGACAAATTGACATGGGAGATTAAAGTGAAACGAGATAATTTAAAAGAGAATAGGTTTTGGAATATATGGAAACCGTTCGTGGAGCACTCTCTCATGGTAAATGATTGCTCAGGACCTGTACCATCTCAAAGAGGTTTTTGGATTTAAAATAGAAACTAAACTCTCCGGGCATTGTACATATTCACAGGGTGATTTGTAAGTACTAAAAAACTATAATAGAGGTAGCACAGAAAGCTCTTATTGTTTGATTGTGTAATATTCTATATTGTGGTATCTAATAATGATGGTTATATGGTAAATAATTAGCTCAAGTATTGTTAGGTGCCAGCCTCTATGAATGTGAGTTAATATTGCGTTGATGTTATTTTTGAGTTATTATTGTATTGTATTGTTACTGCTTTCTTTTCTTTTTTGTATGTCTGTCAAAATTTTTTTAAAAAATCATTAAAAAAAATAACTATTTATGGTCTTTCTAAACACAAACAAAAATCTCTCAAATGGCTCAAACCAATGCAAACATGTTTAAATGATTTGTGGTATAGATTTCTACTGCATCCATCTCTTTCTCTTTTCATTTCCCTCCTTCTTAGCCAATAGAATTTGGGAAATATTTAACGTGGCAGACTAGACAATGTCATAATTTTGCCACCTGCCAAAGTAGTACAATTAGCATAAAACATGTTGAAAATTACCTTCATTTAAGGTACACCATGTTGCATGAGTCAGTGTGAAATAGCGCATGCCTAAGCTAACTTCTTAACCTACAGCAATCTGCTGTCGAGATTTATGACAATATAAAAATTCAACAGGATTCTGGCCTAAGGCTTTATTACATTGTGCACAGCTGAATGCGCACAGCTGAATGAATTTCAGATAGTGGACACTCTTAGGATGCATTAAGTAAACAAACACAGAACCATGATTAAAGTTAGTTCCTCTAATAGGAGTATAACTTTCATCTTTACTAGTATCACTGTTATTGCTGATGTTGCCTTAAAAGGCATCTATGGCCATATTTAGCACTAAAGGCCCTACATTGCACATGATAACCAAGAATATATAATTATTAATGAAAGATAATTTTTTTCAACCCCTTTTAGGGGAAATTGAACTGTATATGCATAAATGCAATTGATGCTCCATCCAGAATAAGGTAAAAGTCTCCCTTGCTCAAAAGCCATTCTTGTCCAACTTCAATGAGATGATACTCATCTCCATTTAAAGTCAAAGAACCAGCACTGTCTGCATCTGTAGATGTTTCCATGGTCGTGTGGCAGGCATGAGTAGATGCCAGAGCAAATAGAATGCTGCTACCTTTCCCTCTGAAGTGGTACCTGTTTATCTACTTGCAATTGTTTGCTTTCAAACGGCTAGTTTGGCAGGAGGTGGGGCAGACAACGGGAGTTCATTCTGTCATGCAGCACTCAGGTCTCAAACTGATGACCTGCCAACCTCCAGGTCATCAAGCTCTGCTTCTTAACCACTAATCCACTGTGGCCCCATTCATCCAGAATAAGACTTGTGTTGTTGTTCAGAGTACTGTATTGAGAGCGAGAAGAACTGCATGTTGATTAGACATGGAAGCAAAATCATTAAGTTGGAAGACAGATCTTGGGCCCTACTAGGGAGGAAATCTGTTAAACCATTTCTACTATTTGAAACTGAGTAAGCTAAAGGTTTCCCTTGCTCAAAAGCCAGTTGTATCCAACTCTAGTGTTCAGTGCTCATCTCTGTTTCAAAGCTGAAGAGCCAGCACTGTCTGCTTCTGCAGACATTTCTGTGGTCACATGGCAGGCATGACTAGATCCCAGAGTGCACAGAGCACTGTTTACCTTCCCACAGAAGTGGTCCCTATTTTTCTAATTGCAATTTCTTGTTTTCAAACTGCTAGGTTGGCAGGAGCTGGGACAAAGACAAAGTGCTCATTCCGTCCTGCAGTACTGGGGGATTGAACTGCTGACCTCCTGCCTTCCAGTCAGCATCTTAGCCACTTGAGCCACTGAAGAGGAGAGGAAAGATTACAGAAATTATGTCCCCTCCCCCTAAAATGCAAGAAAAGCTATTTGTATGAGCGACCTGTTGTGTTCTGTAAAGCTGTGCCTTTAACAATGTACCTTTGCCATGTGTTACCAATGTAACCTTTCTGTGTGCAACATTATAACCATCAGCTGTATCAATGTAACCTAATAAGGGGACGCGAGCTAGTAACCACCAGAGGGCAGTAGCGAGCATCCAGCTCTCATGGATCATAGTCACCTAGTTCAGCAGCGCGGGAAGATTCCCCGCGACCTCCTCACCTGGTCAAGAAGGGCGTGACCTCTACGACGTCACGCAGGCAGCAACCAATAGTCTGTCGACGAGCCACATTCAAATGTATAGCCAGCTGTATATATTGAGCTACTCATCCGCCATTACCACATGTTCCTCCGGATCATCATGCAATAAACCTGTGTTAAGCCAACCCTTCGGCTGTTTCATTGTCTTTGGTCCCTTACACTAAATTGGCGACGAAGGTGGGATATGGCAGCCCACGGGACCAAGACATGCGCCGGTTTCGAAATCAGGAAACCGGGCGACTGGGAGATCTTCGAGATGGACTTCCAGGCCGCACTGATCGAGTCCGAAGTCACGGAAGTGGCGAAGAAGAGAGCCATCTTCACCCGAATGCTCGGACAAGAAACAAAAAGGACCTTGGTGGACCTGATTGCACCGAGGAGGGTGAGCGAATTCAAGGCCAAGGAACTCATGCAGATGCTGCGTGAGCACGTCCGGCCCGCCACGGCGATGTTTCCCGCTCGGAGTGCGTTTTGGAGGCGAGTCCAAGCGCCCGGGGAGACGGTCGCCGCATTCGTGGCGGCCCTGCGGCTGGCGGCCGGCCCGTGCAAATGGGAGAATGCCGAAATCACCCTCCGGGACTGTGTGCTGTGCGGCCTGAACGACGCCGAGACCCAGCGCACATTAATGAACCAAGAGCCGCCTCCCACATTGCAGGAGGTCGTCAGAGCGGCCCAGGCCACAGAAGCTACGAAGGCCGGGGTCCAAGAACTTCAGGACTGGCGGCCAAAGTCGAGCAAGGCAGAGGCTCCGGTACAGGCGGCCCGCCGAACTTCGAGGTCGTCCGCAGAGAGCAGCGACGACGAGGACGTCCAGAGGGTCCGGAAGGAGAGCCGGCGATGCGACGGCTGTGGAGCGGCCCACGACCGCGTGAAATGCCCCTTCCGGAAGGCCGAGTGCCACAACTGCGGCCGCCGCGGGCACATCGCCAAGGTGTGCAGGAAGAAGCGCGAAACCCGGAGGAGCTCCGCAGACCATTCCGCCGGACAAGACCGCCCAACGAGACCAAAGGACGGCGCCCAGGCCACGCGGAAGCAGGACGGCGTGGGCCGCATCGCCGACGGCAGCGAGGACGACGCCCCAGTGTTCAGTGTGTCTACTAGACACCCCCGCTACTTTGTTGAGGTACTAGTCCAAGGGGTCCCCATTAGGATGGAAATTGACTCGGGGTCCTCATATTCAATCATTTCCCAGAGGGAGTTTTTGGGAATTGCCCCCCACAAGCGACCCAAGCTCAAAGCATTGAGGTCACACTACGGGACGTGCAAGGGAACAGTATTCCAGTGTTGGGGGTTGGAGAATTTCAGGTCAAATTCAAGGAGCACGCCGCATCCCTTCCCCTAGTCGTGCTCAAAGGAGGAGATTGCAGCCTCCTCGGGACTCAATGGTTCCAGCCCCTGGGGTTGTTTATTGGGGGGGTGCACGCCGTTGGGATGCACGCCGTTGGGACTGATCCAATTCAGGAGGTGTGCGAGGCGCACCCCGAAGTTTTCAAAAAAGGACTGGGGAAATTCAAGGGGCCCCCAGTGACTTTCGACCTGGACCCGGGGGTCCTATGGAGGCGGCACGCAGACCAGCTCCGACGCAGGGTCTCCGATGAGCAGGGCACGGATCAAGCAGGAAATAAGTCAGCGTTAGGGTTCTCCCCCACCCGTTTAGCCCAAGGGGGAGGAGAAGGGGACCGTGGGCCCCCACCAAGGGGGGAGGGGGATATCCTCATAGATACCCTGGGGGATCTTTCCGAGGAGGAGGAACCCGACCCCATACATATCTCGCGGAAAGTCCCCACAAATGCGGGTACCCCTACCAATTTAGATTTTGATTTTCAGAACCGGGGGGGGGGTTTCGGAGTGGTCCCCCACCCGTCCAAGCGAGAAGAGGGGTTTTTCGTTAGCCCCGACGGCCCCCGGTCTGCCCACAATGGAGTTTTTCCCTTCCCCTAAGGCCGCCAGACAGCGGCAAGCCACTAACAAGTCTCCCTCTCCCATTTCAGGACAAGGGACCAGGGAACAAAGAAGCAATAACGCCCCCCGGGGGGGCAGCCCTCTTCACGGCCCAAATGCACATGCAACAAGCCATCTTGGCTGAGAGACTTCGTCTCATCCTAGGGGGGGAGGGATGTTGTGTTCTGTAAAGCTGTGCCTTTAACAATGTACCTTTGCCATGTGTTACCAATGTAACCTTTCTGTGTGCAACATTATAACCATCAGCTGTATCAATGTAACCTAATAAGGGGACACGAGCTAGTGACCACCAGAGGGCAGTAGCGAGCGTCCAGCTCTCATGGATCATAGTCACCTGGTTCAGCAGCGCGGGAAGATTCCCCGCGACCTCCTCACCTGGTCAAGAAGGGCGTGACCTCCTACGACGTCACGCAGGCAGCAACCAATAGTCTGTCGACGAGCCACATTCAAATGTATAGCCAGCTGTATATATTGAGCTACTCATCCGCCATTACCACATGTTCCTCCGGATCATCATGCAATAAACCTGTGTTAAGCCAACCCTTCGGCTGTTTCATTGTCTTTGGTCCCTTACACTAAACGACCTCAATGGGGAAAAGAAGCAAAAGAATATAGGAATGATCAGCTCCTCCCTCCTCCCTCTGCAACACACAGACATGCACCAACAGACATGCCAAAAAATGACACATGCCATTTCCCAGGAAATATCTGCGGGCTTGTTCGTGTTTGCAGCCAGGCGATTTTATGCTCCTTTATGACCTTTAATGGCATGAGGGCGTTCATAGGCTTTCTGGCAAAGTAAACAACCCCCCCCCCCATGCATCCAATGATAACTGAAAGGTCCCTGCATTACAGCGGCTTAATTATGACCATGATTAGAGACCCGACATATGTCTGTTCCCACAGGTCTTTGAAAATACCATGGCCTGTGATATGACAAGTCTAATCTCATAGCGGTGGCTCTGCCTCCTTGAATGCTGCATACGCTCTCCCACCAGCGTGACCTGGGAAAGGGAGAAGAACATGATGTGGCTGATCCCTCCAGGCCATGTGCCTCTGAATGGGAAGGAGGGGAAAGTCATTCTTTTCATAAGGCCACTGACATTTTCCAGGTCAGGAGCAAATGCAGCATGAGCTCTGCTCTTGCAATTGCCACTTACACTTGCACGCTTGCTCCCCGGGATGGCGGTTGGCTGATCCCACGTGCCTGCTGGTTGTTCTCAGCCAAGAAAAAGGTGGGTGATTTGCTTGACAGCTGAGAAGAATTTGAAGTGGAGCAAAGGGAGATCTGTCACAAAGCCAGGCTACATGGGGTTGAAGGCTTCATCTCCATCCTCCCTCGCTCGGAGAATTCCAGCCACAACATAAGGGTGTCACTTACTTTGTGGGACCAACTCCAACCACAGCATACAGATTTTTCAGCCCTCTCCTTTCCCTTTGGCTGTATTTTATCTGCACACACATTGAAATTGGTAGGACTCCTTCATAGACGCCCCAGACAAAGGATTCCAATCTCTTGATGGCAAAGGAAAAACAAACAAACAGAACTTTGAAGCATAACTGTTAGCACAAAAAAAACACCTTGGCATTAAATCATTAAGGTGAGTTAATTTGATCAACCAGCACAAAGAACAAAGTCTGACCAGGTTATTCTGCTATGGTAATAGAGTAGACCATTCTGCCAGCGACTCAATGCCAATCATCAGGTGACAGTTAACGAACCTGACAACCCTAACGACTAATACCCTTGTGTGGTGAAGTCCACAGGGAAGGGTGATGGTCCCCAAGTGGATTAAATCGCACTTGACTCCATCTTGATGGCCAGCAGCAACTTCATCAAAACAGGCCTGAGGCTGAGGAAGACTTTGTGTGCCAACGTGGATCAGGACCAGAAAATAATTTACAGAAGTGGATCAGTGGTTTAGATATCACACTACAATGTAGAAGGCGAATGGAAGCCCACTGCATTATATTGTTCCCAGGACAATTGATTGCCAATATTCGGAATTGGACATGGTAGAAGGAGGAAGAGGAGGAGGAGAAAGAAGGAAGGAAAGAAAGAAAGAAAGACCTCATACAAAGCATATTCAATCCCACCTTATGTTACCAGTGCCAAACATGAACACTTACAACAAAACATAAATAAAAGTTGGTCACCACAGATATGAGATATCTGAGGGAGGCTGTTGGAGTGGCTAGAAGGGTTAATATCAGGAATGAGATCATAAGAGAAAGAATTTGAATAGAACCAATCTTGAACTACATACAGAAACAATAAATAAATTGTTTTGTCCATTTGGAGAGAGTGTCTTGGGATTCCGTACCATACAAGGCATACATGGGAAAAGGAGAAGGACAATGATCAAGAGTCAGACCCAGAGGAAGGTGGAGAGATAACATCAAAGAAATATTACAAGAACACCAAATAGCACTGGTGGAGGCTGCTAGAAGTGCCATAACAAGAAGACTGTATTTCCCTCGACACTCAAAGGAGTAAAAGATGAAGCAAAGAAGAAGGATTTGATTGTCTTCAATGGCTAGGGGAATTTAGTTGATTAACAGTTGCACCCTGAAATGTTGCTTAGAAATTACTGAAAAATGACAATATGGTGCAAAACAGTGAGGTAATGGGAGTGTAGTTTGCTCTTTGTGATGAACAAATCATTAATTTGTTGCTGGGATTTTCAATGAATCAGAATAATGAATTAATTTTAACAAACTGTTTCTGAGCTGCACTAGGACCAGATCCATCCCATGAGACTATGGTGGGTTAATTTTGTGTACCTGGTCGGATCAAAAACTCACCCCTTCACTTATGAGATCCTTCCATGCTTAGCTAGGGCCAGCCCTACTATCAGTTACATGTTGCAGTGGATTTCGGATGTAACGTCAGAAAGAAAAAATGAAAGTAAGCTAAAGTATTAATCATTGTACAGGAGACTCTCTTCTTATTCCAAAATGAAATGTTATTCAAGGACAGCTTCAAGCTTCCTCGCTTTGGTTTGGATCCATTCAGGAAGGGGCATAAATCCCTAGCTTTGCTTCATTTTCTAAGCCAATTGTGAATCGGAAGCACCTCTCTAATTTTTCCCCCTATTATTTATTATGCTTACTTTCTGTTTGGCTTAATATGGTTATTTCTCATGTCCTTTGCTTGCTGGCTAGATACTTTGGACCTGCTCTGTCTTCCCTGTTTGTCCTGTTGATTGACAGCTTTGAGGCCTAATAGAAAAACTTCCTCATTTTTTTGCTGCATTCCACATTTTCCCAGTGTCATTCTCAAGATGAGTTTAATAAAAGCCAGTGGTCATACTGGTCATGCTCCTTTACTTTTCTATTGATTCCTCTGCCCTGGCTCCTGCTGACACAGTGGATGGGAGCAGCTGAGCAATCTTCATTTTATCTTAATTACACACAGAAAGGCACATGTCATTTCCCTGTAACTTTGTGGAGCCATTGTGTGTCCGAGTTTCAAGTTTTCTGAGCATGGGGGACAGTAACAGTGCCTTCCCCCTTGCTTTCAAGCCTCTGGAGTCTTCCTTAATCTAGTTGTGTGTGTGTGTGTGTGTGTGTGTGTGTGTGTTCCAGTCAAACCTTTTGTGCTTATTTACCCAGTCAATTAACAAAAGATAACCTTCCATTGTGCAATCATCAATAAATCAATTGGGTTAATACTATCTTGGAATGTTCTCTATTATTTACCAGAAAATTGTTGACTCTCGCCACTTAAGAGAGGCGGCACCTACCTTGAGCTTGATGGAAGGTAAATGGATTTTGTAGTATGAGTTAATAAATATCATTTGCTTTGGGGTAATATTTAAGTTTGCTGGCACTTAGCTGCTTTGGTGTTTTAATGGACATGGGCCTCTCAAAATGAAAAAGAACACACACACCCTCTAAAAAACCACCATACATTGTGCCTGAGTTACAGCCAAAAGAAACACAGGTTGTGTAGAGTCCTGGTGGCACACTGCAACTAAAAGGTTGTGAGTTCAATCCTGACCAGGGCACTAGGTTGACTCAACT
Organism: Bradypodion pumilum; assembly: GCA_035047305.1. Taxonomy (NCBI): domain Eukaryota; kingdom Metazoa; phylum Chordata; class Lepidosauria; order Squamata; family Chamaeleonidae; genus Bradypodion; species Bradypodion pumilum. The sequence continues at coordinate 13,672,963 of JAWDJD010000012.1, read as the reverse complement.
TTTCATCCTTTCAGTCCTGACCAGGGCGCTAGGTTGACTCAACATTTCATCCCTTGGATGTTGGTAAAATGCTGCATTTGCTCCTGACCTGGAAAATGTCAGTGGCCTTATGAAAAGAGCAAGTGCTATGGGGTGGTATGTTGTAAGTGTGGTTCCTTTAAATGTCTCCTCATTGCTGTTTTCTGCCAGTAAGATGGTGTCATATGCATACCTTAAATTTCTGATGTTTTTTCCCAATCCTCCTTCATCTGGGCCGGATGTGGCCCGTGGTGCCATTTTATGTTGCCACCTCCACCACACCAGAATTGCAATGTGGTGAGGAAGGGCAAAATGGTCGTCCGGCCTCCAAAGCTGTTTGAGGGAGCATGAACCGACTCCTGGCTTTAAGAGGTTGAGAACTCCTATTTTAAAATAACATAAATTAAATTGGTGGGGGTGGAGGGGACTTGTGAACTGCCCAGAAAGTGCACTAAGCAAGTGCTATGGGGTGGTATGTTGTAAGTGTGGTTCCTTTAAATGTCTCCTCATTGCTGTTTTCTGCCAGTAAGATGGTGTCATATGCATACCTTAAATTTCTGATGTTTTTTCCCAATCCTCCTTCATCTGAATCTAGCCTTCTTAGCCATCCTCAGTGTCAGCACCCAGATTTGAAGGTTTAGTGGCACACCAGCAAGGTAATGGGTGTAGGCATTATGAGTGAGCATCAGAACCCTCAGTAGATGTTTGATCATGTCATGTTTGATGCCAGACCTACAAAAGCCACTAAGGTCCCCTCGGGTTGAAAAAACAAACAAACCCAAAACTCTTGCCCTAGAAAAATGGAGGGTCAAAGATCTCACAAACAGTTCCTTTAAGCATGTGGCTGTGAAGGCTTCTGCCAGTAAGAATATTCCCTGCTTTCACTCATTGATTAGTACACAAATAAGCATATAAATATGGTCACAAGTGACACTTAGCCGTCCTCAAGTTATTTTTAAACCCTCTCATCCTCGGCCTGTATCATTCTGAATGGAGTTGACTTTGAGCTGGAAAATCAATTCTTGCTCTCATCCTCTTTTTGCTTCTCAAGTCAGCAGCCTTGACCATAAATTGAATATTACACTGCTATGGTGAGTGTCTTCCTTGCCAAGCTTGTAGTTGCCTTCTTCCACTGATGAAGATGGGTGGCTTTTAAACTCACATGACTGCCAGATAATAAATGAGAACTGTCATTGTGTATGGAGTGTTGTTGGTCGAATATTCTCTCTCTGTTTTTTTATTTTTATTTTTGCTCTGACCTCTGTATGATGTATGGCATGTTTCAGAGTGTTTTCAAAATAGAAAAGGAAACAGACAAGGACTTTTAAAGTGGAGAAGGAGAAGAGAAAAAGAGAATGAATGAGTGGGAGAGATGTAGAGGGAGGGAGAAAGAAAGAGAGAGCTAATTGAATGTCTCTTTCAGACTCTCCACCCTGACCCTGTGAGGAATGGTCTTTAATGGAGGAATTCATCATAGAAGATGGCACCACTCATGGACAAATGTACCTTTCTTTGGAGGCCCCCAACAGTTTTCATTCAACAAAAGTTCTCACAAAGTATATTTCATCTTGGTTGTCATTGCTTTGACAGCATCAAGAGCTGTGAGATTCACACTGGAGGCCATCATGGCCAACAACATTATGGAGGAAACTTGCAGTGTGTTTCTGTGTGTGTGTGAGAGAGAGAGAGAGAGAGAGAGAGAGAGAGAGAGTGATACCTGTCAAGTTTCAGGAAATTTCTGTCAAACCCCTGTAATTTACACTCTTTCCCTCCATCATCCCAGATTAGTTAGACTGCAATTAGACTGGAGTTAGACTGTAGGATAAGCATAGCTGTCCAGTTTCCTGTTTTGGCCAGGAAATTTCCCTTATTTGACAGAAATTTCCCGAAATTTGACAGGTATGGTTTGTGTGTGTGTGTGTGTGTGTGTGTGTGTGTGTGTGTGTGTGTCTGTGTGTGTCTCTGTGTGTGTGTGTGTGTGTGTGTGTGTGATTTCTTCCTCACAATAACATGGGATTCAAAGACAATGTTGTCCAAGAAGCACACGTTCGGTTTTGTACATTGTGAGAACAGAAAGATTTCCTAAAACATGGGACATTCCAATGCAGAATACCCTTTAAGAATGACTCAGTGAATCACTTTGCTTTCAAAACATTTCACATTTTAGGAAATAGGTTGATAAATAAGATGACTTATCATTGGCCATTATTATTGTTTGAGTGTATTGCAATAACTTGAATTACCCTGCTTATGTATTGGTTAAGTTAGGAAGTCTGGAAACTGCCTCAGCTTGAGTCAGATCCATGATCCATTTTCTTTCATTAGAAGCAGTGAATGCTCCACTACAACCACCTCTTACACCTATCCTGGGCTTTGCTTTAGAGCAGAGGTGCCCAAATTTTTCAGACCGCAGGCCAGTCATGTGGTTTAGCCCACCAGAAGTGGAAGTAAAATGCACCTTACAATCTGTTTTTCAACAGGCTGAGATAGATTTTAGGCTGCCATTTTCTCTGCTTAAACCAGGGGTGCCCAAATTAAGGCCCATGGGCCAGATCTGGCCTGTGGGCCTTAGTTTGGGCACCCCTGCTTTGGAGACTCCAGTAAATGCCCAATCTAAGTGCTGCTAAGTTAAATTCCCATTAGTTTCCCTCTTTGCAAGAAACTATGATGATAGATTGATGCTTCACTATAGGTCTCTTCAAACATGATATCAGTCTTATCTCAGATCTAGTAAAGTGCAATAGATGAGCCTCACCCTGGGAAAGCCACCTTCATGATCATGGTGTCTCCCCTGCCAGGTAAGGGAAAGGTAGCTCTTGCTTGAAAGGCAGTTGGGTCCGACTCTGGGGGTGCTCATCTTCCTTTTCACCCAAAGAGTCAAGGCTGTATGCATCTGCAGAGATTTCTGTGGTCACATGGTAGGCATGACTACACATGCTGTTACCTTCCCCAAAAAGATGGTACCTGTTTATCTACTTGCAATTTCTTGCTTTCAAACAGCTAGGTTGGCAAGAGCTGGGACAAAGACGGGAGCTCACTCCGCCGTGCAGCCCTCAAATCTTGAACTGCCAACCTTCCAGTCATCAACCTCAGCTTCAGATTTACACATGTGTAAAGATAAAGGTCAGAGCTACTTTCACAATACCCCCATTCCTGCGTTCACAGAATGCCCAGTCAATGGACCTATGAAAAGTTTAAGAACAACAATTTCATCCCTTAAAGACAATGCTCTGCCAAGTCAGGGGTCAGTGGGAACAGGAGCAAATTCCGTTCAATTTATGTAATGACATAAACTTCTCAAACTGACATGCAAACAACGATATACATACTCTTCAACTTTTGTATTTCTAAGAACATTGCAATGCAGGTATTTGCATGAAATTATCCATACAAAGTGCCTCTATAAGAGGAAGGGTGAGGCAAAATGTTTGTGGCGGTGGGATGTACATACAATCCAACATTATACAAAGAGAAACTTTAAAATGTATCTATAATGCAGAAACCTATATGAAAGGGGAAGCCACTGGAAAAGATATACAGGGTTTTTTAAAACATAAGAGACAGGGAGAAATGGGATGGATTAAGGAATGGAAAGAAAGAAAGAGAGAGGCAGGAGAAGAAAGGAGTAATTCAAAAGCCACAGCTTTTTCAATTCTAATTTGTCAGATATATGTGCCACCTAGCACATTAATAATAATAATAATAATAATAATAATAATAATAATAATAATAATAATAATAATAATAATAATAATAATAATAATAATAATAATAATAATAATAATAATAATAATAATAATAATAATAATTGCCTGTGGAGAAGAATTTGGTGAAGTTGAAATTAAGCATGGAATTTTTCAAGGGGACTCACTATCATCTTTGTTATTTGTGCTATCAATGACACCACTGACAACTATTCAAAATAGAACAAACTGTGGATATGAATTGGCTAAGAAAGGACTGGAGGTTTCACATTTGCTCTATGGGTGCTCTAAAATTGTTTGGAAAGACAAGAGCTGAACTAAACAAGCTGCTGGAAACTACAAATAAATTTAGTAAAGACATTGGAATGCAATTTGGAATTGCTAAGTGAGCAACAATTACTGTTAAGGCAGGCAAAATTGTCAAAGGTGATGGATTTGAGTTAGATAATGAAGAATATTATCAAAGCAATTACATCAGAAGAGGGATACAAGTACCTGGGAGTTCTGGAAGCTTCTGACCTACTACACAACCAAGGCAATAGAACTACTTCCTCAATATACATAAAAAGGGTCCGGAAAATCCTGAGGTCAAAACTGAGTGGAGGGAATATCATCAAGACAATTAATACCTGGGTAGTGCCTATTATACACTATTCAGATGAAGTAATTGATTGACCCAAAGGTCCAGACAACCTTGACCGAAAAACAAGGAAGCTTAATGACCATGCATCATGCTTTGCACCCAAAAAAATGGTGTTGATCGTCTGTACTTACCAAGAGCTAAGGGTGGCAGAGGACTCCTACAGATGAAACAGACAATAGAGGAAGAAAAGCATAGCTTGAATGACTACATTAAGAAAAGTGAAGAGCCTATGCTTCAGGAAGTGAACAAAGGAAGACTTTTAAAAGCAGTGAAGAAGAAAGCTGAATACAGAAAGGAAATGATAGAAAGTCGAGCTGCAAACTGGAAAAACAAGCCAATGCATGGTCAATATTTGAAAAACATAGAAGGCAAGGGTGACCCAAAGCTGACATGGGGATCATTACGAGGAGGAGTTTTAAAGAAGGAAATGGAAGGATTTATCTTGGCAGCTCAGGAACAAGTTTTGCCAACAAATTTCATGAAGCCAAAAATACAGCGCATATCCAACAATAGCAAATGCTGGCTTTGTAATGTAAAGGATTAAACAGTAGATCATCTGATCAGTGGATGCAGCAAAATTTCACAGACTGATTATTTGCAACACCATAACAGGGTTGCAAAAATATCCATTGGAAACTTTGCCAGAAGTATGAATTTGAATGCAGTAAAATCACTGTGAACATCAAGTAGAGAAAGTTTTAGAGAATGAGAGAGTCAAGATCCTGTGGGATTTTAAAATTCAAACAGATAGACATCTGTCTCAGAACACACCTGATATAACTGTTGTGTAGAAGAAGAAGGTCTGGTTTATTGACATTGCTATACCAGGAGATACACAAATTGAAGACAAACAACTGGAGAAAATAACAAAATATAATGATTTGCAAATTGTTGTCAAGCGTCTATGGCAGAAGAAAACTGTTGTTGTTCCCATAATGATCAGAGCCCTTGGAGCAGTACCTAAAGGACTCCCTAGATATTTTGAAATTTGGGGCTTATCTGATTCAAACATCCTAACTCTCCAAAAAACAACTCTACTAGGAACTGCATATATACTCAGACGTTACCTTGACAGTTCTTAGGTCCTTGGTTATGGCTTGTACTGTTAATTTTATTCCAGACCTGAACTGTGAACCAAATGGTTGATTTGTATAACAACAACAACCAACCAACCAACCAACCAACCAACCAACCTTTCACTGCAGTTTGTCTCTGGTCTGCATATTACCCATAGCTTTTCACATGTTTCATCACTGTGTTGTTTAAACATACATTTTAATATTTAATTTGACACTCTTTATGATATGGCTGGCATGGTAATTCAGCCTGTTTGTCTTTTCTGGGACACCGGAAGATCTAACTAAGTCAGAATGCCTTCCTTCTAGTCCAAGATTTCTATTTATTGCCTCACTTGTTGCAGCAGACAAGCTGAGTTATCATTCAGTACAAGGAACCTGAAAGGCATTTATATGCTTTGAAGCACCATAGAAATGTCCTGGGTAGCAATACAGTGAACAACTAAGTGTGTTTTAGTGTAGATAAATCCCTTTGTAGAAAGATCAATCAAGCCCAAATTTGTCTCTCTGATCAATAGCAAAAGACTAAATCCAACTGCTGGGCTCTCCTAGACTAGACCTATTGACAGAATCCTACTGAAGAAACATAGAATGGAAAGGCAAATGTGAAATAATTCTATTCAGGTGGCACTCGTGCCAGTCTTGAACCATTTCTGATACTGGTTTATGCCACAGGGTGCCTGTTGAAAAATAAAGACAGTTAGGCAAATGATGTTGTAGACACATTTGTTCATTCTGGCCGATGAGTTGTTGGCGTTAAAATCCTGGCTTAATATTCAGCAATTGAATCAGTTCTTCTTCAGTGGCTAGGCTAGACATGAAACTGCCAAAATGAAGCCACCTTTTGGTGAGTTCATTCTACAGTTCCTTTCACCTGACCTAGTGTGAGAAAGATAAGGTGGCAACACAAGGTTGCCATTACCTGGTCGCTATGCAATTTTGTTGTTGTATGGAAAAAATTGTGCAACGATTTTTTTTGCTAAGCTGTTTTCCCAATTGAAATTCATTGTATGATTTTTTTTCCATAGGAAAAACCATTATGTGGGGCGCCATTTTCTTTAAAAACCTATTTGTTATGTGATTTAGTTGCTATAGGGGGTGTTCATTATACAATGTTCCACTATATCTGCATATTGCCTTAAAAAATTAGTTACACTTCAGTTGTTGGAAAAGGAATAACTCCATGTAACTAGTTACCTGTAGCTAGTTACATCCAGGTTCTACCCCTGATAGGCTAGTTGTCAACCTCCACTCTTTTTCATCATTAAGCAACCCATTGCTTCTAGAGACAGCTAAAGTCAGCAGTTCTAAATGTCAGTCCTGCCTAATGTTTAGCCAGAGGAAACCTGGAATCCTGTTGTGTTAAGGTTAATGGAGAACGGCTAGCTAATGGGAAGTCAATCCTCTGGAGTGGTGGAAATGCAGAACACAGGCCTTCTGAGAAAATGTATTCCATCCCAAGGACCTGGTCATGGTCATCTGGTCATTGAAAAGTTTTAAAGAAGGCAAGAACTACTGAAGAGGTTACATCAAGTAGCTGCTTTCTCCCACTTTAACCATTCAGTGCCTTTTGTGGAGTCATTCAATCTGCTAGTAAATAAACACATGTGCGTGTTTTTTTAACCCCTGAGGAGTAAATGGTATTTTGTTCCTCTTTTGGGGCAGGCAGGGGTGGGGGTGGGAATCTGCTTTCAGGGGCTGATTAGACAGTTAGAACCTATGGGGAGCATTTTAACTATTTAAAAAATGTTTGACATTTACAGGCCAAGAGCCTGGCACTCTGTCGCAAAGGTCATCATTGTGTAAACAGATATTAATGGTTAGCTGGGTAATGGGTACATAAACAGGTCACATTAATAATTAACACAAGCCGGGAAGCTGGCAGCTTGGACGAGGCATGAGGAAATAATGACAGATGCCCTTTATGGAAAGGGCAAGGACTACAATTAAAACGGCACTGTAGGAATCAAGGGTGGGGGAAATCAAGGGACAGTGGATCCAGTTTCAAAGGAGCCCCTACTTGCTTCCTCTTGCTCTGAATCCAGGAAAGTACAAAAAAGATCCATAGATATTGGAGGGCAGGAGCTCCAGGTATCTGGGTTGGGCTTTCTGCGTGACCCTGTGGTGTCCATTCAAGAGCATTTTTGTGAAATGTATAATACTGAAACAGGCAGTAAGGACACCTTTGATGGATATGTTTGAAAGACCATTCCTTAGTCAAGCAGTGCTTTCCAAACTGTGTTCCACAGGACAGCAGTAGACTTCATTTTCCAGAAGTCTCAGGCAGTACATTGGCTGATCAGTGCTTTAGGGAATTGACTTAGGCTTCTGGGAATTGAATTCCAAAATCAAACTTTTGGAAACACTGTGCTTAGTGTATGCAAATACATAAAAATAATGTATGAAGTCTTGGAATAAGTTTAGATTTACAACTTCTCTCCTCTTATATTTAAAAGTTGATATGTTCAATGGAAGCAGTGACAGGACACAGCCTCGGGCTGGGTTAACTCAGGTTTATTGCATCGTGGACAGAGGGAACATGAGGTAATGGCGGATCGATAGCTCTTTATATACAGTAGTAGTACATTTGAACGTGGTGCCATGGTAGCCCATTGGCTACCGTCTGCGTGACGTCATTGCGGGTCACGCCCTTCTTGTCCAGGTGTAGGTGGTGGCGGGAAAACTTCCCGCGCTGTTGCCTTTGATGAGTTCGGACCAAGAGAGCTTGGACGCTCGCTGCTGCCAGCTGGTGGTCATTAGCTCGCGTCCTATTACAGGGTTTATATGATACAGCTGAAGGTTACATTGTTGCTATAGGCAAGGTTACATTGGCTCAGATACATTGTAATCCATGTGGAAGGTAAAACCATCAGAACACAACACAGGCTTTACCTTCTTGGGATCTGAGAGCACTACAGACAGTGACTGCAGCCATGATGTTTACTCCTTGGGAGGCAAGCTATGGCAAACCTAGGCTGCATAATAAAAAATAGAGATATCACCCTGCCAACAAAAGTACGCATACTTAAAGCAATGGTCTTCCCGGTAGTAAGTATGACTGTGAGAGCTGGACCATAAGGAATGTTGAGCAGAGAAGAATTTATGCTTTTGAACTAGGGTGCTATAGAAGATTTTTGAGAATCCCCTGGACTGCAAGGAGATCATATCAGTCCATCCTGAAGGCAATCAGCCCTGACTGCTCCTTGGAAGGACAAATACTGAAGCTGAAGCTCAAGAATTTGGCAACCAAATGAGAAGAGAAGGCCCTAATGCTAGGAAAGATTGAAGGAAAAGTAGAAGAGGGAGGCAGAGGATGAGATGTTTAGACAGCATAGTTGATGCAGTGGGCATAGATACAGGCAGACTCTGGATGATGGCAAATGACAGAGGAGCCTGGTGTGCAGTTGTCCATGAGGTCAAAAAGGGTCGGACTCAACTGTGCGACTGAACAACAAGAACAAATGTTCATTATCATGCCTCCCCCTCTCTCTTCAAGTTCCTAGTGGCAAGGACTCATACCATCATTTTATTCCGCCCAAAGTAGTGCATGTTCGGGTTAAGGAAAAGCTGGGTTAAGGCATGCTTTGGTTCATGCTTTTTTCTCTAGGCAGATCTAGAAAAGTCTCTGTATGAAGCCCTGGGGAACCTGGGTCTGCAATATGACAGTATCTCTGAACCTACAGAAGGTTTCTTGCATCCAGCTCATCAGATGATAACTCCATCTCATAAACATTTTGGTATTTACGCCAGCCAGTTGCAGCCCTCATTTCAGAGTCTATGACAAAAGCTGAATAGAAGCAATCACTCTGGAGATTGGTAGAAAGTCAATATTTTTTTAAAAAAAGAGGGGGAAATCCCTTTGTGGGTAGATAAGGATGAAAGATCCCTTATGGGAAAAAAGATCCAGTGATTTTAAAGTGAAGGCCCCAAATCTGCCTTCCATGTGTGAAGGGCTACTCAAACAGGTGTTACAGTCAGGATATGAGTTGACTGCCTTCCTCTAGGACAGAAATAAATATATAGGAAATGCTGTTAAAAAGCAAAGAAGGAGAAAAGAAGGAAATTGAAAAGTATAAATCAGTATATAGAACTGGAAAAGACAAGAGGGGAAAACACATGGGCTATCTGCTTATTCTTCTCACTGATTAAGTTTGCTAGACATATCTACTGGTGCTTCATTCTCACAATCTGAATTTCTGTGGCATATTTTTGAGTGGTCTGAACAGGTAGATTTATTCTTGATCTCTATGGACTATCTTTGCCTTATTGTGCCCTGAGTTGCATAATACTCTAGGTAGGTGGCCTGTGATCTTCATGATTCCGGAGATGCTCCATCCACCGACAGAACATTATATCAGTTGCAAATTACAGGATCTTCCTGAGGATTTCAGTGCAGACATTTCGTCAGTAGCATTTGAGATTTTAAGACCAATGTATCAGGGGCTGGGGCATTGAGATCAAAGAGGTTGGCCACTGTAATGTGAGAAATATGGGACATGTGAGTATTGAATGTGGGTAAATCCCATCTTACGTTTATAATTGGGCAAACCAGAGCCAAAGTGGTCTGTATAGGTGTGTGTATCAAGTTGCAGAATTCCCCACATGAGCAATTCCCATTTTAAGCCCAACTAGTATTACTATTTCCAGAAACTCTTGCAACAAGAATACTTGTGAGTTGCAACACTGGTGTTCCACTTCCTCTCGTGCTTCACATGATGTCTGTTCACAGATTCAAATGTTTTCCCAGAGCATTTCCTACCATCCTGATTCTTTTTGGGGTACAAGCTATTTTGCACGCAAGAGAGATGCATGAACAACTCCATGTCGAGCCAGTAAACTCTGATGGCCATCTAGATTTTAAAATCCTCTCCCACACAGACTCTAACCTCTCTTCTGCCCACCCTGAGATTTGTCAATTTGTCTCACTGCCTAAGGACCCGTAGAAACATACCAATTTTGTGAGACTGTAGCCAGTGCCCTTAGACCAAGTAACTAGTTTCCTGTGTTTTAAAAGGTTTCCAGCTCATAAAAGTGTTGACAATTCTCTGGCAATGCTTGACATATAATCTTGAAGCAAGGCCTAAATAAGATTTCCAGCACAGGCAGAAACTGAGTTCACTGCCTGAAATAACCCCTTTTCCCACCCTACAGCAGGAAAAAAAAACAGAACAACTGAGTGACAATCATCTAGTGAATCACCATAATGTATACCGACAACAGAAGTCAAGTATTGTTGATGCAGAAATTTGACTTTTTAAAATACTGAATCTACAATAAGACAATCTACAATATACAGTACTGAACATAATATATTGCATTCCCATATACTTAGGAAAGAAAGGAAATTTCAGTTGAGCTACACAAACAAATGGGCATATAAAAGGCCCAGTAAAACTATAAACTAAACATACAAAAAGACATTTTTGCAACCCTCTTTAAAAGCTTTTCCCCATGCTTCTCAAAATAGGCCCGCTATTACTTGTCCTTAATGCACAAGGATAGTGTTCTTGAATAAATCTTTAAGTAATTCAGAAACAAAGCTCTCCAGTAAATAGTTGAAACTAAAAGAAGGAGCTGGAGTCATCTGGTTTCCATTAGGATGATAAAATAGTTCACTTGAAACCTTTTACAAGATGCTTTGTTACTGGGAGGTGTCTGCTCGTCTCACTCCATCACTAGCTGGTTGACACAACATAAAAAGTCTTCAAAAGGCAGGCGATGCCTCTTAATCAAAAACTAATTGTAATAGATATTGGGGAGTGTTAACACAGTGACCGGCAGGCTGTATGTCTGGTACGTAAGCAGGAGTGAACATTAAACACAACCCCAAGTTGATATGCCTTATCAGCATCTCAGAGTTAAGTGCTAAGCACCGTAGGCCAGTATCACCAAGCGATTGCTTTGTACCAGTTTTGGAGTTAATTGCACCCTCAAACTTTACCTTCCAAATAGAATATATAGTGTTGTCAAGGAATGTGGACCATCATGTTGCCCAAGAATCCATCACAAATACAGAACATTTGGGCAGGGGAGAAAAGTAAAGCCCTGATGCTATGATATTTCATCACATAATAATGAGGGTGTTTGTTTGTTTGTTTGTTTGTTTGTTTGTTTGTTTGAACTTCTGACTCAAGGGAATACTCTTGGAGACCTCAGTAGCCCAGTTCAGGTGCAAGGGCTGAAAATATATAGGTATTCATGCACAGTAGGGTAAGAATATGGGTACCATTATTGTTCATAAGCCCAGATGACACTCAGAGCCTCCTCAGTCCAATCAAAGATCTGTAGCAGTAGTTGCAAGCATATGCAGCAGAATGTTCTCAGAGCATTCATATGAACTTGTTGTTCCTGCCTTATTTGGGTTGTATTCATATGAATGTAGCTTATCGAGGCTTCAAACTAAATACAAAAGGGGCTGATTGACTTTGGGGAGCAGTATCTTAACTTGCTTCCTACATCATCATCATTAATAGAGTGTTACATGGTTTCAAGCCATAATGCCTGGATAGTGCCTCTGTGATGCAGGTGATCCTGACTTTGGAGCAAAGAATTAAGTATAGTACAGCAGAAGCTGACTGATCCAAACAAAGAGCTTATTCTTCATTTTGGTTGCATTTTAAACCTTCAGTGTTCCTGACCTACAAGGCAGTGTTCGGTATGATTTAGGAGGAACTTTAGGTTCTTGTATGGCAACCATGAGGATTAGCCATAGTCCTGGCCAGTGTCCCATGTAAAAAAATTAAATGAAAGGGGAGCCGGTATTCATACTAGGCAGTCAACCAGGACCCTATGGTGGACCTCGTCCATCAAGATTGCTAGGGAAGATGGCTAATAGGAATGAAGTCAACAATAGCAGAAAGTGCTACTAACTCATTCTTTTTTTGTCTGCTCCCAAGGACATGGGTACTGCATGACAGAGTGAGCTCCTGTCTCTGTCCCTGCTCCTGCCAACCTAGCAGTTCAAAAACAAGAAATTGCAAATAGATAAATAGAGACCACTTCTGTGGGAAGATAAAAAGCATTCATGCACTCCGGTGTTGAGGCATGCCTGCCAAAGGTCCACAGAAAAATCTGCAGATGCAGATAGCGCTTGCTCTTTTGTAGGAATCGGGGACGCTGAGGGCCGTAGGTCCCGGAGGAGACTGATCAAAGAACGATACGAGGCAGTATGGAGGAGGATAAGATCAGTGGTTTATTGAGGAAAAGGCATAACCATTTATAGATCAGAAGGCAAGGTAGAAAAAACCATCACCCGACAGTAAATCACATCACCTATTTACTCAGGCTAATTGGGAATCTCTTGGGGAAGTTAATTAGTGCGGGCAAACATTGACTGGGAAGACACCATTGTTTTGGGCTTAGGAGCTGGGTAAATATGGCCACTATTTGCGCCAGGGATTTATGCTAAGCTCGGAGATGAATGTTTGCCTAATTATGTTACAGGAGTTAGTGATCTGCTTACTTGGCAGAGTCTTAGGTCAGGTCAAGGAATTGGGTGAATCAAACCCTATAATTTATCCACCCCCCTTAATTTGGGTGCTCGCAGAGCCCACGGGCCAGGGAGCCTTTCTCCCGAAGTGGTCTCTGCCGGGCCGTTCCGTGCCCATGGGGGCACGGGGAATCCACATCTCCCCTTTTAATTTTTCTTAAGAGCCTGACCGGCAACTCTGCGCAAGAGCGGTATCAGCTGTTGAGCGGGAATGACATCTCGGGGTTTCCTTCTGGGGCGGCACCTTGAGATCAGCGAGGGAATACATTGCGCAAAGCAGCAGATTGCTATGCCTAGTATAATCACCCCCACAACCACCTTGAGTACCATTTGGAGCCACCCCCAGGGGATCCATGACCACATCCAGTTCCACAATGAACTCCACCAAGCTCCCCATGCAGAACCCTCTGTGATGCCCTGGACTATGGTGTGGAGATCAGTGAGCTGACTCTGTACTTTGCGGGAGTTGTCAGTAAGGTTGAAACAGCACATACCATGAAAGGATTCGCAACCCAGGTGGTGCAACAATAAGAGGTAGTCGATAGCCACTCGATTGTCAAGAATGGCATGGCGAAGCTCTGCCTGCTCTTGATTATGGAGCGCTATCGCTGAGGAGGTATGGTTGATGGCTTTTGCTAGACCGCAAGCCAAGCGACCAATCCTCTTTGCGTTGCCGACGGCTAAGCCTGGCACGCCAAAGATGCTGACTGCCAAAGAGAGATATTCGGCAGGGCTCATTACTCTAAAGCTGCTCTCACATGAGCTGTCTAACTGGGTGGTGCGAGTGTGCCATATGAGTGAGGGAACATTTGAAACATTTGTAACATTTGTGCTTGGGGTGACCATGTCCTTAGTAGGGAGTAACTATGTCAAGCGGCTGATACAGCATATAGAGTCTGAAACATTTGCAGGAATGTAGTTCCACGTATACTGGTTGCATGTGAAGAACCAACCGGATGGCAGGGTGACATGAGCGTACATGGTGCCAAGTGGTACTGGGTTATCGCAAGTCCAATTGCCACTGCCAACGTTGAGGCAGCGGCGCCGGGTACGACCAGCTGAGGCGCAGCCGTACATTCGTCCACAGGTAGAGTTCGGGCTGACCGCCACCCGTGGAGTGTGGAGGGTGGCTGCATCAGCCGGCAAGGTCATGGTCAGCCGCATCTCCCAACGGGCATTCTCTGAAGAAGCCGCTGGAATGTATGGGCTGAAAAGTCTTTTCACAAGCCAGTCCCCATCCCTGGGGTGCACGCCTGGAGAATGGCACACAAGGATGAGGCAGGTGCTGAGGATCGAGGCAGAACCAAGGTCCTGCCTGAAGCAAAAATCGGACTGGTTGACGAGACCCGCCAACCTCTCCCAAATATTGTACTGCATCCGGGCAGAGAGGTCTCCGCCGGGCAGCAGATCGTTGGCCTCCAACGAGGCGGCCTGAGCGCCTCCCCCCAAAAGCAGGGAAAGGGTCAGGATGATGGTGAGCGCCAGGGTGTTGGCATGAATCTGGGCGAAAACTGCAGCTGTGAGGTTCTCCGGCGTTTGCTCCTTCCTTTCGCGCCGGACGGTGTCCTCGGCCTCACGACAAAGGATCTTGACCATCCCCCAGGTGATCTTGGGTGCTGTCATCGGTGGCCGTCTCTTCCGACGGGTCCTCTCGGTCAGAGTGAGGTCCTCCATCTCCGGGATCGGACTCTGGTCGGTCTGGGTCCACGCCATGTGGTTCCAAGTAAGGCTTGACACACCGAGCTGGAATCCAAACTACACCTGTAGGAGACATAACTGCAGCATACCCTCTTCCCCAGGTTACGAGCGGCGCCGGGCCCCTCCAAGAAGGTTCCGGTGGCACCCGGTATCAGTCCATCGGCCGCGGGAGAGCTTCCGAATGGCGGAAGTGCTTCTCCTGTGGCGTACAATCCGAAAAAACATTAAGGTGATTGTAAGTGAACAATACCTTATTCAGGCAATGCTGTGCCTGGCCCTGTGACTTGGGGAGGGCTGGTGGCTCCCCCCTTTCTGTTTGTTTGTCAATATAGGACTTGAGCGTCCGATTGACCCGTTCCACAATCGCTTGCCCCTGCGGATTGTAAGGAACGCCAAAAGTATGCTTAATATCCCAAGTGGCCATGAAGGCGGCCAGCTGCCTAGAGCTGTAGGACGGGGCGTTATCGGTTTTAACGTGCCGAGGTTTGCCCATGGCTGCAATGCAGGAAAGGAGGTGCTGTTCCACGTGGGAAGCAGTCTCCCCTTTCTGCGCCGTTGCCCAAACGAATTGAGAAAAAGTGTCTATGCAAAAGTGCATGTACTGCCATATGCCAAACTGCGGAACATGCGTGACATCCATCTGCCACACCTGGTTAGCCTCTGTCCCTCGTGGGTTGACCCCCCACGAGGGCCCCCCGGTGCCCCTGCACAATGCTGGCAAGAGCGAACTATGCCTTGGGCTTGAGAGAGTGGCAGATTGAACTGTCTGGCGAGCGCTTTGGCATTTTGGTGAAAAAAGGCATGACTCTGAATGGGAGTAGTAAAGACACCCAAAACTGAACGTTGCTGAATTTCCCTTGCCGCCGCATCCGCTCTGCTATTGCCCGCGGAAATCGGACCCGGTAGGTCTTGATGACTTCGGATGTGGGCAATATAGAGCGGCTCCGTGCGGTTTCGCAAATGAAATTGAGCAGTGAGAAACAGACTAAGCAAATTTTTGTCTATCGCGGGAGTGATGTAGGCTCCCGGTAGACTGTGAAGCAAATTCCTAACATACATACTGTCAGTAATGATGTTTAAACGTTCTTTGGCGAGGGTACACAAAGCAAGGTTCACCGCTGCCAACTCTGCCCGCTGCGTGGACTTTTGTGGAAGAGTTAGCAGCGTGCGCCAAGCTTGGCCCTCCTGCCAGGTCAAGACACCATATGTGCGACCACCATCAGTAAAAACTGTCCTCGCCCCCTGAAGTGGAACCAGCGAGAGCAATTCAAACAAGCTGACTGTCTGCGTTTGGAGTGAGACAAGTCTGGGGTCCTTTGGGAAGTGGTATGCCAAGCATCCGGTGAATCCTTCCAACGCAATTGGAAGCGAGTCACCGAGCTGCATTAATTGCTGAATTTGTTCCTTGGTGAACGGGACTACGATTTTGGCCAAATCGTGCCCTGAAATGTCCCTAGCTCTCAGCCTTCCGCGGTAAACCACCGCAGAGACCAGTTCTTGGGGAGGAACGATGTTTCGTGAAGAGGTGTTCGGAAGGTACACCCACTCCACGATACTCGCCCCTTTCTCGGCATCTATGCCGAGCGCTCCAGTGAACATGGATCCTGACCGTACGATGTACAAATTCAGGATCGGAGCATATGGCCCTGGGGTGATCCTATCTACCCATCGCTGGCTGAGAACTTGGTTGACCTTCTCGATAGCCAAGCGTGCGTCTCGAGAAATCTTTATCCGGCCTGCTGGCTGCTTGCCTAAAGTTAGCAGCGAGAAGAGCGGTTTCAAAAGATCCGTATCCAATCGGAAATACGGTCTGGCCCAATTGATGTTACCTAAAACTTGCTGCAACTCTACAAGGGTGACTGAGTCCTGTAAACTGATCTGAGGCAAAACTGGTGCTGCGAAAGAGCGGAGAAGCCGATGACCCAAGTATGAGAAGGGCTCGGTTCTCTGCACTTTCTCTGGGGCAATGAGTAAACCTTTGTCCCCCAGGCTGGCCTGGAGGTCAGAAAACATTTCGCTGCCGAGTTGCGGCATCGCGACCAAGATGTCATCCATAAAATGGCAAACTATGGCTCTAGGGTAAAGGCTTCGGAACTTTGCCAGTGCGTTGTGAACATAAATTTGGCACAGGGTGGGCGAATTGAGCATGCCCTGTGGCAAAAATTTCCACGCGTAACGCTGCGTGGGCTCGCTGTGGTTCACAACCGGCACCGTAAAGGCAAACCTTTCCCGGTCCCGGGGGTCTAAGGGGATTGTATAAAAGCAATCCTTGAGATCTACGACTAGAATCTCCCACCCCTCGGGAATCATGTTAGGATTTGGGATGCCGCATTGAAGCGGACCCATTGGCTGTATGCATTTATTGATCTCTCTGAGATCGTGGAGGAGTCGCCACTTCCCCGACTTTTTCTTTATGACAAAAACTGGCGAATTCCAAGGACTAGTGGACCGTTCTATATGTCCTGCGTCTAGCTGTTCTTTAACTAGCTGCTTGAGGGCAACTAACTTCTATCCCACTACCGGCCATTGTTCTACCCAGACCGGCGTATCGGTGAGCCATTTAAGTGGCAACGCCATTACCCAAAGGTAAGCGTAGCACCGTACTGCTGTAAGATGTCTCGCCCCCAAAGGTTGATGTGCACGTCAAGAATGTGCGGCCGAATTACCGCCGTGCCGTCAGCCTTTGGGATTGTGACTTCCACCCACTCTCGGCTCCTAAACGCTTCCTGGATGACGCCTACCCCCCACACATCGGAGACCGGCTCAATGGCCCACTCTCGTGGCCACAGGCCTCTGCTTATCACATTCACATCTGCTCCGGTATCGAGCAACCCTGAGAACGCTCTTTTGTTCAAAAATACCTCGATAACGGGGCGCTGCTTCCACTCAATGTTGGTCTCCACTGTCGCTAAGACCTGGTATCCTTGTACTGCCTCACTGGCGCTCGAGCGGTCCTCTGACCGGGACTCGGAGCTGTCACTGAGCCTTCCCTGGCTATCTGCTGGCGAGTGACAAGGAACCATGATCAGTTGCGCTAAGGTGTCTCTCTTGTGAATAGTTTGGGGCAGGTGAGTCCAAAGCTGAACTTGGAGAACGCCTGAAAAATTCGAGTCAACGACTCCTGGAATTATGAAAATTCCGCGTGCTCCAGCTACACTGTGGGGCAAAACTAAACCTATAAAGCCCTTGGGCAGTGGACCCATGTACTGGGAGTCCACTAGATAGACCGTGCCTGGCAGGTCACATGTAACGTCCGCCTGACAAGTCAAGTCTAACCCTGTACTACCCTTGGGGCTGGCCTGTGCCCTCGCAATGTCTGGAATGTGACCAGGATTTAGTCTAGCTCTGGTGAGCTTTGGGTGAGGGGAGTCCTTGTTTGGACCGGGGCCAGAGACATGCCCGCGTTCCGGTTTCCCGAATTCGGACAGTCTCGAGCCCAATGGTAGCCTCTTTTGCACTTCGGACATGGGGTGTTTGGAGCCTTGGGACGGCCGGACTTTTGCCCGCCTCCCTTGGATCGGCACTCCCTAGCGAAGTGACCAACCCTGCCACAATTGTGACATGCTCCTTGGGTCTTTCCTTTTGGTCTCTTACCCCCTTGCACCGCTGCCGCTAGCAAACCCATCTTATAGGATTCTGTGCCAACGTCGGCGCAAGCTCTAATCATGTCCATAAGGGTCAAATCAGGACGATTGCCCAGGGACTGCAAGATTTTACGGCAGTCTAAATTGGCGTTGTCCTTGGCTAACTTCATCATGAGCTCTTGTTGGGCCTGCTCATTATCAATCTGCCTGCTAATGGCTTCTTCCAGGCGATTGATGAAGTCCATATAGGGTTCCTGGGCTCCTTGCTTGATAGCGGTGTAATTTTTAGCCGCTTTGCCAGTTGCTGGGACTTTGAAAAACGCCCTAAAGGCGGCCTCGGCCGACATCTGGAGAGTGGCTAGAGGCAAGTTGATCTGGGCATCGATGGATTCGAAGGCACCTGAACCATATAACTGGTCAGGAAGTACTGCGCCTCCCATCCTGGCAGCCCTTGTCTGCGCCTCAAGGCGAAACTCGCTGTCCCAAATTAAATACTGGCTAGGGGTGAGCATCATCCGCATGACGGCTTTCCAGTCATGGGGAATCCACATGGTGTTCTCGCACACTTGCTGAAGCGTGCCCCAGTAAAGCGACTTTGGAGCCCTGTTTCTGAAATGGCTTTCCGTATAGCCATGAGAAGCTTATACGGGACTGGGGAGTGAACTATCTGCTGGGCGCCCGTAAGCGCGTCCATCTCCATGCGGATGGGACATATCTGACTGAGCTCTGCTAGCTCCTCTACTGGCAATTCCCCCTTCCTGAGTTCTTCCTCTACTGTGCGCTGAAGGGCACTTTTGGTAGCTAGGGAACCTGTTGCTATCTGAGAAGCGCCTGCGCTCCTCATTCCTTGCATTCCGTCGGTGACGTCTGCAGCTGTCACCGAGGGAAAGCTCCCTACACTACTCTGCCTAAACTGGAGTGATGGATAGAGCGCCGTAGGCGCTGTTAGTTCGGCTGGCGCATCTGGCAGATTTGGGGGTTCTTTGGCCTCTACCCGGACTGGCTCTATCTCCGCCAAGAGCTTCCTACATTTTCTCCATGTGCGAATTACGCCTCCTGGAGCTTTCCGGGGTTGCTGAATGCAGTCTCCTATCTGATCCCAGAGCTCAAGGGTTAACGTACCTACTTCTGGGTAAAGCAGGCAGTGTTCCCCTAGGTACACCAAAAGTCTTGCTAGCTCTCCGCTGTGAAAACGCACCTTAAATACCCTGGCCAGGATTCAGAACTCTCCCTCACGAGTTCTTTGGCTAGCGATGGATGCTGTCACTGAGGACAGGTCCCCATATTACCTGCGATTGGGTCCTCGGAAGTTTCCTCCTGGGGACGAGTCGACGCATCTGTGGCAGGCAATAGGTTCTGGCGACGACGCTTCTGGGTAGAGCTCGGAGCGTGGACTGCGGCCACGGGCCCTCGGTGGCCACTGCGCTGTCAGGGGCTCACAGCTGCCCTGAGCGGAACGCGTTTTTCCCTTTGGCGCAAGCCGCCGCTTAAGTCGGGAGCAAGCTGTAGGATGCCTCTTTGGACTGCCTCACTGCAGGCCGTCCCTCCGATCGGCTGGCTGCCGGACGGAGTGCCGCGCTGTCCTCCGGGATGATTCGGACACGGTTCAAGCGCAGAACCGGACCGTGTGATCGCTACTCTGAGGAAGACCGCTCGGGGGTCGCTTACTCACAAGTAGATCACGTCGGGGTCACCAGGTGTAGGAATCGGGGCCGCTGAGGGCCGTAGGTCCCGGAGGAGACTGATCAAAGAACGATACGAGGCAGTATGGAGGAGGATAAGGTCAGTGGTTTATTGAGGAAAAGGCATAACCATTTATAGATCAGAAGGCAAGGTAGAAAAAACCATCACCCGACAGTAAATCACATCACCTATTTACTCAGGCTAATTGGGAATCTCTTGGGGAAGTTAATTAGTGCGGGCAAACATTGACTGGGAAGACACCATTGTTTTGGGCTTAGGAGCTGGGTAAATATGGCCACTATTTGTGCCAGGGATTTACGCTAAGCTCGGAGATGAATGTTTGCCTAATTATGTTACAGGAGTTAGCGATCTGCTTACTTGGCAGAGTCTTAGGTCAGGTCAAGGAATTGGGTGAATCAAACCCTATAATTTATCCACCCCCCTTAATTTGGGTGCTCGCAGAGCCCACGGGCCAGGGAGCCTTTCTCCCGAAGTTGTCTCTGCCGGGCCGTTCCGTGCCCATGGGGGCACGGGGAATCCACACTCTTTGGCTATACAGTAAAACCCTGTAAAACAATTTTAATTTGTTCTCTGGGTCTATTTGAAATGTGTTTTTGTTGTTGTATGATTTTTCCTATGGAAACAATCATAGAACGATTTTTTTGCTAAGGGGTTTTTCCCAATGAAAATTTGTTGTATGATTTTTTTCCATAGGAAAAATCATTGTGTAGGGCACTATTTTCTTTTTTTAAAAACCTATTCGTTATGCAATTTAGTCACTATAGGGGGCATTCGTTATACAAGGTTCCGTTGTAAACAGAAATGAGCACTGGACCCTAGAGTTGGATACGACTGGCTTTCAAGCAAGGGTGACCTTTACCTTTACTAAGGACACAACAGTGCAAGCCCAAAATTTACGAATTCAAAGTTTGTGTCTTTTACATATGGATCTGTTTGTTGGATATCTAGCCCTTGTGGCACAGTGGTAAAACTGCTGTACTGCAACCAAAAGGTTGTGAGTTCGATCCTGACCAGAGCACAAGGTTGACTCAGCCTTCCATCCTTCCGAGGTCATAAAAATGAATACCCAGCATGTTGAGGGCAAAATGCTAATAAACTTGTGAACCACCCAGAGAATGCATTAAATGCTATGGGGCAGTATATACATGTGATTACTTTTGCTTTTTGCTTTGCTTTTACTTCAAAATAAAATAAAAGATGATCTTTGAAATCATGAGCATAAGTTAACCATGCACTTATAAACATTTATAAACTCTTGTTGCCTATGTAGATATAAAACATAGGGAGGTGCAGAAAATGACTTAAGTTTGGCCAACGACAAAGCCAAGAAAGTGTCTTCATTTTGACAGTCCAAGGTTTGATCTGGACACAAAAGAAAAAAGTGTAGAAAAAATGAGTGCATTGAAAATTAGGCAACATTTTAGAATACTGTATGCATGTTTTTAATGCAAAAACTTCACGCTTACCTTACTAGATAACAAAGGAAATAAAAATGTATTCAGCAACTCCAGAAATTAGTGGAATGTTTTATATATTTTCGGGTATCTGGGGAATTTATACTCCACCTGCCCATTCAAGATGGCCAAGTATAGTCTGGTCTCTCTTCAGATCATATAAAGATAGCCAAGTAACTAAGAAAAATTCATAACCAGCTGATATGCAACAAAAATAATAGTGAGTTATAGAGTTTTTTAAAAATCTATTGCAACAATTAGATATGGGCAGCTTAAAGAGTCAGACAATGGTTGCCCCTTGAAAACATATTACAGTTAAAATGGAGATTAAATTACAGAGCTATTGAGAAAGGAATCAGTTCAATCAATAGGGCAGTGCTTGCGGACCTCCAATATGGTCTTGAACCAGTTCAGGTTTTCAAAATAGATTCCTGTTCCTTTTTTCGAAAAACCAAAAAGTTTATCACTTGGCATTCTCTGTTGATGCACATGAAATCCAGGTACATTGTAGACACAAAAAAGAGGCTCAAGTCTGCCAAAATCCAGGCAGTTCTCTTCAGACATTGGTTTACTTGCATTTTAAAGTTTGCTTTCAAAAATTCTAAAGCAATTTATGCCCCCAGGTTGAAATGATTTTGCTTTGCCTTGGATCTAACCGTTCTGCTTCGGTCCGAATCCCCCTACAAATGTATCCGAATCACACAGATTCCATTTGTAAATTCAGACTTCTATTGAATTGGGTCGCATCCTTATTAAGAACTGTGTAAACAAGGGTTGGTTGCATTGGGAGGGCGGAAAAAGCAATTTGCTACTTGATATGATCCTCACATCCGATGGACATATCAACCTCAAGCAACCATTCCGGCTCCTTCCTCTGTTACCTATACTGGCACAAGCCGCAACTCACACAGAACCTGTCTTCCCTCCCTCTCTCTTGGACACACAAAGGTCAATTCTTTCCATACTCATTCCTCCAGCCTGCTCTGGTTTGCATGCCAGTTCTTTTGCATGTACACCATGTTAACTTTCCCTTTGTATGTTATTATTCATGTCTGGTGGTGCATCTGACATGAATCAAGGAAGAAAGCAGTTTCTCACACACGCCACAGAACTCAGTTTCTCTTCCTCGCAGCATAGTGGCTCCTTCCACTGTCAATTAAACAATTCCCCTTCTTCCTTGTGGAACGCAGGCACTTCCCTGGCTGCTATTCCTTGCAGAGGATGAACCTCATAGTTCTATAAAGAAACAAAAATGACCTACAGCTGACCCAACACAACTGTCAAGGAGGTGTGGTTGGACGTTTTGCAGCCTCTCTTTGAAGGATGTCAGAGGTCAGTCCTTGATTTGAAGGTATCCTCTAGTTCAGGGCTGGGAAACCCTTAGTTTATTAGATGGACTTGCACCTCCACTTCCATCAAATCTAAGCCGTGCTGAGGGCTGACAGAAGGAGAGGTGCATTTAACATCTGGAAGGCCATGTGTTCCATACTCCTGTTCTGTCCAAAAGGATGCCCTCTAAGTGTTGACCTTCCAGAACTATAAGAGAGAAAGATGGAGCTGCTACCTTTCAGAAAAGACCTAAAAACCTGGTTGATGGGGCAGGTGTGGGACCCAAATGGAAGGATGGTCCCCACCTGTAGGCTTATAAAATAACCCCCCCCCCAATCTCTTTTGCAGGTGCACCCCCAAATAAAGGACTCAGACACTGGTAAAAGTGGATAACGGCATTGGGCCACATTTATTGATTCATGCCCTAGTCCGAATTATAAATTTCTATTGGTATTCCACCAATTATAATTCTTAAGGCAAGCAGGCCGAAGTAACACTGGTAAGGTTCCACCCAAAATTGCCAACGGCAATTGGTTACAATGTATCCATTTGTATCAATTTGTTTGTTGACAACAAACAAATTGTTGACCGTAGTCAATAATCTAACTACTGACCCCACCCTCTGACGCGTATCCGTAAAATAACGGGGTGATGCATGCTTCCTAGCTCGGGCCATCACCCCATTGCCTGGTTCATCGTTGACCGGACAACGTTAACCAACTTGTGCCTGTCTAGTGTTGTCCAGTCAATTGCGAACCTGCCGGATACCTGTGGGTCATAAATGTTTACCTTACCAGTGCTAACCGCCACACGGGGAGGCTTCAATAAAGGCTCACCGCCGCCCCCGCCCCCCAGACCGTCAGCTCGGTCAACAGGCCTGCTCGCCAATCTCCCAACAAGAGGTCCATACCTCCCGGCGACAGATGGACCCCATCCCCTGTGTAAAGCTCATAATTTTGTAGACTGATGGTGGGGTGTCGTACGACGCGCCCCCAACCCTTGTCCAGAAAGAACCGGGCAATAGCCCTGTTCACTGAGCGCCGAGCCCGATCAAGGGCCTGGAGGTTAAACCCTCCCCTGTAAGCGTGCCGCGGTATCATGTCCAACCAAATCAGGGTTGTGGCAGGCCACACATAATGCAAGTAGGCCAGGTCACTGCAAATCGCATGCTTCAGCGGTAGGCCCGTGACCTGTCCCAAATCATTACCCCCGAGGTGTATAATAAGGACATCAGGCGGGTCAGCATCCCTGATGGGGAAAAGGAATGGCAACAGTTCCCGCCATAACATTCCGCGCTTACCGTACCACCTGAGACTTGCGGATGCACCCAGTCCCAGTCGGGGTCCCCACTCTGTCGCCGCAGCAAACTGTGCTGCCCTGTGCACATAGCTGTGGCCCACCAGCCATACTGTCACCGGTGTAAGACGACACCCAGGATCTGTCAAGGAAAAAAGGAAACAGGGTAGTGACTTAACTGGTACTCACTGTTGAAGAGGGCGAACATACAACTGAAAACATCGTGATCCCCACCTTCCCATGTTGCATATTTCAGCCCCAGAGTACCCAAACACCGCTGCGGTGGAAGCCGCAAGGAACTCCTGTAGGGCACCAACCGGACAGATGTCTGCCAAGGAACATCGTAGCAGTCTTACACCACTGCCTACACTGTGCTGATCAACCTTAGAGGAGCGTATCCTCAGCTGAGCCCAATCAGAAGAAACATAGACATCTTCGAGTTCCAGTGCCCTACGACTCACATCCGCCTTAGACAGTAGCACCAGCTCACTGATGCGGAGTGCCCCAAAAAAGGCCACCGTAATAGCCGCGTGAAACAGGGTTGCCTCATACCTGTCGAAACACAGGTCATGCCAACCCCGTGCAAGGTGGGTAAGCACCCCTGGAGAAATAGGGTGGCAGTCGTCCGGGCTGCGCCCACGTTCCCGCACCCACCCTTCCAAAACATGTCGTATGCGAAAATCACTTGTGCTGTCAGCAAAACCACCTACCTTGGCCATGAATGCCAGCGCTGACAGCCTGGATGCTATGGTGCGGGGGGCTAAGCCCTGGGCATGTAAGTAAACCATAAATTGGAGGATGTGAGCTACTGGGATGGGCCAACTTTCAGGCAGCCGTGATTGGGCACAAAAGGCCCTGAATGAACTAAATGCATGGTTATACGCCTTACGCGTGCGGGGGGCGAGCGACATGCCGATCGCCCAGTTCACCTCTCCTCGCCAAGCGTCCATATCTCGTACGGGAGCGGCGAGGGAAATTCCTCTGCGTCCGGGGCCAAGGCACGGAACCGGGGGATCTGCAGGCGGGACAAAGCGTCAGCAATATCATTATTAATACCTGGAACATGCCTGGCCCTAAAAAGCACATTGAGGCGTAGGCTGCGCAACACAAACTGGCGAACCAGTTCCATGACCCTGGGAGATTTAGACGTCTGTGAGTTGACAATGTGGACAACTGCCGCATTGTCACACCAGAAATGGACGATTGAATTGGCCCACTCCTCGCCCCATAGCATCAAAGCTCCCAGAATGGGGAAAAATTCCAGGTATGTGAGATCGCGCAAACGATCCGAACCCCACCAGGCTGGCGGCCATCTGCCATAGGCCCACTTCCCTTCGAAGTAAATCCCATAACCCAGGGACCCTGATGCATCCGACTGAACCTGAAAACGAGGGGAAACCAAAAGGTCGGACCTCCAAAAGGACACCCCGTTGAATTCCCTCAGGAACTGAAGCCAGATGAGTATATCAGCCCTCATGCCCTTGTTCAGTCAGACCCTGTGGTGGGGCCTGGCCAAGCCAGTCATGGTGTCGCACAAGCGTCGAGCAAACGCTCTGCCAGGTGCGACGACCCTGCAAGCGAAATTGAGGTGACCATGTAACACCTGGAGCTCCCGAAGGGACACCTTGCATTTTGCCAGCAAGTCCAAAATAAGTGCAACGATCCGGGAAACCTTATCAACAGGTAACCTGGATGCTTGCACAACCGTGTCAATCTCAACCCCCAGGAATGTGAGCTTAGTTGAAGGGCCCTCGGTCTTTTCGGGCGCTAAAGGGACACCGAGTTCCTCCATTAGCGTCTGAAATGTATATAGGAGACGCGTGCACGTGTCCCAGCCCCGTTCACCCCCGAATAAGAAATCGTCGAGGTAGTGGGCTACAGACCGGGACCCTGACCTGCGAACAAAGGCCCATTGCAGGAAAGTGCTGAAGCGCTCAAATGCCGAGCATGAAATGGAGCAGCCAAAAGGCATGGCTTTGTCGAAATAAAATTCACCCCGGAACTTGAAACCCAGCAACTCAAAGTCGCCTGGGTGCACTGGCAGGAGACGGAACGCGGACTTAATGTCGCACTTAGCCAGTAGTACACCCGGGCTACATGAGCGCACCATGCACAGGGCCTGGTCAAAAGATGTATACCTAACCGAACAAAGGTCGTCAGGGATAGCATCGTTGACCGAATGGCCAGCCGGGTAAGACAAGTGGTGTATCAAACGGAACTCCCCCGGTGACTTCTTGGGCACTAACCCCAACGGGGAAACCTTGAGATTGGGAAATGGTGGGACAGGGAAAGGGCCAGCGACCCTGCCAGCAGCAACCTCCTTAGCAATGCTCATGGCAGCCACCTCCTCCCTTCCCCTGAGTGATAACAGGTTGGGTGTATCTTGAGGGGACCTGTCCCCTGTGAAAGGAATGTGAAACCCCTGCTGGAAACCCTCAAGCAGGTAAGCTACGTCTGCCCTCCTCGGGTACATCGTGAGCCAACGCTCCAGCATGTCCACATTAATTGGGGAGGGGGCCTTTTGCTTGACCAGCTCCCTCCGCGGCAGTTCTGCCCGCTCCCTGTCCACCTCTACCTCTGCCCCGCAGTCCGCCTGCCCTAGGACACGCGGAGGCAGCATGGGGGCCAGCACAAGAGGGACACTCATGCCTGTAACGGCACTGCTTCCTGTTACACGCACCATTGGCCGAGAAACTCCAACACAGCAGGCGGGCTGGAACCCCCTGCCCGGCCACCTGGCGGGGTGCCTGGGCCGGAGTAGCTCGCTGGACCGCATGTCCACAATGGTGCCTCTCCCCTGGCGCCGGGCGCGTGGGGGTCATATACAGAAGCCACAGCTTCTGGCAGGGCTCATCCCACCTCATCTCTGGATGTAGGGGCACTCTCATGCGGAATTCCTCGTCGTAAGCCAACCACGACGGGCCAGGGAAATCAACCATCGCCCGGTATATGTTGTCCAAATACTGGACCATCGGAATCGCCAGGTCGGGCCGGGCCCTGAGGTACACCGCCATGTATATAAGGTATGTGGGTAACCAGTTGGCCCACGTACGTGGCGGCTTACGTCGACGAGACTGCTCCTTGTCCTTCTCGTCCTGCCCCTCCCTCTCCTCTTTGGTGGGTTCTCTATTCAAGAGGGAGAAAATGTCCACATACTCCCCCCGCCAGATCTTTTCCTTGGTAGCCTGGGCCAAATGATCCCCAAGGGGTAAAGAATAACCTGCTGTCGGCAAGGCCGACACCGGAACATTGACCATGCTGGGCACCATGAAAGGAGCCTGGACCAGCCCCGCCACCCCCAATAAGTTCCCTGCAGGACAGGGTGCCCCGCCCCAAGAGGGGCCTTGGAGTGTTGGAGCTGTTCCCTGATGGGCCGGAGGCGGCTGACCAGCCGCCCCAGCCAGGCGAGGCCACGGCCACTGCAAACCTCCCCCCGTAGTGGGTTGTGGTGTGGGTGCACTAGCTTGGACCGTATACTCACAAGTTGCACCCGCATGGGCCGCCCCCACTGGGGGTTCCGGCCCACTGCGGGCGTCGGAGCTCGCGACCGCAACCGAGCTCGTAGACGGGGCCTGACCACTACCTGCTGGCGGCATCTGCTGAGTGGGGAGCTGCGAGGCTGCGGCAGTCGCCGACCTACTTGCCTCAGGCAGCTCAACCCTTTCGGCCGCCTGCCGAGGACCGGTAGACGCTGAGTTGACCTGTAAACCAAAGGGTGCCCCTGATGGATTAACTATCCCCAAAGATGCCTCCAGGGCCGCTACACGGGCCAGTAGGGCATCAACGTTTACATAGCCCCCAACGCTGATGGGGGGCAAAGGGCCGGCCGGCCCACCGGTCGCTGGCGCCGGGCCAGGTCTCTGGACCCCGGGGCCCGAATACGGCCATGCCCCGACCACCAGCCCCAGAGGGGCCGTGGGCATGCCCTGCCAGGGAAGGGAACCCAGCCAACCCCCTTGGTTAAAGCCCACCGCTAGAAGCTGCATGCCAAGGCCCGAAGGCCCAGCCAGGCCTGGGCCGGTGGCCGCTAATTGCGGGCCGGGGGCCGCAGCCCCTGCAGGGCCGGTCTGAGGCTGCCCAGCCTCGGGCCAGGGAGCAATCGACCCCATCCCGCCGGTCCTGGTGTGCGCCCCCGGAAAGGGGGCCTGCTGAGGGGGCGCAGTCGCGGTCCTCCGACCCGGCTGGCGCCTCCTTGAAGTGCGAACCGCGTTCGCCATCGCCTTCTTTTTGGAAGGCATTGCTGCAATTCGCTGGGAAGCCGAAGAAAAGAAGCGCAGAAGAAACCGCTGCTCGAAAGAGGCTTCCCGGCTAAAGGGAAGAGCGACGGAGCGATTGGGGAAAAACTTCTCCTCTCCGTCGCATCGCAAAATGGCAGCGCGGCTGCCTCGTGGCCACCCCTTTTAAAGGGTGCTGGCCACGCCCCCTAACTACCCAGATGTCCAAGTCCGGTGGGGGGGGCCACAAAGAGTGTGGCGGCCATTTTGGCGCCGCGCTTGCATTAATTGTTCAATGCAGGAAGTTTTAATGTGGGTAGTTTTTAAAATATGAACGGGGTAGGTGGGTGGGTATGTTGGGGTTTTAATGGTTTAATTGTTTTTATGTATGTTTTAACTTGTTGTGAGCCGCCCTGAGTTGGGTTCACCTGATTGGGCAGCATAGAAATCTGTATTTAAAATAAAAATAAAAATTAAATGTGGAGACTGACCATCAAGAATTAGCAACTGAACTGTGGAATCAGCAAGTATAACTATTTATACCCATTCTTCTCACCTATGATATGATGGAATGTACTGCTGATTAAATTACAGTCATGGTTTCAAAATGTACAATTGAATGTTAATTACCATCTACAAATTTATCATTTTTGCCATCTTTAAGTGATATTTTTTACAGCAAAACATAGCTAACAATTAGTAAAAGTAAAGGTTTCCCTTTCTTGAAAGCCAGTCATATCTGACTCTTTATTTATTTATTTATTTATTTATTCTAATTTGTCTAATTTTCTTGGGTTCAGTGCTTATCTCTGTTTCAAAGGCGAAGAGCCAGTGCTGTCTGCATCTGCAAATGTTTCCATGGTCATGTGGCAGGCATGACTAGACACCAGAGTGCATGGAACGCTGTTTACCTTCCCATCGAAGTGGTCCCTATTTATATACTTGCAATTTCCTGCTTTCTAACTCCTAGGTTGACAGGAGGTGGGACAAAGACAGGAGCTCATTCCGCCCTGCAGTAATCTGGAATCGAACTGCTGACCACCTTCCAGTCAGCATCTTAGCCACTTGAGCCACTGCAGTCCCTAGCTAACAATTGCAGCCCCATAAAGTAGGCAGTGTGTAACCTCAAGATATTATGTATGCACCTGGCAATGTTAAAGTCTCTGCTATCCCCCTGTCCACCTACCAAATCTACCTCAATGCCATCAAATTTTCTCTAAATCAATGTGTCTTCCTCCAGCTCCCAGAAGCAGCCCATTGCTTTTCTAAACTTAACTATGTCATTAAAGGTAATGAAAATTAATTTCATTAAAATTAATGAAAAATGTTATATCCTAAGTATCTTTGGATGCTTGGGATGCTGTTAAAAAGAGGCAGCAGCCATCAAAGACAGCTTCCTCAGTCAGCATCCACTATGTTCATAGGGCTGGTGAGTATATGAGATGTTTTTATTTTACACTTTCCCTGCTCCTCTGCAGAGGGGAAGAGAAAGTGTAATTTTTCCCCTTTGCAAATTGCTGTAGTGATGGATCAGCAAAGAGGGTGGGGGATTTTTCTCCATTTCCTCTTTTGCTCACCAATCAAAGCTGTAGCTGATAGTAAAAGCCAAATCTTTGATTGGCAATCAAGGAGGAGAATGGGAAAAATATTTTCTTCTCCACACCTACCAGTCCAACACTACAATGACTGATAAGGGGGGGGGGGGAGAGGGACAATTACACTTTTCTTGTCCCTCTGCAGAGAAAGTGTTTCATTTACCCTAATGCAAAGGGCATCATAGATGTAATGTAATTTAGATGTAACTTAGATGTAATGTAATTTAGCCCCTCCTCTCTTATTTACCAACCCAAAAATTAGTGAGACCTGGATACATTCTATCTTTGTAAGTAAATTAAATGTTATTCCTCAAGTGTTAATTGACCAGGCCTCCTGTAGTTGAGGATGCTATTCAGAAGAAAAACAACAACAGAGTTTGTGAATATTCTGATTCCAAGACTGAATTCTGATGTGATACCAGACATCAGATCAAAAGATTGAAAAACCAGAATTGCTATCATTCCATAGCTAGCAAGGATTCTTGGCTACATAGTCCAAAACCCAAGTATTACTCTTCTCTGTTTGGTTGTCTGGGAGGACTGTTGTGGATTTAAGGAAAATCTCTGTGGCGTGGCATTTCCAGAATCAAACCAGGGCTTTGGAGATCAGGGTTCAATTCCCCGTGGAGCTACAAAATGCTACAGGGTGACCTTTCCCAATCACCTTTCCTCATTATGACCTACCTCTGAGGATTGTTATGGGGCTCCTGCCGGAACAAGTAGGAAAGGTAGCTACAACGACAAGAAATAAATATTCTTTACTTTTCGTGCAGCCATTCAGGATCTGACACTTGGTTAATGACCCATTCCGTTCTATCCCTCTAAACCACTTGTTCTTGCTATTCCTCCCAAACATGGTAGTATAGCTTCCAGACAGCTGTTCCCCACCCCCTACTCCAGTTCTTCTCCTATTTCAAACAATATAATTAAAAAAGGATTCATTGAAATGGAGACAGTCCCCACCCCCCACCCTTTTTACTCTGGAATGCTTCTCCTATCAAATGTTAGCTAGCCTGTAAATACCAGATTATGGGCTGGGAAGGGATGTGTGTTGGCTGTGTGTGTGGGAAGGAAGAGCTCTTCTTCCATAAAAGAACATGCAGAAAGGGAGGGGAAAGCTCAACCTTTTCTTCCCGAAGAATAAGTTTTATTTGTTAAAAACCCATAATTATCTGTAATGTTCACGGAGAGACGGAGAGAACGGTGTGTTGAGATGTACTGTGAGGCCACATTTCGCATACTTAAATGGAGGCTGATGAGAAGGGATGCCTTTTCCCTCCTATTAGTTTACTATATAAATGGGAAGACATTACATAGTTTGAAATTTAATTAAAGTAATTGACCAGATTGCATTTTGCAGTCATTACTGTCATTAGCTGCCCTGACCCTGCTGTCAAAAGGATGTGCATGATATTTTTTCTGGAGGAGGTATTTATTAGGAATATTAACCTCTTCAGTAAATGCGATCAACATATTTAAATTCATTCTATGCGAGAGCTGGTTGTTCTTGGTCTGTGCAATCCTAACTCAAAAATGCAAGGGCTGTAGGAATGTGGGACTGTACAAATGTCTACATGGCTAAGCTGAAATTACAATCCAATGCCAGAACCTCCTGAATAGATCTGCGAAGTGAGCAATATGACAAGAGAATCACTTTGCTGGGAAGTGGGAGATGCCGATGTTTCTGCTCCTTGGGACTTACTATAGTCAAGAGGGGGCTATATTGTTTTGTTATTGTGTAACTTTGCAATTGTTCTGCACTTGGATATATTGTATTTTGGATATTTCTATGTAGCCTTGCCTCCAGTCGAGACACAGAGCTCCTTCCCCCGGTCCTGGTGATGGCAAGGTAGTAGAAGCGCTCCTTTGCCGGCCTATATTGCATTATTGTATACTTACGTATTTTATTTGTATTTTTTAATATTTTGTATTATATATATATTTGTTTTGTATTTCATATTTTGTATGTAAACCCTTTGGTTTACATGTTGTTAGCTGCCCTGAGTCAGCCTGTGCTGAATAGTGCAGGGTATAAATCGAATAAACTAAACTAGCTAAACTAAACTAAATTAAATTAAAACCTGCTGGGAAAAGAGGCAAAGAAAGAATGGAGGAAATGTGAAACTGAATTTCACCTTGTGCAACCATTTCCAAGCACAGGGAACCAAAGTTAGACTAGCATGAAGGCAGTCCTAAGTGGTGGCCAACATCTCTAGAATAGTAGAGCTTCAGGTTCAGTGCACCTTCACTGGTGTACCTTTGGCTCAACTGGTCTTTTGCTATCGTCACCAGCAGGATTAGGAAATTGCTTTTTGGGATGCCAAATCCCAGAACTCTCTAAGAATTTCCCAGTAGCCCTCAGGCACATACCCATAGGCATCTGTTGTGGAATTCTGATTATCATCCATTTATATACTGTGCAAAAGTCTTAGTCCATGGCCAGCTGGTTTGGAGGGAAATTCAACGTGTGTTTTGGGGCAGGCATAACTCAGCCCCTGAATTGTCTAGACATAACAACATTGGAGAGATTCTTCTGCTCACTCTCCCCTCAACCCTCTCTAAATTTGGTGAAGTTTGTAGTTAAGGGTGTCCAAATCAAAGTCAAGAAACAAAGAAAGCTCTACCAGACAGTAACAGGTGAAGTGGGTCGATAGCCAAAGTGCAATAACTGTCGAAGGTTTAACTATCCAGTTTTATACAACAGATAGAGAGGGAGATTCAGATCCAAGGCCAAAGGAACACTACACGTATCACAAGATACAAGGCTTCAGCCAAGGCCTGGAGCTCAGAAAAGGCTCTGTCTCCATTAGTCTTTGAGTCCACTGGCTAAGGCGCATTACCCACTGGCATTGCCCAAGATAGCTGCCAACACAGAACTTAGCTGCCCACATTCTGGTACCTGCTCTCCCTTAGGAATAGGTGCTTTTCCTTGAGAAGACTCCAATTCCTGGTGAATCCCTTACTTTTGAGGAGTTCTGCATTACACCTGAGCATTTTGCCTAGTGTGTGTAGGGCCAGGTCCACGCCTTCTGAAGGCTTAGTTCTCAAAGAATAGGAGGGAATTCAGCCTCTTCTTCTAAATCCAGAGCTCAGCTACCTGTATCTAGAGTTCAACCATGTGTCTCTGAAAGTGCTGTATCTGTGCAGACATTGTCATCAGATCTCCTATATCTTCAGGTACCGTGGACTCACCTTCACTCGACTCCTCTAGCATAGCCATTACACTTTTTCCATATAAATGCCAATGGGTTGCATCCAACATGGTTGGTCATAAGTTGTGCTGGACCTGTGCTGTGCTGATTTTAAGGTTACATTATGGATGGCATATGGTACAGGACATCATCCTGTACAGTGAATAGTACAGTGGTGTACTATTAACCAGTGGTGTACTATTAACTATTTTGTTGGAACCATGGGTCTAGTCACTGCCTGAAAGGGAGAGAACGTGGAAGCCCGAGATAACCTGCCTTTGAGTTGCATAATGGAAGAGAAGCAAGATGTACACTCCTATATGGAAGCTAATGTGTGGAATCAACAACAGCCATCTTTAGTGAAGAGTTAATAGAAAGAGACAGTGGGAAAATGAGGTATTCTATTACTGCTACATGACTAAGGAGAAAGTGAAGACAGAGAACATCGGGCTATAAGATAGGGAGAAGAAAATCTTGATACCATGGCATTTCTTTACATCCTACATGCCTTTCTCTCTGTCGCTGTTGGGAATCTGATTGAGAAATATTGTGTCCCCACATCACATAACAGCACCTGCACTATTCTTCTGCATTTTCCTCATGTACCCTGCATTTATTCATTTCCACTAACCTATATATTTCCCCCATTGACTGACACATGGAATTTTCCCTCAATCTTAACTTATAAATCCAAGGGTTAACCGTTGGAACTGGCTATAGGCTGCTATGCCTCGCCCTACTTGCCTGCACTCACCCTTCGTGCACACGGCCGATCTGGGTACGCAGGTCAACGAAGGATTGAAAAAACCGGCAGTGGGGCAACAGCCCCACAAACGCGAAGAAAGGGAAACAACTTCACTTCCCAACATTCCTTGCGCCGCGCCGCGCCAGAGCCAATCAGGCTGAGAGGCTCTCGCACGGCGCAGCGTTCAGAAACGCGCCGCAGCCAATCGAAAGAAAAGCATTTTAAAAAAACGCAGCACAAACACAAAGCAGCAACCCATAACTACAAGCCCCAGCGACCTGCGCGCCATGAGCGCGCAGAGCGCTGAGGAAAACGGCGCCCGAAAAATGAAAAAGAAAAACAACTCACAGCCAAGCACACAACAGCCGGCTTTCTTTCCCTCACCAACAGCAACTGAAGCTCCCGACTGGAGTTTCCCCTTTAATATCAGTGGGTGGGGGTTGTGATCCCCCTCTCCGCTGGCTACCCTAGGGTTGGGAGGTATGTGGGGAGAAAAGGGATATATTGTCCTAACCCTTCTGGACCCACAAGAACAGGCAGAGTGGATCAATCCCCACCCCCCCTCCTTAAAACAACTCCGTCTTTTCTTCTCTTTAAAAACGGACTTCTTTTAAGGAGGGGGGGTGGGGATTCGATCCACTCTGCCTGATCTTTTGGTTCCAGAAGTGTGGGGGCAATATACCCCTTTTCTCCCCACAAACCTCCCAACCCTAGGGTAGCCAGCGGAGAGGGGGATCGCAACCCCCACCCACTGATATTAAAGGGGAAACCCGATCTACTTTCATGACTCCACACAAACAAAGCACCATAACACACTAAAGCCCCCTCCCCCCCAACTAGCCCACCCTTCCTAACCCCCAATGACCATGCCCCCCTCCCCACCACCGAGCCCACCCTTCCTAACCCCAACAACCACGCCCCCCCTCCCCACAACCTAGCCCACCCTTCCTAACCCCCAACGAAAAACAACTCACTGCCTCACAGCCAAGCAAACACCAGCTGGCTTTCTTTCCCTCACCAACAGCGCCTGAAGGTCCCGACTGGAGTTTCCCCTTTAACATCAGTGGGTGGGGGTTGTGACCCCCCTCTCCGCTGGCTACCCTAGGGTTGGGAGGTATGTGGGGAGAAAATGGGTATATTGCCACAACACTTCTGGAACCAAAAGATCAGGCAGAGTGGATTGATCCCCCACCCCCCCCCCTCCTTAAAACAACTCCGTCTTTTCTTCTCTTTAAAAACGGAGTGGTTTTAAGGAGGGGGAGGGGATTCGATCCACTTTGCCTAATCTTTAGGTTCCAGAAGTGTTGGGGCAATATATCCCTTTTCTCCCCACAAACCTCCCAACCCTAGGGTAGCCAGCGGAGAGGGGGGTCACAACCCCCACCCACTGATATTAAAGGGGAAACCCGATCTACTTTCACGACTTCACACAATCAAAGCACCATAACACACTAAAGCCCCCCTCCCCAACACCGAGCCCACCCTTCCTAACCCCAACGACCATGCCCCCCTAGCCCACCCTTCCTAACTCCCAATGACCATGCCCCTCTCCCCACCACCTAGCCCACCCTTCCTAACCCCCAACGACCATGCCCCTCTCCCCACCACCTAGCCCACCCTTCCTAACCCCCAATGACCACGTCCCTTTCCCACCACCGAGCCCACCCTTCCTAACCCCCAATGACCATGCCCCTCTCCCCACCACCTAGCCCACCCTTCCTAACCCCCAACGACCATGCCCCTCTCCCCACCACCAAGCCCACCCTTCCTAAGCCCAACGACCATGCCCCCCTAGCCCACCCTTCCTAACCCCCAACGACCATGCCCCTCTCCCCACCACCTAGCCCACCCTTCCTAAGCCCAATGACCACGCCCCCCTAGCCAACCCTTCCTAACCCCCAACAACCATGCCCCTCTCCCCACCACCTAGCCCACCCTTCCTAACCCCCAACGACCATGCCCCTCTCCCCACCACCTAGCCCACCCTTCCTAACCCCCAACGACCATGCCCCTCTCCCCACCACCTAGCCCACCCTTCCTAACCCCCAATGACCATATCCCTTCCCCACCACCAAATAAATAAATAATTTTTAAAAAAAGTTACTAAAAACAGTCAAACACATCCAAAAATACGCAAAAACAAAAACACCAAAAACAATACGAAGTAAACAAAGACACAATCAAAAACAAAAAAACAGACAAAAAATACAAATTTACATAAAACAATTTGAAAAAATTATATCATACTTTCTTCTTTTATTAATCCTCAAAAAAAAAAAGCAGATCCCAGTTAATAACAGCCAAGCCAAAAAATTTTTACATAAATAAACATTTAAAAAATTAAAATTACAGACTAAGCAATTTTTAAAAAACATTAACACAATTTAACCTTCCAACACAATTTAAAACTATTGCAAAAATAAAATTGGTTCATTTTTTATTAAAACACACGGAGAAAAAAGCCCGGCAACGCCGGGCAACCCTTGCTAGTGGTGTAAATATGCTTTGTGCAAACTTTATTCCCAACCTCCCAATTGTGCAGATTCTTCATATAAGGTGTTCCCTTCCATAAATGGTCTCAGGCAATATGAAAATGGTTTTCATCGTGGCTGGCAAATCTGATGAAATTCTTTCATTTTGGTGAAGAAACAAAAGAGCAATAAAACAAAAGGATAACACACCAGGTGCTCCCTGTAGGCACCTAGACCCTTGGCTCAGCATTCCTCCATTTGGAGAACAAGATACTGTATTCACAAATGAACTTGCAATACTGTTGCAAAAAATGTGCATGAAAGTTGCTCAACATGCAACTAGCACTGGCCAATCAGTTACATTTAAGTATAGATTTGGAAGGTTTCACACATGTCTCTGTGAAGAACTAGGTTTGTTGTCTTGCTTACATTCACCTCCTCTTGTGAAAAGCTGGTGGAAAGCATGTAATTGAGTGGGCCCTTATTGTGTACAAAGAATCCTGTCCACAGGTGTTCTTTTTCCCTTGGCTACTTGTGCTAACCACAACAAACAATTCATGGCGGGCATCTGATACCCTACATTTTTTATCAGTCACACACCTGTCTGAAGCAGGAAGAGTGAGCAATGAGGAAGAACAACCTTTTCATTACTTTTGCCGAGGTAGATGAGAAGTTGTGTAGGATTACACAATTCTCCATGAGGTAATGGAAGCTACCAACATGATTACAGGCTCTTTCTCTCTTGAGTTGTTTCCGAAAAGGCTCTTTTCAACCTCAGTTACAGCCATATATAGACAAGACGGAGGGTGGGGTGAGAATGTTCATAGAGGAGGAAAACCTGAGAGAGTAAACCAAATTAATATTTTCAGATAAAACGGAGAAATGCAAACAAAGTAAGCACTATTTGTGCATTTCCAGAGAGATCAAGGAATGGTTGCTCACAGGGCAGAGTTAATCCCCTAGAGTTCTCTCATGTTGAATCAAGGATCCATGCATTGCTCTCAAAAATGGAGGTAGAGACAAAAAAGCTAAAATATGAAGGAGAGTATGCTTTAGACCTTAGAAAGTAAGTTCCTTGCCATTCCCGCTACAATACCATCAATTGAATCAGCTACAGTAGCACCACTCACTTTAGATGCAAACAATGTGAACTGTATATTTGGGAGGTGTAGAGTCCCATCTGCCCAATCTATGCCTCCATGATAGCACCCAGAAAAATGCTCGAGCCATTCTCTGCCCTTGTGGTGTCAGTTTTGACTCAGGCTTTGCCAAAGGTCATCTGTGTGTTTCTGTTCTCTGTGAAAAAGCTCCATCCCAATGAATGGGGATGATGCAGATGGTGTGACCTTAGGTAAGAGGTGGGTCCACACCCTGCCATCCATTTTAAAGATGTGATGGATAGGAGGTTTTCCTTTTGTCCATTTATATTTTAGACCAGGGTTTTCAGAATGAGCCCTGGTGATGCAGTAGTTAAACTGCTGTACTGCAGCCAAAACATTGTGACTTCAATCCTGACAAGACACAAGGTTGACTCAGATTTTGATCCAGTTAAATGAGTACCCAGAATGTTGGGGACAAAATGTTAATTACCTTGCAAACTGCCAAAGAGAGTGCACTAAGTGCTATGGCAGTGATGGTGAACCTATGGCATGCGTGCCAGAGGTGGCACTTGCAGTCCTCTCTGTGGGCACCAATGCAGTCATCTCAGCACAGAGTTTGCCCTGCCCCTCAGCCCAGCAGCCTAATAGGAGCACTTCCTCCAGTGGTGGGATTCAATTTTTTTTACTACCTACTCTGTGGGCGTGGTATGGTGGGCATGGCCAGGGGGGAAGCCCTGTGTTATTTCAAAACTTCGATGGGCATGGGTCAACTGGAATTTCTGCTACCATTGGGTGCCGTCAAGTCAGTTCTGACTTATGACCACCCCTGTCGTGGTCTTCTAAGTAGAGGATATTCAGAAGTGGTTTACCATTCTCTTCCTCTGGGGGGCGCGCTTGGAACTCTGCAGCTTTCCCATGGCTACATAGGCTGGGCCTTCTCCCAGGAGGTGCAATTAGGCAGTTGAACTCCCAAGCTCTGGCTCTGCAGCCAGATATCTAAACCACTAAGCTAGCTAGCTAGCTTGGATTGCTGATAATAACTTCAAGTATTCAGAGTTTCTCCTCACTACGGCTCCTACCAAAAGTGATAAATATACATTGTGGTACCAAATGGTCTACACATGTGTGGTGGCTCAAGATTTTTTGTGAGAGGGGCTGGACTACAATACAGAAAGCTGAGATCCAGTCAACTTATCTAATGTGAAGAACATGGATGAATACAAAACCCTCCTCGTATTTGGTCTTTGGTGCTCAGAGGATGTTGTGGCGCGCATTAGTGTGGCAGCGGAGAGGGCAGAACTAGCTGGTTCATCACTGTGCCTTCCACTCATGCAATGCTAATTGCATCAGGAGGTAGCAAATGTCTGAAAAGACCTAGTGAATAGGGCCAATGAATGGACACAGGTTCTCAATTACTTCAAAGTGAAAATGCTCAGGCACAGAAACTAGCATTTCTTTCAAAGAAGAATGGAATCCACCTCCTTTCAACAACAAAAAAAATCCCATTTACAATTCTTAAGAAAATCTCCCCAAATTGCCTGGCTGTTTTGCTGAACCAGCAAAACCCAGCTGTCATGGGAGGTCATGATGGATGGATCTGCTGTGACCCTTTTAGAACCGCCTATGTTCATACCGTATTCTGAGACCCTTTCCAATCAATAGTCGACTCAAATATTATTTTTTTAAGAGAGTGGACTGAGGGAATGATGGTGAAAGTTGGGGTGAAGATGGTTCCATTGCCCCATGACTCCTGGAACACAGAGCTCTGGCATTTCCTGTAGAAAGCCAGCCATCTAGTAA
The DNA here is from genome assembly GCA_035047305.1 of Bradypodion pumilum. Taxonomy (NCBI): domain Eukaryota; kingdom Metazoa; phylum Chordata; class Lepidosauria; order Squamata; family Chamaeleonidae; genus Bradypodion; species Bradypodion pumilum. Next base: position 13,633,852 of record JAWDJD010000012.1, on the reverse strand, counting down.
TGAAAATGTTGTTAGTTTAGTGGGAAAGAAGTAGTGGAAACAACCACTTCTCATTATGGGGAGCAGAGAGATTTGGAGGAAGTGGCATGTGATACTTCCCATGTTGGTCTTTAGTCTCTCTCCTTTTTTATCTCCCCCTGGCACAGGATGGCAACTTGTTCCCACAAATTAAGACAATATTCTTGTAAGTGTGAGCCTTACTGGCTATCAACCCTTCCTTTTCTTTTCCCCATGAAAAAATCTGGCTCCCATCAAGCTGATATGAAGCCATTTCTTCTGACTGTGGCTGATTAAACACAGAGTAAACTTAGCTCTCTAAGGAAGCCACAATGATTCTCCACAGATGGAATGACACTCCTACACCTGCAGCTTTCAGCTCTCCCCGTTTCCACAGTAAAAAAGGATCATCTGTTAAGAGGAAGTGCTATCTTTTTTTAAATTCGTTGATGGTTATCTTTCTGTCTGATACACCTACTCCATTTGGGATAAATTACAGGCCATTGCAACTGTAATGAATAGGCACTCCGGAAGTGCTGGAAGTGCTCGGTTATGGAAGGTAGGTTGAGAAGGGCAGAGGACCTTCTCACGGAGTGTCGTTTATCTCAGCAAAAGTTCACTTGGTCCCCTGTAGGAAACCTTTCTCCAGACAACAGAGAAACTCCATTGAAGTTGAAGAAGGGGAAAGAGAGAGAGAACACTAACAGACCTGCACTCGTCTCACTAATAATAATAATAATAATAATAATAATAATAATAATAATAATAATAATAATAATAATAATAATAATAATAATAATAATAATAATAATAATAATAATAATAATAATAATGCATCATATAGCAATTGTTTTGTACAACAATGAGCCACACACACACACACACACACACACACACACGGATTAAAATCATTGTATGATGTACCACTGTACTTCTCTTAAACATAATTTCTGATGGGTCAAGGTTTCACTGCCTTTCCACATTACCTGAATGAAAATAGGAATATTGTCTTCCCAAACACTGTTTTTTTCAGGCTTTGTTGAGTTGTGTTATAGCTCAGGATATAGTTGAGCTTAGTTATATTTCACGACTATTTGTTGCCTATCACAGAGATACAGGGTCCAAAAATAACATAGTGTAAATAAAATATAAGGCTAACATCCCTTCATGTATTTGAACATCAATACGATAAATGCATGAAAAATGTTTTACTATCAGTTGAGAGGCAAGAATCTCAGTACAAAAATTGATCTTTCATCTTAACACCTGTTCACCACATCAACAGAACTGTGTTCGGACCATATATCACCAACACTATTGATTTTCTTCCATTTAGAAGCCTTTACACCAGTGATCACATGGTGAACAAAAGTTCTTCTGAACTATCATGTTAGGAATGGTTGATTATATTTGTAACTACACAAAGAGGTTGGAGGATAATAAATCACAAAAGGTGTACACTTCCAATTGTAAAGCATTAGCTTTAACTGATTTGTACCATTTATCTGATGTTGTGGGTTCTTCGTTGTTGTTCATCTGTGATAGGAAAATGATAGTGCATGTGTGAATTTTACTCTTCCCATCCACCAATTAAAGCCTACTGACACTTAGCTAAAGTTCTCCTCTTTGGAGCCTGAAAGAGGTGTCTTGTAGGGCTACATTTCCAAGAACAAATTTAGTCAACTGTAGTTCAAACATATTGTAAGAAATCAGGAGATAATCCACCTATGTAGATCCCTCATTTCTTCATCTCTGCCACACGTCTATGACAGATATAGTGCCTTGTTAAGGTAGCCCATTATTGCCTATCCAATAGTAGTATAAAGGGGGTACACAGAAAGAGCCTCCTTGAAGACTGTGGTATTTTTAAACCACAATCGGGCATACACTGGACAATGACAGCCAAGCTCAGCATTTTAACCACTAAGCCACCACATCTGAAATTTACCTTCTCTCTGTTGTGAGGTTTGCCCTTCTCTCTGTTGTGGTGGGAGGAAAGAATCCATGGGTCTAACCCATGAGTTCTCAACCTTTTTAAGCCGGGGGCTGGGTCATGCTCCCTCAGACAGCTTCGGGGACAGGACAGCCATTTTTCTCTTCCTCCACCACATGACACTTTCTGGTGTGGTGGAGGTGGGGGGCACATGAAATGGTGTCACAGGCCGCATCCAGCTCATGGGCTGCAGGTTGAGAATCCCTGTTCTAACTAAACAGAATGCTTCCATTGACAAAAATAATCAGCTGAAACAGTAGGCAGAGCACTTGAGTGCCCAAAGAGCAAAACCCTTTGACATCCATGCAACCCCACTGACTCCAGGTAGATCACACACCCACACCCACATATCACACACCACACACTCACTCACTCACACACACACACACACACACACACACACACACACACACACACACAATGTTGTTGGCAATGTGCTTTATTTGGTACAAAAATGTAGACAGCATTTTAAATATAGGTAAAGGTAAAGGTCACCCTTGCTTGAAAGCCAGTCATATCTGACTCTAGGGTTCAGTGCTCATCTCTGTTTATAGCCAAAGAGCCAGCACTGTCTGCATCTGCAGACATTTCTGTGGACACATGGCAGGCATGGCTCAACACTGGAGTGCACGGAACACTATTTACCTTCCTACCAAAGTGGTCCCTATTTATCTACTTACAATTTCTTGCTTTTGAACTGCTTGTTGTTGTTGCTCAGTCACACAGTCTATTCCGACCCTTTGCGACCCTTTGCGACCCTATGTACCACTGTCCTCCAGGAACAAACTTAAGTGTGTCCCTCCCATATATATATGGGTACTATTGTTGTTCTATATAGACTTGGGGGGGGGGGACTAAGCTCCATGTTTTCTTTAAAGTGTCCTGGCAAACTGTAGGCAGAGTTTAAATAGGATCAACCTATTCCCTGATGGGATACTGTACCTGTAGGTTAGCAAAGAGGTTAGTTCCACTCCACTGTTTCAAAGGCTGCCATCATTTCTTTCTCTCCAAGAGAAACCTTCTCATTTTATTTTTACAAAACAATGATCAAAGTCCTTTTGAAGATGATCTTTCTCAGTTTGTAGAGGAACAAGAAAAGTGGCCTGAATGTTAAAAACAACAGCAAAAGAGGGTTATTAAGAGGGATGCCATGAATACATAGGCAAATGAGGGTCTTGTGAAAACAAAAACCTCTCCTTCTGCGAGAAGAAATGCGACACTCAATGAAATGCCTACAGCCCATGACAGGTAGATATGTTAGGTAAAGGTAATGGTGACCCTTGCTCAAAAACCAGTCATGTTTGACTGTAGGGTGTGGTGCTCAACTCCGTTTACAGACAAAGATCCCATGCTATCTGCAGCTGCAGATGTTCCTGTGGTCATGTGGCAGGCATGGCTCGGCACTGGAGTGCTACCTTCCTGATGAAGCAATACCTATTTATCTAGTTGCAAATTCTTGCTTCCGAACTGCCAGGTTGGCAGGAGGCAGATCTCACTCCATTGCAAACTGCTGATCTGCTGACCTTCCAGTCATCAAGCTCAGAGTCCTAACCATTAAGCCACTGTGGCCCTAGAGAACTGCTACCAGTCACTAAAAATAAGCAGTAGGCAAGGTATTTACTTTTGCAGCTACTTGGGACTCCATCGCCTGTCATCCCTAGACAGCCCATCCAATGACAAAGCCCAGGAACAGCTGACTTGGGCAAATCTGACAGATGGTTGTGCAATTCTCTCTTGAATATCTCCAGTGTTGGGATGTTCATCACTTCCCCAGGTCTTGAGTTCCATTGTCATACTGTTTTAACATTTATGAGGTTATTCCTGATTATTTTTCCTGGCTTCCAGTAGTTCCAACCTTTTATTATGTACCCTGCAGTCTGGGATGATGGAGAACGGATCCTGCCCCTCTTCTTTATGACTATCTTCCAGGTACTGTATTTGAAAAGTACTATCTTTAATTTCCTCAGTCCCCTTTTTTTAACATGCCCAGTTCTTTTCAGTGTTTCCTTTTAGGTTAAATATAACTACTACTTCTTTAGCTGCTAGAGCTAATAATCAAGGGACTGTTTTTCAAGAGCTGTCAACTTCTATTAAAACCTTCCTCGTGTTGTATACAAGCAACTTGTCCCTCATCAATACCTGTGCACCACACCTTTGAAGAAAAAATATTTGGATTTGTTTCAGTTTTTGCAGGCAATTTATCACCTTGCATATATTTTTCTCCTTTTAATTTCACTTTCCTTTTAAACATACATATACAGAGAGAAAGTTCTTGTCTTTCCCCCTGTCCACATAAGTTTCTCTGCCTCATGCTTCTCAAAAGAAATTTATTTGAAAAGCTGATAGAAACCCGCCTCCTAGTTGCTATCTTACTTCAGGATCATGATGTTGTCACTATTAAACCAACACAGCACAATACATTACAATATAATCCATTTATACTGGGGCATTCTCATGCAAATAATTCAAAGTGCCTAACAATAAACTGCAAAAAAAATGTGGAAAGGAGAAATGGATAACTCTGAACCATTGAAGCAACTTAGAAAAAAAACCTTGAAATTTACTCAAATCAGTAATGCAGCTTTTCTCCGTTAAAGATGCAGACATAATTGCAAATTGAAGATCTGTGCATGAGGAATTTTTTAGTAATGTCACGGCAGTGGAATGAGCAAAGCAATATTAAATCAGACTCATGGGGAAAAAAGGGGAGAATGTGTTCTTGAAATCATAAAAAAAAGAAGATTCAAATGGTGCATTAATTTAAGAGTGCTGCATTACAGAAAAGAAAGGAATAACAGGAAGTGCTAGATGTTCTCTTAAGCAGATGAAATACAGTGGTACCTCGGATAAAGTCCAATTTGGATAAAGTCCGATTTGCATAAAGTCGCGGTTTTCATGCACACGTTATGAATTGCATAAAGTCCAAAACCGCTTAAAAATGGACATTATCCAAGGTATTTGGCATAGGAACCTCGGATAAAGTCCATTTTTGGACGTTATCTGATGCATCACCCATTTGATTCAGATAAAGTCCAAAATCGGATAAAGTCTAAACTTTTGGAACAGAGTTTGGACGTTATCCGAGGTTCTACTGTACAAGAATATACCAAATTCAGTATCAAAAATTTAGTAGCCTTATATCCCACCTAGGAGTTTAAGACTGTGAACACAGGATTCCTAGTAGTCTCTCATCTAGACATGAAGTAAACTGAAACTACTCCAGCTGAATGTTAAGCATCTAGATAGCAAGAGCTGAATTAAATGTGGAAACAATTGTTTGAATAGAAGCCAATTATCTAAACCAAGATGGAGAACTTTTGGTCTTCTAGATATTTTGTCCTCACTCAGCATAAATAAAGTTTCGAGAATATGGAAGATGCAATCCAAAATACTGGGAGATGAGGCAAAGATTCCACTTCCCTATTTCAGACTATTTTCCTTTGTTGGATGTCTTCAAGTAACATTCAAACAGCCATCAATTCAGGAAGTTCTCAGTTTGCATTTCCTGCAGCAAGAAGATTCTTTCCATATCAGTTTCTTTCTGTATCAGGTACAAGGTGTTAGTTCCAACTTTCAAAGCCCTAAACAGTTTGGGACCTTCCTACCTGGTGGAACATCTTACCCTCAGAACAACAGCCCGCATCACTCCCTCCTCCATGATGCATCATCATAGAATTCTATTCTATTCTATTCTAAAATAGGCTTTCTTATTAGAGTGTTTGGGTTTTGAGGGGTTTATATGAAAATTTTAATATTTGTGTCAATTTGTATTTTTGAATTTTATGCTGTAAGCCACCCTGAGTAGGAAGGGTTTTTTTCCTAGCAGGGCAGAATATAAGCTAAATAAATAAATAAATAAGATTAGACCAGAATACTTACATGTCAGATTCTGTCATTTAATAACAACACTTTTGTGGCACCTTGAAGACAAAAATTAAGGGGTCAGCAGTTCAATACCTGAATGCTGCAGGACAGAGTTTGTTCCCATCCCTGCCCCAGCTACTGCCAACCTAGCAGTTTGAAAGCAAGAAATTGCAAGTAGATAAATAGGGATCACTTTGGTGGAAAGGTAAACAGCATTCCGTGCACTTTGGTGTCTAGTCATGTCTGTCACATGACCACGGGGCAAACACAGACAGTGCTGGCTCTTCGGCTATGAAACAGAGATTAGCACTGAACCCTAGAGTCAGATACGACTGGATTTCAAGCAAGGGTGACCTTTACCTTTACTTCCTACAATTACAACATTTTTTCCTCCAGATGTGCAGCTTCTTCAAAGCTCAGTTCCAAAATATTTAGACTTGCAAACAAAACCTGTGTTTACCTCCCTATGGCCAAGAACAAAACTAAGCTAGTTTAAATCATATGGAGAGGGGCAAGATCATGTTGGGTTAAACAGAAGTGTTTCACATTTTAAGGGCCCTTTGCATCTCATGACATTCAAGTTGTATTCTCTAGATTTATCTAGAAATCAGATGCATGATGTTTGGGTTTTACAGCTGGCACCACCACAGATGTAGATTGCAGACCAGTAAGCCATATGATGATGAAATGCAGTAAATCTAAACTGTGTTAAGCAAAATAAATGTATACTAAAAGATGGTTGAATTGAATTGAATTGAAATATATTCTTATATACCGCTTTCCTCGTCCAGCAGACAACCCAAAGCGATTCACAATGCATAACATACAGAAATACAATATAGCACTGATACAAAGCAAAATACAGTTTTACAAGCAAAATAGCAATGCACAATTACATAACAGTACATAGTATATAACACCAATTACAATACAAAAAATGCAAAAAATACAAATCGGCTAAAACCACCCACAAATTCCCGTGCCTTCAGAGTCCCTCGAGGGGGGAGGGCTCATAAAATCCAGTTGTTTTGCACTATTCTGCATACTGTATCTACTTCAACAATCTTTAGGTAAGAACATAAGAACATAAGAACAGCCTTGCTGGAACAGGCCACAGCCCATCCAGTCCAGCATTCTGTCTCACACAGTGGCTCACCATTTCCTTCAGGGTGTTCCCAAGGAGATGCCTTCACCTGCTTAGGATTCCCTGGAAATGGCATTGAGAGATATCCTGCCTATCTCTCCAACCCGGAGGTTGTCCTTAGGTAGCCATAATTATAGCCATTGATAGCCTTGTCCTCCATGAACTTGTCTAATCCTTTCTTAAAGCTGTCAAGACTGACAGCTGTCACCACTTCTTCTGGCAGGGAGTTCCATAGACCAGTAATCCTCTGGGTGAAAAAGTACTTTCTCTTATTTGTTTGAGAACTAGTACCCAAAAGTTTCATGGAGTGTCCCCTAGTTCTAGTGTTGTGCGATAGGGAAAACAGTTTTTCCTTATCCACTTTGTCCACACTGTGCATGATTTTATAAACTTCAATCAGGTCACCTCTTAGACGCCGTTGTTCAAGAGTGAAAAGGCCCAACCGTTGCAGCCTCAGATGGTAAGGAAGGTGTTCCAGTCCCCTAATCATTCTGGTTGCCCTCCTCTGTACTTTCTCCAACTCCATAATATCCTTCTGGAGGTATGGCAACCAGAACTGTACACAGTATTCCAGATGGGGCCTCACCATAGATTTATAAAGAGGCAAAATGACACTTGCTGACTTATTTTCTATACCCTTCCTAATGATCCCTAACATTGAGTTTGCTTTTTTCACTGCTGAGGCACACTGGGTTGACACCTTCATTGAGCTGTCCACCAGGACACCAAGGTCCCTTTCCTGGTTTGTCGCAGAGAGTTCAGACCCCATCAGTTTATAAATGTAATTGGGGTTTTTTGCCCCAACATGCATCACTCTGCACTTACTGATGTTGAAGCTCATTTGCCACTGTTTTGCCCACTCCCCCAGTGTCAAGAGATCCCTCTGGAGCTCTTCACAATCTCTCACAGTTTTCACTACCCTGTATAATTTAGTGTCGTCAGCAAATTTGGCTACCTTGCTTTTTACTCCTACCTCTAGATCATTTATGAAGAGGTTGAAAAGCAGGGGTAAAAGTAGAAGACTGTAGAGATAGACACATACATGCCTGCATCTTTATAAAAAATGACAGAAATGGTTGAGGAAAGCTAATGTTAATGGTTTGTGTGACATCTGTCTCAATTCAGTTTTTCTTGCTGGACTTTTGCTAGCTTGGAAAGAATGTGTGTTTTTATGGGAGAGTAGTAAAAAGCCGGAAAACGGGAGAGTTTATGGTACAACCACTAGCAGGTCTTTAACTATAGCAGCATTCACGGTTGCCACTACAAGGAAGGTATTATGTTGGGAGGAGAGTAAAGTTAAACCTGCCCTTTGGGCAGTCTGAAATGTTAACGGCTCTCGTGTATACACTTAGATTTTTGGAGCACAGGGGTGTAGGGTGGCAAGGAGTACTTCGTTCATAGATTCTACCAGTCGCTTTATACATATATAGGTCTTTGTTGCTGGAAACATTTCTATACTTGTGAACAACCCCATTTTATTAAAAGCTGTCATATTTATCTGCTATGGAAGAAAGAAGAAATATGCACTTTTCTTAGAAAGGAAATCAATTTTTGCATTTTATCGAATATGTCCCTATCTCCCGTTCTTGCATGAATATCCTGCAACTTCTTTATTTCGTCCTCTAACTCTTTTTCCTTTTCCTTATTTTGCCTATTATTAATACAAGAGAGCCTAATGCTTTCTCCCCTGAATATTGCCTTCATGGTATCCCATAATATTCCATCATTTACATCCTTTGTATCATGAATTTCCCAGCACTCTTCCCATCTTTTTATTATCGTTTCCTTACTCTTTTGATCTCTATATAACCTTGTATCATAGCTCCATGTACCCCTTTTTTGTTTGTCATCACTTAGTTTAAATTCTGTAATTATTTTAGCGTGATCAGATTCCTTAATCATACCAATTTCAATATTTTCAACCTTATCTATCATACTTTCTGAAGCCAAAACATAGTCAATTCGTGAATAAGAATTGTGCACGTGCGAAAAAAATGTATATCCCCGTTCTGAGCCTCTAATTTTCCTCCAAACATCCTGTAATCCCGTTATTTTTAACCACCTATCCATCACCCTATTAGTACATGTACGCTTAGCCACATTTGTAGTATCCAAACCTGATCTGATCAAATTAAAATCTCCAACCATTATTAACTTGGACACCCTTTCTGATTCTATACTTTGATACACCTTAAAAAAAAGAGAATTTATTGAAAAAGATATTGAAAAGGTAAAGAAGAATTTAATTTATTTGAAAAGAGATTACTTCGAGTACAGTAATAAAAATTCTAAGCTATTAGCTAGAGCCGCTGAAGAAAAGAAAGATAAAAGAGGAATTTCAGTTTTGATAGATAAGTATGGCAGAAGGTGTAATAAGTTAGTAGATAAAATTCAAATTGTCAAGGCTTTTTATCAGGAATTGTATTCGAGGAAGGACGTAAATACGGATGAATTAGAGCGATATTTAGATAAGTGGTCAAGAATAAATTTAAGCTTGGAGCATAGGAGTTACATGGATGAAAAGATAACACAAAAGGAAATAAAGGAGGTCATAAAAAGGTTAAGGATAGGCAAGGCTCCAGGCGAGGATGGTTTATCGGTGGAGTTTTATAAAGATTTTAAAGAGATGCTGTTACCAAAAATGGAAAGGATTTTTAATTATATTTTGGAGGGAGGGAGAGTTCCTAAATCGTGGTATAGTACAATTATAATTTTAATTCCAAAGGTAGGGGAAAATCTGGAAAAAATTGAATCCTATAGACCGATTTCCCTGATGAATCAGGACGCAAAAATTTTTACGGCCATTTTAGCTAATAGATTGAATAATTTTAGTGGTAAATACATTAATAAGGATCAAGTGGGATTTATGAGAGATCGGTATATGTGGGATTTGACGAGAAGGATGGTTGACTTGACAATTATTGCTCAGGAACAAGAGGAGCATGTGGGTTTCTTCTCCCTGGATATATTCAAAGCTTTTGACTCGATCCAATGGATAACTATAAAGGAAATTATAAAGAAATATGGATTCGGACAAAAATTTTGTGGGGTAATTGAGCAGTTGTATCAGCAAGGCTCGGCTAGGGTTAAATTAAATGAGGAATTAACAGGGGAGATTAAATTGGAAGCGGGCACAAGGCAAGGAGATCCATTGTCGGCATCTTTATTTATAATGGCCATGGAATTGTTAGCTAATGTAATAAGGGAAGATAAGGAATTAATTGGAATTGAAGGTATAAAAATTAGCCAATATGCTGATGACACCCTAATAACAATAAAAAATCCACAGAATACACTAGGGAAGATATATGGGCATTTAGAGGAATTTCAAAGGGTGACGGGACTTAAGGTAAACTGGGATAAGTCAGAAGCAATTCTTTTTAATGTGGATTTGGACATACAAGAAAGTTTAAAAGCTAAATTTAAAATACAAATTAGAGATAATATAAAATACCTGGGGATAAACATTTCAAGTAAATATGATGATTTAAAAAGGTTAAATTATGATAAATTGGAAAAAGAATTAAAAGAAATGATTTTACGGTATAAGAAGCTAAATTTGTCGTGGTTTGGACGCGTTTCGCTATGTAAAATGAAGCTTTTACCCAAATTAAATTTCTTATTTGATACCCTGCAAATATATATGAAAGAGAAGGAATTAAAGGTTTTTCAAACTATATTAAATAATTTTTGTAACGGTGGAAAAAGGGCCAGGATACCAAAGTTTTTATGGTATTCATCACAAAAAAAGGGCGGGTTAGGAATTCCAAATATTAAAAATTATTATTGGGCATTTCAACTGAAGAATATTTGTAAAATTTTAGTGAAAGAAGAATCGATTTGGGGAAAAATTGAATTGCGAGAGAAACTGGGTGAAGAAATATTAATGTTTTTGGGCAAAGGGAAAGCAAAAATTAATGCTACAAATAAATTGTTAAAAGCTCTTTTAAAAACTTGGACATTACTGAAAAATAAATTGGCACCAGGGTTGTCCCCAATATTAGGCCTGAGTGATATGAAATCATTCCCACTGAGAATGGATAAGAGCGTAGTAGAAGTATTGAATAAGAATAATATAACTCTATTAAAGGATTGGATAACAGCATGTAGAGACAAGGAAAGAAAGTTAGATATAGGTAGACAACTTAAATTGAATTGGCTTCAATTGATGTCTATTGACAGTTGGAATAAAAGATATTTAGATGAAATGAGCTTGGATAGGGAGCGGACGAAATTTGAAGAGTTGGTACTTAGTCTAAAAAGTGGGCAGGTAAAAGTTAAGGGGTTAGTAAGCAAAATATATAAGGTTTTAGATGACTCAGATCAGCATCAGAAAGCTTTAAAAGAAACATGGGAGCTAGATTTGAATATCATAATTACAGATGAGCAGTGGAATGCTAAATGGAAAAGGAGAATAATGAGGTCTTTGTCTGTAAGAATAAAAGAGCACAATTATAAATTATTGTGGAAGTGGTACTTGACTCCGGTACGACTATACCAAATTGACAATACAAAGTCGAAATTTTGTTGGAGGTGTAAGGGGGAAATTGGAACATATGAGCATATGTGGTGGGGGTGTAAAGAGACGAAGTCATTCTGGTTGAAGGTGGAACACGAAATTGGGAGAATTCTAGATGTAAGAATGAAATTGGATGTAATTTTAATTTTGTTAACAGATGTGGAGGTTGTAGAGCAACAAAAAAGGGAATTGTTAGCAATTATGTTATCCAGTGCTAGACAGTGTATAGCGCGATATTGGAAATGTGATGTTACCCCAAAAATAGAGGATTGGTATAAGGAGTTGTGGAATACTGCGCTGAATGATAAGCTCACCTGGGAGTTAAATTTAAGAAAAGGGTTAATTAAAGAAAGCAAATTTCAGGAAATTTGGAAATGTTTGATAGATTATACCTTGATTAATGGTCATGGGCAACTGCCGGTGCCAGATTACATTGCATTTTTGAGATGATAATAGATAAAAGGGGAAATTCTGTCTCCGTAGCATTGTATATAGCACGTGGTGATATTTTGTTCTGTTTCTTTTTTTTTCTTTCCTGTTCTCTCTTTCTTTGCTTATTTATATTACTGTGTATTTTGTCTTTTATTTTCTTATATTGTTCTGTTTGTTATTTCTTGTTTTTTTAATTATTGGACGTGTATCGAGAAATAAATTTTTGAAAATTTAAAAAAAATAAAAAAAAAAGAAAGGAAATCAAAGTGTCTTTTTGATAGATGCAGACTGGAAACCTGGGATGTTGGCACTTTAAATGGTGAAATAGGATAGCCAACCAAGCATTCCCATTAGCCATTAATATAATTGTAGTGGGGTGAAGCTGATCTTTATATTGTATAGTCAATGTTTACAGAATTCTCTTGCAACCTGGACAGAGAAGATGTTCTGTGATAAGCTGTGGATGAGAATATGGTTTTTATTTGCTCTTGGAAACTAAAGCCACAAATATCATCACATTAACTTGACATTCAAACAATCCAAGATTTTGAATGCTCTTTTATTCAGTCTTGAGTTTGAAATACGTATACATAAAATATGAAAACTGTGATATTTTGAATCACAATCGGGGATACCCTGGTAATGGCAACCTTGTGTTGTTGGCTAATCTTTCTCACACCAGGTCAGGCGAAAGAAAATGTAGAACAAACTCATCAAAAGGTGCCTTCAGTTTGGTAGTTTCATGTCTGGGCCAGACATGGAAGAGGAATACGAAGAAGTGCTAAATTATGGTGGCCACCTGTTCTAACGGAGATGACTTCTTGTCTTTAGTACCTAAAGGCCTTTGCAATGCAATCTTCTCCATGCTGCTAACAGGAATTGCTATTGAATTGAGGAGGTAAAAAAGATGAAGGATTTTTATTTTGCTTGTTTTTGAAGGACTTCTTACTGGCTTAAACCAAGAAGGGGAAATGCGTCCTCAAATTCATGTGAAAGTAATGAATGTGAGAATGAGTGAATTGATGAATGATTGGAGGATTGGTCAATGCATTTACTGTATGTCCTATGGTGTCCTAAAGTACCAGTTCTGCAGAACCTGACAGAACCTGCTGCAGTGTATCACTGATTACAAGGCTATCCCAACATGTGACTCCTCCCACTCATGTTGTTGGTCAAACCTTGGACCTGATCTTCTCAAAAGTGCAAATTGATGATCTGAGAGTGAGTGAGATTTCTCTCAGCCTATCATCATGGCCAGATCATTTCCTGCTTCACAGGGGGGAGAAGAAGCTAGGGCAGGTTGAGGACTTTGCCACCCTCCCCACTGAGCTCCCTTCAACATATTGTATTGTTTGTAAGCTACCTTGAGTCGCTACGGCAAATGGGCGGCAATATAAATTTGAAATAATAATAATAATAATAATAATAATAATAATAATAATAATAATAATAATAATAATAATAATAATAATAATAATAATAATAATAATAATAATAATAATAATAATAATAATAATAATAATAATAATAGTTCTGTTTGCAATAAGAATGGCTCCCTGTCCTAATGGGGTGCCTGGCCCCATTAAGATGGTCTACCCTTACAGGCTAATGGATCCGGTTGGTTTCCATAATGCTTTGTGGAGGTTTATGACCAAACTGGCAGGCAATATTGTCAATGCTCTGTTTGAGAGTTGGTATATGGAGTCAGGCAAGGCATTAGACACTATTGATCATAAATGCTGGATCCGTCTCAGGGTTCGTTCTGCCCCATGATTTACCAACAAACTATGAACCCTGAAGCATTTGAAGAGGAGGCTAGAGAGTAAATGGAGGAAGGCTACCACAGATAACAACCTTGAGGCTGTGAGGAATTACTCCAGAAGATACTATAATGCTGTAACAATGCTTACATATGCACTAGTACACGGAGAGGCCATAGTGGCATGATTATGTCCAAGGAAGCTACCGCTCCCTTGTTCCAGAAAGCAACCAAAGCCTCGGATGAATCATGCAGCTGATCCATAGGAAAAGAACACAGTTCCCTCTTGTTGTGTATGTAACAGTATTACTTTAAGAATGTATGAATGTAACCTGACAATGATTACAATGTAACCCAGCTGTTTAAGGAACGCGAGTAAGCTGCCCATAGAGAGCAGCTGCGAGCGTTCAGCTCACATGGTTCACATTCCCCAATCGCCGGCAGCCGCGGGAACCTTTCCCGCACTAGGATCACCTGGAGGAGATGGGCGTGACGCAGAATGACATCACGCCGGTAGCAGCCAATGAGCTACCGTGCAACAATATTCAAATGTATTACTGCAGTATAAAATGAGCTGTACCTCCGCCATTACCACATGTTCATCCTGACCATCATGAAATAAACCTGTGTTTTAGCCCCCACTGCGGCTCCTTCTTTGTCTTCCGTGCAAGACACTAAATTGGCGACGAGGATGGGATCCATGGCGTATCCCAAGGTCAAACCTCATCAGTTTGATATCAGTGATCCAGAACAATGGGAGATGTACGAGTGCCAGTTTCGGCACGCGATGGATGCTGCAGGCATCGACGACGATGCGAAGATGGGCTCGCACTTCCTTGCCCAGGTGGGGCCAGCCACGCTGCGTATCCTGATGAACCTGGTGGCTCCCCGGAAGGTAGACGTGGTGCCTATCGACCGCATCCTGGCGCTACTGAGTGAGCACTTCCAGCCTCCTGTTTCAATCTTCCCGGCCCGGGTCGCGTTCCACAGGCGGGACCAGCACCCAGGGGAGTCCGTGTCTGCCTACGCGGCAGCCCTCAGGCTCGCGGCGGTCAACTGCCAATGGGAGGACCTGGACACGGCCCTCCGAGACCGCATGCTGTGTGGCCTGAGGGACGAGGAGGTCCAGAGGAAGTTGATGACCCACGACCATTGCCTCACGCTCAACGAGGTATTGCGGGAGGCCCAAGCAGCCGAGGCGGCCAGGAGCGGGGTCAGAGTGTTCAAGTCCCGAGGGGCCACACCTGAGAGGGCCAAGTCACCCGTGCAAACGGCCCGGCAGACGTCGGCGAAAACGGCCTGGCGGGCACCCCAGTCGCCCGCAGGCACATCAGCGACCTCCGAGGAGTCGTCCACAACGGCGGACTCCTGCTCCAGCAAGGACGATGACGTCCAGAAGGTAAAGAAACGCGGGGAGAGGCGCCAGACCAGCGAGCAACAAGGCCGCCGTTGCGACGGCTGTGGGGCATCTCACAACCGGACGAGATGCCCATTCCGGAAGGCCGAGTGCCACAACTGCGGTCGGAAGGGCCACATCGCCAGAGTCTGCAGGCGCGTGCGAACCGAGGACAAGGGCGCATCGAAACACCCTCAAGCACAACAGCGAAAGGCGGCCGGCATCGGAAAGGTCTCAGCCAGCAATGGCGCGAAAGGCGTGAACCGCGTGGGCCTGGAGCACCGGCGCTTCTTTGCAGAGGTACTGTTACAAGGGGTTCCAGTGAGGATGGAAATAGACTCATGGTCGTCCTACTCCATCCTGTCCCAGACGGAGTTCATGCGCATTCCCCCAAATGCGCGGCCCAAACTGCGGGCCATGAAGTCATGTTTGCGGGACGTGCAGGGCTATGGGATCCCAGTGTTGGGGGTGGGGAACTTCACGGTGAAGTTCAAAAATTACACAGAGAAACTGCCCTTAGTGGTCCTCAAGGGGGGAAGATGTTGCCTTTTGGGAACCCAGTGGTTTGCTCCCCTGGGAATCGAACTGTCCGGAATTAACGCCATAGAGACTGACCCAATGTGGGACGTGTGCGATGCGCGCCCGGATGTTTTCAAAAAGGGGCTCAGGACTTACAAGGGGCCCCCAGTTTCTTTTGAGATGGACCCAGAAATCCGGCCCATACGTCTCAAGCCAAGAAGAGTGCCCTTTGCCCTCAAGGACAAGATTGAGGCGGAACTGGACAAATTGGTGGGGCAGGGGATTTTGGTTCCAGTTGATTCAGCAGAGTGGGAGACTCCAATTGTTACAGCCTTAAAATCAAACGGGGAGGTCAGGATTTGCGTTGACTACAAATGTACAATTAACAAAGCCATTCGGCCAAATGCATATCCGGTGCCAGTGGTTAGCCACTTACTGGCCACGTTGCATGGGGGGAGGTGTTTCGCCAAGCTAGACCTGGCGCAGGCGTATCAGCAGCTCACAGTAACCCCAGCTGCTGCCACTGCGCAAACCATCGTTACACACAAAGGGGCATTTAAGGTAATGCGCCTACAGTTCAGCATAAATTCGGCCCCTGGGATCTTCCAGTCCCTTGTGGAACGCCTTTTAAAGGGGCTTCCTGGCGTGCTCCCATATTTTGATGACGTCTTGATAACAGCGGGGAGCGAATCAGAGCTAGCGAGGAGGCTAGACAGGGTCCTCTCAGTGTTCGAGAAAGCGGGACTGAGACTGAGAAGGGACAAATGCGTATTCTTTGTGAGGGAGGTTGAGTTTCTCGGGTTCAAGATAACCCCGGAGGGCATCAAGCCTTCCGAGTCCAAGGTTGCGGCTGTGCAAAACGCCCCTCGCCCCACCGCGAAACCGGAGCTGCAGTCATTCCTAGGGCTCCTTAATTTTTACCATTCCTTCTTGCCAAGGAAGGTATCCGTTGCGGAGCCACTGCATGCGCTACTAAAGAAAGAGGCGGTTTGGCGGTGGGGAGATAGGAAGAGAAAGCGTTCAAGGAACTCAAAGCGCTTTTATCCTCAGATGCTGTCCTGACTCATTTTGACCCAAGGAGACCAGTAGTTTTAGTCTGTGATGCATCCCCAGTGGGGGTGGGGGCGGTGCTGTGCCACGTGTTAGAGAGCGGGCAGGAAGCCCCAGTTGCATACTACTCCAGGTCCCTTTCAAAGGCGGAGCGCAACTACGCGCAAACAGATAGGGCGGCCCTGGCCATCATCGCCGGAACAAAGAAGTTCCACGATTTCCTATACGGCCGCGAGTTTACGGTTGTGACTGATCACAAGCCTCTTCTGGGAATCTTTACCACAGGCAAGCCCACCCCACAAATTCTGTCCCCCCGAATGCTACGTTGGGCGATTTTCCTTAACGCCTACCAGTATGAGCTGGTCTATTGCCCAGGGAAGGAGATCTCCCATGCGGACGCGCTGTCCCGGTCTCCTCTCCCTAGTTTAGGGGACCCTGCATGCGAGGTAGAGCAGGACCATCAAGTCCTGCTGATCGAGTCTCTCGACTCACCCCCCATAGTCCCGGCAGACCTCACCAAAGCCACGGCGGCCAACAAAATTCTGGCCCAAGTCAGTTCCTGGGTAAGGAAAGGGTGGCCCACAACTCCCCCCGAGGAGCATTTCAAGTCATTTTTCAGGCGTAGAGTAGAGCTTTCCCTTGAAAGGGGCTGCTTGCTCTGGGGCCAGCGGGTAGTTATCCCAGAAAAGTTGCGGGCGAAGGTGCTGAGGCTACTGCATACCAGCCACCCGGGAATAGTGCGCTCCAAGGCACTGGCCAGGAGTTACTTCTGGTGGCCCCAAATAGATGCGGATATAGAACACTTAGTGGGCACGTGTGAGAGCTGCCAGAGCTCTCATCCTGAGGAGTCCCGGCTACCCCATAGGGAATGGGACATGGCCCGCAGGCCATGGTCCCGCATACATGTCGACTTCGCTGGCCCCTTCCGCGGGTCCATGTTTCTGCTGATAGTTGACTCGTATTCCAAATGGCTGGAAGTAATCCCCATGACTAGCACCTCATCTGCCGCAACTATTAAACATTTGCGCAGGGTGTTCAGTTGCTTCGGCCTGCCGGACATCCTTGTTAGCGATAACGCCAGTACCTTCACTTCTGCGGAATTCAAGGCGTTTATCGAGAGAAATGCCATCCGGCATATTACCGCTGCCCCGTTTCACCCCGCCACAAACGGTCAGGTAGAGCGCCAAGTGCGCACTACAAAAGACGCACTGCGCCGCATGGGTCCCGGTGAGTTGAACCTCCAACTGTGTCAGTTCCTCATCTGTTATAGGGCAATTCCTCTAGCATCAGGACTTTCGCCGGCTGAGCTCCTCATGAGGAGGCGGCCGGTAACCCTTTTTGATTGGTTGGATCCGACCAGGGTGGAGGATGAAGGGAGAAATATAGTGGTAGAGAGTTCCAAAAGTTTTTCGGTAGGGGACCCGGTTCACTGCAGAAACTATGCGGCCTCGGGACCAATGTGGGTTCCAGGGACGATCATTGAACAAACGGGGCCAGTATCCTATAGGGTCGAGACTAGCACAGGTCTACTCTGGAGAAGGCATGCCGACCAACTCAGAAGGCGAGTCAATAGTGAAAGGGAATCAGCGTTAGGGTCCTCCCCCACCTGCATAACCCAAGGGGGAGACACGGGGGCATCCTCAGGTACAAATGCATACCCTGGATTCTCAGCCGAGAAGGACGATACTTTGAAAGAGTGGAATGAGTTTGACTTTATGTTACCATACTAGGGGGGTGTCGCGGAGTGGTCCCCCACCCGTCCGAGCGAGAAGAGGGGTTTCAGTTCAGCCCCTGGTACCTCCAGTCCCCCCAGCCCTTTTGGTTTACAGTATACCATATCACCAAGCCCCCGAGCCAGGCAGCAGGGGGAAGTTCACTCTCCCCATCCCCGAGAACTCTGGGTCAGGCAGCAGGGGGTGGCGCAAGTACGCCGGTTGCAGGCGCAAGGGACCGAGGCGAGACAACGAGGGTCTTCTCATCGGTTCTGAGGTTCGTGCTGGGGGGGTCCCCAGGTGCCACGGGTAACAGGCAGGGGTTTACATCTCAGCTGCATGTTCCATTCCCTTCTCCCAATGCAAGGGTGTCGCAGAGCCCCCGCCAAACGACTAATGAGTCCCCCCTTTCCATTGCAGGATGAGACTCTGCGGGATTCGGAGCCCCTAGTTCCCCTGAGCTAAACCAAGCGGCCGCATGCCCCAAGCGCACGTGCGGGAAGCCACAATGGTTGAGGGACTTCGTCCCATCCTAGGGGGGAGGAGTGTTGTGTATGTAACAGTATTACTTTAAGAATGTATGAATGTAACCTGACAATGATTACAATGTAACCCAGCTGTTTAAGGAACGCGAGTAAGCTGCCCATAGAGGGCAGCTGCGAGCGTTCAGCTCACATGGTTCACATTCCCCAATCGCCGGCAGCCGCGGGAACCTTTCCCGCGTTAGGATCACCTGGAGGAGATGGGCGTGACTCAGAATGATGTCACGCCGGTAGCAGCCAATGAGCTACCGTGCAACAATATTCAAATGTATTACTGCAGTATAAAATGAGCTGTACCACCGCCATTACCACATGTTCATCCTGACCATCATGAAATAAACCTGTGTTTTAGCCCCCACTGCGGCTCCTTCTTTGTCTTCTGTGCAAGACACTAAACCTCTGGAATCCCTCAGGATCCATCTGTCACTGGGGGCAGACCATTTTAATAGTTCCAGCCTCCCTATGGTGAGTCAACACCCCCAGAAAGTCCAGAGTCACCAGATAGTGATCTGATCAATTCAGATACAACTGTAAGCATCCTGCCCATGACTAGAAGTCCCAGAATCCCCAGCCATTGACCATGCAAGTAGGGCTGATGAAGCAGGATGTTGGGATGGCACCCGGCCTGTCCATTCCCTGATCTACCAAATCTTAGTCTAACACCACCACCACCCCAGACATGAGAACTCTAGAACATACACTCTAAATACCGCAGCCAAGCTTCCCCATTTTCCAGCATATAAAAAAGGACAACAGACTCCCCTATCTATTATGTTGTAATTAAACCTGGAGTTACCAACATTCTCTTTAAAGTCTCCCAGAATACAGATCAAACACAAGTGGTCCAAAGTGTTTAAGATTCCCTTGACAGTTTCCTTGGTTGTCCCAGGCATTAATTACTGGAATATTTTCATAGCATGCAACATTTTTTCTTTTTCCTAGGCTCTATCACAGATTATTTTGGCTTCTTAATTAAAAAAAGGCACAGGTCACCTATTTATGTGAATTGATCTTTCCAACATCATAAAAACCACAACTATAGTATACGTTTCTCTAATGAAATTGGGATTTTAGGGGGGAAACACCCAAACACTTCTGAGCCCAGAACGCCAACATTATGTTAACATTGTTTACATATATGTTGTCAAAACCTATTACAGTCACAGCACATTTTGATTACTGGGGTTGTTCATTATTTTATGTCTTGAAGATAAAGGTAAATTGAGAAAGCATTCCCCTTCATTCTTCAGGTATAAATTACTTTCGTAAAATATGTTCCTAATACAAACAGGTACAGTTACAATGGAGGAGGAAGAATGGTTTTACTTAGAGCCAAACTCAACTGTACACTAAGAGCCTAACTCTATACCCAACTATGCAAAAGTAAGTAAATCCTTCTGAGTTCAGTGGTGCTTTCATCTGAGGTACACGTCACTCTTCAGATTTTATTGGACTCCAATTTTCAGCAACTCTTACCAGTGACCATGCTACTACTCCTATTATAATCAATTGTCTGGGAGTAATGCTTTCTTGAATTCAGTGGTACTCAGCTGTTCAATAGGCATAAATAGAGTTGGATTGTAAAGCTATATACTGATGGACATTTACTTAATGGAAATCCCTGCTTACATAGATTGATATTTCAATTTGAATAAACCTGCATAAGATTACATTATAAGCAGTGATGCACTGCAAAAAAAATTACTACCTACTATGTGGGCTGGCCAAATCTGTGGATGGGGCCAAATCTGTGGGCATGGCCAAACATCCTGCATTATGAGGTATGGAGGAGGGTGTGGCCAACCAAGTGGGTGTGGCCTGGAGAAATTTCCGCTACCTGCATTATGAGGTATGGAGGAGGGTGTGGCCAACCAAGTGGGTGTGGCCTGGAGAAATTTCCGCTGCCGGTTCTGCAGAACCTGACTGAACCTGCTGCAGTGTATCACTGATTATAAGGCTATCCCAACATGTGACCCCTCCCACTCATGTTGTTAGTCACACCTTGGAACTGATCTTCTCAACAGCGCAACGTGATGATCTGAGAGTGAGTGAGATTTCTCTCACTCTATCATCATGGCCAGATCATTCCTGCTTCACAGGAGGAAGAAGAAGCCAGGGCAGGTTGAGGACTTTGTCACCCCTCCCCCTGTGCACCTGCCAACGGCCGGGGGAAGAAGAAGCCAGGACAGGTTGAGGACTTCGCCACCTTTCCACCTGAGCCCCCATCAACATATTGTATTGTAATGTAATGTATTGTTTGCAAGCCGTCTTGAGTCGCTACGGCGAGTGGGCAGCAATATAAATTTAAACTAATAAATAATAATAATAATAGTTCTGTTTGCAATAAGGATGGCTCCCTGTCCTAATGGGGAGCCTGGGCCCATTAAGGTGGTCTACCCTCACAAGCTAATCGATCTGATTGGTTTCCATAATGCTTTATGGAGGTTTATGACTAAGCTGGCAGGCAATACTGTTAATACTCTGTTCGAGAGTTGGTATATGGAGACAGGCAAGGCATTAGACATGATCATAAATGCTGGATCTGTCTCAGGGTTCGTTCTGCCCTATGGTTTACCATCAAACTAAGAACCCTGAAGCATTTGGGGAGGAAGCTAGAGAGTAAATGGAGGAAGGCTTCCACAGATAACAACCTTGAGGCTGTGAGAAATTGCTCCAGAAAATACTCTAATGCTGTAACAATGCTTACATATGAACTGGTAATCCCCAAAATTGATTAATGCAATACTTTCTATGCAGGGCTGACCTTGAGGCTTGTATGGAGGCTTCAATGAGTACAAAATGCATTGTCTAGCCACGGGGGTTTCCTCAAACTTGGCTCTGCAGATATTCTTGGGCTTCTGGTAATTTAAGACCAAGAACACCTGGAGAACCAAGTTTGAGGAACCCCCTGGGCTCGACTGATCACAGGTATTGGTTATCTTGATGATATTACTTCAGTCTTAGCCAGCTTGCATTGTTTGTCCATTGTATTCCATGCCAGGTTCAAGGTCCTGATGTTAACATAAAAAGCCCATAACAGTTTAGGAGCACACTATCTCAAGGAGCACTTCTTCCGAAGGAATTGTAACCAAAGCACTCACACTCTTAAATTATGTGTTGTCACCCCTAAAGAAGTTAAAAAGGCTGTGACAAGAGTACAATCTTTCTCTGTAGTGGCCTCCACTTTATGGAACAAGGAAGCTGTCTCTGAAAATCAGATCTGCTTCCACATTTACGGCTTCTTGCAATCAGTTAAAAATGTTCCTTTTCTAACTAGTGTTTCCCTCTTAAGTAAATTGATTATATATGTGCAGGATTCTCTAATTAATTAATTCAATCAATTTTCAATTTAATTCAGTTTAATTCTGATTTGTTGATTTAATTCTGATTTGTTGATTAGTGTTATACTGCTGCTGAGAGACGAGAACACAGATTATTAAGATGCATAAGATTTTAACATTTTTGCATGCCATCTAGGTAGGTATTTTATTTATGTTTATTATTGTTTTTGTTTTATTTGAATTGTTTTGTCCAATGCCATTTTTTGTACTTTGTCTATTCATTGTTGTAAGCCACCCAGAGTGGTGCTTGCACCAACTGGGGAAGGTATACATTTAATTAATAAACACAATACAATACATTACATACCCAATGTAGCAGGTGCTTGTAAGAACTGTTGGATTACTCAGGGGGTAACTAAAAGGAGTTTGATTCTCCACTGAGCTTCCTTGACCAGGTGTTGAACTCAATGATCAATAGGGTCCCTTCCAGCTCTGGAGAGCTAAGATAAAGATAATGATAATTAAAGTAGTGCTTATAAGTGAGAATAACTCTATTTGTGAGTCTCCTGCCTTACATTTGTGTTCATATCAGAAGCTGATTCCAGTCCAGTTATGCTATAATGTGCCTTTTAAAACATTGCATTAAATGTGTGTAAAATATATACTTATACATTTTAAATGTATTTTGATAACATGTATTTCTGGATTTATTTTCTCTAATTGTACACATTTCTAAACATGACTGTGGACTACAATGTGCACTTTCAAAGGCTCTGTAGCATTATTACTATCCCACCCACTCCTTCAGCCAACAACTGAACCACACATTTCAAATTCCAAAGGATGATTACTTTCTGATCCAGATGTTCATCCTAGGGATGCCACTTGGGTCAGTTCTCCATGAAATGATCTGACAGTACATCTTCAATCCTTCTTCTGAGTAAGGTTTGCTAGTGCTTGTTGTAAATATGTCAACATGAGCAACTGCATGTATAGTTCTTCTTCTTCCCATTGTAACATCTGGTACAACTTAATACTTGCAGTGATGTCATGACATCTCAGGTTTCTCATCTCTGGTCCCAATCATTAGTTGCTGCCAGCACAGTGGATGCATGTTGAAAGAGAGAGAGAAATTTCATAGGTTTTGACCATAAATATCAGAGTGATTTGCTATAAACATTTTAGTGGTTATCACAAGAGACAGTGGTTACAGTATTGACTTGGGAGAGCCAAGATCATTTCCCCCAAGCCATGAAACTCAGGTGTGTGACCTTGGTGGTCGCTAAGCTAATCATTGTTTCGCCATGCCTATCTGGACTATCTCACAAGGTTGTTGTCAAGATAATATGTGGATGAGGAGAACTTTGCATGCCCTATGAAATTATTTGGAGGAAAAGCATTATATTGATCTGATAATTAAATGAATGAATAAAGTGCTATGTGGAACTATGACATCCAGTCATCAAGACCTATTGCAATACCACCTGGGGTAGTCTGGAACCTGTACCCCCCCCCCAATTTTTTTTATAAACTTTCCTCATCTATCACTCTAGAGCATGTGTCAGCAAACTTGACTCTCCAGGTGTTCTTGGACTTCAATTCCCAGAAGCCCAAGGCAGCACACCTGCCAAGAACATCTGGAGAGCAAAGTTTGCTGAACCCTGGTCTAGATGAGTGATGGTGAACCTTGATACTGTTCTTGTTCTTCAGTTCCTAGAAGTCCTGATCAGAAGGAGTGCTGACTTGGGCTGTTGGTAATTGAATTACAAGAATATCTGGAGTGCCAAAGTTCACCATCACAGGTCTACAGGATGCCTTATCCTCATACAGAAAACTGATATGGTAGGCATAGCCTTAGTGTCACATTGACTAGGACCTTCTGAGAAGTGTAAGGGTTTTTTTAAAGTAACTTTCCCAAACATTAGCCACAGGTTCTATCTATATGCATAGCATTTCTTCTCTGCCAAAACTGCTGCATCTTCCCAAGGACAGGTGAAACTTACTTTTCCTAAGCCAGTTATACTATGATTATACTATGACTTCCAGCAGCTACTCAAGATCATAAACAGTTGAAGTTTTCCTTCCATCAGAGCCACTCCAGGTAGAAAGAAAAAAATAAGACCACCCCAACAAATTGCTCTACCTAAAGTGGATTGACCAGCACTATGTTGAGCAAACTTGATCAAGGCTGGATTTTCTCTTCTCCTCCCTTCTTTTTCCATGGGGGACACAGTCAGGATCTGAAAGCACATGAAACTGAGGTATGAATGGATGTCAGTATTCATAAGAACATAAGAACAGCCTTGCTGGAACAGGCCACAGCCCATCCAGTCCAGCATTCTGTCTCACACAGTGGCTCACCATTTTCTTCAGGGTATTCCCAAGGAGATGCCTTCACCTGCTTAGGATTCCCTGGAAATGGCATTGAGAGATATCCTGCCTATCTCTCCAACCCGGAGGTTGTCCTTAAGTATCCATGATTATAGCCATTGATACTCTTGTCCTCCATGAACTTGTCTAATCCTTTCTTAAAGCTGTCAAGACTGACAGCTGTCACCACTTCTTCTGGCAGGGAGTTCCATAGACCAGTAATCCTCTGGGTGAAAAAGTACTTTCTCTTATTTGTTTGAGAACTAGTACCCAAAATTTTCATGGAGTGTCCCCTAGTTCTAGTGTTATGCGATAGGGAAAACAGTTTTTCCTTATCTAGTTTGTCCACACCGTGCATGATTTTATAAACTTTAATCAGGTCACCTCTTAGACGCCGTCGTTCAAGAGTGAAAAGGCCCAACCGTTGCAGCCTCAGATGGTAAAGAAGGTGTTCCAGTCCCCTCATCATCCTTCTGGTTGCCCTCCTCTGCACTTTTTCTAGCTCCATAATATCCTTCTGGAGGTATGGCAACCAGAACTGTACACAGTATTCCAGATGGGGCCTCACCATAGATTTATAAAGAGGCAAAATGACACTTGCTGACTTATTTTATCTACCCTTCCTAATGATCCCTAGCATTGAGTTTGCTTTTTTCACTGCTGAGGCACACTGGGTTGACACCTTCATTGAGTTGTCCACCAGGAC
Organism: Bradypodion pumilum; assembly: GCA_035047305.1. NCBI lineage: Eukaryota > Metazoa > Chordata > Lepidosauria > Squamata > Chamaeleonidae > Bradypodion > Bradypodion pumilum. The sequence goes on along the minus strand of JAWDJD010000012.1, from coordinate 13,608,568 downwards.
ACCAAGGTCCCTTTCCTGGTTTGTCGCAGAGAGTTTAGACCCCATCAGTTTATAAATGTAATTGGGGTTCTTTGCCCCAACATGCATCACTCTGCATTTACTAATGTTGAAGCTCATTTGCCACTGTTTTGGCCACTCCCCCAGTGTCAAGAGATCCCTCTGGAGCTCCTCACAATCTCTCACAGTTTTCACTACCCTGTATAATTTAGTGTCGTCAGCAAATTTGGCTACCTTGCTTTTTACTCCTACCTCTAGATCATTTCTGAAGAGGTTGAAAAGCAGGGGTCCCAGTACTGAACCTTGGGGGACCCCACTCTTTACTTCCCTCCACTTGGAGAAGTGTCCATTTAGTGCTACCCTCTGTTTCCTGTCCCTTAGCCAGTTGCTGATCCAGGACAAGACCTGTCCCTTTATTCCATGACTGGTTATTCAAGAGCCTTTGGTGTGGGACCTAATTAAGTTACAGCATACTCCATAAATGTAGGGGGGTGGGGGTGGCTTTCCTATCAGTTTAAAAGATGTGGCTGCCTCAATGGGGGGGCAGATCTTGGGAGAGGAGGCCAGAGCCAGGTGTTGAAGATCAGCATTGTGGGTTTCTGGTGCCTGCCTCTGAAAGCTACTGTGTGTGATGGACAGTGCCATCATGTTACCCTATTGCAGTAATATGCAACTGTTAGATAAAGTAAAGGTCACCACTGCTTGAAAGCCAGTCATGTCCAACTTTAGGGTAGGGAGCAGTGCTCATCTCGATCTACAGCCAGAACCAGCACTGTCTGCATCTGCAGATATTTTCATGGCCATGTGGCAAGCATGACCAGACACCAGAGCTCACGGAATGCTGTTTATCTTCCTAGCAAATTGGTACCTATTTATCTACTTGCATTTTCTTGCTTTTGAACAGCTAGGTTGGCAGGAGCAGGGTAAGATGACGGGAGCTAACTCTGTCAAGCAGGACTCAGGTCTTCATTTGCTCGCCTGCTGGCCTTCCAGTCATCATGTTCAGCATCTTAACCACTAAACCACCAAAGTCCTCTATGCTGAATTTTATTTTTTGCCTCAGGAACCATCATGTCCAGGTCAGCATCTAGAACAATGTTTCCCAAACTTTGGTTTTTGGACTTCAATTCCTAGATGCCTAAATCAATGCCCCAAAGCACTGATCAGCCAATGTGCTGACTGATTTAGGCTTCTGGGAATTGAAGTTCCCCTGTGGAAACATGTTCCCCATATTGGTAACCACTGATCTAGCATTTCTGCGCTCTTCAGAGTTTCATACCTTTTCAAGTTTGTGCACTCAATGTTCTTTATTTTGTGCAAAGGTTTGTACTTTCTTCACTCCTTTTTTTTACTGCATTTACACAGAAGAAATCACTTCTGTAACCTAAGGCTATCATACTTGGGGCAGGAAGATTTGAAACAATAGCAAATGATCCTATCAACATGAGCCTTATCACCTGATAAAAAAAATTTGAACTGCACTGGTCTGATTTAGTCTGGATTGTGTTAAGGTCTGGGTAGAAAGGGAATGGCCAGCTTTAGTTATTCATGGTGAAGTAAAGCAAATCTCAGATCTGGTGCATATATGGCTTCAGCCTACTAGTTCATTTAAATTGTTTAAAGGTGGCTACTAAACTTCTAAAGCTACCTGTTTGAAGTCTTTAGAGCCTATCATGTCTCCTAACCTCATATACATGAATTCAAAAACTAAAAGCTTACAGGCACTTTTCCAAAGAATCAGCTTGAGAAATATACAAATCAGTTTAGATCTGAAACACAAGTTGAATCAGATGGGGGCAGTGATCCTTCTGGACTAAATCAGGATCCATTCTGAAGCCTTGAATTGGAGAATTGTGACATGCTCCTCTTTTCTACCAGAGGCAATCAATTCCCCTTGGTTAACACTAAGACCCTGTTGACCCTCGGACTGAAGTAGTGACTCTTCCCAAACTTTAAGTGTAAGCACCCTATGGCCTGAATTTGGGACAAAGGCTCAGGTTTGGGAGGAGGGGAGGAGGTGCTCTCCTGCAATGACTGTGAGCCAACTCTGTTTTTAAATGGAACCACCCCCGGAAGCTGTTCATTTTGCTCATATGCAGGTATTTTGGGATCAAACCATGCCCTGCCACAGACAGAGGGAGTTCCTGCTTCATGCGATGTTCGGAGGTCACTCTAGGCAAAGGGTGTTTAATGGATAACTTTACATCTTGCAGCTCTGAGACACTTTACATCATCCAAAATGCTTTCCACCATCTGAAAACATTAACTGGGTTTCCAGAAAGCAAGTTTGGTGCTTGATCTGGTGATGACAACGCTGAAATTGACTCATTGTCAACTGTTCTAACTTTTTAGCATCGGAAGGCAGGCATGTGGCATTTGTGGGCAGAGGAGAGAGAGAGAGAGAGTGTGTGTGTGTGTGTGTGTGTGTGTGTGTGTGTGTTATGTATGTGGGATATAAGGAAGATTGATAAAGCAAAGCAATTGGGGTTATTTCCTATGCATGAAATTGATTAAATGCTTCACTAAATGGCTTATAAATTTGCCTCTCATATTTCTGTCACCCACTGAAAAAGATTACAGTGAGCCCGTCAATGACCGTGTTGTATACAATACCAAATTACAAAGGGTTGTAAAAACTAATGTTTTGTTTAAAGTTTTGAGCAAGACCATATGCCTTCAGTGACCTTGAGTAAGCTATTCTAATTCAAAACATTTCAAAGTGGATAAAATCTGGGGCAGGGGTGGGTAGAAAAGCATGGAATCCATCTACATAATAAGCCCCAACCCATGCAGTTTCATCATGATGTAGAATGTTTCTGAAATCCATGGAAAAAGACAGAAAGAAGCAGAGTATTATGTAACTATTTGTACGTCATGGATACAGCATTTCAAAGGGTGTTAATACACAAATGAATGGGGATGTTATGAACATACTACGTAGAAAGGAAAGGATCAATCTACATTTCTTTAAGGTACTTGAGAAAAGAGGAAAGGAAGGATGGATTCAAGTTTAGAATTTTGGAACTTACTTACTTACTTACTTACTTACTTACTTACTTACTTACTTACTTACTTACTTACTTACTTACTTACTTACTTACTTACTTACTTACTTACTTACTTCTAGTTGAGCCTCTAAGGAAGCAGCATTCCAGAAAGGAGGTGCCCTCTCCATGTTTCTATATACTGGATCATTCTCCATGGAAGGACATGGAGGAGCACAACTGGAAGAGTTTAATAATCAAACTTGTTTTTATTCTTCAAGTATCCATGGGTTGCACACCATTTGGGAGCTCTGAAGTCATGCTACCTCTGAAAAATACCATCTGAACATGCCCAATCTTTTCTAGATCTAGAATATTTCAGGAGGCAAGCAAAGTTGGATCTGATTAATCCCTGAGCATGAGAATCTTCAAGGAATCTTCAAGGAAGCCTCCTGACTGCAACTGTGGAGTAGATCTGCTAGTTAGTGTTAATAGTTTTGGAGAGATGCACCAAAGACAGAGCCATAATGTGAACAGGGCACCTGGGGTCTTGATCCAAGATGCCACAGTCTACTGCTGGGAGGGTGCAAACCCACCTATGGTTATTTGTTGCTAGAATGGTAAAAAGCCAAATGCCTCAAGTTTATGAAGGGTACACAAAACAAGCAGACTGGGTGTGGAACCAATAAGGCTGTTACACAGTCAGTCCTATGTGTTTCTTCTACATCTTGAAGGAGGGCCTTTTCGGTGTCCGCTCCGGCCCTGTGGAACCTCCTGCCAACCGAACTATGCCACCAGTCAGAGTTATTAGCCTTTAGAAAAGGCCTCAAAACTTGGCTGACCCAGTGGGTGTGGGGTGCTGCTTGTGGAGCAGCCCCCCCATCCACTGGTTTATATGAATGGCCTTCTGGGTTTTAGTCTTTAAATGTTGTGAATGTGGAGGAGTATTTTAACAGTTTTTAATGCTTTATTATTTTAATTGTTCTTGTGGGGATGCTTTTATATTTTAGTACAGTGGTACCTCAAGTTACAAATTGTATGCGTCCTAAGGCATTTTTCATGTTATGAAAAATTTGTAACTCAACTTTCCCATAGGAATGTAATGAAAACCAAAATTTATAACTTGAAACATAGTTTCACATAGGAATGCATTGAAAACCAATTAATCTGTTCCAGGAAAATTCGTAACTCGAGCCCTTATTTTCAATTGATTTTCATTCATATTGTGATTTTTTTTAACTTGAACCATTTGTAACTCTAGGTACCCCTGTATTCTTATTGGTTAGACTGTAAGCCACCCAGAGCCGCCTCAGTGAGGGGGTGGTGATAAAAGTCGAACAAAATAAATAAATAAATAAATCTTCCATCTTCTTCTCATGCATAATATTCTCACCTGAACCAGTTTGTGATTGTCCACTCAATGGAGCGCCACAATGTTCTACAACTTCCACTGGTTTTCTCAAACTTAAACCTACTCAGATTCCTGTGCAGAACTGCAAACTCTCAATTACAGATTAGATTCTAACTGCATCGGACACTAAAAGAAACACCTTTTAGGGTCTTTCCACTAAATATATTACTCCCTAGAATATGATGAAAGGGGGAATTGGAGCCTTAAGAGTAAGCCTGATGTCTACTGTACTTCCTGTCTCTTCTCTTCCTGCATTCTGATTTCAACATGTACAGAATGGTTGAATGGAGCCTGCAAGGTTTAAGAACATGTGTTCTGTAGCAGAATATCACATGGTAGACAATTGCAAACCCATTCTAAATCCTGCTTAAATGAACCCCACAGTTATTTATCATTCTTTCAGAAGCACTGCTGGGGGTTCACAGAAGAAATAAGATTTTTCTCCTCCCCCCCTCCCATTTGTTATCTTTGAGATGAAGCTGTAAGTGGGAGAATGTAAGAAATGTCAATCTTCAGAGTGTGATGGAGACTCAACTATATCAAGTGTTTTAACCAACATAATTAATATTTTTAAGAGAGCTATTGAGGCTATAAGCTCTGTACTCAGTCTTTCCCTTTTCAACAGGCACAGTTAATGCTCTGTGCCAAAGTATATTATTTCTTGACTGTAATACATTCTTGAAAAGGTCAATCTCTTACTATTATTTTGTCAATGGAGGAGTGTTACCTTTAGGCAACATGTTAATTTTCAAATTGAAGGAGTCCATAAGCTGTTGAATATTTTTAAAACACTCAGAGAGTTAACAGTCTCTCTCTCTCTCTCTCTCTCTCTCTCTCTCTCTCTCTCTCTCTCTCTCTCTCACACACACACACACACACACACACACACACATAGACACACACATTACGTAAACACCCCACTTAAAAAGCATGTTTGTTATGAAATGAAGAGTTTCATGCTGGATCTGCTTAAAAGCACCAAAGTGAAATTCAGCTCTGAATGTTCAAAATGGAGTGGGTGGATGTTTGTTTGTTTGTTTTGGGGGGAGGTGTGGAAGAAAATATTTCTAGTGATGTTGTGTTCTGTAAAGCTGTGCCTTTAACAATGTACCTTTGCCATGTGTTAACAATGTAACCTTTCTGTGTGCAACATTATAACCATCAGCTGTATCAATGTAAACCTGATAAGGGGACGCGAGCTAGTGACCACTAGATGGCAATAGCGAGCGTCCAGCTCTCATGGCTCAGATTCACCTGGTTTAGCAGCGCAGGAAGATTCCCCGCCACCTCTTCACCTGGTCAAGAAGGGCGTGACCTTCCACGACGTCACGCAGGCAGCAACCAATAGTCTGTCGACGAGCCACATTCAAATGTATAGCCAGCTGTATATATTGAGTTACTCATCCGCCATTACCACATGTTCCTCCGGATCATCATGCAATAAACCTGTGTTAAGCCAACCCTTCGGCTGTTTCATTGTCTTTGGTCCCTTACACTAAATTGGTGACGAAGGTGGGATATGGCAGCCCACGGGACCAAGACATGCGCCGGTTTCGAAATCAGGAAACCGGGCGACTGGGAGATCTTCGAGATGGACTTCCAGGCAGCACTGATTGAGTCCGAAGTCACGGAAGAGGCAAAGAAAAGGGCCATCTTCACCAGGATGCTCGGACAAGAAACCAAAAGGACCTTGGTGGACCTGATTGCACCGAGGAGGGTGAGCGAATTCAAGGCCAAGGAACTCATGCAGATGCTGCGTGAGCACGTCCGGCCCGCCACGTCGATGTTTCCCGCTCGGAGTGCGTTCTGGAGGCGAGTCCAAGCGCCCGGGGAGACGGTCGCCGCTTTCTTGGCGGCCCTGCGGCTGGCGGCCGGCCCGTGCAAATGGGAGAATGCCGAAATCACCCTCCAGGACTGTGTGCTGTGCGGCCTGAACGACGCCGAAACCCAGCGCACATTAATGAACCAAGAGCCACCTCCCACGTTGCAGGAGGTCATCAGAGCGGCCCAGGCCGCAGAAGCTACAAAGGCCGGGGTCCAAGAACTCCAGGACTGGCGGCCGAAGTCGAGCAAGGCAGAGACTCCGGTACAGGCGGCCCGGCGAACTTCGAGGTCGTCCACAGAGAGCAGCGACGACGAGGACGTCCGGAGGGTCCGGAAGGAGAGCCGGCGGTGCGACGGCTGTGGAGCAGCCCACGACCGCGTAAAGTGCACGTTCCGGAAGGCCGAGTGCCACAACTGCGGCCGCCGCGGGCACATCGCCAAGGTGTGCAGGAAGAAGCGCGAGACCCGGAGGAGCTCCGCAGACCGTTCCACGCGACAAGACCGCTCAACGAGACCCAAGGACGGCGCCCAGGCCACGCGGAAGCAGGACGGCGTGGGCCACATCTCCGACGGCAGCGAGGACGATGCCCCAGTGTTCAGCGTGTCTGCAGGACACCCCCGCTATTTTGTTGAGGTACTAGTCCAAGGGGTTCCCATTAGGATGGAAATTGACTCTTATTCAATCATTTCCCAGAGGGAGTTTTTGGGAATTGCCCCCCACAAGCGACCCAAGCTCAAAGCACTGAGGTCCACACTACGGGACGTGCAAGGGAACAGCGTTCAAGTGTTGGGGGTTGGAGAATTTCAGGTTAAATTCAAGAAGCACGCCACGTCCCTTCCCCTAGTCGTGCTCAAAGGGGGAGATTGCAGCCTCCTCGGGACTCAATGGTTCCAGCCCCTGGGTTTGTTTATTGGGGGGTGCACGCCGTTGGGATGCACGCCGTTGGGACTGATCCAATTCTGGAGGTGTGCGAGGCGCACCCCGAAGTTTTCAAAAAAGGACTGGGGAAATTCAAGGGGCCCCCAGTGACATTCGACCTGGACCCGGAGGTCCACCCAATTCGTCTTAAACCACGCCAGGTGCCGTTCGCACTTAAGTACAAGATAGAGGCGGAACTGGACAAATTGGTGGGCCAGGGAATCCTTGTGCCTGTTGATTCCGCGGAGTGGGAAACTCCAATTGTAACCGCACTAAAGGCCAATGGGGAGGTCCGCATGTGCGCCGACTACAAGTGCACCATCAACAAGGCGATCCGCCCGAATGCATATCCGGTGCCGGTAGTCAGCCATCTGCTGGCCAGGTTACACGGGGGAAAGTGTTTCGCTAAGCTCGACTTAGCACAGGCCTACCAGCAGCTTACGGTGTCCCCTGCCGCAGCTGCTGCGCAGACCATAGTCACCCATAAGGGGGCGTTCCAGGTGACGCGCCTCCAGTTCGGCGTGAATTGGGCGCCTGGAATTATCCAGTCACTTGTGGAACGCCTCCTGAAGGGACTGGAGGGGGTGTTGCCTTATTTTGATGATGTGTTAATAACGGGGGGGAGCCGGGTTGAATTGGCCAAGAGGTTGGGGAAGGTCCTGACAATATTCGAAAAAGCGTGGCTGAGACTGCGAAAGGACAAATGCGTCTTCTTCGCAACCGAGGTTGAGTTCCTAGGGTTTTGTGTGACTCCTGAGGGAATAAAACCATCCAAGTCCAAGGTGGCAGCCATTAAGAAAGCCCCCCGCCCCACCTCCAAGCCCGAGCTGCAGTTGTTCCTAGGGCTGCTCAACTTTTACCACTCCTTCCTCCCCCGGAAGGCAGCGGTGGCTGAACCGCTACACAAACTGCTAAAGAAAGACCAGGCATGGAAGTGGGGCGATGACCAAGAAAGGGCATTTAGTGAGCTAAAAAGCCTCCTAGCGTCCGATGCCATACTGACCCACTTCAACCCCAAACGCCCGGTAGTTCTGACCTGTGATGCATCCCCAGTGGGGGTGGGGGCGGTGCTGTGCCACGTGTTGGAAAACGGAAGGGAGGCCCCGATAGCATTTTACTCCAGGTTCCTGTCCCAAGCGGAGAGAAACTACGCACAGACAGACAGGGAGGCACTAGCAATAGTCGCGAGGACGAAAAATTTCACGATTTTCTGTACGGCCGCCCCTTCACCATTGTAACAGACCACAAGCCCCTGCTAGGCATCTTTACCGCAGATAAGCCCACCCCACAGATCCTGTCCCCGAGAATGCTCAGGTGGGCCATTTTTCTCAACGCGTATCAGCACGCATTGGTCTACCGGCCCGGGAAAGAGATCAGCCATGCGGACGCTCTATCAAGGTCTCACCTCCCCCTAACGCCCAGCCAGGTGAGCAGGGGGAGCGGGACCATCAGGTTCTTATGATAGAGGTGCTGGATTCGCCCCCCCGTAATGCCCGCCGACATTGCCAAAGCGACAGAGAAGGACAAGACGTTAGCGGCAGTTAGCTCCTGGGCGCAGAAAGGGTGGCCGGCGTCCTCCCCAGCAGAGGAGTTCGCTCCATTTTTCAGAAAAAAGCTAGAACTGTCCCTAGAGAGGGGGTGCCTCTTGTGGGGGCAGCGGGTGGTGATTCCCACTTCCCTTCAGCCGCGGGTGCTCAAACTGCTGCACGTCAGCCACCCCGGCATCGTGCGATCCAAGGCGCTGGCCCGGAGTTACTTCTGGTGGCCCCAGCTGGACGCCGATATCGAGCACATGATCGGCACTTGTGAAAGTTGCCAATGCTCCAGACCAGAGGAGGCCCGCCTTCCCCACAGGGAATGGGACGCGGCTAAGGGGCCGTGGTCCCGGGTGCACGTCGATTTCGCGGGCCCGTTCAGAGGCACCCTGTTCCTTCTTGTAGTGGACGCCTTCTCCAAGTGGTTGGAGGTTATCCCAGTCACGAGCACCTCCTCGGCCCAGACCATTAGGCATTTGCGGAGGCTCTTTTCCACGTTCGGCATACCCGACACATTAATTAGCGACAACGCTAGTTGTTTCACGTCCTCCGAGTTTAGAGCATTCATGGAGATTAACGCCGTTCGGCATATCACCTCCGCCCCGTTCCACCCAGCCACCAATGGCCAAGTAGAGCACCTCGTCCGCACCACGAGGGACGCGTTGCGGCGCATGGGCCCCGGGGATCTGAACCTACAAGTCTGTCAGTTTCTGCTAGGGTACAGGGTGACCCCTTTGGCGTCAGGATACTCCCCCGCAGAGCTCTTAATGCGTAGGAAACTGACCACCATCCTTACTAGGCTAGACCCCATGAGGGTAGAGGACAAAGGAAGGAACATCGGGCTAGAGGCCACAAAGAGTTTCAGTATAGGCGCCCCTGTGCATTGCAGGAATTACGCCAGCACGGGCCCAGCCTGGGTACCGGGCGTAGTTGTGGAGCAAACCGGCCCCGTGTCATACCGCGTGGAAACCAGTACAGGGCTCCTGTTAAGGCGGCACGCGGACCAGCTCCGACGCAGGGTCCCCGATGAGCAGGGCACAGACCAAACAGAGAAAAAATCAGCGTTAGGGTTCTCCCCCACCCGTTCAGCCCAAGGGGGAGGAAAAGGGGACCGCGGGCCCCCACCAAGGGGGGAGGAGGATGTTCTCGTAGATATCCTAGGGGATCTTTCTGAGAAGGAGGAGGAACCCGACCCCATACATATCTCGCGGAATGTCCCCACAAATGCGGATACCCCTACTAAGTTAGATTTTGATTTTCAGAACCGGGGGGGGTTTTCGGAGTGGTCCCCCACCCGTCCAAGCGAGAAGAGGGGTTTTTCGTTAGCCCCGACTGCCCCCGGTCTGCCCACAATGGAGTTTTTCCCTTCCCCTAAGGCCGCCAGACAGCAGCATGCCACTAACAAGTCTCCCTCTCCCATTTCAGGACAAGGACCAGGGAACAAAGAAGCAGTAGCGCCCCTGGGGGGGGTCAGCCCTCTTCACGGCCCAAACGCACATGCAACAAGCCATCTTGGCTGAGAGACTTCGTCTCATCCTAGGGGGGAGGGATGTTGTGTTCTGTAAAGCTGTGCCTTTAACAATGTACCTTTGCCATGTGTTAACAATGTAACCTTTCTGTGTGCAACATTATAACCATCAGCTGTATCAATGTAAACCTGATAAGGGGACGCGAGCTAGTGACCACTAGATGGCAATAGCGAGCGTCCAGCTCTCATGGCTCAGATTCACCTGGTTCAGCAGCGCAGGAAGATTCCCCGCCACCTCTTCACCTGGTCAAGAAGGGCGTGACCTTCCACGACGTCACGCAGGCAGCAACCAATAGTCTGTCGACGAGCCACATTCAAATGTATAGCCAGCTGTATATATTGAGCTACTCATCCGCCATTACCACATGTTCCTCCGGATCATCATGCAATAAACCTGTGTTAAGCCAACCCTTCGGCTGTTTCATTGTCTTTGGTCCCTTACACTAAAAGTGATAACTTAGTTGTAAAGCAGAGGGACTGGAACATTTTCTGAAATTCCTATTCTATTGCAACATCCCAATTCCCATAGCCCTAGGACTTTGAGCGTCTATTCTTACGCATGGACCTAAGTTCTAACCACAAACGTTCAGACTAGAAATTTATAAGGAAGGATGTAGACAAGGGTAAAGTTACCTTTTTGGACAGTGTGGTTGACCCTTACAGACAAACACAGCTTTGCCTTTAGTCCTTTCAACTTTTTGTTTCCTCCTTAAATAAGTGAGGTTACAATGTAGGAGAATGATCCACTACAAATGTTGCTAATGGAAGCCACGTTTGTTGAAAAGTTAGACTGAAATTGATCAGAATGCAAGCGCGGCGCCAAAATGGCCGCCGCGCCCTTTGCGCCCCCCCCCACACCGGACGAAGACATCCGGGTAGTTAAGGGGCATGGCCAGCACCCTTATATAAGGGGCGGCCACGAGGCAGCCGAGCTGCCATTTTGCGAAGCGACGGAGCGGAGAAGTTTTTCTCTCTTACCTCCGTCGCTCTTGCCTTGCTCGGGGAAGCCTCTGGCTGCTGATTTTCTTGACTTTTAGGCTTCCCATCGTTAGCGGCTATGCCCTCGAAGAAGAAGGCGACTGCGAACGCGGCTCATTCTGCGCGGAGGCGCCAGCCGGGTCGGAGGACCGCGGCTGCGCCTCCCCAGCAGCCTCCTTTGCCTGCGCCCACCGGGACCGGTGGGATGGGGTTAATTACCCCTTGGCCTGAGGCCGGGGGTCTGCGTACCAGCCCAGCTGGGGCCGAGGCCCCTGGCCCGCAAGCAGTGGCCACTGCCTCTGGCACGGCCCATTCTGTGGGGCCTACTTCCATGGGTCCGCAGCTTCCTGAGGGGGGTTTCAGCCATGGGGGGTGGCTGGGTTCCCTCCCCTGGCAGGGTACCCCCCCGGCCCTGCAGGGGCCGGGCCTGGGGTCGTGGCCGTATATGGGTCCCGGGGTCCAGGGACCTGGACTGGCGCCTGCACCCAGTGGGCCGGCTGGCCCTTTGCCCCCACTTGCCTTAGGGGGCTACGTTAGTGTTGAGGCCCTTCTGGCCCGCGTTGCGGCCCTCGAGGCATCCCTCGCGAGGGTTAGCCACCCGGGGGTGCCTTTTGGGGTGCAGGTTGATCCATTGTCTGCCGGTCAGCAGCTGGCGGCAGGACGGGTCGAGCTGCCCGAGGCGCGTGGGCCGGCTTCGGCCACTGCCTCGCAGCTCCCCACTCAACAGGCTGATGCTGGTCAGGCCCTGTCGACGAGCTCAATTGCGGTCGTGAGCTCCGACGCCCCCAGTGGGCCGGAACCCCCGGTGGGGGCGGCCCGCGGGGGTGCTGCATGTGAGTATGCGGTTCAATCTAGTGCACCCACACACCTACCCACATTGGGGGGGGCATTCCAGTGGCTGTGGCCTCGCATGGGTGGTGCGACGGTTCAGTCGCCGACGTCCCACCCGGCGACTTCACCGCTCACCCAGGGCCCAGTTTTGGGTGGTACCTCTTATTCAGTTGGGAATGTGTTAGGGGTGGCTGGGTTGGTCCATGCTCCTTTTCAGATCCCCGTGGTTCCCACTGTGCCGGTGTCGGCATTGCCGACAGCGGGGTATTCCTTGCCCCTGGGGGACCATTTGGCCCAGGCCACCAAAGAGAAGATCTGGCGTGGGGAGTATGTCGACATCTTCTCCCTTCTTAACAGAGAGCCCACCAAAGAGGAGAGGGAGGGGCAGGATGAGAAGGATAAGGAACAGGCACGTCGTCGTAAGCCGCCACGTACGTGGGCCAATTGGTTGCCGGCGTACCTTATATACATGGCGGTCTACCTCAGGGCCCGGCCGGATTTGGCAATTCCGATGGTCCAGTATTTGGACAACATTTACCGGGCGATGGTCGACTTCCCGGGCCCGTCATGGTTGGCTTACGATGAGGAATTCCGTATGCGGATTCCCCTGCACCCTGAGATGAGGTGGGATGAGCCCTGCCAGAAGCTGTGGCTTCTGTATATGACTCCCACGCGCCCGGCGCCTGGGGACAGATACCATTGTGGACATGCGGTCCAGCGAGCGGCCCCAGCACAGACACCCCGCCAGGTGGCGGGGCAGGGGGTTCCAGCCCGCCTGCTGTGCTGGACTTTCTCGTCCAATGGTTCCTGCAGTAGGAAGAATTGCCGGTACAGGCATGAGTGTCCCTCTTGTGCTGGCCCCCATGCGGCCTCCGCCTGCCCCAGGCCTGGAGGGGTGCGGGGCAAAGGTAGGGGCGGACAAGGGGCTGGCAAGACTGCCGCAGAGGGAGCTGGTCCACCGAAAGGCCCCCTCCCCAATTAATGTGGACATGCTGGAGCGTTGGCTCGCATCGTACCCGAGGGGGGCAGATGCGGTTTACCTGCTTCAAGGTTTTCGACTGGGGTTCCGTATTCCTTTCCAGGGTGATAGGTCCCCCCAAGATGCCCCCAACCTTTTGTCCCTTAAGGGGAGGGAGGAGGTGGCTGCCACCAGCATTTCTAAGGAGGTTGATGCGGGCAGGGTCGCTGGCCCTTTCCCTGCACCCCCATTCCCCAACCTTAAAGTGTCACCCTTGGGCTTGGTCCCCAAGAAGTCACCGGGCGAGTTCCGCCTGATCCATCACTTGTCCTACCCAGCCGGCCGATCGGTCAATGATGCTATACCTGATGACCTTTGCTCGGTCAGGTATACATCTTTTGACCAAGCGCTGCGCATGGTGTGCTCATGTGGCCCGGGTGCGCTGTTGGCTAAGTGCGACATTAAGTCTGCTTTTCGCCTCCTGCCGGTTCACCCGGGTGACTTTGAGTTGCTGGGTTTTAAGTTCAGGGGTGAATATTATTTCGATAAGGCCATGCCTTTTGGCTGTTCCATATCGTGCTCGGCCTTCGAGCGTTTTAGCACCTTCCTACAGTGGGCTTTTGTCCGCAGGTCAGGGTCCCGGTCTGTAGCCCATTACCTGGATGATTTTTTATTCGGGGGTGAACGGGGCTGGGACACGTGCACACGTCTCCTCAACACATTTCAGACGCTAATGGAGGAACTGGGTGTCCCTTTAGCACCCGAAAAGACCAAGGGCCCATCTACACAGCTAGTCTTCTTGGGGGTGGAGATTGACACGGTAGCGCAGGCTTCTAGGTTACCAGGGGATAAGGTGTCAAGGATAGTGGCCCTTATCTCGGACTTGCTTGCTAAACGCAAGGCATCACTGCGGGATCTGCAGGTGTTGCATGGTCATCTCAATTTCGCTTGCAGGGTGGTCGCACCGGGCAGGGCATTTGCCCGGCGCTTGTGCGACGCCATGACAGGCTTGTCCAGGCCCCACCATAGGGTCAGACTAACCCAGGGCATTAAGGCAGATATGCTTATCTGGCTCCAGTTCCTGAAGGAGTTCAATGGGGTGTCATTTTGGAGGTCTGACCTTCTGGCTTCCCCTCGTTTCCAGATACAGTCCGATGCCTCTGGGTCCCTGGGTTATGGGATGTACTTCAACGGGAAGTGGGCCTATGGTGGGTGGCCACCAGCCTGGTCAGGTACGGGGCGCCTACGGGACCTCACGTACCTGGCATTTTTTCCCATTCTGGGGGCCTTGATTCCATGGGGTGATGAGTGGGCCAACTCGGTCATTCATTTCTGGTGTGACAATGCGGCCGTTGTCCACATTGTCAACTCACAGACTTCCAAATCACCCAGGGTGATGGACTTGGTGCGCCAGTTTGTATTGCGCAGCCTGCGCCTTAATGTACTGTTCTGGGCCAGGCATGTCCCGGGGGTCAATAATGATATCGCTGATGCTTTGTCCCGCCTGCAGATCTCCCGGTTCCGCGCCTTGGCCCCGGATGCAGAGGAATTTCCCTCGCCACTCCCGGACGAGATATGGACCTTTGGCAAGGAGAGGTGAACTGGGCGATCGGCATGTCGCAAGCGCCACGCACGCGTAAGGTGTATCAACACGCATTCAATTCTTTCAGGGCGTTCTGTGCCCAATTCCGGCTGCCAGATACCTGGCCTATCCCGGTGGCCCATATACTTCAATTCATGGTTGACCTGCATTCCCAGGGCCTTGCACCTTGAACCATAGCATCCAGGCTGTCAGCGCTGGCTTTTATGGCCAAAGTAGGCGGACATGCGGACAGTACCGCTGACTTCCGTGTGAGACACGTTTTGGAGGGGTGGGTGCGGGAGCGTGGGCGTAGCCCGGATGACCGCCACCCAATTTCCCCAGGGGTTCTTACCCAACTGGCACGGGGCTGGCAGGACCTATGTTTTGATAGGTATGAGGCAGCCTTGTTTCATGCGGCTACAACGGTGGCCTTTTTTGGAGCGCTCCGCATCAGCGAGTTTGTGATGCTGTCTAAGGCGGATGCTAGTCATAGGGCACTGGAACTCGAA
The DNA here is from genome assembly GCA_035047305.1 of Bradypodion pumilum. Classification (NCBI taxonomy): domain Eukaryota; kingdom Metazoa; phylum Chordata; class Lepidosauria; order Squamata; family Chamaeleonidae; genus Bradypodion; species Bradypodion pumilum. Next base: position 13,593,512 of record JAWDJD010000012.1, on the reverse strand, counting down.
GATTCTATGTGGCCAAAGACTGGGCTCAGTTGAGGATACGCTCCTCTAAGACGGATCAGCATGGCGTAGGCAGTGGAATAAGACTGCTACGGTGTTCTTTGGCAGACATCTGTCCGGTTGGTGCCCTACAGGAGTTCCTTGCACTGCGTGGCACGCACCATGGCCCATTTTTTCTGTCACCTAGATGGGTCTCCCCTTACTAAATTTCAATTTTGGAGGGTGCCGGTAGGCACTACCCAGTGTTGGCCTCCCTGGGGCTCGTTGCGGCACCCATTCATTCAGGATAGGGGCGGCTTCTACTGCAGCTGTTTTTGGGTACTCCGGGGCTGACATACGCCGCATGGGAGGGTGGGGATCACAATGTTTTCAGTTTGTGTTCGCCCTCTTCAACCGTGAGTACCAGTTTAGTCACTGCACTGTTTCTCCCCCCCTTTTTTTCCTTGACAGACCCTGGGTGTCGTATTACACCGGTGACAGTGTGCCTGGTGGGCCATAGCCATGTGCACAGGGCAGCGCGTTACGCTGCACAGGGCAGCGCGTTACGCTGCACAGGGCAGCGCGTTACGCTGCACAGGGCAGCGCGTTACGCTGCATAGGGCAGCGCGTTACGCTGCGGCGACAGAGTGGGGACCCCGACTGGGACTGGGTGCATCCGCACGTCTCAGGTGGTATGGTAAGCGCGGCATGTTATGGCGGGAACTGTTGCCATTCCTTTTCTACATCAGGGATGCTGACTCGCCGGATGTCCTGGTTATGTACCTTGGGGGCGATGGCTTAGGGCGGGTCACTGGCCTATCGCGGAAGCTTGCGATTTGCAGTGACCTGCCCCACTCACGTTATGTGTGGCCTGCCACAACCCTCAATTGGTCGGACACGTTACCGCGGTACGCTTACAGGGGGGCGTGCGGCCTCGAGGCTCTTGGCCGAGCCGATGCTCCGTGAACGGGGCTATTGCCCGGTTCCTTTTCGACAAAGGTGGGGGACGCGTCATTCGCCTCCCCGACATCAGTCTGCAAAATTACGAGCTTTTACTCAGGGGATGGGGCCCATCTGTCGCAGGGAGGTATGGACCTCTTGTTAGTGGACTGGCGAGCAGGCCTGTTGACCGAGCTGACGGTCTTGGGGGGGGTGGTGAGTCTTCTGGGAAGCCTCCCCGTGTGGCGGGTAGCACTGGTAAGGTAAACATTTATGACCCACAGGTATCTGGCAGGTTCGCAATTGACTGGACAACACTAGACAGGTATAAGTTGGTTAAACGTTGTCCGGTCAACGACGAACCAGGCGACGGGGTGATGGCTACAGCTAGACAGCATGCATCACCCCGTGATTTTACGGATACGCGTCAGAGGGTGGGGTCATTAGTTAGATATTGACTACGGTCAACAATTTGTTTGTTGTCAACAAACAAATTGATACAAATAGATACATTGTAACAATTGCCGTTGGCAATTTTGGGTGGTACCTTACCAGTGTTACTTCGGCCTGCTTGCCTTAAGAATTATAATTGGTCAATTACCAATAGAAATTTATAATTCGGACTAGGGCATGAATCAATAAATGTGGCCCAATGCCGTTATCCACTTTCATTGGTGTCTGAGTCCTTTATTTGGGGTCCGCTTGCAATGCAAGCGCGGCGCCAAAATGGCCGCCGCGCCCTTTGCGGGGCCCCCCACCGGACGAAGACATCCGGGTAGTTAGGGGGCGTGGCCAGCACCCTTATATAAGGGGCGGCCACGAGGCAGCCGAGCTGCCATTTTGCGAAGCGACGGAGCGGAGAAGTTTTTCCCCTCCACCTCCTCCCTAGTTAACAGTGTGATATTTTGGTCACTTCGGGGCCGGGTGGGAATTTTTGGCTGGGACTCACAATTGGCTCTTGGGTCCTGGTTTTTTCGCCCATCCCACACTGTTGCTATGGTTTGATATAGGGGTTTTTCTGTTGCTGCTGTTGACTTTGGTCACATGGGCGGGTAGCACTGGTAAGGTAAACATTTATGACCCACAGGTATCCGGCAGGTTCGCAATTGACTGGACAACACTAGACAGGTATAAGTTGGTTAAACGTTGTCCGGTCAACGACGAACCAGGCGACGGGGTGATGGCTACAGCTAGACAGCATGCATCACCCCGTGATTTTACGGATATGCGTCAGAGGGTGGGGTCATTAGTTAGATATTGACTACGGTCAACAATTTGTTTGTTGTCAACAAACAAATTGATACAAATAGATACATTGTAACAATTGCCGTTGGCAATTTTGGGTGGTACCTTACCAGTGTTACTTCGGCCTGCTTGCCTTAAGAATTATAATTGGTCAATTACCAATAGAAATTTATAATTCGGACTAGGGCATGAATCAATAAATGTGGCCCAATGCCGTTATCCACTTTCATTGGTGTCTGAGTCCTTTATTGGGGGGGGTGCGCCTGCAATATTATTATGCTCCTATATTGCTCCCAAACCTTTCCATTGGGCATTGGGCAGGAGAACTAATGAAATTAATCTCCAATGAGGAAAGCAGTAGGGTCCTCCACTGGTGGACTATGAAACTTTTCTCATCACACAATCCTTGCATGCCCGTACCATGTTACCCAATGTCCACTGATGCTGTGGGCTGAAAGAAATGTCTCAAGCACCATGTTGTGTCCACTTGCACTTCCCAGTAGATCAAGCAATTAGCTGAGTCAAGTGCAGCCACCAGGTAGGAGTATGGCTCAGTAGAAGGTCTGGAAAGAACCACTGCTAGGATCTATAATAGGGGTCTGCAAATTTGGCTTGCCAGGTGTTCTTGGACTTCAATTCCCAGAAGCCCAAGTGAGTACACCTGCAGATCAGGGCTTCTGGGAGTTGAAGTCCAAGAACATCTGGGGAGCCAAGTTTGCAGACTCCTGATCTATACCAATATATATTAAGAGCCATGTATCAGGAAACAACATACCATGGGTGAGGTTGCATCCAACTTTCTGGGTGACAGGTTCTGCAACCACAAATCAAAACCTGATGCTTCTATGGAGACTGTCTCAGTCACTCTATCTCCCACCCAAACACCCATGGCTTGAACAGTTAAGTCTGTGATGGAGACAAGAGTCCACCATTAGTCTTTATGTTCAAAGTGAAATGGAGCCTATGCACCACCTTCTTCCAATAACATGTCTTGTAAGTGATACACTGATAGCTCACATCATCGTCTTTTAGTATAAATCACACACACCCTCTTCAGGCTCTCACACCACTGCCAAGGAGCCATCCTTTATTCATTGTAGCTCCCAAACTGGTCTGTGTCAGATTATGCTCTGGGGGCCTTGCTGATAAACATCAGCAGATCACTGGACACACACATTCTTAACATGGCTGACCCATGGCATCTTAGAACCTGTCATTATGTGTACAATGCCCTTCTTTCTTTCCCCTTATCTCTCCCCAGATGAAGCCGCAGATTCTTATTAACTCATTAATGACTGAAGACATCAGTACAGGCAGTGATGGTAGGATATGAAAAGAAATGCAACAGGGTTGGCTGGTTTGTTTTTAGGGTTGGGTTTATTAGGTCTGCAAAAACAGTGCTTCCTACAAAGCAAGGAATCCTTACTCACTTGAATTTTGTAAGAGCAAAAAGCAGAGCCAACAAAAATGGCTTCTTTTTTTTTTGTTGTTGTTGTTCCCGATATGAATAGCCTATACATCAGTTGCCAAAAGGCACCAACAGACAGTGTGGGGCAAATATGGATGGAGTTAGCTGACAGTGAGCTTAGATACAAACTCAGTGGAGGAGGAAAATAAAAGAGGGAAACTCAATAGAAAGATCATAACATTTTTAAGCAGTGAGGAAAAAAGGGAAAGGGAGAGATAATGCTAACTTATGAATCTGCACATCACTAGCCAGCAAGTTGTACCAGCATAACGTTCATAAATACATTATCTCTTTATCTTCCTAGCTCAGCATTCTGAAATATTGCATAAGGTTTGATACCAAATTGTTTGTTGTAAATACCTCTGCCATTTGTGCTTCAAAGCCCAAAGGCAGTGTTATTCGGAGACAGTTTCCCATTCAGTCTTGGGCCCTATATATTGTTGTTTTTGTTTATATGTTTAGATTTCACTCCCCAGAGCAACATTGTACAGCTGGTGTGTGAGCACCACATTGGGGGGGGGGGCAGAGTTTTGAAACTTTAGCCAACTTCAAGCTGCCATTTCGCACAGTCACACAAGTGATGTGTGTTTCCTCTGAACTCTCTGATGCTTTTTAAAAGATTCTGTTAGTTGGGACAAACAAAAAGAGATTGTTTTGTTTCTCACAGGAAAAGATTTTAGTTACTTTGGAAAACATGGTGTTGCATAAAACTTTAGAAGCCATTATGCTGCATGATCAGCTGTAGTAGGGTTGATAAAGACTAGATGTATTTCATAGTTTTAAAGCCAATGGTTTGATAAGCCTGTTGGAAGCAAACATTCTTAAATGCTATCTGTCTTTGAGAATGAAGGATGAGTTCTTCTTGATCATACCAAATGTCTTTCTAGTCCAGCATTTTGTTCCTCACAGCAACAAGGCACATGCCCCAGGGAACTCACAAATAGGCCTTGAATGTAACACAATCCTCCTTCACCTGTTTGTAGACATGAAAGGACTTTAAGGCCATCAAGACTGCAGAATTCCCTAACTCCTCCATGAATTTGTCTAATTCTTTTCTCTAGTCCAGGGGTTCTCAAGGTTTTTGCACCACGGGCCAGAGTACTCACCCTTAGACAGCTGAATGGGCCAGATGGCAAGCACATTTGCATGTCTGCTTCCGCTTCCAGGGTCATCGCCGTGGGCCAGATGGAATTGTGTAGGAAGCTGGGGCCATCCCACAGGCCATAGGTTGCAAACTCCTGCTCTAGTCTCCCAGGATGATGGCAAACTACCTCTTACAATAGCATATTCCATGAATTAAAATATATGATGCATGAGCAGATACTTTCTTTTATCTGTTTTGAATTTTCCACTGTTCACTTTAACTTTCCCGCTATTCATTGCAAATATCCCAGCATTTCTCTTTCTCTCGCTCTCTCTGTGTTGTGTATGTAACAGTATTACTTTAAGAATGTATGAATGTAACCTGACAATGATTACAATGTAACCCAGCTGTTAAGGAACGCGAGTAAGCTGCCTATAGAGGGCAGCTGCGAGCGTTCAGCTCACATGGTTCACATTCCCCAAATCACCGGCAGCCGCGGGAACCTTTCCCGCGCGAGGATCACCTGGAGAAGATGGGCGTGACTCAGAATGATGTCACGCCAGTAGCAGCCAATGAGCTACCGTGCAACGATATTCAAATGTATGTACTGCAGTATATAATGAGCTGTACCTCCGCCATTACCACATGTTCATCTTGACCACCATGAAATAAACCTGTGTTTTAGCCCCCTACTGCGGCTCCTTCTTTGTCTTCCGTGCAAGACACTAAATTGGCGATGAAGGTGGGATACATGGCGCATCCTAAGGTCAAGAATCATCAATTTGATATCAGCGACCCAGAACAATGGGAGCTGTACGAGTGCCAGTTTCGGCACGCGATGGATGCTGCAGGCATCGATGACGACGCCAAGATGCGCTCGCACTTCCTTGCCCAGGTGGGGCCGGCCACGCTGCGTATCCTGATGAACCTGGTGGCTCCCCGGAAGGTAGACGTGGTGCCCATCGACCGCATCCTGGCGCTACTGGGCGAACACTTCCAGCCTCCAGTCTCGATTTTCCTGGCCAGGGTCGCATTCCACAGGCGGGACCAGCGCCCGGGGGATTCCGTATCCACCTACGTGGCGGCCCTCAGGCTCGCAGCGGTCAACTGCCAGTGGGAGGACCTGGACACGGCCCTCCGAGACCGCATGCTGTGTGTCCTGAGGGATGAGGAGGTCCAGAGGAAATTGATGACCCGCGACCATCGCCTCACGTTCAACGAGGTACTTCGGGAAGCCCAAGCAGCCGAGGCAGCCAGGAGCAGAGTCAGAGTGTTCAAGTCCCGAGGAGCCGCAACCGAGAGGGCCAAGTCACCCGTGCAAGCAGCCGGACGGAGGTCGGCGAAGACGGCCTGGCGGGCACCCCGATCACCCGCAGGCACGCCAGTGACCTCCGAGGAGTCGTCCACGACGGCGGACTCCTGCTCCAGCGAGGACGACGACGTCCAGAAGGTAAAGAAACGTGGGGAGAAGCACCAGACCAGCGAGCAACAAGGCCGCCATTGCGACGGCTGTGGGGCATCTCACGACCGGATGAGATGCCCATTCCGGAAGGCCGAGTGCCACAACTGCGGTCGGAAGGGCCACATCGCCAGAGTCTGCAGGCGTGGGTGAGCCGAGGACAAGGGCGCATCGAAACACCCTCAAGCACATCAGCGGAAGGCGGCCGGCATCGGAAAGGTCTCAGCCAACGACGGCGCGGAAGGCGTGAACCGCGTGGGCCTGGAGCACCGGCGTTTCTACGTAGAGGTACTGTTACAAGGGGTTCCAGTGAGGATGGAAATAGACTCGGGGTCGTCCTACTCCATCCTGTCCCAAAAGGAGTTCATGCGCATTCCCCCAAACGCGCAGCCCAAGCTGCGGGCCATGAAGTCACACTTGCGGGACGTGCAGGGCTACGGGATCCCAGTGTTGGGGGTGGGGAACTTCATGGTGAAGTTCAAAAATTACACAGAGAAACTGCCCTTAGTGGTTCTCAAGGGGGGAAGATGTTGCCTTTTGGGAACCCAGTGGTTTGCCCCCCTGGGAATTGAACTGTTCGGCATTAACGCCATAGAGACTGACCCAATGCGGGACGTGTGCGATGCGCACCCAGACGTTTTCAAGAAGGGGCTCGGGACTTACAAGGGGCCCCCAGTTTCTTTTGAATTGGACCCAGAAATCCGACCCATACGCCTCAAGCCAAGAAGAGTGCCTTTCGCCCTCAAGGACAAGATTGAGGCGGAGCTGGACAAATTGGTGGGGCAGGGGATTTTGGTTCCAGTTGATTCAGCGGAGTGGGAGACTCCAATTGTTACGGCCCTAAAATCAAACGGGGAGGTCAGGATTTGCGCTGACTACAAATGTACAATTAACAAGGCCATTCGGCCAAATGCATATCCGGTGCCGGTGGTTAGCCATTTGCTGGCCACGTTGCATGGGGGGAGGTGTTTCGCCAAGCTAGACCTGGCGCAAGCGTATCAGCAGCTCACTAACCCCAGCTGCTGCTGCCGTGCAAACCATCGTTATGCACAAGGGGGCATTTAAGGTAACGCGCCTGCAGTTCGGCGTGAATTCGGCCCCCGGGATCTTTTAGTCCCTTGTAGAACGCCTTTTAAAGGGGCTTCCAGGCGTGCTCCCATATTTTGACGACGTCTTGATAACAGCGGGGAGCGAATCAGAGCTAGCGAGGAGACTAGACGGCGTCCTTTCAGTATTCGAGAAAGCGGGACTTCGACTAAGAAGGGACAAATGTGTATTTTTTGCAAGGGAGGTTGAGTTTCTCGGGTTCAAGGTAACCCCGGAGGGTATCAAGCCTTCCGAGTCCAAGGTTGCAGCTGTACAAAACGCCCCTCGCCCCACCGCGAAACCGGAGCTGCAGTCATTCCTGGGCGTCCTCAACTTTTACCACTCCTTTTTGCCAAGGAAGGCATCTGTTGCGGAGCCACTGCATGCGCTACTAAAGAAAGAGGCGGTTTGGCGGTGGGGAGACAGGCAAGAGAAAGCGTTCAAGGAGCTCAAAACGCTCCTGTCCTCGGATGCAGTACTGACCCATTTTGATCCGAGGAGGCCAGTGATTTTAGTCTGTGATGCATCCCCAGTGGGGGTGGGGGCGGTGTTGTGCCACGTGTTAGAGAGCGGGCAGGAAGCCCCGGTTGCGTACTACTCCAGGTCCCTTTCAAAGGCAGAGCGCAATTACGTGCAAACAGATAGGGAGGCCCTAGCCATCATCGCGGGAACAAAAAAGTTCCACGACTTCCTATACGGCCGCGAGTTTACGGTTGTGACGGATCACAAGCCCCTCCTAGGAATCTTTACCAAGGGCAAACCCACCCCACAAATCCTTTCCCCCCGAATGCTACGCTGGGCGATTTTTCTTAATGCATATCAGTATGAGCTAGTCTATCAACCAGGGAAGGAGATCTCTCATGCGGACGCACTGTCCCGGTCTCCTCTCCCTAGTTTAGGAGATCCTGCATGCGAGGTAGAGCAGGACCATCAAATCCTGCTGATCGAGTCCCTCGACTCACCCCCCATAGTGCCGGCAGACCTCGCCAAAGCCACGGCGGCCGACAAGATCCTGGCCCAAGTCAGCTCCTGGGTAAGGAAAGGGTGGCCCACAACTCCCCCCGAGGAGCATTTCAAGTCATTTTTCAGGCGTAGAGTAGAGCTTTCCCTTGAAAGGGGCTGCTTGCTCTGGGGCCAGCGGGTGGTTATCCCCGAAAAGTTGCGGGTGAAGGTGCTGAGGCTACTGCATACCAGCCACCCGGGCATAGTGCGCTCCAAGGCGCTGGCAAGGAGTTACTTCTGGTGGCCCCAGATAGACGCTGAAATAGAGCATTTAATGGGCACGTGTGAGAGCTGCCAGAGCTCTCGGCCCAAGGAATCAGGGCTACCCCATAGGGAATGGGATACGGCCCGGGGGCCATGGTCCCGGATACACGTCGACTTCGCTGGCCCCTTCTGTGGGTCCATGTTTCTGCTGATAGTCGACTCGTATTCCAAATGGCTGGAAGTGATCCCCATGACTAGCACCTCATCTGCCGCAACCATTAAACACTTGCGCAGGGTGTTTAGTTGTTTCGGCCTGTCGGACATCCTCGTTAGCGATAACGCTAGTACCTTCACTTCTGCGGAATTCAAGGCATTCATCGAGAGGAATGCCATCCACAACATTACCGCTGCCCCATTTCACCCCGCCACAAACGGTCAGGTAGAGCGCCAAGTGCGCACTATGAAAGATGCACTGTGGCGCATGGGTCCCGGTGAGTTGAACCTCCAACTGTGTCAGTTCCTCATCTGTTATAGGGCAACTCCCCTAGCTTCTGGACTTTCACCGGCGGAGCTCCTCATGAGGAGGCGGCCGGTAACTCTTTTTGATCGGTTGGATCCGACCAGGGTGGAGGATGAAGGGAGGAATATAGTGGTAGAGAGTTCCAAAAGTTTTTCGGTAGGGGACCCGGTGTACTGCAGAAATTATGCGGGTTCAGGACCAACGTGGGTTCCAGGGACGATCATTGAACAAATGGGGCCAGTGTCCTATAGGGTCGAGACTCGCACAGGTCTACTCTGGAGAAGGCACGCTGACCAACTCAGAAGGCGAGTCACTAGGGAAGGGGAATCAGCGTTAGGGTCCTCCCCCACCCACGTAACCCAAGGGGGAGACACGGCGGCGTCCTCGGGTACAAATGAATACCCTAGATTCTCACCCGAGGAGGAGGATACTTTGAATGAGTTTGATTTTACGTTACCGTACCAGGGGGGTGTCGCGGAGTGGTCCCCCACCCGTCCGAGCGAGAAGAGGGGTTTCAGTTCAGCCCCTGGTACCTCCAGTCCCCCCAGCCCTTTTGTTTTAGAGTATACCATAGCACCAAGCCCCCCGAGCCAGGCAGCAGGGGGAAGTTCACGCTCTCCATCCCCTAGAACTCCGGGTCAGGCAGCAGGGAGTGGGGCAAGGACGCCGGTTGCAGGCACAAGGGGCCAGGTGGTGGAAACAAGGGTCTCCTCGTCGGTTCTGAGGTTCGTGCTGGGGGGTCCCCGGGCGCCACGGGCAACAGGCCGGGTTTTACCTCTCAGCTGTATGTTCCATTCCCTTCTCCCAGTGCAAGGTTGTCACAGAGCCCCCGCCGAATGACTAATGAGTCCCCCCTTTCCATTGCAGGACGAGACTCTGTGGAACTCGGAGCCCCTAGTTCCCCTGTGCTAAACCACGCAGCCGCACGCCCCAAGCGCACGTGCAGGAAGCCACAATGGTTGAGGGACTTCATCCCATCCTAGGGGGGAGGAGTGTTGTGTATGTGACAGTATTACTTTAAGAATGTATGAATGTAACCTGACAATGATTACAATGTAACCCAGCTGTTAAGGAACGCGAGTAAGCTGCCTATAGAGGGCAGCTGTGAGCGTTCAGCTCACATGGTTCACATTCCCCAAATCACCGGCAGCCGCGGGAACCTTTCCCGCGCGAGGATCACCTGGAGAAGATGGGCATGACTCAGAATGACGTCACGCCGGTAGCAGCCAATGAGCTACCGTGCAATGATATTCAAATGTATGTACTGCAGTATATAATGAGCTGTACCTCCGCCATTACCACATGTTCATCTTGACCACCATGAAATAAACCTGTGTTTTAGCCCCCTACTGCGGCTCCTTCTTTGTCTTCCGTGCAAGACACTAAACTCTGGCTCCCCATGGAATCATACTAGGTAACATCTGTTCCAAAGCTGGAGTAAAACCCCAGGGTATTAGATCCAATCTCAACAGCCTCCTTTATTAATTTCTAACCAATTTGAGCATCTGCAAAATTCTCTATGGTAGCCTTGCTCCCTCTTTGCCTTGCTAGCTTTTTGTCCTCTATTTCCCTGTATTTTTTGGATTTCATATAATCACTTATTTGGAAGGGGCCTTTGAGACATCTGAATCAAAGCAGATATGAGAGATGATTGTCCAATTCCCTCTTGAATGCTTCCAGTGTTGGAGCGCTGACCACCTCGCGAGACAGTTGGTTCCACTGTTATACTGCTCTAACCATTAAGAGGTTTTTCCTTATATTCAGCCTAGATCTGGCTTCCTGTAGTTTCAGCACATTATTACATAATGTCAAGCTATACATTACACTAGAACATTAAGGGAAATTTTGTTACATTCTCAAATATATCAGGCTGTTACAGCATGAAGTTTTCACGTCTTGCACATTAACTTGCTATATTTTGTGATTGACCATCAAGACTCAGATTTTGTTTTCTCAGCCACAAACTCACCTGGAATTAACTTCTGGAATACTAGCATAGTTTCCACTTCTAATGATGTGCTGTCTGCAACATATAGTTTGACCCTTGCAATGTACAACAAGAAATATATACCTATAAGCCTCTTGCCTTGATCAAGGTCAATTGAAGTGAGGCCAAATAGCTAGCATTCTTGTAATCTGTCCTCTTCTTCCAGGCTTCACTCATAATTCACTTGTGTCTCCTCTGGTATTCCAAAAATGTAACAGGTTGGAGTGGGAGCAGAAAACAATGTTGAACCTAGACCCATTTAAATTGTATAGTCTCTCTATGTAATGTGTGAAGCAGGGGCGAGGAATTAATTAGTGGAACTTCCCTGAATAACCAACCCTGAGTGGACAGTGATTCTGTTTGATTAGGTCTTCTGGGATGCATAGCATTTGCAGCCTGTGAAATAGAGGAAGATATTAATGTAGAGAAAATAGTCTTGTATTTTCACATAACATTTCCAGGTTCAAAGTTCACAGACTTGTTTTACCGGTGAACTATAATGCCAGGAATTGTCTTCACTATTTTAGACTTTATCTAGCACTGTCAAAGCATTCCTATTTCAGAGATTCATGGTCAAACCCAGTGAACTGAGGGGAGTGGGGGGTAAGCATTTGTTTATTTATTTATTTGTTTGTTTGTTTGTTTACATTTGTATGCCGCCCCCTCACCCTAGGGTGACTCCGGACAGCTCACAGAAGCATAATAGAAAAACAGTAAAAAATCCTTTAAAACAACCCCATACATAGTCCTAAAAAAGCCCCTATTAAAACTATAAAAGATCCACCCACCCACCCATCGGTGCAAGAGGGATACTTTCTTAGATTAGCCAGTGGGGAGGGGCCACAAACCCCATCACCCACACCCACTCACCCACCCACACACACACACACACACACACACACACACACACACACACACACACACACACACACCTGTCCTGCCAGCCAGGTCTTAAGCCCTTTCCTAAAGGGCAGCAATTCCGCCTGGAGCCAAAGTTCTACTGGCAGGAGGTTCCACAAGGTTGGAGCAGACAAAGAGAAGGCCTTCCTCCTTGTACTAGAGAGGTGAGCCCCTCTAGCCAATGGCACATTGAGGGAGCCCCTCCAGTCCGCTCTGGTTGGATGGTCAGACACTTTCGGGGTGGCGCGGTCTCTTAAGTATCCTGAGTATCCTAGCCCACTACCATGTAGGGCTTTAAAGGTCATAACCAGCACCTTGAATTGCACCCGGAGGCAAACTGGTTGGCGGCGGTTGCATTATTGTTGTTTTTATAACTGCTCAAGGAAAATGGCAAAATCTGATACATGTATGATGGGCTAAACTGAACTGGTGGAAAACTAGTTGTGGACATGTGAAGCTGACAACTGTTGAGGCAGGGCCAATAAATTCCTCCCAAGCCCTCTGTGTAGCTGCTGTACAGGTCCTTCAAGCTCATCTTGCTTGTTTTCCCACAAAAGCACACACTCCAGGAAGAAAATGAGCAGTACATAATCAAATCAGTGACAAAAGGGTAGAGGACGGATTCTGAAGTCAGACTGGAGAAGAAAGGTGCAGAAGCCTATATAGTAAAGAACCCCATGACAAGCCATGATAAATGGGTTGTTATAAAATTCATGTTTAGGCCACACAGGTCTGGGGAAAATGCCATTTGTCATGGCAACATAGGGGCACTAATGAGCCCTCGTTGCATATTCATGGCTGTGTGTGTGTGCGCGCGTGCGTGCGCGTGCATGCCGCACCCCTTTTCTGTCCATCCCTATCCTAAACCAATGGTGGTAAATATCACCACTTGAAGCTAGAACTCAGCTCTGCCTTCTCTCTCCCTGTTTGTGATGTTGCAGCAATTATACTGTAAAAGCGCAACCCAAGATTGATTGCTTGGATCTGTAGTTCAATTGTAAATTAGAATATGTATCCTCCCCAGGGATCCACAGGCCCCTATTTGTGATTAAGGAAAAAGCCCCATAATAGACTAATAGCCAAAAGTTCTCTCTCTTTTACTTTCAAGCTATTAGCTTGATGAAATGGCCTCTTTCTATGTACGCTGGAAGTGTAAACCGATATCATAATGAAGTATATGATGTTTATTCTATTATTTTCACCTCCTTGTGTATGGGGAACATGGAAGGGGGAAGAAAAGAATGCATAAGTAATAGGCTGCTTTGTCTAGTATATTTACTAATAGCAAAGTAAAACTCTCCCTTAAAGAGGTAATGCAGTTTTCTCACTGTCTTTAAATTAAGACAGTTAAGTACAGGCTCGCCTTTATGTTTCAAGGTTCTCCTTACAGAATCCTCCACTCTGTTTGGGAAGAAATAGGATGAAGACAGCAGGGCTGTGCCTGTCATTGAGCAGAAAGGGATGATTGCCTCAAAAACTAGCTCTTCCTCTGGGACTTATTTTGGAGTACTGTACAAAGAATTGTATACTACACAACTGACTTTTGGGTATCTTAAGTGTTGTAGAAGTCACTACATCATCTTGTTGTTTTGTGAACGTCAAATTGTCAAATGCCAAATGTCCGGTCCAGTATGGAGCACAGAGTGGTTTGTGCCCCATCTCTTTTGACTTGTGTCCAGTGGTGGGATTCAGCAGGTTCACACCAGTTTGCCAGAACCATTAATTTAATTTAATAGTCATATTTATATATGCCGCCCACTCAGGCAGAACCCAACTCAGGGCGGCATTACAACAAGTTTTAAAAACACATAAAAACACTTTAAAAGACCCATATCCCACCCACTTTAAAAGACCCATATCCCACCCACCCATCCCACCCACTATAAAAAGAAGAAGAGAGAGTTCTTAATTCTTTACATAAGCCAGCAGGCGGGGACCGTGTTCCCATTCGGGCCCCATACCTGCAGTGCCATCCAGGTCTTCAATCCTTTTCTGAAGGGCAGCAATTCTCTTTGAAGTCTTAGATCTGTTGGCAGGAGGTTCCAGAGAGTTGGCGCGGACACGGAGAAGGCCCTCCTTCGGGTGCTGGACAGATGTGCACCCCTAACTGATGGCACCATTAGAGAGCCCCTCCGGTCCGCTCTGGTTGGACGGGCAGACACTCTTGGGACAATGCGGTCTCTAAGGTATCCTGGCCCACTGCCATATAGGGCTTTAAAGGTCAAAACCAGCACCTTGAATTGCACCCGGAGACAAACTGGTAACCAGTGCAGCTCCCGAAGTAGCGGTGAGGCATGGGCATATCGCCCACATCCCATCACCACCCGGGCTGCCGCATTCTGGACCAGCTGCAGCCTCCAAATGGTCGTCAAGGGCAGCCCCATGTAGAGCGCATTACAATAATCTAGTCGGGAAGTGACCAGAGCATGGGTGACCATAAGCAAGGAGCCCCGGTCCAGGAGCATGCGCAACTGGCGAATCACCCGAAGTTGGGCAAAAGCCCTCCTGGCCACAGCCGCTACCTGTTCTTCTAGCAGCAGCCGCGAGTCCAGAAGGACCCCCAAGTTGCGCACTGGGTCTGTCTGGGGCAAAACAGCCCCATCCAGTACCAAAGATGGTAACTCCCTGGATAACACGGGGCCCCTTATCCACAGCCACTCTGTCTTGCTGGGATTCAGCCAAAGCCCATTTGCCCCCATCCAGACCCCAATGGCCTCCAGGCATCCGGATAGGATTTCAACAGCATCACTGGGGTCCCCACGGGCCGAGATGTACAACTGAGTGTCATCTGCGTACTGATGGTACCGCACCCCGTGGGAACGAATGATCTCACCCAGTGGCTTCATGTAGATGTTAAATAGGAGAGGAGAGAGCACCGAACCCTGAGGCACCCCATACTTGAGAAGCCTAGGGCTGGACCTCTCACTCTCTAACCACACCGACTGGGTACGGCCCTCCAGAAAAGAGAAAAACCAGGACAACACGGTGCCCTGGATCCCCAGTCCTTTGAGCCGTTCCAGAAGGATACCATGGTCGACGGTATCGAAGGCCGCTGAGAGGTCAAGAAGAGCAAGGACGGATGGATAACCCCCGTCCCGCTCCCGCCAGAGATCATCCATCAGTGCGACCAATGCCGTCTCCGTACCATACCCGGGCCTGAATCCTGATTGAAAGGGGTCTAGATAATCCGCTTCCTCCAGGACACTCTGCAGCTGGCGCACCACCGCCTTCTCCAAAACCTTGCCCAGAAAGGGCAGGTTGGAAACCGGCCTGTAGTTGTTAAGGACAGCTTGGTCAAGGGATATTTTCTTCAGGAGGGGGCGCACCAAAGCATGTTTTAGTGGTGCAGGAAATACCCCCTCCTGTAATGATGCATTTATTATTGCCCCGACCCAGCCACCTGTCACCACCTTGGAGGCTTTCACCAACCAGGTGGGACAGGGGTCCAAAGGACATGTAGTGGCATGCACAGCTGCAAGGAGTCTGTCCACTTCATCAGGGACAACAGGATCAAACCGATCCCAGATCGTACAGCAAGACTGTGCTCCGGTGCCCCCCCCCCGACCCTCCCCATCCACGCCGGGATTCAGCCCTGAACGAATCCGATCGATTTTCTCCACCAGATGGTCAGCAAAGTCCTCAGCCGAACCCCGCCAACCGGGCACCGATCTCCCCCTACCGAGGAGGGACCTGGTTACCCGGAACAGGGCGGCTGGGCGGTTATCAGCGGAGGCAATAAGGGTGGTGAAGTATTGCCGCCTCACCACCATTGCCACTAGGTAGGCCCTAATAGCAGCTCTAGCTAGTGTCTAATCGGAGTCATCCTGGGTCTTCACCCAGCGGTGCTCTAGGCGTCTCTTTGCCCGTTTGAGTTCCCGCAGTTTATCCGTGAACCACGGGGATGACCTAACCCCATAGGCGCGGAGAGGCCGCAGTGGCGCGATTTCATCCAAGGCTGCTGTTACCATCCTGTTCCACAGGTCAACAAGTGCCTCGGGTGAATCGTGTAGCCGATCCAGAGGAACATCCCCCAGTTCCCTCTGGAATCCATCTGGATCCATTAGTCGCCGAGGGCGGGCCATTTTAATAGGCCCTGCCTCCCTACGATGAAGCGTCGCCCCCAGAAAGTCAAGAGTCACCAGATAGTGATCTGACCATGGCACAGGTGAGATGACTAAGTCCTGTAATCTCAGATCACTCTGCCACTGCTCTGACAAGAAAACTAAGTCTGGCATGTGACTACTGCCCCTGGTCGGACCCCGAACTACCTGAGTCAGGCCCATGGCTGCCATGGAAACCATGAACTCCCTTGCCACCTCAGAAGCCATCCCCAATGATGGCAAATTGAAGTCCCCCAGAACCATAAGCCTCGGGAACTCCAACGCCAGCATCGAGGCGGCTTCGAGAAGCTCAGGCAGGGCGTCCCTTACCCTGCAAGGGGGCAGGTACAGGAGTAAGATCCCCAACTGACCCTTGGGGTCCAACCGTAGAAGCAGGGCCTCACAACCAGACACTTGTGGAGCAGTGGCCCTAGCAATTCCCAAAAACTCCCTGGCAACAATGGCGACACCACCGCCCCTCCCCTCACCTCTTGGCTGGTGCCAAATACCGAACCCACCTGGACACATGTCCGAAAGAGGTACTCCATCCTCAGGTGTCAGCCAGGTTTTGGTCATGCATGCCAGGTCGGCCCGCCCCTCCTGGATAGAATATTGGATCAGGGGGGCCTTATTACAGACTGATCTGGCATTCACCAGCAGCAACCTAAGGGTGGGGTCACTCTGGATCTGCTGCTCAGGGCCCAGAGATGTACCTGCAGGGCTGGAATGAGGGACCGCACTTAAACATCAGACCCGCATTCCCCGAGTGCGGCCTGCCCCACGGTACCTGCCATACCACCCCATGCCCGTCACAACACCTATATGGATCCCTGGAACCCCCCCCCCCTAGATGGAATGCTGCCCCTCCTTCCTGGCTGGCAGGACCAACTCTCTCTCTTCCCACCCCATCCACATTCCCCCCCCCTGGTTCCAGCAACAAGCATGGGCTCCCGGAACAAGCAGGGAACGCTGGCGAGCCCCGGCATCGGCATCTCCTTTTTCTTACCCCCAGGTGGGGAGGGCGGAGGCAGAAGCGATGGCTCCCACCTGCCACAAATCCCGGGAGCCGGTGGCATGGGCTCCTGGAACGAGCAGGGAGCGTTGACAAGCCGCGGCGTTGGCATCTCCTTTTTCTTCCCCCCAGGTGGGGAGGGCGGAGGCAGAAGCAATGGCTCCTACCTGCCTCAAATCCCAGGAGCCGGTGGCATGGGCTCCTGGAACGAGCAGGGAGCATTGACAAGCCGCGGCGTTGGCATCTCCTTTTTCTTACCTCCAGGTGGGGAGGGCGGAGGCAGAAGCAATGGCTCCTACCTGCCCCAAATCCAAGGAGCCGGTGGCATGGGCTCCTGGAACGAGCAGGGAGCGTTGACAAGCCGCGGCGTTGGCATCTCCTTTTTCTTCCCCCCAGGTGGGGAGGGCGGAGGCAGAAGCAATGGCTGCTACCTGCCTCAAATCCCAGGAGCCGGTGGCATGGGCTCCTGGAACGAGCAGGGAGCGTTGACAAGCCGCGGCGTTCACATCTCCTTTTTCTTACCCCCAGGTGGGGAGGGCGGAGGCAGAAGCAATGGCTCCTACCTGCCTCAAATCCCAGGAGCCGGTGGCATGGGCTCCTGGAACGAGCAGGGAGCGTTGACAAGCCACGGCGTTGGCATCTCCTTTTTCTTCCCCCCAGGTGGGGAGGGCGGAGGCAGAAGCAATGGCTCCTACCTGCCTCAAATCCCAGGAGCCGGTGGCATGGGCTCCTGGAACGAGCAGGGAGTGTTGACAAGCCGCGGCGTTGGCATCTCCTTTTTCTTCCCCCCAGGTGGGGAGGGCGGAGGCAGAAGCAATGGCTCCTACCTGCCTCAAATCCCAGGAGCTGGTGGCATGGGCTCCTGGAACGAGCAGGGAGCGTTGGCGAGCCGCGGTGTCGGTGTCTCCTTTTTCTTCCCCCCAGGTGGGGAGGGCGGAGGCAGAAGCGATGGCTCCCACCTGCCTCAAATCCCGGGAGCCGGTGGCATGGGCTCCTGGAATGAGCAGGGAGCATTGGCGAGCCGCGGTGTCGGCGTCTCCTTTTTCTTCCCCCCACATGGGGAGGGTGTAGGCAGAAGCGATGGCTCCCACCTGCCTCAAATCCCGAGAGCCGGTGGCATGGGCTCCTGGAACGAGCAGGGAGCGTTGGCGAGCCACGGCATCGGCGTCTCCTTTTTCTTCCCCCCCAGGTGGGGAGGGCGGAGGCAGAAGCGATGGCTCCCACCTTCCCCAAATCCCGGGAGCCGATGGCATGGGCTCCCGGAACGAGCAGGGAGCGTTGGCAGAAATTCCGCTGGCCGCGCTCATCCAAGTTTTGAAATAAAGTAGTCCTAATTCGGGTGCAATGCAGGGCTTTTCCCTGGCCACGCCTACCATGCCATGCCCACAGAGTAGGTAGTAAAAATATTTGAATCCCACCACTGCTTGCGTGCCATATATTGACTCAAACCAGAAAACCAAAATAGGTGGATGGGTAGGTAGGTAGTTGGGTTGGTCAGTTGGTCAGTCAGTTGTTGGTCAATCAGTCGGTTGATGTTGCACTGGTGCATAAAGTTTGGAGACATTATAGACTTTCAAAGAGGAAAGTAAACTTGGCAGATTGCAGGCAGCTAGCTTCAAGGGATTGTGTACCAAGAATCTTGAAAATTTCATTTTCTTCAGAAACTGACCCTTACCACTCTTTGCAAAAGGGGCAAAATAGCTTTCTAATAAAGCAGACATGGAGTTTTATGGTGGAAGTAAGCAAATATCAGAGGTAAAATAGCCAGAGTATCTCATAATTGTTGTTGTTGTTCAGTCATACAGTCGATTACAACCCTTTGCGACCCCATGGGCCATTGCTCACCAGGCACCCCTATCCTCCACCATCCTCCTCTACCTGCCCAGCTCTGTGCCCATTGTGTCTACAATGCCATCTCCCATCTCATTTTTGGCCGCCCCTTTCTTCTTTAGCCCTCCATCTTTCCCAGCATCAAGGCTTTCTCAAGTGAATCCACTCTTCTCATGTGATGTCCAAAGTACTTTAGCTTCATCTTTACTATTTGGCCTTCTAAGAAGCAGTCAGAGTTGATTTCTTCTAAGATCTACCTATTTGTCAAGGGAACTTTCAAAACTCTCCTCCAACACCACAACTCAAAGGCCTCTATTCTTCTGCACTCGGCTTTCCTTATGGTCCAGCTCTCACAACCATACATTACCACCGGGAATAACACTGCTTTGAGTATGCGAATTTTTGTTTGCAAGGTGATGCCTGTACTTTTCACTATGTTCCCCATGTTTCTCATAGCTTGTCTCCCAAGAATCGGTCGCCATGGCTGCAATCTTCATCTGCAGTGATCTTGGATCCTAAGAAAGTAAAATCTGTCACTGCTTCTACTTCGTCCCCATCTATTTTCCAGGGACTGATAGGGCCTGTTGCCATTATCTTGGTTTTCTTGATGTTGAGTGTCAACCCAGCTTTTGCTCTCTCTTCTTTCAACCTAACCAGCAGCTCCGTTAGGTCTGCTGATCATATGCAAAAAAAAAAAAAAAAACTGATGTTATAATAGCAAAGTTTCTTAAACTACCTATATGAGTGAATGATAAAAGGCATAACTTGAATAATGGTCTTCCTCAGCTGGAGTTCTGTTTTTCCACTTCAGCTTTTGCTTCATGAGCTCCAGGAAGAATATTATTTTAATATAAATAACTTGATCTATTAATGCCTCGATGTGGTTGCACTCAGAAGACCAAAGAGCAGAGCCCCAGCACTTGTAATGCAAATGGACATTCTGACTAAAGCGGGTTTTATATTTGCATCACCAATCTGGCCATGATGCAAAAGCCTTAAACAGCCCTCTGACCCTCTGTTGCCAGGCATCACATTTTGTATAAACTTGTTCATCATTGTCTCTTTGCCCAATTGTCAATGCATGTAAAATATGTTGAGGGTGACACAATTCGTTCACCCCGTGCAGGCATAGATCACACTGAGGATGTTCTCATAAATGAAGTGCTGCAGGCTGTGATCTTATCAGTTGCCTCTCCCTTCTCCTCAGCTCTGCTCAATGACAAACATGCGTCTTCTGCCAAACTTTGCTCCAGTTTCTGTACAAGGGGCAGCAGAAAAGAAAAGGTGGTAGTATAGGAGTAGCTGGCTACCCTGTAAATCTGGACTAACAGGTCATGTGGTAACAAGAGAAGACAGGAGTGGCACAGCTGTGAACCCATTTTCTTCATGGGCTGAGTTAAAAAATAATAAAATAATCTGTCTTTGTCCAAGAAGCTGCATTGTACCATGGCAAATGCAACCCACAGTTCATTCTTCCTCGGGGGTGAAAACTGTTTTGGAGCCTTATACCCTATAGCAGGGATTCTCAACCTGCGGCCCGTGTGCTGGTTGCAGCCTGCAGCACCATTTCATGTGGGGGGCCCCACTGCCTCCACCACACCAGGAAGTGCCATGTGGTGAAGGAAGGGCAAAATGGCCATCCAGCCACCAAAGCTGTCTGAGGGAGCGTGACCGGCTTTAAAAGGCCTGTAGTCAGAAATGATTCAAATGTCATAAGAACATAAGAACAGCCTTGCTGGAACAGGCCACAGCCCATCCAGTCCAGCATTCTGTCTCACACAGTGGCTCACCATTTCCTTCAGGGTATTCCCAAGGAGATGCCTTCACCTGCTTAGGATTCCCTGGAAATGGCATTGAGAGATATCCTGCCTATCTCTCCAACCCGGAGGTTGTCCTTAAGTATCCATGATTATAGCCATTGATACCCTTGTCCTCCATGAACTTGTCTAATCCTTTCTTAAAGCTGTCAAGACTGACAGCTGTCACCACTTCTTCTGGCAGGGAGTTCCATAGACCAGTAATCCTCTGGGTGAAAAAGTACTTTCTCTTATTTGTTTGAGAACTAGTACCCAAAAGTTTCATCGAGTGTCCCCTAGTTCTAGTGTTGTGCGATAGGGAAAACCGTTTTTCCTTATCTACTTTGTCCACACCGCGCATGATTTTATAAACTTCAATCAGGTCACCTCTTAGACGTCGTCGTTCAAGAGTGAAGAGGCCCAACCGTTGCAGCCTCAGATGGTAAGGAAGGTGTTCCTGTCCCCTAATCATTCTGGTTGCCCTCCTCTGCACTTTTTCCAGCTCCATAATATCCTTCTGGAGGTATGGCGACCAGAACTGTACACAGTATTCCAGATGGGGCCTCACCATAGATTTATAAAGAGGCAAAATGACACTTGCTGACTTATTTTCTATACCCTTCCTAATGATCCCTAGCATTGAGTTTGCTTTTTTCACTGCTGAGGCACACTGGGTTGACACCTTCATTGAGGGGGGTCCACCAGGACACCAAGGTCCCTGTTGTGTATGTACAATGCTGCTTCATATGAATGTACAATGTTGCTTTAAGAAATGTATGAATGTAACCCAGCCACAATCACAATGTAACCCAGCTGTTAAAGGAACGCGAGCAAGCTGCCTATAGAGGGCAGCTGCAAGTGTTCAACTCACATGGTCATCATTCCTCAAATCGCCTGCAGCCGCGGGAACTTCCCGCAGCAAACAACTACCACTGATCCACCACCGAAGATGGGCGTGACCGGGATGACGTCACGCCGGTAGCGGCCAATGAGCTACCATGCAGCCAAGTTCAAATGTGTTGTACCACTGTATATAATGGAGATACCTCCGCCATTACCACATGTTTGTTCTGATCATCAACCAATAAACCTGTGTTAGTCCATACTGCGACTCCTTCTATGTCTCCTGGAACAGACACTAAATTGGCGACGAAGGTGGGATCGATGGCGAATCCCAAGGTCAAGGCGTACCAGTTCGATGTGAGCGAGCCCGAACAATGGGAGCTCTACGAGTGCCAGTTTCGGCACGCGATGGAAGCCGCGGGCGTCAACGACGACGCGAAGATGCGCTCCCACTTCCTGGCCCAAGTGGGGCCGGCCACGCTGCGGATCCTGATGACCCTGGTGGCCCCCCGGAAGGTAGATGAGGTCCCCATCGACCGTATCCTGGAGAGACTGGGCGAGCATTTCCAGCCGCCCGTCTCGATCTTCCCAGCACGGGTCGCGTTCCACAGGCGAGACCAGCGTCCGGGCGAATCCGTGTCCGCCTACGCGGCGGCCCTCAGGCTTGCAGCGGTCCACTGCCAGTGGGACGACCTAGACCAGGCCCTCCGTGACCGCATGTTGTGTGGTCTGAGGGACGAGGAGCTGCAGAGGAGGCTGATGACCCGCGACCAATGCCTCACGTTCAACGAGGTGCTGCGGGAGGCCCAAGCAGCCGAGGAGGCCAGGAGCGGGATGAGGCTGTTCAAGTCCCGAGGGGCCGCGTCCGAGCGGGCCAAGTCACCAGTACAGGCGGCCCGGCGGACACCAGCGAAGACAGCCTGGTGGGCCCCCAAGCCGCCCGCTGGCACACCCACGTCGTCCGAGGAGTCGTCCACAACAGCGGACCCCTACTCCAGCGAGGACGACGACGTCCAGAGGATCAAGAAGCGTGGTGAGAAGCAGCAGTCCCGAGAACGGCAGGACCGCCATTGCGACGGTTGTGGGGCGTCCCACGACCGCACGAGGTGTCCGTTTCGAAAGGCCGAGTGTCACAACTGCGGCCGAAAAGGGCACATCGCCCGAGTATGCAGGCGCGGGCGAGTCGAGGACAAGAGGAGTTCCAGCCATCCCCAGACGCACCAGCGGAAGGCGACCGGCACCAGGAAGGTCGCAGCCAGCTACGAGGAGGAAGGCATGAACCGCGTGGGCCTGGAGCACCGGCGGTTTTTCGTAGAGGTACTGTTGCAAGGGGTCCCAGTGAGGATGGAGATAGACTCGGGGTCATCTTATTCCATCCTGTCCCAAAAAGAGTTCATGCGTATTCCCCCAGACAAGCGGCCCAAACTGCGGGCCATGAGGTCACACCTCCGGGACGTGCAGGGAAACGGGATCCCAGTGTTGGGGGTGGGGAATTTCAAGGTGAAGTTCAAGGGCTACTCTGAGAAACTGCCTTTGGTGGTCCTCAAAGGGGGGAGGTGCTGCCTTTTGGGAACGCAGTGGTTTGCCCCCCTGGGAATCGAACTGTCCGGCATTAACGCCATCGAGACTGACCCAATGCGGGACGTGTGCAACGCGCACCCGGACGTTTTCAAGAAGGGGCTCGGGAAATACAAGGGGCCCCCGGTTTCCTTCGAGCTGGACCCAGAAATCCGGCCCATCTGCCTCAAACCAAGGAGGGTGCCTTTCGCCCTAAAGGACAAGATCGAGGCGGAACTGGACAAATTGGTGGGGCAGGGGATTTTGGTTCCAGTTGACTCGGCGGAGTGGGAAACGCCGATTGTTACAGCCCTTAAGTCGAACGGGGAAGTCAGGATTTGTGCAGACTATAAATGTACCATTAACAAGGCCATTCGGCCAAACGCATATCCAGTGCCCGTGGTCAGCCATTTGCTGGCCACGTTACATGGGGGGAAGTGTTTCGCCAAGTTAGATCTGGCTCAGGCGTATCAGCAGCTCTCTGTAACCCCGGCTGCTGCCGCCGCGCAAACGATAGTGACGCACAAGGGGACGTTTAAGGTAACGCGCCTTCAGTTCGGTGTGAATTCGGCCCCCGGAATTTTCCAATCCCTCGTGGAACGCCTTTTAAAGGGGCTTCCAGGCGTGCTCCCATACTTCGACGATGTGTTGATAACGGCGGGGAGCGAATTAGAGTTGGCAAAGAGGCTAGATGGGGTCCTTTCAGTGTTCGAGAGGGCAGGCCTTCAGCTGAGGAGGGACAAATGTGTATTCTTTGCGAGGGAGGTTGAGTTTCTAGGCTTTAAGGTAACCCCGGACGGGATCAAACCCTCTGAGTCAAAGGTTGCAGCCGTGAAGAACACCCCTCGCCCCACTGCAAAACCGGAGCTACAGTCATTTCTAGGGCTCCTAAATTTTTATCATACCTTCCGGCCCCGGAAGGCATCGGTCGCGGAGCCACTGCACGCCCTGCTCAAAAAGGACGCGGCTTGGCAGTGGGGGGACAGGCAGGAGAGAGCATTCAAGGAGCTTAAGTCACTCCTGTCTTCGGACGCTGTCCTGACCCATTTCGACCCGAAAAAACCAGTGGTTTTAGTCTGTGATGCATCCCCAGTGGGGGTGGGGGCGGTTCTGTGCCACATGTTGGAAAGCGGGAGGGAAGCCCCGGTAGCGTACTACTCTAGGTCCCTCTCAAAGGCCGAGCACAATTACGCGCAAACTGATAGGGAGGCCCTAGCCATCATCGCCGGAACGAAAAAGTTCCATGACTTTCTATACGGCCGCGAGTTTATGGTAGTGACCGATCACAAACCACTTTTGGGGATCTTCACTACCGGCAAACCCACACCGCAAATACTATCCCCCAGAATGCTGCGTTGGGCCATTTTCCTCAACGCCTACCAGTATGAGCTGGTCTATCGCCCAGGGAAGGAGATCTCCCATGCAGACGCACTGTCCCGATCTCCCCTCCCAAGTGTAGGGGACCCCACATGCGAGGTAGAGCAGGATCACCAAGTCCTACTGATCGAGTCTCTCGACTCACCCCCCATTGTCCCGGCCGACCTCACCAAAGCCACGGCGGCCGACAAGATGCTGGCCCAAGTTAGTTCCTGGGTTAGGAAGGGTTGGCCCACGACTCCCCCCGACGAAGAGTTCAGACCATTTTTTAGGCGCAGAGTAGAGCTGTCGCTGGAAAGGGGCTGCCTACTCTGGGGCCAGCGAGTAGTTATCCCAGAGAAGCTGAGGGCCAAGGTATGAGACTATTGCACACCAGTCACCCCGGGATCGTGCGCTCCAAGGCTCTGGCCAGGAGTTTCTTTTGGTGGCCCCAAATAGACGGGGATATAGAGCATTTAGTGGGCACGTGCGAGAGCTGCCAGGGCTCTCGGCCCGAGGAGTCCCGGTTGCCCCATAGGGAATGGGATACGGCCCGCGGGCCATGGTCCCGGATCCATGTCGACTTCGCTGGCCCTTTTCGCGGGTCCATGTTTCTATTGGTAGTCGACTCCTATTCCAAGTGGTTGGAGGTAATCCCTATGAACAGCACCTCCTCCGCCGCAACCATCAAGCAGTTGCGCAAGCTTTTTGCCTGTTTCGGCCTGCCAGACGTCCTTGTTAGCGATAACGCTAGTACCTTCACGTCTGCAGAGTTCAAGACGTTTGTAGAGCGGAACGCCATAAGGCACATCACCGCTGCCCCGTTTCACCCTGCCATAAACGGTCAGGTAGAGCGCCAAGTGCGCACTACGAAAGACGCACTGCGGCGCATGGGTCCCGGTGAGTTGAACCTGCATTTGTGCCAGTTCCTCATCTGCTACAGGACAACCCCCTTAGCTTCAGGATTTTCCCCAGCCGAACTCCTCATGAGGAGGCGTCCGGTAACACTTTTTGACCGGATGGATCCGTCCAGGGTGGAGGATGAAGAGAGAAACATAAATATAGGGGGAGGGAGCTCCAAAAGTTTTTCGGCAGGGGACCCGGTTCACTGCAGGAACTACGCGGCATCAGGGCCGGCGTGGGTCCCAGGGACAGTCATCGAGCAGACGGGACCAGTGTCCTACAGGGTCGAGACTAGCTCGGGTCTACTCTGGAGGAGGCACGCCGACCAACTCAGGAGGCGGGTCACTAGTGAAGGGGATTCAGCATTAGGGTCCTCCCCCACCCGCATTACCCAAGGGGGAGACACGGCGGAAACCGGGGATACAGAGGCATATCCTCGGTTCTCAGCCACAGAGGAGGATACTTTGAAAGAGAGGGATCAGTTTGACGATTATGAGTTACGGTACCAGGGGGTGTAGCGGAGTGGTCCCCCACCCGTCCTAGCGAGAAGAGGGGTTTCAGTTCAGCCCCTGGTACCTCCAGTCCCCCCAGTCCTTTTGTGTTAGAATACACCATAGCTCCAGCCCCCCGGAGGCCAGCACCCCCAAGACAGGCATCGGGGGGGAGTCCAACCACCACAGTCCCCGGTACTCCCAGGCAGGGTACAGGGGGTGGCGAGACCACGAGGGTCTCTTCGTCGGTCCCGAGATTCGTGCTGGGGGGGACCCCTAGCTCCTCAAGCGGTAGGCAGGAGTTCACTTCCCAACTGTTCATTCCATTCCCTTCCCCTAATGCAAGGTTACCACAGAGCCCTCACCGAGCCACTAACGAGTCCCCCCTTTCCATTGCAGGACAGGACTCCGCAGAGCCAGGCTCCCCTGTATTAAGCCAAGCGGCCGCTCGCCCCAGGCGCACGTGCGGCAAGCTACAATGGTTGAGGGACTTCGTCCCATCCTAGGGGGGAGGGATGTTGTGTATGTACAATGCTGCTTCATATGAATGTACAATGTTGCTTTAAGAAATGTATGAATTTAACCCAGCCACAATCACAATGTAACCCAGCTGTTAAAGGAACGCGAGCAAGCTGCCTATAGAGGGCAGCTACGAGTGTTCAACTCACATGGTCATCATTCCTCAAATCGCCTGCAGCCGCGGGAACTTCCCGCAGCAAACAACTACCACTGATCCACCACCGAAGACGGGCGTGACCGGGATGACGTCACGCCGGTAGCGGCCAATGAGCTACCATGCAGCCAAGTTCAAATGTGTTGTACCACTGTATATAATGGAGATACCTCCGCCATTACCACATGTTCGTTCTGATCATCAACCAATAAACCTGTGTTAGTCCATACTGCGACTCCTTCTATGTCTCCTGGAACAGACACTAAAGTCCCTTTCCTGGTTTGTCGCAGAGAGTTCAGACCCCATCAGTTTATAAATGTAATTGGGGTTTTTTGCCCCAACATGCATCACTCTGCACTTACTAATGTTGAAGCTCATTTGCCACTGTTTTGCCCACTCCCCCAGTGTCGAGAGATCCCTCTGGAGCTCCTCACAAGCTCTCACAGTTTTCACTACCCTGTATAATTTAGTGTCGTCAGCAAATTTGGCTACCTTGCTATTTACTCCTACCTCTAGATCATTTATGAAGAGGTTGAAAAGCAGGGGTCCCAGTACAAATGTCATTATATGGACTGCTTTCTACAACCTTGTAACCTTTCATGTGTTTTTTGCCTACAACATCCATTAGGTCTTGCCTGCAAAGCCAGTGATGATGGATTATGGAAATTAGTCCAAAATATCTCAAATATGGTCTATTTTGTTCTACAATAGTACTTGTATGTAATAATCAGCTGGCTATATATGCGCTCCATCTCTAAGAAGGTCTTCCTGTCCTTAGAGTCTGGATGGGAAATGAAGTTAGAATCCCTTCAGGTACCACTTTCAGGATCATGATACAAGATGTGTTATATATAAATGTGTAGCTACCACCAACACTAGTAGCCATAGAAGTAGCAGTAGCAGTAGTAGTAATTGTCCATTCATCAAAGCATTTCTGGATGATCAACCCATATTAAGGGTGGCAGTTAAAAAGCCGGTAAAATCTTAGTTTTGTCAAGTTCCGCTCAGATGTTGAAAATTCTGCTTTAAAAAAGAAAAAAATGTTACTCATTTGCCATTGTATCAAGGAACTCTTCTTCATAATTCACTAGTCATGACTAATAAGTAACATATTATCATTAATAACAAAAAGGAAGATTAGCAAAATTTGCCAGAAATGACGGGCAACCCAGATAGTGCTCAAAGTAGAATTTTTCAGTAATTGGTAAATGTGGGTCATTGTGCCATATATAATAACAAATAAAATAAATAGGGACTGTGGTGGCTTAGTGGTTAAGATGCTGAACCTGATGACTGGAAGGTCAGCAAGTCAGCACTTTGAGACCCGAGTACTGCATGACAGAGTGAGCTCCCATCTCATTCTCAGCTCCTGCCAACCTAGCAGTTGCAAAGGAAGAAATTACAAGTAAATAAATAGGTACCACTTTGGTGGGAAGGTATACAGCATTCCATGCACTCTGTTATCTAGACATGCTTGCCACATGTCCACAGAAATGTCTGCAAATGCAGACAGCGCTGGCTCTTTGGCTGTAAACAGAAGTGAGCACCAAACCCTAGAGTCAGATACAACTGGTTTTCGAGCAAGGGCAACCTTTACCTTTACCTTACTGAATCAGGTGGCATTGATTTCATTTGTACCAAATGCCACTTGGTCAGTACGTGAATGTAATAAATGTTTACTTTAAATAGGTATATAAGTAAGTGTGCAAGTAACTTAAGGTAGAAACTATCATGTGCAAGGGAGAAAGAGAGACATATGAACCTGGCAATTGGTTTCTAGGGCTAAACCATGATTTGGGAGTGACTCCTGACCTGGGCCTCTGTTTTCAATGAAAATGGTTCAACAAGAGACAAACTCTCATCTGCAATGCTAGGTTCTGTAATTGCAAACTGATTGCTAGACCAGGTGTGATGGCATGAAATGTTCAACACTGTCATCATGTTCATAATTGAACTTCCATCAGAAAGCAGGTGAATCTCAGCCCCACACAATGATTTCAACCAAACAAGCCCATAATTTTGTTTGCAGCTTTTATATGTCAAAGCAGCAGATATAAGTGGCAAGGAATGAGAATGCAAGCGCGGCGCCAAAATGGCCGCCGCGCCCTTTGCGGGCCCCCCCCCCACAGGACAGAGAATCCGGGTAGTTAGGGGCGTGGCCAGCTCCCTTATAAAAGGGGTGGCCACGAGGCAGCCGCGCTGCCATTTTGCCTCAGCGACGGAGCGGAGAAGTTTTTTCCCTGCGCCTCCGTCGCTCGTTGGTATTGCCGGGAAGCCTTTTGGGTCGTTTTTGCTTAGCTAGCTTCCCTTTTTGCTCGAGATGCCTTCCAAAAAGAAGGCTGCTGCGAATTCAGCTCGGGCTGTTAGGAGGCGCAACCCAGGTCGGAGGACCGTGGTGCCGCCTCCTCAACAGCCACCTTTGCCATCCCCGGCCGGGGCTAGTGGCTTGGGGTCTATCGCCCCTTGGCCCGTTCAGAGTGCGGGCGCGGAGGGCGCTCCGGCCCATGGCCCGCGAGCGGTGGACACCGCTCCTCCTTCCGCCCAACCCGTAGGGCCGACTACTTCTGGGCCGCAGCCTCTCCCGGGGCCCTCTAGCCTCGGGGGGTGGCCCGGTGCCCTGCCTTGGCAGGTTTCCTCACCAGCCCTACCGGGCTTTGGCCCTGGCCAATGGCCATATCTGGGCCATGGGGTGCAGGGAACTGTCCCCATGCAAGGGTCAGGTGGGCCGGCCGGCTCTTTACCCATGGTTACTGTAGACACCTTACTGGCCCGTATTGCGGCCTTAGAGGAGTCTTTGGCTCGTGCCAGTCAGGCAGGTGCCCCTTTCGGGGTACCTTTGGAGGCGCTATCGGCAGCAGGACAACGGCCGGCGGGGAGGGTTGAGCTGCTGCAGGTGGGTGGCGCGGCTCCGGCCACTGCCTCGCAGCTCCCCAGCCAGCAACCTGGCGCGGGTCAAGCCCCGGTGATGAGCTCTACATCGGTCGTGAGCTCCGACGCCCCCAGTGGGCCGGAACCCCCGTTGGGGGCGGCCCGCGGGGGTGCAGCATGTGAGTATATGGTGCAAACGAGTACATCCACACACATTCCCAATATAGGGGGGACCTTTCAGTGGCCTTGGCCTCGCGCGGGTGGTGCAGGGGCTACACCGCTGGCGACCCACCCGGCGACAAATACTGCCACCATGCCCGCTGGGGTGGGCATTGGTTCTTACACTGCTGGGAACGTACTTGGGGTGGCAGGGTTAACTCATGCCCCTTTGGGTAGGCCAGCTATCCCCTTCTCGGCTTTGCCGACGGCAGGGTATTCCCTGCCATTGGGTGATCACTTGGCACAGGCTACCAGGGAAAAGATATGGCGAGGGGAGTACGTGGATATCTTCTCACTCCTGAACAGAGAGCCCACTAAGGAAGAAAGGGAGGGTCAGGATGAGAAGGACAAGGAGCAGGCACGCCGCCGTAAGCCGCCGCGTACCTGGGCTAACTGGCTCCCCGCTTATTTGATATACATGGCGGTGTATTTGAGGGCGCGGCCGGATCTAGCTATTCCCATGGTCCAATATTTGGACAACATATACAGGGCAATGGTAGATTTCCCGGGCCCCTCATGGCTAGCATATGATGAGGAATTCCGTATGAGGATTCCCCTGCACCCCGAGATGAGATGGGATGAGCCGTGCCAGAGACTGTGGCTCTTGTATATGACACCCACACGTCCTGCCCCGGGGGATAGATACCATTGTGGACATGCGGTCCAGCGAGCAGCTCCAGCGCAGGTTACCCGCCAAATGGCGGGGCAGGGGGTTCCAGCCCGCCTGCTGTGCTGGACTTTCTCGTCCAATGGTTCCTGCAGTCGGAAGAACTGCAGATATAAGCACGAGTGTCCCACATGTTCTGGTCCCCATGCAGCCTCTGCTTGTCCCAAGCCTGGGGGGGTGCGAGGCAGAGGGAGGGGTGGACAGTGGGCTGGCAAGCCTGCCACGGATGGAACTGGTTCTCCGAAAGGCCCCCTCCCCAATTAAGGTGGACATGCTGGAGCGCTGGCTCGCATCGTACCCAAGGGGAGAGGACAGGGAGTACCTTATCCAAGGTTTTAAGCAGGGATTTCGTATCCCTTTTATGGGTGATAGATCCCCTCAGGATGCTCCCAACCTTTTATCCCTCAGAGGTAGGGAGGAGGTAGCCGAGGCCAGCATTAAAAAGGAGTTAGACGCGGGCAGGGTCGCCGGACCTTTTCCCGTACCCCCTTTTCCCAACCTGAAGGTTTCACCATTGGGTTTGGTTCCTAAAAAGTCCCTAGGTGAGTTTCGCCTTATTCATCATTTGTCCTACCCAGCCGGCCGATCGGTTAACGATGCGATACCTGATGACCTTTGTTCGGTCAGGTATACATCGTTCGACCATGCGATGCGCATGGTGCGCTCGTGTGGCCCGGGTGCCTTGCTGGCCAAGTGCGACATTAAGTCAGCTTTTCGCCTCTTGCCGGTGCACCCGGGCGACTTTGAATTGCTGGGTTTTAAATTTAAAGGGGAGTATTATTTTGATAAGGCCATGCCTTTTGGCTGTTCCATATCATGCTCGGCTTTCGAGCGTTTTAGTACCTTCCTAGAGTGGGCTTTCGTCCGCAGGTCAGGGTCCCGGTCTGTAGCCCATTACCTGGATGACTTTTTATTCGGGGGTGAACGGGGCTGGGACACGTGTGCACGTCTCCTCAATACATTTCAGACGCTAATGCAGGAACTGGGTGTCCCTTTAGCGCCCGAAAAGACCGAGGGCCCGTCGACCAAACTAGTATTCCTGGGGGTTGAGATTGATACAGTAGTACAGGCTTCTAGGTTACCGGGTGATAAGGTGTCCAGGATAGTGACCCTTATCTCGGAATTGCTGGCCAAGCGTAAGGCATCCCTGAGGGAACTGCAGGTGCTACATGGGCACCTCAATTTTGCCTGCAGGGTGGTCGCACCGGGCAGGGCTTTCGCCCGGCGCTTATGCGACGCCATGGCAGGGTTATCCAGGCCCCACCACAGAGTCAGGCTTACCCGGGGTATCAGGGCAGACATGTTTGTCTGGTTGCAATTCCTGAGGGAGTTTAATGGGGTCTCATTTTGGAGGTCTGACCTCCTGGCATCCCCCAATTTCCAGATCCAGTCTGATGCCTCAGGATCCCTGGGTTATGGGATGTACTTCAATGGGAAGTGGGCCTATGGTGGGTGGCCACCGGCATGGGCAGGCACAGGTCGCCTGCGGGATCTCACATACCTGGAATTTTTTCCCATTCTGGGGGCTTTGATGCTATGGGGTGAACAGTGGGCTAATTCGGTGGTGCATTTCTGGTGCGACAATGCTGCCGTGGTGCACATTGTCAATGCACAGACTTCTAAATCGCCCAGGGTCATGGACCTAGTGCGCCATTTTGTGCTGCGCTGCCTGCGCCTCAATGTCTTGTTCAGGGCCAGGCATGTCCCAGGGGTTAATAACGATATTGCTGACGCTTTGTCCCGCCTGCAGATCTCCCGGTTCCGCGCCTTGGCCCCGGATGCGGAGGAATTTCCCTCGCCACTCCCGGACGAGATGTGGACTATTGGCAAGGAGAGGTGAACCGGGCGATTGGCCTGTCACTGGCGCCACGCACGCGTAAGGCGTATCAACAAGCATTCAATTTGTATAGGGCTTTTGCTACTCGATTTCACTGGCCAGAGACCTGGCCCATCCCGGTGGACCATGTTCTGCGGTTCATGGTTCACCTGCATGCACAGGGCCTTGCACCTCGCACCATAGCATCCAAGCTCTCGGCGTTGGCTTTTATGGCCAAAGTAGGGGGTCATGTGGATACCACCTCTGACTTCCGTGTGAGACACGTTTTGGAGGGGTGGGTGCGCGAGCGCGGGCGTTGCCCGGATGACCGGCACCCTATTTCCCCAGGGGTTCTTACCCAGTTGGCCCGGGGCTGGCCAGGCCTCTGTTTTGATCATTATGAGGCAGCCCTTTTTCATGCAGCCACAACGGTGGCATTTTTTGGAGCGCTCCGCATCAGCGAACTCGTGATGCTGTCTAAGGCGGATGCAAGTGGTAGGGCACTGGAACTCGGAGATGTATATGTTGCCAAAGACTGGGCCCAGTTGAGGATTCGCTCCTCCAAAACAGATCAGCATGGCGTAGGCAGTGGAGTAAGACTGCTACGGTGTTCTTTGGCAGACATCTGTCCGGTTGGTGCCCTACAGGAATACCTGGCACTGCGTGGCTGGCACCATGGCCCGTTTTTCTGTCACCAAGATGGGTCTCCCCTTACTAAATTTCAGTTTTGGAAGGTGACAGCCAGAGCCCTCACCAGGGTGGGACTACCAGGTGCCCGTTATGGCACACATTCGTTCCGTATTGGCGCAGCCTCTACAGCAGCTGCTTTTGGGTACTCTGGGGCTGACATACGCAGCATGGGGAGGTGGGGCTCACAATGTTTTCAGTTTTATGTGCGCCCACTCCCGCCATGAGTACCAATCCAGTCACCTTACCTTCTTTTTTCTCAATTTTCTTACAGACCCTGGGTGTCGTATTACACCGGTGACAGTATGGCTGGTGGGCCACAGCTATGTGCTCAGGGCAGCGCGTTACGCTGCGGCGACAGAGTGGGGACCCCGACTGGGACTGGGTGACCACGCCAGTCTCTCATGGCACGGTAAGCCTGGGATGTTATGGCGGGAGCTGCGGCCTTTCCTTTTTTCTGGCCTGGGGGCTGACCCGCCTGACATTCTAATCATCCACTTGGGGGGCAATGATTTGGGCCAGGTCACCGGCTTATCGCTCAAGCATGCGATTTGCGAGGACCTCGCCTACTTGCATTATGTCTGGCCCGCCACAGCCCTGGTTTGGTCGGACATTGTTCCGCGCCACTCTTACAGAGGGGGCGTTAACCTCCTGGCCCTTGACCGAGCTAGGCGCGCGGTCAATAAGGCAGTGGCGCGGTTTCTCACCACCAGGGCTTGGGGACGGGTTAGTCATCACCCCGATATTAGTCTACAAAATTGTGACTTGTATGCAGGGGATGGGGTCCATCTGTCGCGAGGAGGTATGGACCTCCTGTTGGGTGACTGGCGAGCAGGCCTGTTGACCGAGCTGACGGTCTGGGGGGGGCGTCAGGTCTTCTGTGAAGCCCCTCCGTGTGGCGGGTAGCACTGGTAAGGTAAACAGTATGACCCACAAGTATCCGGCAGGTTCGCAATTGACTGGACAACACTAGACAGGAATAAAGTAGTTAAACGTTGTCCGGTCAACGACGAATCAGGCGATGGGGTGATGATGATTGCTAACCAGCATGCATCACCCCTGTGATTTCACGGATACGCGTCAGAGGGTGGGGTCATGAGTTAGTTATTGACTACGGTCAACAATTTGTTTGTTGTTAACAAACAAATTGATACAATTTGATACATTGTAACCAATTGCCGTTGGCAATTTTGGGGTGGTACCTTACCAGTGTTACTTCGGCCTGCTTGCCTTAGGAATTATGATTGGTCGTTTTACCAATACAAATTTATAATTCGGACTAGGGCATTGAATCAATAAATGTGGCCCTTTGCTGTTATCCACTTTCAATGTTGTCTGTGTCCGTTATTGGGGGGGTGCGCCTGCAATGCAAGCGCGGCGCCAAAATGGCCGCCGCGCCCTTTGCGGGCCCCCCCCCCACAGGACAGAGAATCCGGGTAGTTAGGGGCGTGGCCAGCTCCCTTATAAAAGGGGTGGCCACGAGGCAGCCGCGCTGCCATTTTGCCTCAGCGACGGAGCGGAGAAGTTTTTCCCTCCACCCCCTCCCTAGTTAACAGTGTGATTATGGTCGCTTCGGGGCCGGGTGGGAATTTTTGGTTGGGACCCACATTGGCTTCGGGTCCTGGCTTTTTTGCCCATCCCACACTGTTGCTATGGTTTGATATAGGGGTCTTTCTTCGTTCCTACTGTTGACTTTGGTCACATGGGCGGGTAGCACTGGTAAGGTAAACAGTATGACCCACAAGTATCCGGCAGGTTCGCAATTGACTGGACAACACTAGACAGGAATAAAGTAGTTAAACGTTGTCCGGTCAACGACGAATCAGGCGATGGGGTGATGATGATTGCTAACCAGCATG
The DNA here is from genome assembly GCA_035047305.1 of Bradypodion pumilum. Lineage (NCBI taxonomy): Eukaryota > Metazoa > Chordata > Lepidosauria > Squamata > Chamaeleonidae > Bradypodion > Bradypodion pumilum. Next base: position 13,558,965 of record JAWDJD010000012.1, on the reverse strand, counting down.
CATCACCCCTGTGATTTCACGGATACGCGTCAGAGGGTGGGGTCATGAGTTAGTTATTGACTACGGTCAACAATTTGTTTGTTGTTAACAAACAAATTGATACAATTTGATACATTGTAACCAATTGCCGTTGGCAATTTTGGGGTGGTACCTTACCAGTGTTACTTCGGCCTGCTTGCCTTAGGAATTATGATTGGTCGTTTTACCAATACAAATTTATAATTCGGACTAGGGCATTGAATCAATAAATGTGGCCCTTTGCTGTTATCCACTTTCAATGTTGTCTGTGTCCGTTATTGGGGGGGTGCGCCTGCAAAGGTTCTTATTTTTAGGGTTTGGCAATTTGTCCAATTCCAATTTCCCCCTCCCCCTTCCACCGCAATACAATAATTAAAAAAACAGCTGTTAGCAGCAGACCAACCAACTCGCCCACCCCCATCTTCTGGTAGCAACAGAGCATTGCCAAAAGTTAATTCCTTACAATAAAATTAATCCCAGAGGTGTAAATATCGTCAAGATCTGCCAGGTCTTTTAAGCTGTGCCAATGGCAAGATCATGCAATTACAACCATTTCTTCATAAGTGCAGGAGCCTTACAACGTTAATAGATCATTTGAATGGGGCCGATTTTTAAAATTTGTATTTAATTTGCTTGATTATGATGCTGAATGTTGCTTGGGACAGTTGAGTCAGGGACAGATGTATTGCAGCCAGACAGCTGAATGTTGTCTTCCATAATCTAGGCACAAAAGTCTAAAACCAGGCAGCTATGTATTTCTCTAACTTTATGAACCTGCCATGGAATGGTTATTTACTGTTTAAAATCTGTTAAAAGGGCAAAAGGAGAATTGGTCCTTGAAAGAGGAAGGGAATGTTTTAAAGATCCACTAGGAAATTGCACTAAACAATGTATATTATGGATTTCTAGACATCTGAGCAGGGCAGCTTCTCACTCTTTGGAGTTAAGGTGCCCTCTGCTCTTATCAAGAGGCACCTATGACAGACTTCTATAGGACTCTTACTCCCAAAGTCTGGCCAGGAGATCCTGCTATGGTAGACCATACTGCCGGCGGCCCAATGCCTATCCTCAGGTGGAGGTTAACTAACCTGACAACCCTGAGGATTAACAACCTTGGGTGGTGAAGTCCACAGGGTAGGGGGATGATCCCCAAGTGGATTAACTCACACTTGAATCCATCTTGATGAATGACACAAACTTCATCAATACTGGCCTGGGGTTGAAGAGGACTTTGTGTGCCAAAAGGGCTCAGGACCAGAAAGTGACTCATGGAACTAGATCAGTGGTACATGTGTCATACTGTGATGCAGAAGGCAAATAGAAGACCACTGTATTACATTGTCCCCAGGACAATCTTCATGGCTGATCGCCATGGTGACAGGAAATATTCAGAATCGAATATGGTATGAGGAGGAAAGGAGGTAACCGTAAAAGATATTTAGCTTTCCAAATGTTTAGGACTAGTGATCTCATAATCTCTTACCATTGGCAATGCTGGCTGAAGTTCCTGTGAAAAGACCACAAATATTTTTTTTGAGAAGTAATTTTCCCAGCCAGTCATAGCAGTTGATGATTTCATGTTGTGCATCTTGTCTAATTTTTTTAAGCCTAAACAGAAATCTTCTATAGCACGCCCATCAGGCAGCTAACAATAAACGTTTACATTCATAACTGTAAGGACTTCCTAAATACAGTATAGCAAGGGTTCAACAGAACAGTAGTACTGTTAAAACCCAACGAAACCATAATGACTAATCAAAAAGGCCAAGTAACCATGGCACATCTTGAGTTTGGAATCGACCTGACAATAATGCAAGCGCGGCGCCAAAATGGCCGCCGCGCTCTTTGCGGGGGGCCCCCCACAGGACGAAGGCATCCGGGTAGTTAGGGGCGTGGCCAGCTCCCTTATAAAAGGGGTGGCCACGAGGCAGCCGAGCTGCCATTTTGCGAAGCGACAGAGCGGAGAAGTTTTTCCCTCTTACTCCGTCGCTTTTACCTTGATTGGGAAGCCTTTTGGCTGCTGACCTTCCTCTTTTCGGCTTCCCTTAGGTCCGACTGAGATGCCTTCGAAGAAGAAGGTGGCCGCGAGCGCAGCTCGGGCAGTTCGGAAGCACAATCCGGGTCGGAGGACCGCGGCTGCGCCTCCCCACCAGCCGCCTTTGCCGGCACCCACCGGGACCGGTGGGATGGGGTCTATTACCCCCTGGCCGGAGGCGGGGGACCCGAGCAGGGGTCCAGCATGGGCTGCGGCCTGCGGCCCGCAAGCGGCGGACGCCGCTCCTGGTGCCCATTCTACTGGGCCTCCCTCTATTGGGGCGCAGCTCACTCCAGGGCCTTCCAGCCTTGGGGGGTGGTGTGGTCCCCTCCCTTGGCAGGTGCCTACGTTGGCCCTGCCGGGCCTGGGTGTGGGGTCATGGCCATATTCGGGCCCTGGGGTGCAAGGACCTGTACCCACGCCCGTAACGGGCGGGCCGGCTGGCCCGTGGCCTCACGCCAGTGTGGAGGCCTTACTGGCCCGCCTGGCGGCACTCGAGGCTTCCCTTGCTCGGGCCAGCCACGCTGGGGCTCCTTTTGGGGTTCACTTTGATGCGTTGTCTGCTGGGCAGCGGCAGGCAACGGGACGGGTCGAGCAGCTTGAGGCGCATGGCGTGACTTCGGCCACTGCCTCGCAGCTCCCCAACCTACAGGCCAGCGCAGGTCAGGCCCCGGTGACGAGCTCTACGGCGGTCGTGAGCTCCGACGCCCCCAGTGGGCCGGAACCCCCGGTGGGGGCGGCCCGCGGGGGGGCAGCATGTGAGTATGCGGTACAAGCTAGTGCACCTACACATGTGGCTACGTTAGAGGGGGCTTTCCAATGGCCTTGGCCTCGCATGGGTGGTGCGGCGGTACAGCCGCTGACGCACCACCAGGCGACGTCAACCACCACCCAGGGCCCCGGGATGGGGAGCGTTTCCTACCCTGTAGGGAATGTTTTGGGGGTGGCTGGGCTAGTCCAAGCCCCTTTCCAGATGCCCGCAGTTTCTGCTGTGCCTGTCTCGGCCTTGCCGACAGCGGGCTATTCCTTGCCACTGGGTGACCACTTGGCACAGGCCACCAGAGAGAAAATATGGCGAGGGGAGTATGTAGATATCTTCTCACTCCTAAACAGGGAGCCCACCAAGGAAGAGAGGGAGGGGCAGGATGAGAAGGATAGGGAACAGGCACGTCGTCGCAAGCCACCACGAACGTGGGCCAACTGGCTGCCGGCTTACCTCATCTACATGGCGGTGTACCTGAGGGCCCGGCCGGATTTGGCAATTCCGATGGTCCAGTATTTGGACAACATCTATCGGGCGATGGTTGATTTTCCGGGCCCGTCGTGGTTGGCTTATGACGAGGAACTCCGTATGCGAATTCCCCTGCACCCTGAGATGAGGTGGGATGAGCCATGCCAGAGGCTTTGGCTTCTGTACATGACGCCCACGCGCCCCGCGCCAGGGGAAAGATACCATTGTGGACATGCGGTCCAGCGAGTGGCACCAGCACAGGTTCCCCGCCAAGTGGCGGGGCAGGGGGTTCCAGCCCGCCTGCTGTGCTGGACTTTCTCGTCTAATGGTTCATGTAATAAGAAGAATTGCAAGTACAGACATGAGCGTCCCACTTGTGCGGGCCCCCATGCAGCCTCTGCCTGTCCCAGGCCTGGAGGGACGCGGGGCAGAGGGAGGGGCGGACAGTGGGCTGGCAAGACTGCCACAGATGGAGCTGGTTCACTGAAAGGCTCCCTTTGCCAAATCTGGAGAAGTGCATTATCTGAAGGATGACTTTGCTATTTTCTATATAAGTGCAAATCAGATGCTGTGCTTTAAAAATGCAGAGTGAGCAAATTTTGCTAACATTCCTAATTGAAACTCACTCCCAAAATTTCTTCTATCCTGGCCCCTCTGCAAATTTAAATAATTCCCTTCTATAGGCTCTATAAACAACCAAAAGCTAAATCCCAAAGTTAGTCTCAATCTAAGTTGATCTGTTGTATCAATTCAAGTTCCCTGCATTGACCTCAAACCAGACATCCTGGAGTGTGAAGTTAAGTGGGCCATAGAAAGTATCACTAACAACAAAGCTAGTGGAGATGATGGTATTCCAGTTGAGCTATTTAAAGCCCTATAAAAAGATGCAATTAAAGTATTGCGCTCAATATGCCAGCAGATTTGGAAAACGCAGCAGTGGCCACAGGACTGGAAAAGGTCAGTCTGTGTTCCAATTCCAAAGAAGGGCAATGCTAAAGAATGTTCAAATTATTGCACAACTGCGCTCATCTCACATACTAGCAGGGTCATGCTCAAGATCTTACAAGGTAGGCTTCAGCAGCATGTGGATCGAGAACTTCTAGAAGTGCAGGCTGGGTTCCAAAGAGGCAGGGGAACTAGAGACCAAATTGTCAACATTTGCTGGATCGTGGAGAAAGCAAAAGAGTACCAGAAAAATGTCTATTTCTGTTTCATTGGGGCTGCGGTGGCTCAGTGGTTAAGAAGCTTACCTTGTATGCTAGAAGGCTGGCAAGTCCACAGTTTGAAACAGGGGAACTACATGATGGATTGAGCACCCATCTCTGTCCCAGCTCTTGGGGACATGAAAGGAGACTCATCTGGACATTCCCTGAGCAGAGTTTCTCCCACAAAAATCCTTTCAACCCAGAATAATTTCTGACATGAATTTATTATCATTGACTACACCAAAACCTTTGATTGTATGGATCACAATAAACTGTGGCAAGTCCATAAAGAGATGGGAGTACCAGACCACCACATCTGTCTTCTGAGAAATCTGTATGTGAGTCAAGAAGCAACAGTTAGGACAGGATACAGAACTACTGATTGGTTTAGAATAGGAAAAGAGTACATCATGCAGAGTACATCATGCATAATGCAGGGCTCGATGAAAAACAAACTGAAATTAAGATTGCTGGGAGAAACATCAACAACCTGAGATATGCAGATGATACTACCGTAATGGCAGAGTGAAGAAGACCTAAAGAGCCTCTTGATGAGGGTGAAAGAGGAGAGTGCAAAAGCTGGCCTAAAACTCAGCATTAAAAAAAAAGATCATGGCATCCAGCCACATCACTCCCTGGCAAATAGAAGGGGAAGAAATTGAAGCAGTGACAGACATCACTTTCTTGGGATCTAAGATCACTGCAGATGGTGACTGCAGCCATGAAATAAAAAGACGCTTATTTCTTGGGAGGCAAGCAATGAGAAACCTAGGCAGCATAATAAAAAGTAGAGGCATCTCCCTGCCAACAAAAGTCCGAATAGTTAAAGCAATGGTCTTCCCAGTAGTAATGTATGGCTGTGAGAGTTGGACCCTAAGGAAGGCTGAGCACAGAAGAATAGACGCCTTTGAACTAAGGTGCTGGAGGAGACTCTTGAGCGTCCCCTGGATTGCAAGGAGATCAAATCAGTCAATCCTAAAGGAAATCAACCCTGACTGCTCATTGGAAGGACAAAAACTGAAGTTGAAACTCAAGTACTTTGGCAACTAAGTGAGAAGAGAGGAATCACTTGATGCTAGGAAAGATTGAAGGCAAAAGGAGAATGGGGTGGCAGAGGATGAGGTGGCTGGATGGAATCATTGACATGGTGGGCATAGATCTGGGTTGGCTGCAGAGAATGGCAGATGACAGAGGAGCCTGGCATGTGGTGGTCCATGGGGTCGGAGTCGACTGAGCGACTGAACAACAACAACTGCATTCAATTGTAACTAACTATTGGCTTTTGTCTAGTGGTGGGGTTCAAATATTTTTACTACCTACTCTGTGGGCATGGTATGGTGGGTGTGGACAGGGGGAAAGGCCTACATTGCTCCCAAATTAAAACTTGGATGGGCCGGGCCAGCTAGAATTTCTGCTACCTGTTCTGGTGAACTGGGGTGAACCTGCTGATGCCCACCAATGCTTTTGTCCATAGCTTCAACTGTGGGAAATGCTAGCAGACAAAGCTTTTGTGTTGCTACCAGTGCCAGCACAAATGATGTCAAAAATGCAATTTTATAAGTAAAAATAAAAAATAATTTTTTAAAACATGTGGTATTAAATCCAATTAATGGCCTCCACTCGAGTCGACCAATTGCATCAATTGAACTTACCTATGTGCTGACATACCAGAATCCCATGGATTCGATGGTTTTTACTCATATTGGGACTAACAAACTAAAGTCTCAAACTTCTGCAAATTATTTGCAAAGGATTTGATGGCTGTCAATGACAAGCAATGGGGCTGGATTTCTATATTTAATACTGGCTCACTGATTTTGATAGCTGAGATGTAGGATAACTTCATTTTTGACAGATGAGCAACCTTATCATGATGAGTATGACAAATCAGGAAGGCATTGTTTGCTGAAATCACGTTACTACTGCTTCTACTTTTTCTGTTCTTTTATTTGTAGCCCTGCTTCTACAATTTTGTCACTGCAATGTCAGAAAGACATTAAAAAAAATCAAAGCCTACCGTCTTGTCTTCTCACCGAAGAACAAGAGGGACACAAGTCCCTCCCAACAAGATCACCTGTGCAGGTAGATCTCTGCCACTGATGGGAAAGTCAATTATATTATCAATTATCTAGGCCAGAGATGGTGACTCTTGGCACTCCATGTGTTCTGGAACTTCAATTCCCAGAAACTCTGATCAGCAGATCAAGTGTTTTGATCAACCTGAGATGGCATATCAGGTGCCCTCATTAGTAATTTTTTAATTAAAAAATCTCACATTTACTCATCTTTTGGCAAACTCTAGACTTAATGTTTGAAATTCATTATACCTAGACCAGTGATGACTAACCTTGGCACCGCAGGTGTTCTTGGACTACAATTCAGTCGAAGTTCTAACCAGGTGCCTGGAGGCTGTTCAGGTCTGGATGGGGGACAACGGGCTTCAGCTGAATCCTGGAAGACTGAGTGGGTTCAGGGCACCGTGTTATCCCGGGAGCTACCATCTTTGGTTCTAGATGGGGCATTGCTGCCCCAGTCAGATCCAGTGCATAATCTGGGGGTCCCCCTGAACTCGCGACTACTGCTCAAAGAGCACGTGGCAGTTGTGGCCAGGAGGGCCTTTGCACAGCTTTGTGTCATCTACCAGTTACACCCGCTCCTGGACTGGGACTCCTTACTCATGGTCACGCATGCTCTGGTCACCACCAGATTGGATTACTGTAATGCACTCTACATGGGGCTGCCCTTGGCAACCATTTGGAGGCTTCAGCTGGTCCAGAATGCGGCTGCCCAGGTGGTGATGGGGTGCGGGCATTATGCCCGTGCCTTGCCACTGCTTCAGGAGTTGCACTGGCTGCCAGTGTGCCTCCAGGTGCAATTCAAGGTGCTGGTTTTGACCTTTAAAGCCCTTTATGGCAGTGGTCCAGAATACTTAAGAGACCGCATCATCCCAAGGTGTCAAACCCATCCTACAAAGGCAGACCAGAGGGGCTCAGTTATAGTCCCATCAGCAAAAGAAGCCCACCTTGCAGGGACTAGAAGGAGGGCCTTCTCCATGTCAGCCCCACTTGAGCTATGCCTCCAGACGGAGCTGCTCCCCTTTAGAAAACAACTGAAAACATGGCTATGCCAGTGGGCATGGACGAATCAACTTCTCATGCCCGCTGGCTTATTTAGCCCATATGGGTATTTTGTCCTGACAGCTTTTTAACTGTTGTGGGAGGGTAGGGATTTTCTTTAGATGGCTTTAAAAGGGGGCTTTTAATTAGTTTATAGAGGGGGGTTAGTTAATGTTTTTATGTGTTGTTTTAATCATGTTGTGAACCGCTTCAGGTCACTCTTGAGTGAGGGAAGCGGGATAGAAATAGTTTAAATAAATAAATAAATTCCCAAAAGCCCTGATCAGCAGGAGTGCTAATTTGGGCTTCTGGTAATTGAAGTCCAAGAACTCCTAGAGTGCCAAGGTTAGCCATCACTGCCCTAGACTATTTCTGAAATGCTTAGAAACTCCAGCTAATCCAGACCACAGCTGCAAGAGATTACTAAAATTCACAACAGAGACTGCTCCCCTCCAGTATCAAAAGATTAACACTGATTACTAGTTTGTTTCTGCATGTCATACAAATTGCTAATGTGGTCTACAACCCGTGGGCCAGATGAATTGGCGTTGGGGCAACCCTGAACTAGAACATGGGCTTCTAAACATTTTGGCTGAGTTTGTGCATTCTCGTGTCTCTAATTTCTTTTTTATACAAGGCAAAAGTAACTGGGGCCTTGCAATCCTGAGAAAGAAATATTCCACACACACCCTCTACCTATGTACATAAAACACACACACACACACACCTTTACACCAATGGGTTTACTTTGCTTACATTTTCACAGCACAAGGAAAGAAAATGCAATTTCCCCAATCTTTCTAATGTAATGGAATTTGTTAGGATGAAATATGAGAACTTTGAACACTAGATTTCTAGTGTAGCTTTCCCCGGAGGAAATGACATTTCTTCTGCATGTAGCTACTTTCATCTTGTACAAGATTCGTTGACTTTTGCCACACTTTCTCTGCTCTCCAGCCAACAATTCTTTGGCTTTCCTCCCCATCTCCTTTCTAGTACATGCTGCTGTTTTTCATTTCCACTCCAAAATAAAACCATTCTGAAGAGGATTAGAAATATGAGCTTTTTCTATGCCGCAAATGCCATATCTATGAGCAGTTTTTCAAGGAGACGTATGTTTCACGTTGCAGGGGTGGGAAACCCATTTGAAAATGGAAAATTGCTCTAAGGTATGCAATTTGCTTCTGATGCTCCTGAAAATTCAGCATCTGAAGTTCTTGGTCAGGGAGCTTCCTTCAGGCTCAGTGTCTTAGTCAACCGTGACAACCAAGACATCCAGTTCTCAAAATATAGACAATCTTTCTTTCTCCCCTCCAGAGTCATTATTCAGAAATCATCATGTTCCATGCTAGTTTACTATTTGCAGGTGCTTACAAAGAAAAGAACAAAGCAAATCAGGGAGGAGCATTCAAGCAACAAATGACTCCCTGCTTGGCAGTGCTTGGTTATTTCTGACCAAGAGACGTTTCACCTCTTCACCTGATATTTACATGGAGTGAGACCAAAAGGCTCACTCAATGGGTAAGTGAAAATGGGAGTCTGTTCCCTGTAGAAAGACACAAGGAGAGGAGAATAGTCTTCAAAAACAGCATGAAGTTTGGACTAAACATGGTTTTTGTTTTGAATATGGCTTTTGTCTTTTTCAACCATGCAACTTAGCATTCAAAACACTTTTTGAATTTCCCATTTGTGCAGCTGATCCTGGACAGTCCAAGGCCACCACAGTGGGAGAACAGCTGTGGCTTATTTTAAGTTAGATTGCACCTAGAGTGCTGTGTCCATTTCTGGGTGCCGCACTTTAAGAAGCATGCTAACAAATTAGAGCAGGTACAGAGAAGGATGGTTAGAGGATTGGAAACCAAGCCCTGTGAGGAAAGACTGAAGAAGCTGGCCATGTTTTGCCTTGAGAAAAAGAGACTTAGGAAGCTCTAAATGACCAGATCTATTGGTGTTCTCTCTCTCTCTCTTTCTTCTCAGTTCACTTCCCTTACTATTGGATATCTGGTGCCCCAGCAATTTGTAACCACAAGATACATCTAAACATCTTCACACTGAGAATGAGTAGTCATCTGGTAGGAAAAGTTGAAGAAGGTCCCATAACTTCTAATCAACTGTATGAGAGCAGCATTTCTATCTCGCCAACATTGCTCAACCTCAAAATTGATACTCGGGGAAACATAGCAATTCCATGAGACTACTCTGACAGACTGAGACTATCTCACCATAGCCATGAATAGCTGGAACAAGCAAGTGACCCTGATCAAAATGTGGTATCTCAGAAGCTGCCAAATAATGCCAGCTGATGCTAACCCTGTATAAATTACTCACCATATGAATGGATGGTACCATGCTAGCAAACAGCCCTTCTTGAAACAGGCTCTTTCAACTCTTGAAACAGTGTCCTTCAACTATTGTCCTTGTGCTGTTTCTGGAGGGCTCCTTTGTCAAAGCCCTTAGAGAGACCACATGCCGTCACTCTTTAAGGCACCCACCGCTGGAGATTTATTCCTGACTCACCAAGGGTGAATGTCGACTGTGCTGTTTTAAGCTGTAATGGTGATTAAATCATAAGACATTCGCTATTGTATGTCCCTCTGATTTTTATCTCCATCCTTTTCACATTTCTATTCACTAAGCGAAGGCATGAGGCTTAATGTTGTATTTCTGAAAGGTCCCTGGACAGATTTAGTGCTGGAAAGGAATATATATAGACAGCTGGAATGAGGTACCCTGTTTTTACTACAGCAAATGCCTTGTATTTTAATATGCTCTTCTAGCCAGTACTAAAATGCCTTCCCGGCATGTTCTTGCTAAGGTCGTTGGTGTTATTTCGAGGTTTCAGGCTTCCTAGATTTGGCAGATGATTCCACAGGATTTGGTGGATCAGCAAGGAAATTTGCAGCTGATTATATCTGGAGCTGCTGGCATGGCAGGAATACAGACAGGCAGCATTTTCAGATGAAATCTGGTGCAAAAAATGCATAATCTCCTGGTTTCTGTCAAATTTAAAAGCAATGCTCAGATACCTATGGGGAAAACTTAGAGATGTAGCTGCATATAAATAAACCCCAAAAAATACGTAAAGAGAGGGAAGTGAAACTGACCTGCTGAAATGTGACTAATTCTTAGCATTGATGTCTTTACTTCATGTGTGTTTATCCGCATAGTATATACAGTATCTGATAATACAAGAGTGCTGTGGTTCCATATAGCAATTTAGAAGTACCACAAAGGTATCGATGTCACAGGAAGCTAACCACATGAATTGTAAAGTAGACACTGGTCTTGATCCAATACTTGGGAAATGTTGCTCTCTTTTTTTAAAAAAACAACTATGATTGCCGAGATTATTCAGCCAACATGGCCAGATTTAAGGTTGGCTGGGGGATTCCGAAAGCTGTAGTAAAAAAGAAAAATAACTTTTTTAAGCTGTGGTTAATATGTTATTCATTCTTCCCACACAGCCACTTTATTCCTTGCTAAAATATTCCATGCCCTGCATTGCAGAAAAGTGATACGATATGAACATGTGGAACAGGTAGATCATCCATGATTGACATCTAGTGCAGGAATTTGGGTGAGACAGAGATGTTTACATCCTTGGTAGCTCTACCTCTTTCTGGCCATCTGTCTGATTGTTGCTTACAGCTGGATGTTTTCTAAGGCTTTCCCTCACTCAATGAGGGGCCACCAAATTCACTTTGCTGCTGGAGCAAAGGACATGTTGGTTCCTCCTCTTCCATTCTACATGCAGAAAATAAACTGACCTAGAAGTTCAATTTAACTAGTACTATGGACATGTTCCTCCGAGCCCAAAGGCAGCCGAATATTTCGGAGAGAGATGAAGGGCAAACAGTGTAAGGCAAATATCCCTACCTTCTGATAGTGGAGAATAGCTGAGGAGTCAAGGATAAGGGTCAATAGGATGCTGCTGATGCCTCATAACATCTACAGTCTGTGGTAGTTGTCACACACTGCCTAATGGGAGGGTCAGTTGTGACATCTAAAGACAAAGCCTCCCCGTAATCAAATAAACTGTTTTGTGTTGATTCTGAAATAGACTGCTAGCTTTGGTTTGGAGGTCCATAAAGGAACTGGTAGGGTTTGTTGCAAGTTCAGTAAGTGTTCAAGGAGGGTGTTATTAAGGTGAACAACAAGCAATACCTCTCTGAGATATGGTGTTCTCAGCTTCCTTAGGACTACAGCAGCTTCTTCAAAGCCACTGGTTACATTGGATTTCTCACAGCATCTCATTCTTCATAAGTATTTCATAAGAAGATAGACACCCTGGTGCGATAAAAGCTGTCTGATGGTCCCAGCATGAAGTTACCTCATTCTGCATTTTGCATATTAGCTTGCATCTGTGTCATGACTGGTCATTGGGAAGTAAGCAAGGGCTTCATTTTTAAGACTGAGCATTATGGCATGCTGCTCTAAAGGATTTGCTTACCTAGAGGAAGCGTATGCACAACTCATACATCTCCCTGATTGTGTGATTTGTAAACTTCCACTGACTTACATTGGAAAACCAAAATCTGCTATTTCATTTCTCATTTTGCACTGATGTACATGACATTTAGGGTTGTGGTGGCTTATTGGTTAAGATGCTGAGCTTCATGACTGAAAAGTCTGCAGGTCAGCAGTTCAAGGCCCAAGTGCTGAGTGACAGAGTAAGCTCCTGTCACTTGTCCCAGCTCCTGCCAACCTAGCAGTTGAAAAGCAAAAAAAAAAAAAAAAAATTTGCATGTAAATAAATAGGTACTGCTTCGGTGGGAAAAGTAAGTGTTCTGTGCACTCTGACATATAGTCATGCCTGCCATATGTCCAAGGAAACGTCTGCAGACCCACACAGCACTGGTTCTTTGGCTGTAAACAGAGATGATCACCATCCCCTTGAGTCACATACAACTGGCTTTAGAGCAAGGGATACCTTTACCTTTACCTTTACCTTTACCTTACATGATATTTGGAAAACATGGGATGGAAACCTGCCAAATTCTAGAGAGCAAACTTCACAGACTTACATGTTTAGACACCTTTAAATCCTGTTTTGCAGAAAAGAAAAGGAAAGAAAGGCTGAAGCCATTTGAGCCCTTCCAATCTGATTTGTACTCTAAGGTAAAGGTAAAGATTTCCCTTGCTCGAAAGCCAGTCGTATCCGACTCTAGGGTGCAGTGCTCATCTCTGTTTCTAAGCCGAAGAGCCAGCGCTGTCTGCTTCTGCAGACATTTCCGTGGTCATGTGGCAGGCATGACTAGACACCGGAGTTCACGGAACGCTGTTACCTTCCCACCAAAGTGGTCCCTATTTATCTACTTGCAATGTCTTGCTTTCGAACTGCTAGGTTGGCAGGAGCTGGGACAAAGATGTACTCTGTACTCTGGACACAAATTAATCTGTGATTTTATTTCCCTTTGATCCAAAATCAAGTCTGAATGTTTTGATTTGATCTAGATCTCATACGTCTGAGTCTAAATCAGGTGGATGCTGTTGGCAAATTTGAATTTCAATGGTGATTATCCCAGTCAACCATACAGCCCTATTCAACACTGAATCATTGATTTTTCTGTATATTTCTCTGTCTTCAGCTGGCTAAAGATCCCCTGGTGTCAGATCAAGTCCAATCCAATGGCTCTCGCAGCAAAGAAAGTCCTTTCATAGACTGCAGCTGTTGAACATATGATACATCTGCAGCTATCAGTGACAGTGGAAAATTCCAAAGTTGAGGTTTTCTTTATCAAATCAACATTACAGACTTATAATGCATTCTTTAATTAGACATTGCTATTAACTGGACTGTTGCATGATTTAAATCTTGCTGTTAATCTCCGTCATTCTCCACTGCCATAGTTTTTCTGACATCTAGCGAGTGGCTCCTTCATGTAGTAATCTATCTGAAAACCACCTTATTTTTCTTTCTTTTCTTTTTTTAGAAAGAGTAAAGAACATGAGATTGAAATGAAAGCTTTTCTGAGTCTGTCCAATAATAATTTTCTGCTTAGTATTTGAAAAATGGCTCGTTTTAATTGCTTCACAGAGGAGAAAGCTATCAAAGCTAATGCTCTTTCTTTCCAAACTTTTGTAATTATTTCTCTTGGACTCTTATTTGAAATGGCTTGAAAATATTTTCATTAAAATGTAGATTTTTTTTCTCTTCTCTCTCTCTCTTTGAAATGGACTTCTATTCCCCAGCGTTTCGCTTCCTTCTTCTTTCTTTGGCTACACTGTGTATAGATGAAGTCCACCATTTGAAAACAAGCATAAGAGGAAATGTGATTTGCATTATCAGCCAGAATTGATCAGATTTGAAGTTCATGTCCAAATGGCTCTGAAGGAAAATAAACATTTTTCCTCTTTATAAATCTATGGTGAGGCCCCACCTGGAATTCTGTGTACAGTTCTGGTCGCCATACCTCCAGAAGGATATTATGGAGTTGGAGAAAGTACAGAGCAGGGCAACCAGAATGATTAGGGGACTGGAACACCTTCCTTACCATCTGAGGCTGCAACAATTGGGCCTCTTCACTCTTGAACGACGACGTCTAAGAGGTGACCTGATTGAAGCTTATAAAATCATGCACGGTGTGGACAAAGTAGATAAGGAAAAACTGTTTTCCCTATCGCACAACACTAGAACTAGGGGACACTCCAAGAAACCTTTGGGTACTAGTTCTCAAACAAATAAGAGAAAGTACTTTTTCACCCAGAGGATCACTGGTCTATGGAACTCCCTGCCAGAAGAATGTCAACAAGCATGTGGATAAGGGGGATCCAGTTGACATTGTTTATCTGGACTTTCAGAAGGCTTTTGACAAGGTCCCACACCAAAGGCTCTTGAATAAACTTACCAGTCATGGAATAAAGGGACAGGTTTTGTCCTGGATCAGCAACTGGCTAAGGGACAGGAAACAGAGGGTAGCACTAAATGGACACTTCTCCAAGTGGAGGGAAGTAAAGAGTGGGGTCCCCCAAGGTTCAGTACTGGGACCCCTGCTTTTCAACCTCTTCATAAATGATCTAGAGGTAGGAGTAAAAAGCAAGGTAGCCAAATTTGCTGACGACACTAAATTATACAGGGTAGTGAAAACTGTGAGAGATTGTGAGGAGCTCCAGAGGGATCTCTCGACACTGGGGGAGTGGGCAAAACAGTGGCAAATGAGTTTCAACATTAGTAAGTGCAGAGTGATGCATGTTGGGGCAAAGAACCCCAATTACATTTATAAACTGATGGGGTCTGAACTCTCTGCGACAAACCAGGAAAGGGACCTTGGTGTCCTGGTGGACAACTCAATGAAGGTGTCAACCCAGTGTGCCTCAGCAGTGAAAAAAGCAAACTCAATGCTAGGGATCATTAGGAAGGGTATAGAAAATAAGTCAGCAAGTGTCATTTTGCCTCTTTATAAATCTATGGTGAGGCCCCATCTGGAATACTGTGTACAGTTCTGGTCGCCATACCTCCAGAAGGATATTATGGAGCTGGAAAAAGTGCAGAGGAGGGCAACCAGAATGATTAGGGGACTGGAACACCTTCCTTACCATCTGAGGCTGCAACGGTTGGGCCTCTTCACTCTTGAACGACGACGTCTAAGAGGTGACCTGATTGAAGTTTATAAAATCATGCACGGTGTGGACAAAGTAGATAAGGAAAAACTGTTTTCCCTATCACATAACACTAGAACTAGGGGACACTCCATGAAACTTTTGGGTACTAGTTCTCAAACAAATAAGAGAAAGTACTTTTTCACCCAGAGGATCACTGGTCTATGGAACTCCCTGCCAGAAGAAGTGGTGACAGCTGTCAGTCTTGACAGCTTTAAGAAAGGATTAGCCAAGTTCATGGAGGACAAGAGTATCAATGGCTATAATTATGGATACTTAAGGACAACCTCCGGGTTGGAGAGATAGGCAGGATATCTCTCAATATCATTTCCAGGGAATCCTAAGCAGGTGAAGGCATCTGCTTGGGAATACCCTGAAGGAAATGGTGAGCCACTGTGTGAGACAGAATGCTGGACTGGATGGGCTGTGGCCTGTTCCAGCAAGGCTGTTCTTATGTTCTTATGTTCTTATAAGAAGTGGTGACAGCTGTCAGTCTTGACAGCTTTAAGAAAGGATTAGACAAGTTCATGGAGGACAAAGGGATCAATGGCTATAATTATGGATACCTAAGGATGACCCCCGGGTTGGAGAGATAGGCAGGATATCTCTCAATGCCATTTCCAGGGAATCCTAAGCAGGTGAAGGCATCTCCTTGGGAATACCCTGAAGGAAATGGTGAGCCACTGTGTGAGACAGAATGCTGGACTGGATGGGATGTGGCCTGTTCCAGCAAGGCTGTTCTTATTTTCATTTGTTCTTATACAGCCAACATGAAGCCTCTAGGAAGTATGATTCTCATCTTAAGGCGCAAGAACCTTTTGTAACTTGCTTTGGCCAATGTGTTGGCAAAGGTAGAGATCCAACAGTTGTAATAACTTAGGAAATGGTGAGGATGTCAAGCTGTTCTGTCTTTTTGTGTATTGTCTTTCACCCATTATTGGCTGCAGCTGCAAAAGCCAACTTCACATGCCACAACGATACATCAAATATTACTATCTGGTTCCAACAAGGCGATAAACAGATTTTAAAGCCCAACCTTGATGGGTTTAGGCACCCTCTTGAAAACCATAATGAAACACCTTGCTATTATCATTCCAAGAACAAACATTCTTGATGGTACACAAGAGCAGAACCAAATTAGAATATGGAGGATGGAGCTCACTGGACAAGGAACAACATTAAAAAAGGATATGGCTGAGGAACTCAACCTCCCCTACATCACTTGAAAGACTCTGAATAGGCTGAAGGTTGTGGTCCCTAAATGCAAGACCAAAATGCTCAAGTGGAGGCTGCTGGCAGACTATAATACGTGGAGAGATACAGAATCTGGCTCGTTTACTGGTCTGCCAATTACTGCCAGAATCATGCACGGATGAGGACTACAGTATGGCCAAGGAGAAAGCCAAGAAAGTGGCTTTATTTTGGCAGTCCATGGTTTGAGCGGGACACAAAAGAAGAGAAAGAATCATTCCAGGGCTAGTTGCCCTCCTATGGCTTGCATACTCAGCAGATATGCCTCCTTCAGAAGCGATGAGAAGGCAAGTCATTCTAAGTGAATGTGAGGGGATGTGTTTTGCATTTTTTGAAATAAAATCAGTGGTTGGCTCATAAGCATCCTACAGCAACAACAATATCATCCCAGCCATCATTTCTAGTGTTTTCTTTCAGAGACAGCTGTTCTAGATAAGTATGTACAATTATCGATTCTGTTTCCTTTAAAAGAGAAACAAAAAAACAAAGGCTAGCAATGCAGCAAAATTCTGCTGGCAGGTGCATTTTTATTTCAATTGGCAAGGGGTGGGGGGAACCCCTAGTAAAATGAGGAAAAATCAATGCAACGTGTGTGTGATTTCATATCTTCTGTTGACAGTGACATTTTCAATTCAAATGTTATTGCTTCAATGTATTCTTGATCAAAATCACCATGATGGAAAGGGTCACTAGTAGGGTTTTCATTTTCATTTTTATTTTTTAAAAAATAGCCATAATTAATAGTGTTACTGAACAGTTGCACAAATTGGCAAGCAAACTTTTGCAGCCTGCGACACAAAAACATCTTGGGCACATGAATAGAAGCCCTGCATGTCCTTGCTAATATTTGCATTAACTTGTTCTTCCCCACAATGGCAAAGTCGTTTGAATGGTTTTCTTCGAGTGGTTCTTTGCCCCCTCCTGGTAACATTTTCACTGTCAGTCCCTGAGTTACTGTTTAATCCATAATCGCTTGATAAATGGAGTGCAATTGGAATACCTATGTTAATTAAACCAAAAGATGGCAGAGACAGCTTTCATTTCTCTCTGATAATTTTTCAAGGCTTGCTTTCTGTTCTTTTTCTTTTCTTTTAAAATTTGTCATTGGAGCGGGAAAAGAGAACAAATGGAGAAAGCAGGAAAAAATCTGGAGACTTCACACATGTATATATAGAGAGAAAATCAGGAGTCTTGAGTAATTCTTTCACACAATAAAGCTTTCAATTGTTCTGCAACTCTTTGTGTCATACGGTTTCAATGCCATGGCTCTCATTGCAAATTAAAATTACTTCTACATATCATCAAAAATGTTGCTTTTGCAGATGTGAAGTAAGAGCCCTAGATATATATGGCCACTTGCCCATATTTGAAGAGTGTGTGTGTGTGTGGGGGGGGGGGTTGCAATTAACAATAAAAAGGTCTGTGAGAAAAACAAAACTGACAGGTGTGTCCATCCAGGCTTAGAAGACTTGGCATGCCCAGCCTGGTTTTGAAGTCCCTAAGTATGATTTGGTGCTGAAGAAAAGTTGCCAGATATTTTTGTGTTTCTGAAAAGCTCCTGTTCTTCAAAACTCACATGGAAGTGAGTTACAAAATTGTCATCTCCATGCTGGGAATACCTATACCAGGGGTGCGCAAACTATGGCCCGCAGGCCGGATCCAACCCCCGACGCCAATTCATTTTACTTCCACTTCTGGGAGCAATGAGGGCTTCATGGGAGAGATGAATTGTCATCGGGGGGGGTTGAACCATGTGACCAGCCCACGGCCTGAAACGTTTGGGCACCCCTGACCTATACCCTATTTTATTTGGCCTGTGCAGATGAGGAATACTTCCTTTTAAGCACATTCTGAAGAATTTTTTCCCTGCCCAGTTTCATGAAGGAAAGACCCGGATGTTTGTGTTTTCTTAAAGATGTAGGTTGAAGAAAGGGGAATGTCACTATATTTGACCACTCATTCTGCCATGTCTGTATACAAGCCTCTGTCAACAGAAGGTCAATCTCTGTCTCTGGACTGGAAAATGCTATGGATTGTTGTTGTCTTCCTTCCCAAATTCAGTGTACATTCTGCAGGACTCACATCTTTGACCATACCTGTCAAGTATCCCGTATTGGCCGGGATTTCCCGTAATTCAGTGCCGCTTTTTCTACTTTCCCGCCTGGAGCCGCCACCTTCCCATAACTTGACGGTGGGGGAAAGTAGTTACTGTGCATCCCTTTCTGCGCAGAACCCTTCTATGCATGCGCAGAAGGGGATGCGCAGAAGGAGATGTGCAAAAGCCTCCTGCACAGGTCCCGTATTGTCTGGAGCCGCACTTGACAGGTATGCCTTTGACCCTCTGAACGTTTGTGGCTTGCAAACCATCTAAGTGCAGCTAAAATGGTGACCTAGGAAGGTCAAATAGTGAAGATGAAGCTAAAGTACTTTGGACATCAAATGAGAAGAGAGGATTCGCTTGAGAAAACCTTGATGCTGGGAAACGTCGAGGGCAAAAGAAGAAGGGGGTGGCAGAAAATGAGATGGCTAGATGATTTTGTTGATGCAGTGGGCACAGAGCTCGATGGGTTGAGGGGGATGGTGGAGGACAGAGGTGCCAGGCAGGCAATGGTCCATGGAGTCGCAAAGGGACGGAATCGACTTTGCGACTGAACAACTGCAAAAAATTGTGAGAATCCACGCTACATAAAGTAGATGGAATTGGGACCTGGAAGATCTAGGTTCAAGTCACCCTTTAACTGCAAATTTCATTGGAAGGTCTTGGAAATAGAGGTAACAAGTATAAAACAAATGACAGAGATAAAATACCTAGGAACAACATTTACTGAAGATGGCAAAATGGACAAAGAGGTTAACATATGGTGTAGTAAGGCAAACCAAATATTGGGACAGTTACCTCCACTTTTACAACATAAGGCAATACTGATCAGCACAAAGAAACATCTCATACAAAGCATATTCATTCCCACCTTATGTTACCAGTGCCAAAGGATACTTACAACCAGTGTTGGGATTCAGCAGGTTTGCCCCAGTTTGCCAGAACTGGTAGCAGAAATCCTGGCTGCCCCTGCCCATCTAAGTTTTGAAATAAAGTAGTCCTAATTCAGGTGCAATGCAGGGCTTTCCCCTGGACATGCCCACCATACCACGCCCACAGAGTAGATTGTAGGAAAAAAAATCGAATCCCACCACTGCTTATAACAAAACATAAATGAAAGTTGGTCACTATAGAAATGAGATGTCAGAGGAAGGCTGCTGGAGTAACTAGAAGGGATAAAATCAGAAATGAGATTATAAAGCAAAATTTGGAATAAATCCAATCTTGTACAACATACAGAGACAACAAATAAAGTGGTTTGCCCATTTTGAGAGAATATCTTGGAATTCCATGCCATACAAGGGGGGAAAGGAGAAGGACAAAGAGCATGAGGCAAAGCCAGAGTAAGGTGGAGCGATAACATCAAAGAAATATTACAAGAACACCAAATAACTCCGGTGGAGACTGCCAGAAGTGACAGAACAAGAAACTTGCATCTCCCTCAACACCTGAAGAGGTAAAAGAGGAAGCAAAGAAGAAAAAGAAGACCTTGGGGTAGTCAAGTTCTCTCCCAGCCAAACCTATCCCTCAGGATTGCTGTAAGGTTTAAAGTGGTGGGGAAGAAAGCATGTAGGCAGCTTGAGGTGCAATGCTGGAAAATGTAGGATATGGATCTCACTTTTACTATTTAATTCAGCCAGAGTAATACAGGGGTCGATTAGGAAAACCTGTTTCATATCCCTTTATGGCCATGACTTTTGAGCAGGGGTGGGACAGTTTAAACATTTCTTATATCTCAAAAACCCCATTAGGGTCACCAACTATCTGAAATAACTTGATGACAAGTTTAGGTAAAGGTTTCCCTTGCTCGAAAGCCAGTTGTATCCAACTCTAGGGTTCAGTGCTCATCTCTGTTTCAAAGCCGAAGAGCCAGTGATGTCTGCATCTGCAGACGTTTCTGTGGTCATGTGGTAGGCATGACTAGACACCAGAGTGCACAGAATGCTGTTTACCTTCCCACCGAAGTGGTCCCTATTGATCTACTTGCAATTTCTTGCTTTCGAACTGTTAGGTTGGCAGGAGCTGGGACAGAAACAGGAGCTCATTCCATCCTGCAGTACTCGGGAGTCGTACTGCTGACCTCCCACCTTCCAGTCAGCATCTTAGCCACTTGAGAAGCTTATTTGATAAGAAAGAACATTTAGTGACGAAAATATCAATTTTGTATTTATCTATACTATGTATTGATACATTGCATAAAATTATTTACTAATAAATAAATTAACAAACAACATATCTTTGGTCCATTCGTTCCTCTTGTATTTTATACATTTTCTCTCTTTCTCTGCTCATCTGATATTCAACAACAAAACAGCTGCTCAGTTGAAAAATGCAGCCAGATCTCTGTCTTCATGTCCCTTGATCTCTTGCTAAGCTTGACATAATATTGCAAAGGCTACCAGACATGTTAATTTAAATCATTATGAAACTGGAGGTGAGGTGCTTTTAAACACAGTGTGTGCCATTTCCAAAATGCAGCTCCATTATCCTTGTCCTCCTCCCCCTCCCCAATTTGGAATGAATGAAGCTAATTAATTTCAGGCCATACTTGATGAGGTCAGCACCATGCAAGGGTGGGTGTGCAAGACATTGCTAGTCTCTTTCAGCTGAGAATGATGAATTAAAGATGAAGCATGCCTTCAGAGGCCTAATTTAGGATTTAGAGATATATACTTTTTCTAAAAGCTACACCAAATAACTCTATACCTTTCACACAAGTTGTTGCCAACTCCCATGGAGCAAAGATTTTGAAAAACAAACCTACGGATGGCTTGGAAACTCATCTGTGAATGGGTGGAATAGGTCAGAAGATGGCAGGCTGACATTGTCCCATTTTGCCCTGTGTTGAAATGTGCATGAGTCAATTGCATTAAGTCTTAACTTAGACCCAATGGAATTTTGTTGTTGTTGTTCAGTTGCACAGTCGACTCTGACTCTTTGCGACCCCATGGACCATCGCTCTCAAGGCACCCCTGTCCTCCACCATCCTCCTTAGTCTGCACAGCCCCGTGCCCATTGTGTCTACAATACCATCTAGCCATCTCATCTTTGGCCGTCCCCTTCCTCTTTTGCCCTCCACCTTCCCCAGCATCAAGGCCTTCTCAAGTGAATCATCTCTTCTCATTTGATGTCCAAAATACTTCAGTTTCATCTTTGTTATTTGTCCTTCTAAGGAGCGCTCAGGGCTAATCTCTTCTAATATGGACCTATTTGTTTGAAAGCCAGTCATCTCTCCATTACTACTCCAAACCTCCCCACATTACACAACATGGTGGTATCTTACCAGCACAGTGCAGGGAGGAAGCCACAAAGTATCTGCAATGCAGCATTAATGGTTCCTGTGCCATTGTTCCCTCAAGATTACACTCACCCTGAAGTGGCAGAGTAGCAATATCTGTGACAGGACATGTGTCGTTCTGTCCTCTCATGGCTTACTTCTTCTTTCATGTCTTGATCAAACCCTGGACTGCCAAAATGAAGCCACTTTCTTGGATTTGTCATTGGCCAAACTTAAGTCCTCATTGGTGCATGGCTTACTTGAGAAGGCATACTCCACAGCTATCTACTGCATACTCTGCAGTTGTCTACTGCAGATTTTCTTCTCAGATAGGTTTAGTGCTGATAGCAGAGTACACTGACTCACACAATTTGGGACCACAGAGATTGTTGGATTATAACTTCCATCTTCCCTCCTTGGTGTGGCTAATAGCCAAACAACATCTGGGGAGGAGCTCATTCTGCTCCATGAGCCATGCACATTGGAGACCCAAAGTTATTTGATGCTCTACCCTTCTCATCTGATGTTCTTATTCCTGTATGCCATCAAATCGAATCCAAAGGATGGTCTGGTTAATTATTTGAAGTTTTGTCATATCATCGGTGAAATTTGCATCATGCTCTTATCACTCCTTCCCCCACCCCAAGCAGAGCAAAAGGTGCCTCTTTCAACTGCCATCTTAGAAGTGGCATTTCCACCAGTGTGAGAAATGGCAGAATGCTTCTAATATGGTGCTTGCCATCCACACATTCTTTAATAAGTCACTGCATTAAACCTTTTGTTTGCCCAAGGCTTTGGGATTTCTTCTGAGTCTTTATGAGTTGTTGTTCAGTAACATTCCCAGTTGTGAGTTCTGCAGATTTCCATGTATTTTTACTCTAGTAGAGCCCAGGAGAAGACCCTTGTTTGCACAATGTCGAAGCCACATGTCAAATCAATCTTTTCACTGTTTTCTCAATAATGCAGCACATTTTCCCTGCATCTATCTCTTCCCTCCTTCGCTAATGCATGCCAAGTATACAGAGGAATTGTTTGGGGTAGAAAAAATGAGACAAGGCCAGTGTTGTTGTTTCTTATTCTGAAGCTATTAGAGCAGATGAATCTGGCCATTTGGATTGTAGAAACATCAGAGGATAGCTCTAATAAATATAATTTGGCATACTGCACTAGTCAAATGGACTTTATAGATTATTTCCCATGCTATGTAATTCTCCAGAGCTGTCTCTACACTGGGCTCTTGCTGCAGTTTGAAGGCTATTAAAATTCTGAATGACGCATTATTCCACTTTGGGGTACATTTCTCAGCTCTAACCATCAAAGGCCTATTGAAAGAACCTGGCTTTTGAAATAAATCAAAATCCCTCTCTCAGCCCCATTCCACGTTCCATTTAAGAGAACATGCCAAGTTTTCTACATGTTGAGTCCATCACATAAAATCAGTGGTGATTGACTCCTGACTATAGTTCCTGACAATATGTGGTACAATTTGGTCAGACCATCCAGAAACTGGGAAAGGCAAACAAGGCAACAGCTGGATGTATTTAGCCAATAAAATCCAGGGCCAAAAGTCAGCTTGTTTTCCAAACCATCCAGATGTGCTGGGCAAGGAAACACAACTGTCAATGACACAGGATAGTCTTTGGTCCCCACCTCAAGCAATAAATTGAGTGCTTGTTAAGTCAAAGGGACTGTGGTAGCTCAAGTGGTTAAGACACTGAACTCACCGACTGGAAGGTCAGAGTTTGATTCCCAGGTACTGCATGACAGAGTGAGCTTCTGTTCTGTCCCAGCTCCTGCCAACCTAGCAGTTCAAAAGCAAAAAATTGCAAGTAGATGAATAGGGACCACTTTGGTATGAAGGTAAACAGCATTCTGTGCTGAGGCATGCCTGCCACATGTCCACAGAAACATCTGCAGATATGAGCACTGAACCCTAGAGTCAGATACGACTGGCTTTCGAGCAAGGGTGACCTTTACCTAAGTCAAAATATCTGTATCCAGCCTATCTCGTTCAATATGATCAATAGATTGGGGAAAGTTGTGTTTTTCTCCTGGACTAGCATTCACAAAATATCCCAGCCAGGCATTTAGCAGATTTGTCTAGATGTGGTCCTCAAAACCTATTCTTCCAAGGTGGGTAAAATAAGGCAGATTCTGGTATGAAAAATGAGTTTACTTATATAGACATCTGCTCTCTTCTTCATCTTCAAGTGCCGTATCCAATTCCAAGTGTTGCCTATCTTCGTAACAATCAGCCAATAAGATTTTCCTGGGAACAATATAATGCAGTGGCCTTCCATTTGCCTTTTGCATCACAGCGTGACACCCGTACCACTGATCCAGTTCCACAAGTCACTTTCTGGTCCTGAGCCCTTTTGGCACGCAAAGTCCTCATCTGCCCCAGGCCATGATTGATGAAGCTGCTGTCCTCCATCAAGATGGATTCAAGTGGCATTTAATCCACTTGGGGACCATCACCCTTCCCAGTGGACTTTGCCACTCAAGGCCATTAGTCCTTAGGATTGTCGGGTTAGTTAACAGCCGTCTGATGGTCGATGTTGAGTCACTGGCAGTATGGTTTATTCTATTACCACAAAAGGATAACCTGGCTCTATATTGAATCCAAACAATGCTTTATGTACCTCATTCATGTACTCTCAGAATTCAAGGGGGAAACCTTTGCAGGCGCACCCCCCAAAGAAGACTCAGACACCGGTATATGGATAAAGGCATCGGGCCACTTTTATCGAATAATGCCCTAGTCCGAATTATAACTTCCAATTGGTGTAATCATCCAGTTGTAATTCTTTAAGGCAAGCAGGCCGCAGTAACACTGGTAAGGTTCCTCCCAAAATGCCAATGGCAATTGGCTACATGTAACAATTTGTATCAATTTGTTTGTTGACACAAACAAATTGTTGGCCGGAGTCAATAAACTATCTACTGGCCCCACCCTATGACGTGTATCCGTTAAATCTCAAGGTGATGCAGGCTGTTAAGCTCCTGCCATCACCCTTTGCCTGGTTCGTCCTTCACCGGCCAAAGCTATTACCCCTGTACCTGTCTAAGTGTTCCAGTCAATTGCAAACCTGCCGGATACCTATGGGTCATAAATCTTTACCTTACCAGTGCTACCCACCAAAGTCAACTTACCCCTTTTCTCAAACACTAGCGACAGTGTGGGATGGGCAAAAAAGCCAGAACCAAAGGGCCAATTGTAGGTTCAGGCCAAAAATTCCCACCCGGCCCCGAAGCGACCAAAAAATCACACTGTTAACTAGGGAGGGGGTGGAGGGGAAAACTTCTCCGCTCCGTTGCGTTTCTAAAATGGCAGCTCGGCTGCCTCATGGCCACCCCTTTTATAGAGGGGTAGCCACACCCCCTAACTCACCCGGATGTTCTGAGTCCGGGTTGGGGGGCACAAAGAGCGCGGCAGCCATTTTGGCGCTGTGCTTTCATTGCAGGCGCACCCCCCAAAGAAGACTCAGACACCGGTATATGGATAAAGGCATCAGGCCACCTTTATTGAATAATGCCCTAGTCCGAATTATAACTTCCAATTGGTGCAATCATCCAATTGTAATTCTTTAAGGCAAGCAGGCCGAAGTAACACTGGTAAGGTACCTCCCAAAATGCCAATGGCAATTGGCTACATGTAACTTTTTGTATCAATTTGTTTGTTGACACAAACAAATTGTTGACCGGTGTCAATAAACTATCTACTGACCCCACCCTATGACGTGTATCCGTTAAATATCGAGGTGATGCAGGCTGTTAAGCTCCTGCCATCACCCCTTGCCTGGTTTGTCCTTGACCGGCCAAAGCTATTACCCCTGTACCTGTCTAAGTGTTGGCCAGTCAATTGCGAACCTGCCGGATACCTATGGGTCATAAATCTTTACCTTACCAGTGCTACCCGCCACACGGGGAGGCGTCTATGATGACTCACCGCCCCCCCCCCCAGACCGTCAGCTCGGTCACCAGGCCTGCTTGCAAATCTTCCAGAGAGAGGTCCATACCTCTGGCCGACAGGTGGACCCCATCTCCTGCATAGAGATCGTAATCCTGCAAACCTATCCTGGGTTGCCGGATGGCTGTCCCCAAGCCCTTGTCTGCTAGGAACCGGGCAACAGCCCTGTTCACCGAGCGGCGAGCGCGGTCAAGGGCACGGAGGTCTATGCCTCCCCTGTAATTATGTCGCGGCACAATGTCCGACCATAGCAGCCACGTATGCGGCCAAACATAATGTAAATAGGCTAGGTCTCTGCAGATCGTGAACTTTAAGGAAAGGCCAGTGACCTGGGCAAGGTCATTGCCACCGAGGTGCAGTATAAGGACATCAGGCGGTTCAGCATCCCTGATGGAAAACAGGAATGGCAACAGTTCCCGCCATCTCATTCCGCGCTTACCGTACCATCGCATACGTGCGGTTGCACGTAGCCCAAGATGGGGTCCCCACTCTGTCGCCGCAGCACACTGCACTGCCCAGTGCACGTAACTGTGGCCCACCAGCCATACTGCCACCGGTGTGTGGGGACACACAGGGTCTGTAGAGGAAGAAAAGAGAAAAAGACTTAACTGGTACTCATACATACAATGCAAAACGCATGGATCCCCATCTTCCCATACGGCGTATATCCACTTCAGAGTACCCAAACGCAGCCGCAGTTGACGCAGCGCCTATCCTAAATGAATGGGTGCCGTAAAGAGCCCCGGGGAGGCCAACACTGGTTAGTGCCATACCGGTCACCTTCCAAAACTGGAATTTAGTCAGGGGAGACCCATCCTGGTGGCAGAAAAACGGGCCAGGGTGTGTACCACGCACTGCCAAAAACTCATGTAGGGCACCAACCGGACAGATGTCTTCAATGCAACATCGTAGCAGTCTAACTCCACTGCCTACGCCATGCTGATCAACCTTTGAGGACCGTATCCTCAACTGAGCCCACTCATTTGTAACATAGACATCATCGAGTTCCAGTGCCCTACGAGTCGCATCCGCCTTAGACAATGGTACCAACTCACTGATGCGGAGCGCTCCAAAGAAGGCCACCGTGGTGGCTGCGTGAAAAAGAGCCACATACTTATCATAACAGAAGTTATGCCAGCCTCGTGCAAGGTGGGTCAGAACCTCTGGTGAAATCGGGTGACGAGTGTCCGGGCGGCGGCCATGTTCACGTGTCCACCCCTCCAGAACATGACTATGCGGAAGTCATTCACGCAGTCAGTGAAGCCCCTCACTTTGGCCATAAATGCCAGTGCACAAAGCCTGGAGGCTATGGTACGGGGAGCCAGACCCTGACTGTGAAGATAGACCATGAATTGTAAAACCTGATCCACTGGTATTGGCCACACTTCAGGCAACCGTAGTTGCCCGCAAAAGGACCTAAATTGTATGAAAGCATGTTGATACGCCTTACGCATGCGAGGTGCCAAAGACATGCCGATCGCCCGGTTCACCTCTCCTCGCCAAACGTCCAAATCTCGGCCGGGAGTGGCGAGGGGAATTCCTCTGCTTCCGGAGCCAAGGCACAGAACCGGGAGATCTGCAGGCAGGATAAAGCATAAGCAATATCATTATTAATACCTGGTACATGTCTGGCCCTGAACAGCACATTTAGGCGTAGGCTTCTTAAAACAAATTGACGAACCAATACCATGACCCTGGGAGATTTGGACGTCTGGGCGTTGACAATGTGCACCACTGCCGCATTGTCACACCAAAAATGGACCACTGAGTTGGCCCACTCGTCGCCCCATAGCATCAGTGCTCCCAAAATGGGAAGAAACTCAAGGAAGGTAAGATCGTGGAGGCGACCTGTGCCAAGCCATGCGTGAGGCCATCGGCCGTAAGCCCACCTCCCTTCAAAATAAATCCCATAACCCAGAGAGCCAGAGGCATCCAACTGTACTTGAAATCTAGGGCAGACCAAAAGGTCTGATCTCCAGAAGGAGACCCTGTTAAAATTCTGGAGGAATGAGAACCAAACCGAAAGGTCCGCCCGTATGCCCCTGGTTAGTCGGACCCTGTGGTGGCATTTTAACAGGCCAGCCATGGCGTTACACAGGCACCTGGCAAATGCTCTGCCAGGTGTCACCACCCTGCAGGCAAAGTTAAGGTGGCCATGAAGTACCTGTAGCTCACGAAGAGACACTTTACGCTTGGCAATCAATGCCAAAATGGCCGCGGAGATCCGAGTAACCTCATCTATGGGTAACCTGGATACCTGTGCGACCGTGTCAATTTCAATACCTAGAAATGTGAGCTTAGTAGCTGGGCCCTCGGTCTTTTCAGGCGCCAAGGGAACACCCAGTTCCCGCATTAGTGTCTGAAATGTAGTGAGGAGACGCGTGCACGTGTCCGAGCCCCGTTCACCCCCGAACAAAAAGTCATCGAGGTAATGGGCTACAGACCGGGACCCTGACCTGCAAACAAAGGCCCACTGAAGGAAAGTACTGAATTGTTCAAATGCCGAACATGAAACAGAGCAGCCGAAAGGCATGGCCTTATCCACATAAAACTTCCCTCGGAACCTAAAGCCCAATAGCTCAAAATCCCCTGGGTGCACTGGCAGCAATCGGAATGCCGATTTAATATCACACTTTGCCAGGAGGGCACCGGGACCACATGAGCGCACCATCCGCAGGGCCTGATCAAACGACGTGTACCTGACTGAACAAAGGTCATCAGGAATGGCATCATTGACCGAAGAACCCGCAGGGTAAGCTAGATGGAGGATTAGGCGAAATTCACCTGGGGTCTTCTTCGGTACTAGCCCCAGAGGGGAAACCTTCAAATTAGGTTAAGGTGGTTCCAAGAAGGGGCCCGCCACCCTCATAGCATCAACCTCTTTAGCTATGCTCAGTGCAGCAACCCCCTCATTACCTTTCAAGGAAATTAAATTTGGAGCATCTTGGGGTCCCCTAACTCCCTTGAATGGAATACGAAAGCCCGACTGGAAACCCTCCAGCAGGTACCTCGCATCATCCCTTCTTGGATAAGTTGAGAGCCATCGCTCAAGCATGTGGACATTAATTGGGGAGGGGGCCTTTCGCCTGGCTAGCTCCTTCAATGGGAGCTCTGCCCGCCCCCTGACCACCCCTACCTCTGCCCCGTGACCTGCCAGCCCGCGGGCATGCGGAGGCAGCGTGGGGGCCAGCACAAGAGGGGCACTCGTGTCGGAAACGGCACTGGCACTTACTACACACGCTGTTAGCTGAGAAGCTCCAACACAGCAGGCGGGCTGGAACCCCCTGCCCGCCGGTTGGCGGGGAGCCTGTGTTGCAGCAGCCCGCTGCACGGCATGACCACAATGGTACCTGTCACCAGGCACTGGACGTGTGGGAGTCATATACAAGAGCCACAATTGCTGACAGGGCTCATCCCACCTTATTTCAGGATGCAGGGCCACCCTCATTCTAAATTCCTCATCGTAAGCCAACCACAATGGGCCTGGGAAATCAACCATTGCCCTGTAAATATTGTCGAGGTATTGAACCATCAGAATGGCCAGATCAGGCCGTGCCCTGAGGTATACCGCCATATATATGAGGTATGCCGGCAGCCAGTTGGCCCATGTGTGTGGTGGCTTACGACAACGGGACAGCTCCTTATCTCTGTCGTCCTGTCCCTCTCTCTCCTCCTTCGTGAGCTCACAATTCAAGAGGGAGAAAATATCAATGTACTCCCCTCGCCAAATCTTATCCCTTGTGGCCTGTGATAAATGATCACCCAGGGGCAAAGAATAGCCAGCCGTCGGCAAAGCCATGGACGGCACAATTGGTCTGGAAGGTATGCGCAGCGGGCCCTGAACAGCCCCTGCCATGTTCGGCATACCCCCAGGGGCAGACACCCCTGCCCCGAATGAGGGACCACTCGGTAACCAGGGGTTAATGGGGCAGTGTGGAAGAAGCTGCCCTCCCGCATTAACCTGACGTGGCCAGGGCCACTGAACTCCCCCGGTGTAAGTGGGCAGTGTTAATGGTGCACTAAATTGAACCTGATACTCACTAGTCGCACCCCCGTGAGCCGCCCCCACCGGGGGTTCCGGCCCACGGTGGGCGTCGGAGCTCGCGACTGGCATCGAGCTCTGGGACCACACCTGACTGCTCCCAGCGTGTCCATCCGGTCGTATGGGGAGCTGCGAGGCACCAGCCTGAGCAGGCTGGACCACCTCAAGCAGCTCAACCCTGTTGGCCGCCCGCTGGAGAGTCACAGCCGATGAGTTGGCCGGGCTTGACACAGGGGCCGCAGTTGAAGTAGCGGTCGCGCCCATGTCGGAAGGTGGCTGGGCAATGCCCAATGATGCTTCCAGTGCAGCTATTCGTGCTAGTAATGCATCCACTGCCCCCGAGCCCCCAGTGTAAAGCGGGCCGGGTGGGCCAGATGGCCCACTAGGCAGTTGGTGCCACGAAAACCCAAAAGGGGATCCGGGACCAGAATAGGGCCATGCCCAGAATTCCGGCCCATGGGGGGCCGGAGGAGCGGTGGGGCGGAAACCCACACCAGGCCCCCCTGGGCCACCTTGTCCTGGGCCCTGAAAAGGCCCACCTAGGGCCAAAGTCCCCGAGGGGCCGGCCTGTGCCGGCCCGGCTGGAAAACTGGTGCCCGACTGCCAGGGGGTAGCCTGATCAGTCCCACCAGTGGCAGTGGGCAAGTTCAGTCCGCTGCCCTGGAGAGGGGGCGCAGCCCTGGTCCTCCGACCCGCGGACTGCCCCCCGTTTGACGAAGGGCCAGAGAAAGTCCTTCCCCTCAGCCGCGGCTTCAACGCCGGGGCCCTGCGCTTGGGAGCCATGTCTCCCAAATTAAGAGTATCGCTGAAGGATCCCTGGCCAGGGATCAGCAGACAAGCCTGAAGTACCGCGGTAGCCAAAAAAGGGTAAGCACCGGGTACGGAGGGCAAGCTAAAGCTGAGGAACGCGACGGAGAAAACTTCTCCTCTCCGTCGCGCAGCTAAAATGGCAGCTTGGCTGCCTCGTAGCCATCCCTTTTATAGAGGGGTGGCCACGCCCCCTAACTCACCCGGATGTTCTGAGTCCAGGTGGGGGGGACCCGCAAAGAGCGCGGCGGCCATTTTGGCGCCGCGCTTTCATTTGCACTACTTTTTGTTGTGCTGCCTTGAAAATTCTGATAGTTGTAGGCACAAGAGGAGCTTTCCTAAGCTCTTTGTCTTTGTCAGGCAATCTAAACTTCTAGAACTCTGATCAATAGATCTAGGTTATATGGAATCAACAGAGTGTCCCAAAAGTCATCATATATAGGGGAAATGGGAGATTGTAGCTAATTGTACCTTTATGTACAAAATATTTGTCCCACATTTTTACAAAATATTTACAAAATATTATGTACATTATGGCCACCTCTTTCTACATACGCACAGTCTTCTCCACCACTCATGGTGAACATGTTCCAATATACCCATTATTTTGCAATTTTGCCTATGTATGGTGACATTTGGAACACCCTGTGCTTATTTTCATAGGAGCCTCAAGGTACACCAGCCAGAACCCAATACAGAAGATAAATAATTAAACAATTGTGCACCTAAGAACTTTTTTCAAGTAACCAGAACTAAAACAAGATCACAACCTCTCCACAATGAGTCTTAAACTTCATATTTCATGTAGTGTGCAGTTCCCAATTCTGCAAGTTGCCACTTCCTTGGTCAGAAGCCCTGCTCTCCTGAATTCACCACATGGCTTTCCAAATATCTGTACCCTGGCTCCATTGTGTCATTTGCCATTGCCACTTGCATGTCCACATTTGTAAGAATTAACTACATAAATAAAACAGAAGTGAGTGTCTATGTGTCCCGAATGCATTTCCACGCCCCTCGACTGAGCCCCCTGAAAGTTGGTGCATGCACAGATTGCATAGCCGGACTCTGGGGGTAGCAGCGGGCTCTGCGCCCCACAAACCCATGAAAACCAAGAAAACTACATACCCAGGAACCACTGCAGCATGCCTCAGCCAATCGGCAAGGCCGGCATAGTTGTGGGCATGTATGAACAAAGGGGAAAGCGGTTGCCAGCCATACACATGCCCGGCTGCCCCCCAACCCCTCGGAACAATGAAGGGGCCTCACAGGTGGAGTGAGGGGGATGGACGAGCCGGCAGCAGCCACGCCGGAGGAGGTGGAGGACAGGGGAGACACCCAGGCCAGGTAAGATGGCCGTCGGCCACCAATCCCACAGACACCGGGATACCACCACCCGGGCGGAACTGGGCACCCATGCTAGTATTTCCTAAAGATCCAAAAACATGAATAGCAATATAGGCATTGCTAAGAATCAGGTTGGAACCTTTCCAAAATGACACAAAGCAGATTAGGCACCAATCTCCATGTCCTTCTTCAGTCACAGATAGCCTCGTGGTACAGTTTAATTGAGATACTCAGAAGATACTACAACAAGGTGACCTTTTGTATGGCCCAGTAGCTTCCCCCACCCTGTATTACTACCCTAAGAAAACCAATAACGTTAAGTTTGATGATTTTTGAATTTTGGATCCAGCATCCAGGCTATTTCAAGGTAGATGTGCTCCATATGTGTAAAGTCCTTAAGAACATATGAAAAACATTGCTAGGTCAGACCAAAGACCTTTGTAACTCAACACTATCTTTCAACAGCAGCCAACCAGCAGTTTCTAAGAGGCTCCCAAGCAAATTATGAGTACTATTATATACTCCTCTTCAGGTTTTTTTCCACCAGATGATATTCAGGCACCTAACATCCTGATAATTAATGGTAGTCTATAAATTTGCTAGGATATTATAGGACATCAACCAATGTAGGAAATGAATGCCAGATTAGACGTGTGCTCGGTCTTACCTAACAGAGCTGTAGTCCTATTCTTATCCTCTAATGTTTACCATTAAATGTACAGGTATCGATAGATCCAGAGTTTGGGAAAGTTACCTTTCAGAGTACAAGTCTCAGAATCCTCTAGTGACCAAGCTGGTTTGGGGATTCTGGGTTTGTAGTCCAAAAATCAACATTTCAAGACTCTGATCAGGTCAAACAAACTGTTAATCAGTTATTTTGGTTAATAGACATATTTGTAGCTTTTGACATTTTCATCAGAGCTGTATCTGTCCTGACCCACATCTACTCTCAGTTCCTATAATGGCAGGTAGCATATCAAATCAATCAAATCAAAACAAGCTTCCAAAATGTATTTACCTAGCCCAGATGTTCTGCATTATCTGACATGAAACCATGTAATCTTAGAAATCATGTATTAGATTATCACCAATTTAGAAAAATTGGGAATTTATGGAGAGTGCAGAGAAAGATTATTATCTTTACTCTCTCCTGTTATCAAGCAGAGTCATGCCCAATCTCACCCCTTCCAGATGTGTTGAACATCAAATCCATTCATCCCTAGTTTAGTGTAAGGGACCAAAGACAATGAAACAGCCGAAGGGTTGGCTTAACACAGGTTTATTGCATGATGATCCGGAGGAACATGTGGTAATGGCGGATGGGTAGCTCAATATATACAGCTGGCTGTACATTTGAAAGTGGCTCGTCGACAGACTATTGGTTGCTGCCTGCGTGATGTCGTAGAAGGTCATGCCCTTCTTGTCCAGGTGAAGAGGTGGCGGGAATCTTCCCGCGCTGCTGATCCAGGTGAATCTGAGCCGTGAGAGCTGGACGCTCGCTATTGCCATCTAGTGGTCACTAGCTCGCGTCCCCTTATCAGGTTTACATTGATACAGCTGAAGGTTATACTGTTGCACACAGAAAGGTTACATTGTTACCACATGGCTAGGTACATTGTTAAGGCACAGCTTTACAGAACACAACATCCCTCCCCCCTAGGATGAGACGAAGTCTCTCAGCCAAGACGGCTTATTGCACGTGCGTTTGGGCCGTGATGAGGGCTGACCCCCCCCCCGGGGCGCTACTGCTTCTTTGTTCCCTGGTCCCTTGTCCTGTAATGGGAGAGGGAGACTCGTTAGTGGCTTGCCGCGGTTTGGCGGCCTTAGGGGAAGGGAAAAACTCCATTGTAGGCAGACCGGGGGCGATCAGGGCTAACGAAAAACCCCTCTTCTCGCTTGGACGGGTGGGGGACCACTCCGAAAAACTCCCCTGGTTCTGAAAATCAAATTCTAACTCGGTTGGGGTATCCACATTTGTGGGGGAATTCCGCGAGATATGTATGGGGTCGGGTTCCTCCTCCTCAGAAAAATCCCCCAGGATATCTACGAGAACATCCCCCCTTTCCTCCTCCCCCCTTGGTGGGGGCCCGCGGCCCCCTTTTCCTCCCCCTTGGGCTGAACGGGTGGGGGAGAACCCTAACGCTGATTTTTTCTCAGTTTGGTCTGCGCCCTGCTCCTCGGGGACCCTGCGTCGGAGCTGGTCCGCGTGCCGCCTCCACAGTAGCCCTGTGCTGGTTTCCACGCGGTACAACACAGAGCCGGTTTGCTCCACAACTACGCCCGGTACCCAGGCTGGGCCCGTGCTGGCGTAATTCCTGCAATGCACGGGGGCGCCTACACTGAAACTCTTTGTGGCCTCTAGCCCAATGTTCCTTCCTTTGTCCTCTACCCTCGTGGGGTCTAGCCTAGTAAGGATGGTGGTCAGTTTCCTACGCATTAAGAGCTCTGCGGGGGAGTATCCTGACGCCAACGGGGTCACCCTGTACCCTAGCAGAAACTGACACACTTGTATGTTCAGATCCCCGGGGCCCATGCGCCGCAGCGCGTCCTTCGTGGTGCGGACGAGGCGCTCCACTTGACCATTGGTGGCTGGGTGAAACGGGGCGGAGGTGATATGCCGAACGGCATTAATCTCCATGAATGCCCTAAACTCGGAGGACGTGAAACAACTAGCGTTGTCGCTAATTAATGTGTCGGGTATGCCGAACGTGGAAAAGAGCCTCCGCAAATGCTTAATGGTCTGGGCCGAGGAGGTGCTCATGACTGGGATAACCTCCAACCACTTGGAGAAGGCGTCCACGACAAGAAGAAACAGGGTGCCTCTGAACGGGCCCGCGAAATCAATGTGCACCCGGGACCACGGCCCCTTAGCCGTGTCCCACTCCCTGTGGGGAAGGCGGGCCTCCTCTGGTCTGGAGCATTGGCAACTTTCACAAGTGCTGACCATGTGCTCGATGTCGGCGTCCAACTGGGGCCACCAGAAGTAACTCCGGGCCAGCGCTTTGGATCGCACGATGCCGGGGTGGCTGACGTGCAGCAGTTTGAGCACCCGCGGCCGAAGGGAAATGGGAATCACCACCCGCTGCCCCCACAAGAGGCACCCCCTCTCTAGGGACAGCTCTAACTTTTTCCTGAAAAATGGGGCGAACTCCTCCGCTGGGGAGGACGCCGGCCACCCTTTCTGCACCCAGGAGCTAACTGCCGCTAACGTCTTGTCCTTCACTGTCGCTTTGGCAATGTCGGCGGGTATTACGGGGGGCGAATCCAGCACCTCTATCATAAGAACCTGATGGTCTCGCTCCCCCTTGCTCACCTGGCTGGGCGTCAGGGGGAGGGGAGACCTTGATAGAGCGTCCGCATGGCTGATCTCTTTCCCGGGCCGGTAGACCAACGCGTGCTGGTACGCGTTGAGAAAAATAGCCCACCTGAGCATCCTCGGGGACAAGATCTGTGGCGTGGGCTTGTCTGCGGTAAAAATGCCTAGCAGGGGCTTGTGGTCCGTTACAATGGTGAAGGGGCGGCCATACAGAAAACCGTGAAATTTTTTCGTCCCCGCAACTATCGCTAGTGCCTCCCTGTCTGTCTGTGCGTAATTTCTCTCCGCTTGGGACAGGGACCTGGAGTAAAATGCTATCGGGGCCTCCCTTCCGTCTTCCAGCACGTGGCACAGCACCGCCCCCACCCCCACCGGGGATGCATCACAGGTCAGGACTACCGGGCCTTTGGGGTTGAAATGGGTCAGTATGGCATCAGACGCTAGGAGACTTTTTAGTTCACTAAATGCCCTTTCTTGGTCATCGCCCCACTTCCATGTCTGGTCTTTTTTTAGCAGTTTGTGTAGCGGTTCAGCCACTGCTGCCTTCCGGGGGAGGAAGGAGTGGTACAAGTTGAGCAGCCCTAGGAACGACTGCAGCTCGGGCTTGGAGGTGGGGCGGGGGGCTTTCCTAATGGCGGCCACCTTGGATTTGGATGGTTTTATCCCCTCAGGAGTCACACAAAACCCTAGGAACTCAACCTCGGTCGCGAAGAAGACGCATTTGTCCTTTCGCAGTCTCAACCCCGCTTTTTCGAATATTGTCAGGACCTTCCCCAACCTCTTGGCCAATTCGACCCGACTCCCCCCCCCCCCCGTTATTAACACGTCATCAAAATAAGGCAACACCCCCTCTAGCCCCTTCAGGAGGCGTTCCACGAGTGACTGGAAAATTCCAGGCGCCGAATTTATGCCGAAATGAAGGCGCGTCACCTGGAACGCCCCCTTATGGGTGACTATGGTCTGCGCTGCAGCTGCGGCAGGGGACACTGTAAGCTGCTGGTAGGCCTGTGCTAAGTCGAGCTTAGCGAAACACTTTCCCCCGTGTAACCTGGCCAGCAGATGGCTGACTACCGGCACCGGATACGCATTCGGGCGGATCGCCTTGTTGATGGTGCACTTGTAATCGGCGCATATGCGGACCTCCCCATTGGCCTTTAGTGCGGTTACAATTGGAGTTTCCCACTCCGCAGAATCAACAGGCACAAGGATTCCCTGGCCCACCAATTTTCCAGTTCCGCCTCTATCTTGTCCTTGAGTGCGAACGGCACCCGGCGTGGTTTGAGTCGAATTGGGCGGACCTCCGGGTCCAGGTCGAATGTCACTGGGGGCCCCTTGAATTTCCCCAGTCCTTTTTTGAAAACTTCGGGGTGCGCCTCGCACACCTCCTGAATCGGGTCAGTCCCAACGGCGTGCATCCCAACGGCATGCACCCCCCCAATAAACAAACCCAGGGGCTGAAACCATTGAGTCCCGAGGAGGCTGCAATCTCCCCCTTTAAGCATGACTAGAGGGAGAGACGCGGCGTGCTTCTTGAATTTAACCTGAAATTCTCCAACCCCCAACACTGGAATGCTGTTCCCTTGCACGTCCCGTAGTGTGGACCTCAACGCTTTGAGCTTGGGTCGCCTGTGGGGGGCAATTCTCAAAAACTCCCTCTGGGAAATGATTGAATATGAGGACCCCGAGTCAATTTCCATTCTAATGGGAACCCCTTGAACTAGTACCTCAACAAAGTAGCGGGGGTGTCCTACGGACACGCTGAATACTGGGGCGTCGTCCTCGCTGCCGTCGGAGATGCGGCCCACGCCGTCCTGCTTCCACGTGGCCTGAGCGCCGTCCTTGGGTCTCGTTGAGCGGTCTTGTCCCGCGGAACGGTCTGCCGAGCTTCTCCGGGTCTCGCGCATCTTCCTGCACACCTTGGCGATGTGCCCGCGGCGGCCGCAGTTGTGACACTCGGCCTTCCGAAACGGGCATTTTACGCGGTCGTGGGCCGCTCCACAGCCGTCGCACTGCCGGCTCTCTTTCCGGACCCTCCGGACATCCTCGTCGTCGCTGCTCTCTGCGGACGACCTCGAAGCTCGCCGGGCTGCATGCACCGGAGTCTCTGCCTTGCTCGACCTCGGCCGCCAGTCCTGGAGTTCCTGTACCCCAGCCTTTGTAGCTTCCGCGGCCTGTGCCGCTCTGATGACCTCCTGCAACGTGGGAGGCGGCTCTTGGTTCATTAATGTGCGCTGGGTTTCGGCGTCGTTCAGGCCGCACAGCACACAGTCCCGGAGGGTGATTTCGACATTCTCCCATTTGCACGGGCCGGCCGCCAGCCGCAGGGCCGCCACGAATGCGGCGACCGTCTCCCCGGGCGCTTGGACTCGCCTCCAGAAAGCACTCCGAGCGGGAAACATCGCCGTGGCGGGCCGGACGTGCTCACGCAGCATCTACATGAGTTCTTTGGCCTTGAATTCGCTCACCCTCCTCGGTGCGATCAGGTCTACCAAGGTCCTTTTGGTTTCTTGTCCGAGCATCCTGGTGAAGATGGCCCTTTTCTTTGCCTCTTCCGTGACTTCGGACTCAATCAGTGCTGCCTGGAAGTCCATTTCGAAGATCTCCCAGTCGCCTGGTTTCCTGATCTCGAAACCGGCACATGTCTTGGTCCCGTGGGCTGCCATGATCCCACCTTCGTCGCCAATTTAGTGTAAGGGACCAAAGACAATGAAACAGCCGAAGGGTTGGCTTAACACAGGTTTATTGCATGATGATCCGGAGGAACATGTGGTAATGGCGGATGGGTAGCTCAATATATACAGCTGGCTGTACATTTGAAAGTGGCTCGTCGACAGACTATTGGTTGCTGCCTGCGTGACGTCGTAGAAGGTCACGCCCTTCTTGTCCAGGTGAAGAGGTGGCGGGAATCTTCCCGTGCTGCTGATCCAGGTGAATCTGAGCCGTGAGAGCTGGACGCTCGCTATTGCCATCTAGTGGTCACTAGCTCGCGTCCCCTTATCAGGTTTACATTGATACAGCTGAAGGTTATACTGTTGCACACAGAAAGGTTACATTGTTACCACATGGCTAGGTACATTGTTAAGGCACAGCTTTACAGAACACAACACCTAGTCAATCCTTTGGAATGATGTGAACCTATGAACTACATGTCTAGAGGTTTGTGTGTTGGGGAAATCAGCTAAGAGTTCACCCAGGACATGGAAGAGAAAAAGAAGCACATGTCTTTACTAGGGCTATACTATTTGTGCTAGGTTTTCCCAACTCCAAATCCTAGACTTTTCCATTCTGGGAGTTCCACCAAATTGTGGAACCCCCACAATGGGGCTGAAAGATCCCAGAAACAGGGCACATTCCTTTTTTAAAAGGAAGCTAGACCAGACCTTGGCCTTGCCTATACCAATGTTCCCTGCTGAGCTTTCTCCACATGAGTACAATGAGGTGTGAGCATGGCAGATGAAAATTTCAGAATGGAAATGTCTGGGATTTGGAGTCCAAAAACAAAACAAAACAACAACAGAAAATGAATGTCACCTTGCCTCATCTTTGCATGCTGCACAATTCACTTGTGAGCTGGACTGTTATGGAGTATGATGAATATGTATTTAGTTACCTTTGAATAAGATTCAGAGGAATTCATGGAGGAGGAGGAGGAAGGAAAATTTAGCAGTGGACTATTGACCATGATATATCTCCTAGGCTCACATGCCTCAGATGTCATCAGATATTTTGATTCATTACTTTTGTTTATTATATGGTATTTTTGTTTGTTCATTTAATTATTGTACATTGGAGCGCTCACCGCCTCCCAAGGTAATAGCCTCCATTGTTGTACTGCTCTAACCTTTAAGAAGTTTCTCCCGATATTCAGCCTATATCTGGCTTCCTGTAACTTGAGCTCTTTATTATGTGTGCTGTACTCTGGGATATTTGAGAACAAATCCCTTCCTCTTTATGATTATTGTGGTTGCTTATTTGATTGTTTGTATGCCACCTGCTACATGACCATGGAATTGCCAACAGACACAGACAGCGATGCCTCTTTTGCTAAAAACAGAGATGAGGACTGAACCCTAGAGTCAGATATGACTGGCTTTCAAACAAGGGTGACTTTTACCTTTACCTTACACTGTCCAGAGTGGGAAATATCCTAAATGGATGGTGTAAAAATGTAATAAACTGCATCTTCAAATTCAGAAGCAGTGTGTACCTTTCAATCCCAGATGGAGGCAATTGAGAGGGGGAACTGTTCAATTGACATCTTTCTTGCTGAGGGGATGGCAAGGCAGCCCATTGCTGGAAATTGGATGATGGATTTGGGAGTCCTTTGTGTTCTCATCCAGAAGGTTTCTTCTTAACATATCTTGCTCTCTGAAATGAATGGAAAGTCCATGTGCATGTTGAGTGATAAATCAGCAAATATCTTCTATGTAGCCAGTATTCTGTGAATGAGATCTTATACTATTTGACAAACACTGGTTCTCTCTCTTTTTCTGTCTTTCTCCCACTCCTCACCCTTTCCTTCAAGTGTGCTACTGAAAGGAACTCTTTTGTATAAGAATTTAAAAACTCTCCTCTTTTTGCTTCATGTGCAAGGCACAGAAAGAATTGCTCCACACCATGTGTTTATGTATTAAAAGGGCTTAAACTGAAAGGTGTGTGTTGGCCTTTTTTTAATGAAAAAAAATCTGATTGCAGATAACCACTCAATTTGATTTAGTGTCGAATGATAGTGAGGGGGTTGATAACTCGGCATTCATTGGTAATTCATCTTCTCTTGGTAGAAATTTACTGCAAAGGAGTGCTTTCCCAACACTGACAAGTCCTATTAATCTTCTTCAGACACATTTCAATGGGGTGTCTCCATCTAGACCTTCCATCTAAACAGTCTTGTGCATCACCAGGGAGACTTGGGAGATGCCTTCATTTCAGGTCCCAATAGAAACAAAAATAGGTAACTGGATTTTACCCTTCTTTCTGCTGATTAATTCTCTCTGGGGGGGTGTCCTCTTTGCTAATTTAATTGGGACTGTATTTGTCAGCCTTTTTAAATCAATTGCACTTTTAAATACAAAATAAGCATTCCATACCACCCCAAACCGGCCTTCCCAACAATATTTTTGTACCTTGGTCTGGAAAAGGTGGGAGTGAAGCAAGTGAGCATTACTTACACTATAAAGAATCTAGCATTGCAACAGGGTGAAACAAAGTTAATTTTAATACTTGAAAATGGCAGATCTAGTGGAGAGGAACTTTAGAAGGTACAACACCCCATACATGGTGGACTCTACACTACCATGTAACTCAAAGATAAAGACAGGATAAAGAAAATAAGTGCAGATCAATGCATCGTAGGACAGTATAATAAATGTGTTCTAAGAAAGTAACAAATTTTTGTCTCCCCCCATTTCTGGATTGGATATATTGAAAGTGGTGTTTTTTTAAGTACGCATGACTTCCCAGAAATTCTAATATGTTCTGAAAAATCACTGGATTAGGCTTTCCTACTCATGTCTGGGTTAGACTTTCCTACTTCCCAAGTACTGCAGGACAGAATGAGCTCCCGTCTTTTTCCCAGTTCCTGCCAACCTAGCAGTTCGAAAGCAAGAAATTGCAAGTAGATAAATAGGGACCACTTTGGTAGGAAGGTTCTGTGTGCTCCAGTGTCTAGTCATGCCTGCCACATTACCATGGAAATGTCTGCAGAAGCAAACAGAGCTGGCTCTTCAGCTTTGAAACACAGATGAGCACTGAACACTAGAGTCGGATACGACTGGCTTTCAAGCAAGGGAAACCTTTACCTTACTCATGTCTACTAATGCTATATTCATATTATGTCATTGCTCTGGGCCATAGTTTCAATCAGCTTCAGAGATAGTCTAGCATGGACAAAAAATATTTCAATTTGTAAATATTCTGGAGTGGTTCAATTATTAAGTCATCATATGATTCTGGAAGTAGTGTTGCTTGATGTTGGTATGCCATCTGAATATGAGGTTCACACCAAATGGCATATTTTTCTCCCTTCATCCTCAAACAACCCTATTTAAACTCCACCAGCCTTCACCAGTGTAGTCACACCCTACATCAGTAAGACACAAGACCATTGGCCTTAAAAACCCTTTCTCTGATCTCTCATGGTATCATATTCTTCCAGCTACAAACAAGTAACCCAAACATGTTCTGTTCAAGTCGTACTTAACAGAGAGGCCACATTTCATCTTGTATAAATGTTTCTTCAGCTTGCTGACAATTACACCGTCTCCGAACCTCTGTGTGAAATGGTAATATTACATCCCTACCTCCCATATCTGATCATCCCATTCTTCTCTCGTACTTTATGTTCAAAACGAAATGTCAAGCTATGAGTCCTGCCTTCTTTAGCACCATTTTTTAAATGGTTTCAACTTCTGGTTGGTGAGAAATGAAAATGATACAAACCCATGTCACTTCATGGGGATTCAAACGTGAACCTGAATGAAATGAAATTAGATTAAACATCAAATGTCAGCCACTGACTGGTAAAACATGTGAACACTGAGACCAGAGTCCTATTGCTGTATATGATCAAATGGAAGAGGTTGTGTAAGTGCTCCAACCTAGTCTGTAAGCTCTCCAACATGTCTCTGGTCATTCCCAGATTGGGTCATTGATCACACACTGTTCCCACCACAAACAGCCACTGAAGAAGATGGGGCACCTGGAAGGTTGTGTTTTGTGCACCATTTTTATCAACAGGGTTTTGGCTTGATAAATCACAGTACAACGCAGTACTTCCCAATAGGATATCCTGCAGAAGAGCATTCAATGGGTGATGGGAGTTGTAGTTGGGGACAAAAGGGGCATACCCATTTGGGGAAGGGTGTGTGTTGCAGCTTGAAGAATGAACACCAGCTGCAGCCCATTCCTTGTTGCAATGGAGACAGAAATTTTAAAAAAATCGCAGTGTAATGTGATAACACAAACTAGGTGTCCAGAATACAATGATTTACTAGTAGTAAAATGCGAAGATGAGTGTCAAAAATTCAAAACCTTCCCTCCCTGGTTTATCCATTTTTAACATACATCTGCAAAATACCCCTTGAATCTTAAGCTCCAACACGGTTACAAAAAGCACCTCAGGGTTATTAATGCAGCCCACATAGATCGCCACCATACAACTCTGGGGACTCCCTTTTCCTGTTTCTCTTACATTAGCTGCCAATGCATGAACAAATATTGCTCAGTCAAATTAGACCAATAATATTTAAAGATGGATTATGTTCCAGGATCCTTGTGGTGGGCAAACACGATGGGTAGGATGTTCTGTGTGTGTTTTGCCAAAGACCCCCTCAGAATTTAAATGGGGTCATTTGGAGTTTGTTGGTTTGTTAGCAGAGGAAACAAAATGTGGGAAATTGTCTGGGTCAAGTACTTGGCAAGGCAGCCCACAGGGGCTTCCTCCTCTGCTTTTCTTTTTTCTTCACCAACATCTCAAGTCCTTCATTTGAACATAAGAACATAAGAACAGCCTTGCTGGAACAGGCCACAGCCCATCCAGTCCAGCATTCTGTCTCACACAGTGGCTCACCATTTCCTTCAGGGTATTCCCAAGCAGATGCCTTCACCTGCTTAGGATTCCCTGGAAATGATATTGAGAGATATCCTGCCTATCTCTCCAACCCGGAGGTTGTCCTTAAGTATCCATAATTATAGCCATTGATACTCTTGTCCTCCATGAACTTGTCTAATCCTTTCTTAAAGCTGTCAAGACTGACAGCTGTCACCACTTCTTCTGGCAGGGAGTTCCATAGACCAGTAATCCTCTGGGTGAAAAAATACTTTCTCTTATTTGTTTGAGAACTAGTACCCAAAAGTTTCATCGAGTGTCCCCTAATTCTAGTGTTATGCGATAGGGAAAACAGTTTTTCCTTATCTACTTTGTCCACACCGTGCATGATTTTATAAACTTCAATCAGGTCACCTCTTAGACGTCGTCGTTCAAGAGTGAAGAGGCCCAACCGTTGCAGCCTCAGATGGTAAGGAAGGTGTTCCAGTCCCCTAATCATTCTGGTTGCCCTCCTCTGCACTTTTTCCAGCTCCATAATATCCTTCTGGAGGTATGGCGACCAGAACTGTACACAGTATTCCAGATGGGGCCTCACCATAGATTTATAAAGAGGCAAAATGACACTTGCTGACTTATTTTCTATACCCTTCCTAATGATCCCTAGCATTGAGTTTGCTTTTTTCACTGCTGAGGCACACTGGGTTGACACCTTCATTGAGTTGTCCACCAGGACACCAAGGTCCCTTTCCTGGTTTGTCGCAGAGAGTTCAGACCCCATCAGTTTATAAATGTAATTGGGGTTCTTTGCCCCAACATGCATCACTCTGCACTTACTAATGTTGAAACTCATTTGCCACTGTTTTGCCCACTCCCCCAGTGTCGAGAGATCCCTCTGAAGCTCCTCACAATCTCTCACAGTTTTGACTACCCTGTATAATTTAGTGTCGTCAGCAAATTTGGCTACCTTGCTTTTTACTCCTACCTCTAGATCATTTATGAAGAGGTTGAAAAGCAGGGGTCCCAGTACTGAACCTTGGGGGACCCCACTCTTTACTTCCCTCCACTTGGAGAAGTGTCCATTTAGTGCTACCCTCTGTTTCCTGTCCCTTAGCCAGTTGCTGATCCAGGACAAGACCTGTCCCTTTATTCCATGACTGGTAAGTTTATTCAAGAGCCTTTGGTGTGGGACCTTGTCAAAAGCCTTCTGAAAGTCCAGATAAACAATGTCAACTGGATCCCCCTTATCAACATGCTTGTTGACATTCTCAAAA
The DNA here is from genome assembly GCA_035047305.1 of Bradypodion pumilum. NCBI lineage: Eukaryota > Metazoa > Chordata > Lepidosauria > Squamata > Chamaeleonidae > Bradypodion > Bradypodion pumilum. The sequence continues at coordinate 13,514,839 of JAWDJD010000012.1, read as the reverse complement.
AATTCCAACAGATTAGTGAGGCATGATTTGCCCTTGCAAAAACCATGTTGGCTCTCCTTTAGCAGCGCCTTCTCTTCTATGTGCCTATTAATTCTATCTTTTAGGATGGTTTCCATCACTTTACCTGGGACACATGTCAAACTGACAGGTCGGTAATTTCCTGGATCACCCCTGGATCCTTTTTTGAAAATTGGTGTTACATTCGCTACCTTCCAGTCATCAGGCACAAAGCCTGATTTGAGGGAAAGATTATATATTTTGGCTAGGAGATCAGCAATTTCATCTTTAAGTTCCCTGAGAACTCGTGGATGGATTCCATCTGGTCCTGGTGATTTGTTAGTGTTTAGCTTAACAAGACATGCAAGGACCTCCTCCCTGGTTATTTCTATCTGGCTTAATTCTTCGGTTTCCCTCCCTACGAAGATAGGCTCTGTTTTGGGCATGTGGCCTCTGTCTTCTTCAGTGAATACTGAAGCAAAGAATTCATTGAGTCTCTCTGCAATCTCTGTTTCCTCTTTAATAACCCCTTGCCTTCCATTGTCATCTAATGGTCCAATGGCCTTCCTAGTTGGGTTCTTATTTCTAATGTACTTAAAGAAGTCTTTGTTATTTCTCTGAGTATTTTTAGCTATACGTTCCTCAAAGTCTTGCTTTGCTTTCCTGATTGTTGCCTTGCATTTGTTCTGCCAGAATTTATGTTTCTGCCTGCTGTCCTCATTCGGACAAGCCTTCCATCTTCTAAATGAGCTTTTCTTGCTCTTGATCACTTCCCGAACAGCTCCTGTAAGCCACATTGGAGTCCTCTTGGACCTGGCAGTGGCCTTTTTCCTTTTGGGTATGCATTCCAATTGAGCCTCTGTTATTGTTTTTGTAAACAGCCTCCATGCCTCTTGGAGTGTTTGGACTCTCTCAATTTTCCCTTTCAGCTTCTTTTTTACTAGTTTCCTCAACTTTGGGAAATTTCCTTTTTGAAAATTTAAGGTCTCTGTGTTAGATTTTATCAGTGACTTGCGGTCTATGTTCAAGTTAAACATAATTGAGTTGTGGTCACTGTTCCCTATTGGATCAGTCACATTAACATCTTGCACCAGATCCTGAGTATTACTCAGGATCAAGTCAAGGATTCTTGTACCTCTAGTTGGGTCTTCAACCATCTGTCCCAGGGAACAATCATTTAGCATATCTAGGAACTTTATCTCTTTATCATGTGCTGAACAACAGTTCACCCAGTCTATGTGAGGGTAATTGAAGTCCCCCATTATAACCAGGCTTCCCTTCTTGGATGCCTCCTTTACAACATTCTCCAACTGCCAGTCTCCCTCAAGAGTTTGGGTCGGAGGCCGATAGTATATGCCTACTGTTAGACCATCCTTGTGGCCTGGTACTCTTACCCACAGAGCTTCTAATGGTGACTCCAAATCACCTAGATATTCCAATTCATACGATTTTATCACTTCTTTGACATACAAGGCCACACCACCTCCCACTTGCCCCTTCCTATCCTTCCTGTACAGTTTGTAGCCTGGGATAACTGTATCCCATTGGTTATCATCCGTCCACCAGGTTTCAGTGATACCAATAATATCAATATTCTTATTTATTGCTAAGTATTCCAGCTCCCCTATTTTGTTCCGGAGGCTTCTAGCATTTGTATACAAGCATTTATATATGCTTTTCTGACACAGTCTTTTGTGTCCAGTTGCATTGTTAGACTGCCTCTTGCATCCTTCTGCTAGAATGCTAGTGACTAGCTCCTCGCTCTGCTCAGTAATTTTTGCATCCTCCTCACTACTCAAGTACACACTTTCCCGAACCGGATGCTTCCCAGCTCCTGTCGGCTTTCCCCCAGTTATCAGTTTAAAAGCTGCTCTGCAGCCTTTTTGATGTTGAGTGCCAGCAATCTGGTCCCATCATGGTTCAAATGCAACCCATCCCTCCTGAACAGATTTGGCTTGTCCCAAAATGTTCTCCAGTTCCTGACAAATCTGAAACCCTCCTCTCGACACCACCGCCTCATCCACGCATTGAGGCTTCTGAGCTCTGCCTGCCTGGTAGGTCCTGCGCGAGGGACAGGCAGCACTTCTGAAAATGCTACCTTGGAAGTCCGGGACTTCAATCTTCTTCCTAACAACCTGAATTTGGCTTCCAGGACAGACCGCTTGGCCTTCCCAACATCATTGGTACCAACATGTACCATGACAACTGGCTCGTTCCCAGTTCTCTCTAACAATCTATCTAGATTTCTTGTGATGTCTGCAACTTTTGCACCTGGCAGGCAAGTCACCATACGGTTATCATGTGCATCACAAATCCATTTCTCTGTATTTCTAATTATTGAATCGCCTAGTACAAGGAGCCTCTCTCCTGCAATCTGTTCATCTACATGCACCTCATCAACCATATTAAGGGAGAGAACCTCAGTTTGTTCCTGTTGTTTATCTTCCTGGACCTCATCAAGTGTGATGAAAGAGAGATCATCAGGTGGAACCAGTTGTTCCTCTGTGTGTTCCTCATCAGGTGTGATGAGGGAAAGAGCCTCAAATTTATTCTGTAATTTCAGACTCTCAGAGTGATCCCCTACTCTTCTCCTCCTTTGAGTCACATTCCTCCAAACATCTCCCTCCTGAGTTAGTGAAGGGCCTTCTCCCTCAGAACTGTGCCCTGTCTCTTCTTTGTCCAGCATAGTCTGTTCCGCTCTGTCCAAGAACAGCTCAAGCTCCTTAATTTGTTGATGGTTAGATATGCGGGCCTCTAGCTGCTGGACCTTCTCTTCTAGTAGTGCAACCAGCTTGCACTTGCTGCAAGTGTAGTTCTCCATATGCTTTGGCAAGAACACAAACATGGCACAAGTATTGCAGGTAACTACAACTGTTCCCTCAGAATCCATTTTAACAAGTGCAGTATTCTGGGCCTCAAAAATGTACACGTTTACTACCTTTCTACCTAGTAAGACTATATTATTCCTTTGTTACTAACGGCGCGCGAGCCTCTAAAGCAGCTCTACTCCAACTGCAAAACTTACCAGCGCTCACTTCCTTTGTTTTGCTCTCCTCAGCAGCAGCTCTGCTTAAGAGCACATGCAGAGTCAAAAGGGCTGACCCTGAAAGAGCTCAGAGCTTTTAAAGGCTAGTGTGGCTCCGCCCCTATGAGTCACAGTTCAGGGAAGGGCCTGGTGTGGCTCTGCCCCCTGCTTCTGGAAGCTTCAAACTGCTTCCTCTGTTTGAACAGAGGTGGCTCTCAGCAGTTGAAATTATCAATTTAAATTAGTGGAAGCCTCTAAAGCAGCTCTACTCCAACTGCAAAACTTACCAGCGCTCACTTCCTTTGTTTTGCTCTCCTCAGCAGCAGCTCTGCTTAAGAGCACATGCAGAGTCAAAAGGGCTGACCCTGAAAGAGCTCAGAGCTTTTAAAGGCTAGTGTGGCTCCGCCCCTATGAGTCACAGTTCAGGGAAGGGCCTGGTGTGGCTCTGCCCCCTGCTTCTGGAAGCTTCAAACTGCTTCCTCTGTTTGAACAGAGGTGGCTCTCAGCAGTTGAAATTATCAATTTAAATTAGTGGAAGCCTCTAAAGCAGCTCTACTCCAACTGCAAAACTTACCAGCGCTCACTTCCTTTGTTTTGCTCTCCTCAGCAGCAGCTCTGCTTAAGAGCACATGCAGAGTCAAAAGGGCTGACCCTGAAAGAGCTCAGAGCTTTTAAAGGCTAGTGTGGCTTCGCCCCTATGAGTCACAGTTCAGGGAAGGGCCTGGTGTGGCTCTGCCCCCTGCTTCTGGAAGCTTCAAACTGCTTCCTCTGTTTGAACAGAGGTGGCTCTCAGCAGTTGAAATTATCAATTTAAATTAGTGGAAGCCTCTAAAGCAGCTCTACTCCAACTGCAAAACTTACCAGCGCTCACTTCCTTTGTTTGGCTCTCCTCAGCAGCAGCTCTGCTTAAGAGCACATGCAGAGTCAAAAGGGCTGACCCTGAAAGAGCTCAGAGATTTTAAAGGCTAGTGTGGCTCCGCCCCTATGAGTCACAGTTCAGGGAAGGGCCTGGTGTGGCTCTGCCCCCTGCTTCTGGAAGCTTCAAACTGCTTCCTCTGTTTGAACAGAGGTGGCTCTCAGCAGTTGAAATTATCAATTTAAATTAGTGGAAGCCTCTAAAGCAGCTCTACTCCAACTGCAAAACTTACCAGCGCTCACTTCCTTTGTTTTGCTCTCCTCAGCAGCAGCTCTGCTTAAGAGCACATGCAGAGTCAAAAGGGCTGACCCTGAAAGAGCTCAGAGCTTTTAAAGGCTAGTGTGGCTCCGCCCCTATGAGTCACAGTTCAGGGAAGGGCCTGGTGTGGCTCTGCCCCCTGCTTCTGGAAGCTTCAAACTGCTTCCTCTGTTTGAACAGAGGTGGCTCTCAGCAGTTGAAATTATCAATTTAAATTAGTGGAAGCCTCTAAAGCAGCTCTACTCCAACTGCAAAACTTACCAGCGCTCACTTCCTTTGTTTTGCTCTCCTCAGCAGCAGCTCTGCTTAAGAGCACATGCAGAGTCAAAAGGGCTGACCCTGAAAGAGCTCAGAGCTTTTAAAGGCTAGTGTGGCTCCGCCCCTATGAGTCACAGTTCAGGGAAGGGCCTGGTGTGGCTCTGCCCCCTGCTTCTGGAAGCTTCAAACTGCTTCCTCTGTTTGAACAGAGGTGGCTCTCAGCAGTTGAAATTATCAATTTAAATTAGTGGAAGCCTCTAAAGCAGCTCTACTCCAACTGCAAAACTTACCAGCGCTCACTTCCTTTGTTTTGCTCTCCTCAGCAGCAGCTCTGCTTAAGAGCACATGCAGAGTCAAAAGGGCTGACCCTGAAAGAGCTCAGAGCTTTTAAAGGCTAGTGTGGCTCCGCCCCTATGAGTCACAGTTCAGGGAAGGGCCTGGTGTGGCTCTGCCCCCTGCTTCTGGAAGCTTCAAACTGCTTCCTCTGTTTATTTATTTATTTATTTATTAGTCAAATTTGTATATGCCGCCCGCTCAGGCATGCCCGACTCAGGGCGGCATCACAACAATGCACAAAAATACATAAAACATTATAAAAACCCCCAACCCACCCCCTTTAAAAACCCCTATATCCCACCCACCCATCCCATCCACTATAAAAGGAAGAAAAAGGAAGAAAAAGGAAGATGAAGAGGAAGAGAGAGAGTTCTTATACAAGCCAGCAGGCGGGCACCATAGTCCCATTCGGGCCCCACACCTGCCCTGCCAGCCAGGTCTTCACTCCTTTCCTGAAGGGCAGCAATTCACTTTGGAGTCTTAGGTCTATTGGCAGGAGGTTCCAGAGAGTTGGAGCGGACACGGAGAAGGCCCTCCTTCGGGTGCTAGACAAATGTGCATCCCTCGTTGGTGGCACAATTAGAGAACCCCTCCGGTCCGCTCTAGTTGGACGGGCAGACACTCTTGGGACGATGCGGTCTCTAAGGTATCCTGGCCCCCTGCCATATAGGGCTTTAAAGGTCAAAACCAGCACCTTAAATTGCACCCGGAGACAAACTGGTAACCAGTGCAGCTCCCGGAGTAGCGGAGAGGCATGGGCATATCGCCCACACCACATTACCACCCGGGCCGCCGCATTCTGGACCAGCTGCAGCCTCCGAATGGTCGTCAAGGGCAGCCCCATGTAGAGCGCATTACAGTAGTCTAGTCGGGAGGTAACCAGAGCATGGGTGACCATAAGCAAGGAGCCCCGGTCCAGGAGTGTGCGCAATTGGCAAATCACCCGAAGTTGGGCAAAAGCCCTCCTGGCCACAGCCGCCACTTGTTCTTCCAGCAGCAGCCGCGAGTCCAGAAGAACCCCCAAATTGCGCACTGGGTCTGTCTGGGGCAAAACAGCCCCATCCAGTACCAAAGGTGGTAACTCCCTGGATAACACGGGGCCCCTTATCCACAGCCACTCTGTCTTGCTGGGATTCAGCCGAAGCCCATTGGCCCCCATCCAGACCCCAATGGCCTCCAGGCATCCGGATAGGATTTCAACAGCATCACTGGGGTCCCCACGGGCCGAGATGTACAGCTGAGTATCATCCGCGTACTGATGGTACTGCACCCCGTGGGAACGAATGATCTCACCCAGTGGCTTCATATAGATGTTAAATAAGAGAGGAGAGAGCACAGAGCCCTGCGGCACCCCATACTTAAGGGGCCTAGGGCTGGACCTCTCACTCTCTAACCATACCGACTGGGTACGGCCCTCCAGAAATGAGGAAAACCAGGACAACACAGTGCCCTGGATCCCCAGTCCTTCGAGCTGTTCCAGAAGGATACCGTGGTCGACGGTATCGAAAGCCGCTGAGAGGTCAAGAAGAGCAAGGACGGATGGACAACCCCCGTCCCGCTCCCGCCAGAGATCAACCATCAGTGCGACCAATGCAGTCTCCGTTCCATATCCGGGCCTGAACCCTGATTGAAAGGGGTCTAGATAATCCGCTTCCTCCAGGACTCTCTGCAGCTGGCGCGCCACCGCCTTCTCCAAAACCTTACCCAAAAAGGGCAGGTTGGAAACTGGCCTGTAGTTGTTAAGGACGGCTGGGTCGAGGGACATCTTCTTCAGGAGGGGGCGCACCAAAGCATGTTTTAGCTGTGCAGGAAATACCCCCTCCCGTAAAGAGGCATTTATTATCCCCCCTATCCAGCCACCTGTTACCTCCTTGGAGGCTTTCACCAACCAAGTAGGACAGGGATCCAAAGGACATGTAGTGGCACGAACAGCTGCAAGGAGCCTGTCCACTTCATCAGGGACAACAGGATCGAACTGATCCCAGATCGTACAGCAAGACTGCGCTCCGGCACCCCCCCCCCCCCCCGACCCTCCCCATCCACGCCAGGATTCAACCCTGAACGAATCCGATCGATTTTCTCCACCAGATGGTCAGCAAAGTCCTCAGCCGAACCCTGCCAACCGGGCACCGATCCCCCCCTACCAAGGAGGGACCTGGTTACCCGGAACAGGGCGGCTGGGCGATTATCAGCGGAGGCAATAAGGGCGGTGAAGTATTGCCGCCTCACCACCCCTATCGCCACTAGGTAGGCCCTAATAGCAGCTCTAGCTAGTGTCCAATCGGAGTCATCCTGGGTCTTCACCCAGCGGCGCTCTAGGCGTCTCTTTGCCCGTTTGAGTTCACGCAGTTCATCTGTGAACCACGGAGATGACCTAGTCCCCCGGGCGCGGAGAGGCCGCAGTGGCGCGATTTCATCCAAGGCTACTGTTGTCGACCTATTCCACAGGTCGACAAGTGCCCCGGGTGAATCGCGTAGCCGATCCAGAGGAATATCCCCCAGTTCCCTCTGGAATCCATCTGGATCCATTAGTCGCCGAGGGCGGGCCATTTTAATCGGCCCAGCCTCCCTACGGTGAAGTGTCGCCCCCAGAAAGTCAAGAGTCACCAGATAGTGATCCGACCATGGCACAGGTGAGATGACTAAATCCTGTAATCTTAGATCACTCTGCCACCGCTCCGACAAGAAAACTAAGTCTGGCATGTGACCACTGCCTCTGGTTGGACCCCAAATTACCTGAGTCAGGCCCATGGCTGCCATGGAAGCCATGAACTCCCTTGCCACCTCAGAAGCCGCCCCCAGCGATGGCAAATTGAAGTCCCCCAGAACCATAAGTCTCGGGAACTCCAACGCCAGCATCGAGGCGGCCTCGAGAAGCTCAGGCAGGGCATCCCTTACCCTGCAAGGGGGCAGGTACAGGAGTAAGATCCCCAGCTGACCCTTGGGGCCCAACCGTAGAAGCAGGGCCTCACAACCAGACACTTGAGGAGCAGTGGCCCTAGCAACTCCCAAGGACTCCCTGGCAACAATGGCGACACCACCGCCCCTCCCCTCACCTCTAGGCTGGTGCCAAATACCGAACCCAGCTGGACACATGTCCGAGAGAGGTACTCCATCTTCAGGAGTCAGCCAGGTTTCAGTGATGCATGCCAGGTCGGCCAGCCCTTCCTGAATAGCATCTTGAATCAGGGGGGCCTTATTACAAACCGACCTGGCATTCACCAGCAGCAGCCTAAGGGTGGGGTCACTCCGGATCTGCCGCTCAGGGCCCAGAGATGTACCGGTAGGGCTGGAATGAGGGACCGCAATTAAACATCGGACCCGCATTCCCCGAGTGCGGCCCGCCCCACGATACCCGCCATACCGCGCCATGCCCGTCACAACACCTATATGAATCTCCGGAACCTCCCTAGACGGAATGCTGCCCCTCCTTCCTGGCTGGCAAGGCCAACACTCTCTCTTCCCTCCCCCTCCGCCATCCCCCCCCAATTCCAGCACCGAACATTGGCTCCTAAAACGCACAAAAAGCGCTGGCGAGTCCTGCTGTCCACATCTCCTTTTTCTTCCCCCCAGATAGGGAGGGCGGAGGCAAGGAGCTGGAGGGGACGTCTGTGTGCGGGAACAACATCCACGGCAGCGTCTTCGGCTCCCCACCATGAGGAGCCCTCCTAAACTCCCCGCCCGATGGCGGGGGGCAGGGAGGGACGGCCTAGCGCGATGGTTACGGCACCTCTGGCTCCCTTGGGCAGAAAGGCCCTCCAACCTCCCCGCCCAATGGTAGGGGGCAGGGGGGGACAATCCTGCGTGGCTGCGGCAGCGGCAGCGTCCCTCCTCGGAGCCTCCCGGGCCACGGGAGGCTCCTTTTATCTCCCCGCCGGTGGTGGGGGCGGGGAGAGCGCGGCGGCGGCGGCGGCGGCGTCCCTCTTCGGAGCCTCCCGGGCCACGGGAGGTTCCCTTTATCTCCCCGCCGGTGGTGGGGGCGGGGAGAGCGCGGCGGCGGCGGCAGCAGCAGCGGCGTCCCTCTTCGGAGCCTCCCGGGCCACGGGAGGCTCCCTTTATCTCCCCGCCGGTGGTGGGGGCGGGGAGAGCGCGGCGGCGGCGGCGGCGGCGGCGGCCCTCTTCGGAGCCTCCCGGGCCACGGGAGGCTCCCTTTATCTCCCCGCCGGTGGTGGGGGCGGGGAGAGTGCGGCGGTGGCGGCGGCAGCGGCGGCGTCCCTCTTCGGAGCCTCCCGGGCCACGGGAGGCTCCCTTTATCTCCCCGCCGATGGTGGGGGCGGGGAGAGCGCGGCGGCGGCGGCGGCGGCGGCGGCGGCGGCGGCGGCGGCGGCCCTCTTCGGAGCCTCCCGGGCCACGGGAGGCTCCCTTTATCTCCCCGCCGGTGGTGGGGGCGGGGAGAGCGCGGCGGCGGCGGCGGCAGCAGCGGCGTCCCTCTTCGGAGCCTCCCGGGCCACGGGAGGCTCCCTTTATCTCCCCGCCGGTGGTGGGGGCGGGGAGAGCGCGGCGGCGGCGGCGGCGTCCCTCATCGGAGCCTCCCGGGCCACGGGAGGCTCCCTTTATCTCCCCGCCGGTGGTGGGGGCGGGGAGAGCGCGGCGGCGGCGGCGGCAGCGGCGGCGTCCCTCTTCGGAGCCTCCCGGGCCACGGGAGGCTCCCTTTATCTCCCCGCCGATGGTGGGGGCGGGGAGAGCGCGGCGGCGGCGGCGGCGGCGGCGGCGGCGGCGGCGGCGGCGGCGGCGGCGGCGGCGGCGGCGGCGGCGGCGGCGGCGGCGGCGGCGGCGGCGGCGGCGGCGGCGGCGGCGGCGGCGGCGGCGGCGGCGGCGGCGGCGGCGGCGGCGGCGGCGGCGGCGGCGGCGGCGGCGGCGGCGGCGGCGGCGGCGGCGGCGGCGGCGGCGGCGGCGGCGGCGGCGGCGGCGGCGGCGGCGGCGGCGGCGGCGGCGGCGGCGGCGGCGGCGGCGGCGGCGGCGGCGGCGGCGGCGGCGGCGGCCCTCTTCGGAGCCTCCCGGGCCATGGGAGGCTCCCTTTATCTCCCCGCTGGTGGTGGGGGCGGGGAGAGCGCGGCGGCGGCGGCGGCAGCAGCGGCGTCCCTCTTCGGAGCCTCCCGGGCCACGGGAGGCTCCCTTTATCTCCCCGCAGAGGTGGAGCCAACAGAGGTGGCTCTCAGCAGTTGAAATTATCAATTTAAATTAGTGGAAGCCTCTAAAGCAGCTCTACTCCAACTGCAAAACTTACCAGCGCTCACTTCCTTTGTTTTGCTCTCCTCAGCAGCAGCTCTGCTTAAGAGCACATGCAGAGCACATGCAGAGTCAAAATTTGCTCTTTCTTTCTTATCCTATTTCACAACGGACATCTTGATGTCTTACTTCCGTCTATAGAAATGAGCCCTGAAATGGTCGGTAGTGTTCATTCTGCAGGTTGCGATAATTTAGCCCTATGATGTTTTATCAGTAACTTGAAGGAAGATTTGGTGCGACTGAAATTAACCCCCAGGAAACAATAGTGGTAGATCACAACTAGAGTAGGTGCACTGAATCAATGGAACTTATGGAGGGGTTGACTCACCAAATCCCCACTGATTCAATGGCCCTTCTCTAATTATGACTTATCATTGGATTTCAGCCACTGTGATAGGGTACGCAGAAAGATCTTCCTCGAAGATTGTTGTATTTTTGAACCACAATTGGGCATAGCCTGAGCAACAGCAACCTTGTGCTGGCTAATCTTTCTCACACTAGGTCAGGCAAAAGGAACTTCAGGAAAGAATTCACCAAAAGGTGACTTGATTTTGGCATATCAGAGAGTAAACAAAACAGGAAGATAAAAAAACATTGTTGCTCCTTAAAGATAAATAAATAAAATAAAGATAAACAAAGTAGATAAATAGGGACCACTTTGGTGGGAAGGTAACAGCATTCCATGCCTGCCACATGACCACAGAAACGTCTGCAGCAGCAGACAGCACTGGCTCTTCGGCTTTGAAACAGAGATGAGCACTGAAACCTAGAGTTGGATACGACTGGCTTTCGAGCAAGGGAAACCTTTACCTTTACTAAAGACTAACTGCTGTGTTTTGATGTTAGCTTTCGTGGATCAAGTCCACTTCATCAGATGTAAGAGTGTCTTTTTGGAAGTTTTACATCTGCCTTAGACACAGAAGAAGAAGCCACTGTGATTTAAGTTAACCACAACTTATGGCCTGTGCAATCCTAACTCACAGGTGTTTTAGTTGTTGGGGGTTTCGATTAGGCAGAAGCCTCTTCTGCCAGAAGAACATTCTTCTGCTGGCTGATCTCAGAGATCTGACGACAGAGATTAATCTGTACTACTCTCCTAGCTAAGTTCTGCCAGTAGAAGAACCAAACAAAGAAGTGAAGAAGAAGCAGGTTGAAACAGGGCAAGGAAGGAACTGAATGACTCCCAATCCGAACCTCCTTCAGCCAGAGCTTACCTGTCAAGTACCCCGTAATGGCCGGGATTTCCCCATAATTTTGCGGCATTTTTCTTCATTTCCTGCCTGGAGCCACCACTACCCCGAAATTTGGCAGCTGGGGAAAAGTAGTTACTGTACATCCCTTCTGTGCAGGTCCTTTCTATGCATGCGTAGAAGGGTTCTATGCAGAAGGGGATGTGTAGAAGGCTTCTACACATGCGTAGAAGCAACCTGCACAGAACAGTTCTGTGCATGTCTGTTCTACGCATGCTTAGAAGGCTTCTACACATGCGTAGAACAGACCTGCGCAGAACCATTCTGTGCAGGTCCCGTATTGTCCAGAGCTGCACTTGACAGGTATGAGCCAAAGACATGGACACAGTAGTGGTAAAAACATTGAAGGCAGTAATTTCCAATACTTCTATCATGGGAAAGGGTTTGGCTTCAGTATAGCATCCTAGTGGCAGCTCAGCAAGACCTTTGCTATTTTTACCATTAGGACTGCAGACTTAAAATCCATTAATTTCATTGCCTTGAACTGTGAGCACTCAGCACAGTAAAGCTAAGAGCTATGCCACCCTCAACCCCGACCCTGCCCATAAGTGGGCTTCAAAACTTCAGGCCACTGCTCAGCATCACAATTGAGTGGCAGGGCTTTTTTGAAGCTCATGGCCATTAAAAGACCATGTACAGAGGTGGGATTATGTGAAAGATTTTGGCATTTTTCTGGAATTCTGTTATATACCCAATCAACCTAGCTCTGTCTGTATGTGCACCAGCTGGCCACAATGATCATGGGTGCCACTTATGCAGTTTCTGGTTTGTGCTACATGATTACAATAGGATTTCTGGATAATGACTTTAAATAACTCATCCAAGGTCAACACTTCCTCAGATACCTTGCGTTACTACATGGAAAGCTTGTAAAAATGTAATGTTCCTGAGAAAATCCTTGTGAGGATTGCAGCTGAGCTCAGAAGGAACCAGTAAGCCTCAAGGGCTGGTTCCTCTGCCTTCTGGTCCCTGTCTATCATTCTATCATTGCCCTGATATATGCAGTTAGAAGCCCTGCCATCTGCAGAATGTTCAGTCATGCAGTGAGAGCTATGCATACATACAACTTGCATGCATTAGTCCAGAAGTTTCCAACCTTTTCAAGCCGGGGGCTGGGCCATGCTCTCTCAGTCAGCTTCAAGGGCCAGATGCCCATTTTGCCCTGCCTGCATGATGGGGATGGCCATTTTGTCCCAACAGCTTCAAAGGGCTGGCTGTTTTGTTTCTTGAATGCCCTTGGAGCGATAGGGGCCCACATGAAATGGCACCATGGGCCAGATCCAGCTCATGGGCCTTAGGTTAGGAACCCCTGCAGAAGGATGAATGCATGGAGGTCAAAAGTGAAAACACCAGGCATAATTCCCCTCCCAACCGTGATCATTGTGTTTTTAGGCATGAATCTGCTGTTCTCAAGTAGCCTGTCCATAAGTCCATAGTTGGTACTTAAGCATGTACATATGCAAGCCAGGACAAGAATTACCTTGGAGTTGCAATGTATTCTTCCATTCTGTGGAGAAGATCCTCAACTAAATGAGTTAATGGTCCATCTATTACTTGTTTTCCTTCTTCCTGCTTCTAGTCAACATGTGAAAGTGGCTACTTCTGTCAGAACCACGTTTGAGAATTCCTGCAACAAATGTAAGAACTGTGTGAGTTTAATGAGGATCATTGTTTGCTGTGTTGCTTCATTGTTTAGGAGAAGAGCTTCATTTTCCATATCCATAGGGGCAGTGATTTTCTGTCCCAATTGGGGGGCGGGGGGGGGGGCTTACTAAAATCTAGGGATCTGCCCACCAAGGGCTGATGCAAAAGACACAGAGATTGAACAAATTCTGAGCACATAATTCTGGAAAATAGATACCCGGTGTGGTACAATCGATAGAATGACAGAATAGGATTCAGGATGCCTGTGTTCAAATCTCCGCTCAACCAATGGAAGATCACTGGGGTTGTGGAGCTGGTAAAACTCCTCCTTAAATATGTCACTTACCTTGAAAGCCCTACTATAAGCCGGTTATGACTTAACAGCACATAACAACAACAGCAGTTGTGAAACATAGCACAGCTGAGGTGAATATGGCTGATCTGAACTGAGTACTTCCACACAGAGAAATATCTTCTTCATTACTTCAGACTTTTTTCATTCTATCTATATAATTTGGACAGGATAGAAACTGTGAAGGAAAGCCATGACTTTGCTACATTTTAGATGCAGAAATCTTTGCTGATCTACTGCAAATCATCCAGGGATCTCACAGCAGATCTCTTTATGTATACTGTACTTAGACTGAGGAGCAAACTATATATTACACAAAGATTATCATTCTTCTTCTTCTGCTGCTGCTGCTGCTGCTGTATATGAATCTGAATATTGGTGATCCTCATGGCAATCAGCCATGAAGACTGTACTGTACTGAGACTATAATGCAGTGGCCTTTCATCTGCCTTCTGCCTTGCATCATGAATTCCTTGAATCCTGAATGTATCATATTGTCACAGAAGGAGGATTTCAGACCTCCTGTAGTTTGCATATTCCTTTGTTTAGTGATTGGTTTTCAAGATGTAAACACTGGTTTTATTTGCAAGTCTGGCTTCTCAGACAAGATCTGCATGAATCATTTATCAGGAACTCAGATGGTATTTTAGCTAGAAAGATGTGTTAGCTGTAATGTACAGTTTGTCTCTTGGGATGTGTCCTTAAACACACATTGAATACCAATATATTTTCTTCCAAAAAGGCATGCTGGACAAAGATGAACCCTGAATTGGGCTTTTCCCAGTTTGAGTTTTGACTCTACCATTTATCCTCAAGGTTATCACAGAAAAATCTGTCATCACCAGAACATGAAAATAATATTATTCCCTGTAATGAGTTAACATTTTGTTACAAATGTTATATTACAAAGTCACATTCCAAAAACAAAATAACAAGTCACTGTGGAAATTACTTTATTAGATAAACTATTCTCATTTGCCAGAAAAATTATTTTCCAAGTACATTTTTAGAGGAATTTTACTGGAATTTTTCACGTTTTACTCTACTGTATTATATTCTCTTTCCTAAGATTTTTTTTTCTCAGAAAAATAATTAACAGTAAAAAAAGGGAATACATTAAACAACTTTTTATACTTTCCTGTGTGCAATGGTAATGATCCCCCCCCCCATGGTATAATGAGGAACAAGAAGAAATTACTTTTTAAAAATAACTCTTCTTCTGTTTATTTGATCATTTTTCTTATGTTGTATACTGTATTTATCTTAAATAGGAGTATAAATTTATATTACTGGATTATCCCTCAGGGTTGTTTTTAGGATAAAGTGAGGAGGAGGAGGAGAGTCATATAGGGCACCTTGAGTTCACTAGAGAAAAGAATGGACAGAAATGCAACGAAATTAATCATAAATAGATTACACTTATATCATATTTACATCCCACCTTGCTTCAGTAGAGTAGTATTTACTGAAGGAGTAATACTAGCGATTCCAAGGCAAACTCCTGACCAGATCAAGACTCATTTCCAGCAAGATGCAGAAGCAGCTGGAGACATTGGCTTCTTAAGGCTAGCCTTTGAGCCTGAATTTTAGGAAATCTACCCAAGAGGCTAAATTCTATCCACAAAAGATCTTCAGTGTGAATAGCTCCTGTAATGTTCAGAATAAAAATTGCAGTGGATTCAGTGCTAACACAGAGTAGTCAAAAGTTGTCCTGGCAGGATGACTGCATTGCCCAATAGATAAAATATTTTATGATAATAAATAGAAAGATTTGTGGGTAAGATAGATAGAGGGGGGGCTCAGTTGACGTAATTAATGCATTCTCCAGGATATTTCTTACAGCAAAAATCACTTTAACTGAATTTCCCATAGGAATGCATTCAATGAAATTTCTCATAAGAATACATTGAAAACCAAAATACTTTAACCGAAATGTAGTTTCCCATAGGAATGCATTGAAAACAATTTTTCTGTTCTTGGGGGGGGGGGGAATCCATAAACCAAACCCCCATTTTCTATGGATTTCCTTTTGTTATGCGATTTTTATGTTAACCGAGTCATTTGTTAACTGAGGTTCCACTGTACTGCTGTTTCAAAGATGCATATGAACTACCTTGGAAGACTTCTTTTTCCTTAGCAAGCAAGCTGATATTCTAATCCAATAAATAGGCAAAGTATGGCTTTGTTCTTCAGTAGGTACTGTCCAAGACATTTCGCTTCCTGAGGCAGAACAGCAAATGATGTCTCGCAAACCTCCACCCCCACCCCCCAAAAAAGTCAACGCTCATGGAACCTTAAGCCAGCCTAATTATTCTGATACCTCAGACAGAAAAATCTGAGAAGTTTCTCTCCCCTTCTTTGGCATTTAAAATAAAATCATAATAAATTCAAGCACTAACCATTTGCTGCCCCTTTTGTGAAAGCCAGCCAATGACTGCCGGAGGAAATGGTTCACTTTGCCTAATGAAAGGGCCAGCCCATGAGCTCAGGATCTCATCAGAGCCTTGCAGATCTTAAACGATTAATCCTCCACCCCACGCCATTCTGATGACCAAGGAGCTTGATAGTTTCACTCAGATAAGCATATTTATTTTAAAGAAGTGTAATCAATCCGCTGGGGGAGATCGTCCGTTCCCACAGGGTGAGGTATCATCAATATGCAGATGATACTCAGCTGTACATCTCAGCCCGTGGTGATCCAAACGATGCAATGGAAGTCCTATCCAGGTGTCTGGAGGCTGTAGGGGTCTGGACAACGGGCTGCAACTGAATCCTGGCAAGACTGAGTGGCTGTGGGTTAGGGCCCCTGTGTTATCATAGGAGCTGCCATCTTTGGTACAGGATGGAGCATTTTTGCCTCAGACAGACCCGGTGCATAATCTGCGGGCCCTCCTGGACTCACGACTCCTGCTCAATGAGCAGGTGGCAGTCGTGGCCAGGAGGGCTTTCACAAAACTTTGCATCATTCGCCAGTTATGCCCGCTCCTGGACCTGGACTCCTTACTTATGGTCACTCATGCACTGGTCACCTCCAGACTGGATTATTGTAATGCGCTCTACATGGGGCTGCCCTTGATGACCATTCAGAGGCTTCAACGGGTTCAAAATGCAGCTGCCCGAGTGGTGATGAGGGTGTGGGCATTATGCCTTTGCCTCACCCCTGCTGAGGTAGCTGGACTGGTTACCAGTTTGCCTCCGGGTCCAATTCAAGGTGCTGGTGATGACCTTTAAAGCCCTACATGGTAGTGGTCCAGGGTACTTAAGAGACTGCATCACCCCAAGAATATCTGTCCATCCCACTAGGGTGGACCGGAGGGGCTCTCTAATTGTGCCATCAGCTAGAGGGGCTCACCTCTCTAGCACAAGAAGTAGGGCCTTCTCTGTGTCTGCTGGCCCTGTGGAACCTCCTGCCAACTAAGCTTCATCTCCAGGCAGAGCTTTTAGCCTTTCAAAAAACCTCAAAACCTGGCTGGCACAACAGGTGGAGTGGGGGGGGGGGAGATAGCCATGCCAGGCTGGCTTATTTGGATGCCACCCGAGCTCCTAGCTTTCAGTGTTTTGGTGTTAGTTTTAGTAATTTAAGGATGTGGCACTGGGGAGGGTATTTTAAATCTTTAAATTTTAATCAATTTAATATTTTAACATTCTTTATTCTATTGTTCTGTAGAGGGTTTTTTCCTGTGATGTTTTACAGTATATGTGTAAGCTGCCCTGAGTCTCCTTGGTGAGAGGGTGGCAGAAAAAATATGATTAAATAAATAAATAAATTGCTATTTTGCCATATTTTATATTCATTTCTTTGCATCTGGTTTTCTTACCATACGAACACACTAGTATTTCCCAATGATCTGAAGATGAATGATATCAAGGCTTCAGTGAATGATATCATGAATGATATCTTCCACTGTATTTCACAAACATTAAGCATTTATATGGTGTTGGAATGGGATGGGGTTTGTTCATCCTTGTAATAAAAGGGGGTGATAGAACATGACTGGCCCTACTTTATAGACAGAAAGCTGAGTTTCAAAACAAGTGATCTTTCTGAAGATGCAAGACTAAGCAGAAGCTGCAGGCTAGGTTTCCAGTCCAAGACTTCTTCTACACTAATTACTGAAAGGAAGGAAGGAAGAAAAGAAGAAAGGAAAAGAAGAAAGGAAGAAATAATGAATGAATGAATGAATGAATGAATGAATGAATGAATGAATGAATGAATGAATGAATGAATGAATGAATGAATGAATGAAAGATGGCATTTCTCATAGTTTGCCTCCATCTTTCTCTAGCACCTTCAAAACCCCATCCTCTGATCCACATGAAAAGATCTAAAATGACTGTATTGTACATGGCAAGTTTAAATGTGCCATATTAATAACTTCTTATCCAAGACAAATTAAGTCTTTCTGTGTCAAAAGCCTGGTATTACCTACAAGAGGAGTATTTATTGAATAAATGTTAGCTCCAATTTCATGTTAATGTGACTGACAGGAGGCTCTGGCTTTTGCAAATAAGATAAAAAAAACATACACACACTCAAACCTGCAACTTGTGCAGCAACTTTACACCTAACTTGTCTCTTCCTATTATTGTCCCCTTAAAAGAAGGAGAGATCTTGATTCCGCACTCCCATCCCACACTCTCCTTCTTATTATTCTGAGGAGCAAGGAGAATAGATAGAAAAGCACAAGAAAGAGAGAGTTTGGCATGCAGCCTAAAGAGAAATCATTGAAACAAATTAATCCTATGCTGTTTAAATTGACATGGTAATCCATCATCAGCAAAGCAAACTCTGAAAGTAATCTAGGATCGGCAGTCTTCTTTTGACTGCCCCAAGGCACAAAGGCAGATAGTAGGAAAAGGAGAGCAGAGAGGGAAAAATATCATAAAAGTTAGAAATGCCTTGAGAAGGGGAAATTTAAAACAAAACAAAAAATATTGCTGTGCCCCCTGCCATGGCTAATTCCCAGTAGCAACAAGCAGTCTTTTAAATAGTTCCATATAAGCAATTTCAAATCTGGATTTTCTCCCCATTCTGTCTCTCCTTCCTCTGTAGAAGACTGCAGAAGTCTTGGAGATTTTACCACTTGGTGTAACAATACAACCACACAGAACAGCCAAATTAATCTACATGGAAGCAAAACTCCGAATCACCTTTCAGAAGGTGGAGTTAGCAGCAAATCTGATGAGTTGTTTCCTAAGGCAGCCATGGGATTTCAACAGGGTTATGTACCAGATTCAGACAAGATCCATACTTCCAACAAAATTAACTCAGATTTGGACTGAATAGAAGGTGAATGGCTAGCTTCTGTATAAGGCAAAGCAAAATACAGTTACAAATCTATTGGGGTCTAAGACTTAAATTAAATCAGACCAATTCATCCTTTCAGATTCTTGATTTGTTTTTCAAGAATATTAACTGTGCGGGCTATGCAAGATCTGAATCTACCTATCTGAAATTTGACAAATTTGCTCGTTTCTTTAGGGTTTATTGCATTTCCAAGTTTAATGTACAGTTGTAGCAAAAATGTAGAGGTTATTTTTTCAGTACATTAGCTTTGCAGATTTAGAGACTGATTCAGACCCAGGGTGGATGAAATCAGTCTGAGAGAGAAGTTGCTCTGGATCAAGTCAGGATCCACAATGTACTGAACTGGGGGAGTGATGTGCAGTTTGTTTGCCCCATGATCTAAAGAACCCAATAGTTTTTATATTAGACAATGAAACAAAACAAAATTAAAAATAATAACAAAAAGCAACGAAGACAAAAAACCATTGTGGCACCTTAAAGACTATTGTATTTTAACTGTTATATATCAAGTCAACTTTCTCAGGCAAAAAGGACATCTATTTCAAAAGAACATACATTGATATGATGAAAATATATACAGGCTTGTTCCGTGAAAGTTCACATTAAAATATAACAGTTAGTTTTTAATGTGCCACAACGTTTTTAAAAAATTGTTTCAAGTTTTGCTTTTGTTTCTTAGTGATATGCCTGCACAGAGATACACAGCTACAACTTTGAAAACTAGTAGCTACTATCAATCTTATTCCTCATTGACAGTGGCATTAGTAACATTGTTCCTAAGTTAATTTACATACTATTTCTATCTTTGTCTGAAAGATACAGACAAGAACCCATTTGTTGTGTTCCAAGATATATTCTAAGGCCATTTCAGATAAGGCTGATGCCCAAACTCCTAGCTGGGTACCTTACAAAGATTGGGCAAATATCCTGACGCACATCTTTTTTTCTTCTTCTGCCGGGTCACCCCATTTTGCTTGGTTTTGAGCCAAATGTGTCTTTGGACTTCCATAGAAATGGCTGCATTCCGTCTGGTGTGTTGGGGAAGTAACAACCTAGTAGAGTTAGATGCCTTGTATTTGAACAAAGAACAATACTGTATATAAATGTTTGGAGTAACCTATCGGATAGATATTATATTCACAAGGTCAAAGTGGCTTGGGATCAGCTACCAGAGGCCCATGGAGTGAATGGGGGGGGTTCTGAACCCCCCCAGTTTGGAGCATGAACTGCTCAAGGTAAAAGTTTTCCTTGCTCGAAAGCCAGTCGTATCCGACTCTAGGGTTCAGTGCTCATCTCTGTTTCAAAGCCGAAGAGCCAGCGCTGTCCGCTTCTGCAAATGTTTCCATGGTCATGTGGCAGGCATGACTAGACAGAATGCTGTTTACCTTCCCACCGACGTGGTCCCTATTTAACTACTTGCAATTTCTTGCTTTCAAACTGCTAGGTTGGCAGCAGCTGGGACAAAGACGGCAGCTCATTCCATCCTGCAGTACTCGGGAATCGAACAGCTGAACCCCCGCCTACCAGTCAGCATCTTAGCCACTTGAGCCATGAAGGAATATATGTTATTTTGGACAGATTGGGCCCTACCATAAGGCAAAATGAGATAGCTGCTTCAGACAGAGGTTACAAAAGAGAGACGGAGCTGAGACTTCAGTGGAGGAGCTGATACCATCTTGTGTGTTTCAGTCAGAAAAATATTTGATTCCTTGTCAATTTCAGTGCTTTCTCAGACGTTTCTACTTTTGGTATTGCAGACATCACTAACCGTGTATGAGAGAATTTGGTTTTGCAACTGAAATTCTGGATTGTCTCCTATCTTTCATCCCTTCTTGTTCTTTCACAGCATTTCAAAGGAACCTAAAACACAGCATTCTCTTTCCTGCTGCTTCTCCCATGACATGATGCTTCCTTTAGGTTTGCTCTCTGTGGACAGCTGCTTTGTTTACTCATGCATTTTGAGTTTGTGTGACTTATTTTTATTAACCACTCAGTGACTACTCATGCTTCACCAACATAGTACTTAAAGGGAGGGAGGGAGGAAAAATCAATGGGTGGGTGGTGGGTGGGTGGGAGTGGTGCTTGCTCCAAAAGGGTGGGGTATAAATATGGATGGATGGATGGAGGTAATATATGCTATCAATGTTAAACATTATATCCAAAGCTTGTCAAGAAAATACAAACTGGTGCAGGGTGAGCTTGCATCCAGTTTTCAGAAGCAACTGATACAGTACTTTATTAAACAGAGCAGAGAGGTTTTCAAGTCCATCATAGAACTATTCTCAAAAGATGGCTTATTTTAACTGAACAAATTTCTGGATTCATCTATTTTTAATTTTTTAACATTTATAAGTTGAAAAATGCTTGAGTCTTCCTATCAAAATGGCTGGATCTTTGAACTCAAACTTATTTAATTTTTGAGTAAAAGTGAAAATGAAACTCTGTGTCGTTTGACCGCAACATCTATTTTGAAGACAACCATACTCTCTAATTTTCTGTTAAGATTTTTAAAAAGCATCTTCTCCTTTATGAAAAACTTGGGTGGAGGGGGAAACCAGTGGCCAAAAGAATTTTAAAAATGGATGAATTTTCAAGTGAGAAATTGCAGGAGATTTAAAAACAAATTAAATGTTGTTGTCTGGATACAGAAGTAGTATTGCATTAAACCAGGGGTTGTGATGCTCATGGAATTTCTGAAGTTAGCAGCACAATAAAGCTTTTTTCTTCAGCATCACATTACTGGAAATGTTACAGGTGACCCTTTTTAATACATACCATGCCAAAAAAAAATCCAGCAGCATTAAAGCAAAAGAACTCAAAAGCCTTGGGGTTTTTTTTAAAAAAACTATGCTCTTTTAATAGATGCATTTCATCATTTCCTCTTCAATCATGTACCCACAAACCTTCACCTCTAAATTGCAGAGTGGTTAAAAAAGAAAGAAAAGAACCATAGCTGCAAAACAGCTGTATGCTTGGCTGCCAGAACTTGGTGGATGCTGAAATACAGCCTGCAACAAAAAGTAGTTCAAATTGACAAAGCTGTAGATTTACTGAGAGAATCATTTTCATGGGCTGTACAAAAGACTTGAATATTAGTTAAAATTGACTGATCCATTAAATAAAGTTCAGACCAGTTTTAAAACTCTGAAATTGTAGATTAAAGAAATACGTACAGTAATACCCTCAGATAACGTTTTGCATCAGATAATGCTAAAACCGCATAACGTCAAGCAATCTAGGGGGAAAGGGCATTGCATAACTTTAAAATCCTATGGGATGCATCGGATAGTAAAGGTAAAGGTTTCCCTTGCTCAAAAGCCAGTCGTATCCGACTCTAGGGTTCAGTGCTCATCTCTGTTTCAAAGCCGAAGAGCCAGCGTTGTCTGCTTCTGCAGACATTTCCGTGGTCATGTGGCAGGCATGACTAGACACTGGAGCACACAGAATGCATCAGATAATGTTCGCTAAAGCCTATGCTGGTTACAATGTATCTTTATGAAGTTTTAACATTATGCAATTCATCCCATAGGGTTTTAATGTTATCCGATGCATGCATCGGATAACGTTAAAAATCGGATAACACTAAGACTTGTGGAACCAAGTTTTAGCGTTATCCAGGGTTTTACTGTATTTAGATATGAATCAGTTCTGATGATTGAATGAATAGGAAGGAAGGAAGGAAACAATAAAATTCTGATGTAGAGTCTCTCTCCATAATTTATACCAGCACTTCCACTGCATTGAGTCATAGTGTATCTTGATATATTGGAATCACTGCTGATTAAAAAGTATTAATTTGTGGGACTTGAACTCACTTGCTAACCCCCATTGGCCTTATGGTTTATTCTTCTCATACCCTCTACAACAGGGATTCACAGCCTGCGGCCTGCGGACTGGATGCAGCCCATGGTGCCATTTTATGTGCCACTACCACCACCATCTCCTCCACACCAGGAAGTGCCATGTGATGGAGAAAGGGCAAAATGGCCATCCGGACCCTGAAGCTATCTGAGGGAGCATGGCCCAGCCCCTGGCTTTAAAAGGTTGAGAACTCCTGTTCTACAACAATACACGAGTTTTGTGGCAGACATAAAGACTTCTCAGTTGATAAGATGTTGCAGGAAGGAAATAAGGAACTTTAAAAAGAAATCTTGTATGTTGAAGAGATTTGCAAATCTTGAAGACTTGTTTCCCATTGTGTTCATTTTTAAATTATTCTAAATAAAGGCATTTCCTGGCTGTGAAGTGATGTTGATGTACAGTATTAAATTTGAAAGTTCTCCTATACAGCCTTCGTTGTCTCAACACAGGACTACTTTTAGGTTGTTTTCTAAAAAAAAATTTGAAAAACCAGTGAATGTCATTGATCAACCAATTAATTATTGGAGAGACTGCAGATTAATTGATTCAAAATACTTAAATTGATTGACAGTTCACATGTAACACATATACATACACATAGCTGGAGGGGCAGAAGAACATTAGTAAGAATGCTGTTGTAAAAAAAAACTGAAAACATTTCTAGTGTCTAAATTTCCTTCTCCTCAAAATGTGTTTTACCACAAGCTAATTAAGCGATCAATTTTCATGGCATCTGGAGTGGAAATCTCATAGTTTTGCTGTTTCCCCATTTAATCTTAGTTCTTAGTTGTGATGTCATCTCCCTTACTTTAATCCCAGTCAAAAAGGCAAAATTTTTACAGTTTATGGTTGGTTGATTAATTAATGTATTTATTTTTTAAAAAGTTAATCTTTAATACCAAAGTTCATGCCACTGGAAAGATGGGAACCAAGAAGGAAATATGAGAAGAAAAGGGTGAGAAAGTGAAATTTTAGACGCGCCTGGTCAGACATGGATTTGATCATTGTTTGAAAGTACAGTACAGTATCTTGTTTTAATTCAGTTTCAGAGGCACTTTCTTTAAGCAGGTCTAGAGCATTTGCACAGACATACCAGTAGAAAGAAATGAAGAAGTACTCATCTTTGGAAAGGTTATTTATAATGAGGTGGGTTTGGGATTTCATTCAGATTAAATTTTACATTTAAAGTACAAAGGCCTGTTCAGTATTTCTTTACCCACTGAGATTATGGCATGGTCAAAATGTTTTGTTTAGATAAATCTAAACCTGGGGCTTAGGAAATATTAACAATAGTAAATATATAATAATATTAAATTGTCTGTTGAATTAATCTGAGTTTCTTTTCGTTTATCATCATTTTAGAATTTTGCACTATACAGAAGAATCTGAAGGAAGCAAAAAATATTGGTCTGATTTTTTAAAAACCTGCTTTCACTATTTGACCTTACTTTTGGTGCAATAGTATTCATTAATTTGAGAACCTGATGGTTAAAAGAAAAACCATCAGAAGTGACTGAAAAGACTTTATTATGATCAGATTAATGAAATAATTTTGAGAGGGCTGTACAGGCTTTGATTTTTAAATACTGGATGTCAGCATTTCCAAGCAACTATTAAAAATATTAATAGGTGCAATTGTTTCAGTTAAGTGAAATTGTCTGTCTCAAAAACAAATGGGAGGAGGGGAACAATCATGAAAAGTTGATTAAATTTTCCATGTATATGGAACTTACTTTTCTAGGTTTGTATTTGACTTACATTACAATTCTTTCTAAGAAAAAACTTTTTGTTTTCTCCCTTTTTTCATACCAGAAAAAAAAATATTTTTGAAATGTAGATGGTGATGCTTCTTGAAGTTAGGGGTGGGTGTTTTAGCAGACTAGAATCCAGTGGCTTAAAGTATGTTTTTAAACTATTTAATGAAATGGCAATTGGGGAATTAATTTGGAAGGCTAGTTCAATTAAAATATGCTAAAATTATGACTGGCAGTAACAAAAAGGTATACACTTTCTTCACATTTGTGGCATTTTTGTACCTAGAAGATGAGCTCAGAATGTCCCTTGAAAGCTTTGAAACAATGAGTAATTTTTGCATCAAGACAATCACAGCTCTATGCATAACCTATAGGTACATTTTTCCCCTGTTCCCATTTCAAAATTGTTTGGGGATGGTACAGTTTCCTCAAAAATCTGGCATTTCATTTCTGATAATTTAAAAAATCAACCTTCTTTCTTCCAACCCCAAGGTTTCATTACAATGTACCAGGTCTGTGCCTTTAATTATTGAATTGTGCACCCTTCCATCCAAAATCTTACAATTAGGATTGTGATTCAGAGCATTTTGAACTCTGTGCATGTATCCACAGTTATTTATGTCTGTGTGTATTTCATACATGTGCACTTATGTTACAAGTATATAGATATATGTATAATCACACTTCTGTAATGCAATAGGTAGCTGTATGTGAGTTGACACTTACTTCATATAGTCAATAGTGCCTATTCACACGTAAAATATTTGAAATCATTGGTTCTCACTGTCAACTCATTATATATACACATCTATTAACTGACATTTGCTTTTACCTGACTCATCTATGAACTAATCAATTACAATGCCCATCAACTTGCTGAAATAAATTACCGCCATCCCAACATTTAGCAGGTATTTGAATAAAAAATATCTACTTTCTCTTCTCTTTTTTTCTTACTACTATCTAGTCGTACTTAGTCTTACTACTATCTACAAATATATATTAGTGGATGAGCAAACCTCCTTCGACATCTGCTAGAAAGATTTCTGTAAAATCAGATTTATGTAAAGTTCCTTAGTTGTTGTTTGAAACAGAATTTTACACACTTCACATGTATGTACACCACTTTTCTTTTCCATTTCTTCTTCCTTTGGGAGGCAGCGGATTTCAGCTCCCTCTTGGAACCCAGATCTTGAAATGGGGGAGGGGGGGTTGTACTGGTCTAGGCCCATGTAAACCCCAGTGAACCCTGAAAGGAATCACTTCCAGGTAAATTTATTTGTATTATTTATTTATTTTTTTATTCAATTTGTATAGCCGCCCCAATCGATGTGTGACTCTGGGGCACAGGGATTGAAGAGCTGCTATTCAATCCTGCTCACTTGTGAGGAAGCCCTGTGGAACTTATCTGTGAGGAAGCAAACCTAATGGATCACCATAATAACTTGAAGCCATGGAACAACAAACAGACTTACGATCAGACTACCCAGTATGGTTTGTTTACAATCCTGCCATCAATGGATTGACTGACCAGCTTGCTATAACTAGATTTCTAAAGGCAAGAAGAAAAGAAGCAACAGATGACACAGATATCTTCTGTCAACCATTTGCCTCTCTCTTTTTTTGGGGTCATATTTTATTTAAACCGTTATTCCATTTTCTCCTTCCTTTCACACCTCTTTTCTCCACATCTGTAAATTAGAGTAGTTGACCTCAGCTCTGCGGCGAGGCTGCAAGAGTTAATGAAATTTGGCTTCTTTTGACCTTCTAGGTCAGAGTCCTATCTCCAATCTAAAGAATTAGGCAAAGAGGTTATAAGATTATTTGGGGAAAGTGAGCTGTAGTCCCCCACCCCCGCCCCTGTTTGCATAACACCTAAACATATTGGTTTAATTATCTCTAACAGAATGTTTACCTCCATTTATGGTACCTTATAATGGAGTATTGTTATTTTCATCTAGATTTACCCCCAGAGTTTTAATGGGTACTAAACTGGCACAAGGTGATAACAGTCATATAGAAACCAGGTGAATAGTGTCCCTGTCCGTCCCCCCCCCCGCCCCCCGCCCCAAATGAGAAGAATGTGGTTTATCTCCAAATTGTACAACCAAAATAGAACTAAACAAAACTAAATAACTAAACTTTTATTAATAATCTTATGTCTGCCTGAAGAAGACACTTGTTCTTGAAAGCTTGCAACATTTTGTTGCTATTGTTTTAAGTGATCCAATAAAGGTATCGCTTTCCTCATGCATTCTCTGCATTTTTAATGAACTTTTTTGCACCTAAGATGCCAGTTTGTTGATCCAGGCTCTTCTTTCATCCCAAATCCAGGATTGGATTATTTGGAACCAAGTGAGGGCCTTTTTTTCTGCCCTTTCCTGTCTTCTCCAAGAAACAGTTTAATTTTCCATTTTGTTTTGTTGCTTCTACAAAGGACAGTCCTTTGAAAAGTCCTGTACTTGGTTGTATTGGAGGGTTCTGGGGATGGGGGGTTGTGTTGGGTTGTAATTGAGTTTTTAGACCCTATTTCCTCCTTTGTCTCTCTTTTGAGTCCAGGAAAAGGGTATTTTGCACATTTTAACCCACCCACCCCCAACTTCCTAAACTGAGATGAAGGTATCCCAGAAGATTAAAGAAACAGAGAATCAAACACTCCCTTTGAATTAAAGGTAAAGGTAAAGGTCACCCTTGCTCGAAAGCCAGTCGTATCCGACTCTAGGGTTCAGTGCTCATCTCTGTTTATAAGCCGAAGAGCCAGTGCTGTCTGTGTCTGCAGTCTCTCCGTGTACATGTGGCAGGCATGCCTAGACACCGGAGTGCACAGAATGCTTTTACCTTCCCACCGAAGTGGTCCCTGTTGATCTACTTGCAATGTCTTGCTTTCAAACTGCTAGATTGGCAGGAGCCGGGACAGAGGACGGGAGCTCATTCCATTGTGCAGCAGGAGCCGGGACAGAGGACGGGAGCTCATTCCATTGTGCAGCACTCGGGTACCGAACAGCAGACTTGCCTCCTTCCAGTCAGCATCTTAACCATTTGAGCCACTGCAGTTACAGAGGCGTAAAAGTATTAATTTTTAATAATAATATCTTTTTAAATATATATTATTACAAAGGCATGGCTTTGCTTTCAAAGAGCCTCTGTGCTTTGCATTCATTGTTTTAGGCTTTTTTTTTAAGGGATAAATCGGTAGCTCACAGCTTTCTGTTGGAAGCGTCCTCCTGACTGGGAAGGGAAAAGTTTTCATCTCTTTCCCCTCCGCCCCCAAAAAAGAAGAAAAATAATTTAATCAAAGAGAATCCTTTTAAACCCCTCCTTGGCTTAAACGAATCTGCTTCTCTTCATTGACTTGGCCGGAGCAGAGAAGCAAATGTCACCCTACCTTCCGATTAACTTCTGTTACCTGAGATATGATTGGGGGGTGGGGAGGAGAAAGTGTTCGCCCCATGATGGACGGCCCTCTAATGAACCCGCATCAAAGGGATCTCCCCAGACTTCATCCTTGCATCCTTTCCCACCCTTGAGCCTTTTCCGCAAAATCCCTAATATTCCAATTATTTCCTTCTCTTTCCCCGTCCCCACTCAATATCAAGGATCAATAACAGGAGAAGGGAAATAAAACTCAATGAAGGGCCATGGTTCAAATCTTCTGGCCTTCCCCCCACTTCCCCATTTATTTGATTTTATATTTTATTTATTTTATTATATCTTAATGCATATATATTTTAATGTCCACCGGCGGGCGTCTGCAAGATGATGGTTCTTCTCCAAAATTATGGGGCTTTTTTAATGTTATTTTTATTTCTCTCTCTTCCACCTTTCTCGGGAAGCTCCGATCTCCCCTCGCCGCCAACCCCTGTTCCTCCTTTGTCGTTTTATTTTATTTTATTTTCGCCGCCGCCGCCGCCGTCCCCCCTCCCCCCGCCCCGCCAGGAGAGCAATCTCTTGCGTCCGGCGCCTGCAGGATGAAGGGTATTCGCCCAAATTCTTCTGCTCGTTTTATTTATTTATTTATTCTTTTCTATTTCTCTCTTTTCTACCTTCCTTGGGAAGCTCCGATCCGATCACCCCCACTTCACCCTTATTTATTATTTTATTTTATTTTATTTCCCCTGCCTCTCTGTCCGCCTGGCATGATGGATCGCAAGGTCCCCCACTTTTCCTCCAAGCCACCAAATCTTCTCTCCCTCCCATGTCGCCCCCCCTCTTTATGCCTACACTTTCCTCTCCTCCTCCCCCCCCCCATTTTCTTCCCTTCTCGACACTCCGGGAGTTCCTAATGACTCTCTGTATCGATTCCGGTAACTCTTTTTATCCCGCTGAAGACACATCTTAAAACACTCCTGCCTGGAATGTGCTCTTTGCTTTATAAACACTAATAAAATGATTTACCCCCTTTTCACCCACCCACCCCCAATCCTCCCACCCCCATTCCGCTCCCTTTGCAGGAGGAAATAAAAAGAGGGGAGAGAGAAAAGGAAAAGAAACCGAGCTGTTTGCGTGTGATCGGTAAATATTTAGCCGGATCAATAGACCCAAACCGAGAAAAAGATGGGGACATGGCTTTTGCCGTCGGGGAGGTGAGAAGACTCGACAGGCGCTTCTTCTCTCCCCCACCCCCTTGCTCTACTTGTGAGTAAGGGTGCCACCCCTTCCCTCCCAAGGCATGCCAAACTCAGATCGACTTGCCCATCCCTGCTCCAGCTCTGCAAGAAATGCGCGGATTTTTGCGCAGGTGGTGGGGAAGCGCGCGGCATCCTCTCTTTCCCCCTCCTCCCCGCCCTTTTTGTCTCCACCCCCTCCCCAAGGGAAGTGGTCACCCGGCCACCCAGACTCGCCTCCAGTTGCCCTCTTGAAATTTGGCCTCACCGGGACGCGCAAATTGGCGCCCCAGCGCAGGGAGCCAAGCAGGGAGCCCCTGGAAATCCAGTCCAGAGACGGGATTTGCTAGGCCAGGGTGGAGGCATTTTTAATTCACGGGGTATCCTGTGGGAGTGGGGGTTTGCCTCCCAAATCCACGCTGCGGCATCCCGATGGGGCCAGCTTTGCGCGCACTTGCGCTTCCCTGTGTGAAATGAATGGGAGGCGCGACCCAGACTTTCCGAAGCCACGCGGGGTCCTGGTTCGGATCGAGCTCCGCTTGCGGGGGGCGTGGTGGGTGAGAGGAAAAACAGCCTTCATTGCCTTTCTTTCTCTTTCTTCCTTCCTTCCTTCCTTCCTTCCTCTCTCTCCCTTCCTTTCTATCTTTCTCTCTCTCTCTTTCTTTCTTCCTTCCTGTCTCTCTTCCTTCCTTCCTTCCTGTCTGTCTTTCTTTCTGTCTGCCCCCCCCCCTCTCTCTCTCTTCCTTTTCCTTTTTTAAAGGACGGGGCGAATTTAAGACACACTCCCCTTTGCACCCCTCTCCAAACGGACTTGAAGAAACTGCCTTTGGAAAAAAGGCGCGTCCCCTCGAACCTATTACGACCTCGCAGCTACTCAGAAGAGAAGCCCCACTGGTTTCAAAGGGACACCTCCCCCAAAAAATGACAATTTCGTTCAGAAATTATTCTGGGTTGAAAGGATGTTTGCTAGAGAAACTCCGCTGATGGGACGCCTTTCATGTTCTCAAGAGCTGGGACGGGGACGGGCGCTCAAACCGTCATGCAGTACCCGGATCGCGAACTACCGACTTGCGGCCTTCCAGCTAACAAGGCGAACTTCTTAACCACAGGGCCACCGCAGCTCCGCCTCCCCAAAATGTGCAAGCATCCTCCCACCCACCCCTTATGCTCTGTTGCAGTGACCCGGGGAAGAAAGGTGGGGGGAGCACAGACTGAGCTATATAGGCAGAAACTGCTGTGCCTGATTCGGACCCCGATATTTAGTTTTCTTGCTTTAATTTCGCGTCCACACGTGCGGAAGGGCTTTGCGCGAAGCATCCGAGGAGGTTTGGATCTAAGAGGCACCCCGCAAAAAGCAGGCGCTTGGCTTCTCCCTGGTCGTCTGTCCATCCCCTCCCTCTCCCTTTTCACACGAGACGCACTGGATCGAGGTAGATCACCAGCTTCCCCCTCTCTAGATCGGACCCACTGTCTTTCACCCATTTAAAATAGAAAAGAAAATGCCTCCCTTTCTAAGACGAGACAAAAGAGAGCCCAATTGGGTAGTCAAGTGTCATGGTTTCGAGGTATACACACACACACACACACACACACACACACACACACACACACACACACACACACACACACACGACAAGACAGACACGCGTTTAATTCCAATTCTGAGTTGGCTGGAAGGGGTCAGCTTCCTTCTTCCCTCTCCGCCTTTTAAGTGCAGGAAAAAAGATGCGAGTTGCATACCTTGGGTGCTGTCTGGGGGGATTCGGGTGAAACATCAAGGGGTCGTGTGAACTGGGAGGAATTCGGATCTTCCGCATGATCTGTATTTCTTAAAAACACCAAAACAGATAAACAGAAAGATGAGATCTAGCCCTTTTTTCGTTTTTTAAAAAACTAGATCCATCCTACCGAGGGGCCTGCAGGCCCAATCTGGGCAAGATAACCTGAAAGTAATTCTTTCTCCACGTTCCTTAGGACTCATGCTACCTAAGGGTACACAAGACAGATACCTTAAATAACATTGTGGTAACCCCCCCCCCAAAAAAAAAAACCTCTGCTCAGGCAGTTTCTGTTTTACTCTAGGAAGGTGTCATTGGTAGGTTACTTTATGACAGGATCATCTGTACCTCTGCCGAACGACAAACAAGTGGCAGGTGCGTGTTTGGAATAACAAGAGAAGGTGAACGTCTAAAACGAACAGGAGTAAAGGAGTGGACGCCTATAGCTCTTTCCATCCATCGCATCCTTTGGAGGAGGAAGTGGCTTTTCGTTCCCTCTCTTCCGAACACGAGGTCGTTTGAAGGTTTCCCTGGCACTTTGAGCCAGGGAGGGAAATAGCCATTAATTGCCGAAAGAAGGGAAGATGTGCAAATAATAAACAATCTTCGGATCTCTTTCGGGAAAAGGACGCTGGCATACGAAAGGGGGCTACTTTCTTTCGTGTTGTGGGTATATCCCGTGGGGCGATGACTCGGAAGTAAGCCCATCAGAGTTAATGTGGAGGCAAAAGGTTTTTTTAATAAAAAGTTTGGATTTGGGGCAGGAAAGATGAATTGTAAAGTTTCCTGCGTTTGTGTATTTCATGTATTCTCCCTCTTCCACTAATAATAGGTTTATTATTTTTTAATTGCCAAGTTGGGAGGAATATAATAAGATACTTTCTTCTTGCCCTGCTCTGGGTGTTCATAAAACCTAATCCCACCTTTTATATCCACAATGTTGATTGAGTCTAGGACTGGCATGAAATTAACAGTTCAAGCCTTAACCCAAGAACTGTTGAGGCAACGTCTACGTATATATGAAGTTCCTAGTAGAGTTGGTTTTGGTTTTTTGGAGAGTTAGGATGTTCAAGACCGATAATTCCAAAATTTCCAAATGTCTTGGGAGTCCTTTAGATATTGCTCCAAGGGCTCCGATCAATATGGGTACAACAGATTGTATTATTATTATTATTATTATTATTATTATTATTATTATTATTATTATTATTATTATTATTATTATTATTATTATTATTATTATTATTATTATTATTATTATTCCTGAGAAGGTTGAGAAACCTTGGCTGGCGGCGTCTTGTCTCCTCACCAAAGCTGTCCTGCCTTGATTGGCCTTATCAAACAATTTAATTAGAGGCCTCCCCTCGCCCCCCCCCCAGCCAGAAGGGTGTAGAAGGGTCCCTGCGTGTGTCTGCGGAAAATCTGCCCAGCGTTTATTGTATTTAGCAGGAAAATGTCGCACAAGCCTGCTTCTCAAAGAGCGCCCAGATGCCCATTGAAAGGCGCTGATCCGAAAAGACCAGAGGGGACAAGAGAAATCGATTTGCGGGAGGCGCTCTCTGTCCCTTTCACGCCATTGAAGTAGACCCCCACCCCCTCCTAAGAAAAAAAAAACCTCAGCTCCTTGGAAAGACTGGAAATAGATGGGTTGAGCAGTGAATGAGAGAGACCCTTCAAACCCAGGGCTTTGGAAAGTCATGGGTTCAACACCTAACAGCAGCCCGGGGTTCAGGATCGCGTGCAAAGGAGGTGGCTGTGCGCACAATAGG